>CM024244.1:9870162-11070162 GCA_013421045.1 Propylea japonica
GTTACGGATTTCTTGGTGTACACTAGCTCTTTCCAAAATCCTCAAATAAAAAAAATCGATTCTATAAAGATGGAGTTGGCGTGCAGAGCCGATGAATAAAACACCTGTTCGTTTCATTTACATTTCACATTAATCTCTAGAAAACATAGTTAGGTTTTCACTCCCAGTGTCTGAAATAGAAACAATTAAAAAATTTTAAATTAGGGTGAAATGCTCCTGCAACTTTCAGTGTCAATTATACTACAAACGAAAAAAGACGAAGATTTTCCAGGTTGTCTGAAGAAGGAGTCTGATATAGACACCGAAACGTTACATTATCCTTTTCATTTATTTCCTTTTCAAGTTTCACTATAAGGCAACAATTTTTTCAAAACCAATTTGCTCCTGATAAATTAGTGCAAGGATTTACACAGGAGCATTTCATCTTGATTTAAAATTTTTTAATTGTTTCTGTTTCAAAAAATGAGAGTGAAAACATAAAAAGTTTCCTAGAAATGCAGAATCCTCCCAGATTATGTTTCAATCGTTGTTTCACACATTTCGCACAAGTTAGATTCGAATCCGTAGGTGTTATCTTGAGATTATTCCATCCTCAACTCATTTTTTACGAAGAGGACAATAGAGACCCAATGGCAATGTGAGTTGCTTTGTTTGATCACAAAGAACATAAAAATTTTTAAATATATTTAATTTTAGGCTTTTTTTCTCATTGTCCTTCAATGATTCCTATTGCCTTGGTAGATTGTTCATATAATATTTTTTATACATGTTTTCTCATTGTGTTGTAGTCTTTTGTCCAACTGTATAATATTTCCATTTTTCTTTCAACGTTGTATCATCTGTCGTAGAGCCCTGATGATGATTTGAAATTAAATCAAATCGTCGGCATTTTGTCAAACTTGATTTCTTAAACCCAGACCTACAAGGAACCTCTCAATAGTATAAGAAGTTGCAGTAAGGTGTTTAAAATATCCAAATTGTCCTTTGTTTTTGTTTTGATTGTTCTAAAAATCACTCATCCATATCGAAATCTATCAGTTCTAATTTGGCTCTACGAGAATAATTATTTATCCGTTCAACAAATTCCATCAGTACATTATTCTGATAAGTCGTAAACAGGTTCCTCGTCTATCGCAAACAGAACAGCGCAATTCCACACAATAGCGCCTTGAGATACTTGCCTCATTTCTTGATGAATAACAACATTAGCTATATCATCATCATTCGCATGAATGGAGTAGTTCAAAACGATCTCAAAAGGATACGGCTGCAAGCAGTTCCGGTTCAAACCCCATCTGATCCGTACAATGAGAGGTGGGAAATGTAATTTCCATTTCGACGATGTACTCCTTGTGATTAATGTATTCCTCGGTTTTCCCAGGACCGCACACATTCGGTAGAGGGAAATTTCGAGATGTTTAATAGCGAATTATGTTAGCCAATTTGTTCGATGTGTTATGTGTTCTGTGAATTTTTTCACTGGTATGTCCTCATAGATTCAGAGTACGACAGCAAATTAGTGTCACTACGATAAAAAAATTTGTCAATTGACATACTTGATCTGAGTAAAACTGCAACGTGATTCGTTGCTATGAATGTTATAGTGTTTATCATAATGAATAATAACTACAAACATACATTTAGGTACCTACCTTTGATGATGACAATACAATTCAAATTAATAAGTAAAAATCACTGTAACTGGTAGACTCACACACGAGATTATGGACATAGAAGTTATTAGCGGTTTGACCAGATCACGTAACACAGTAAGATATGAGGGTGAAATGAAGCGAAAGCGAACTGCAGGACGCGGACGCAGGTGTCCAACTCTGTACGCAAACGCAAGGCGCAGGCCCTCTAATACTCAACCGAATTGGGGAATTTACCAACCCCTCTGTGAATTATAATGAAAATTTGCAATTTTCTGTGAAAACTTGTGAACTCTCAGTGGACTCTTGTAAACTTCTGCAATTTTCCGGAGAATTACAAGAAATCACATAAGATTCCCATATCACATTTTACTGTATGTGAAATAACCATATGATCAATAGTGAATCATGTGTTTTACCCCCATTTTTAACAGCGTACCTATTAGATAAACATGCAATTTGTATTATAAAGTAAGCCGATATGAACCTTCATTCCATATAAACAAACACTATATT
This sequence comes from Propylea japonica, assembly GCA_013421045.1. NCBI lineage: Eukaryota > Metazoa > Arthropoda > Insecta > Coleoptera > Coccinellidae > Propylea > Propylea japonica. Next base: position 9,872,331 of record CM024244.1, read on the forward strand.
TCACTTGCATGAGCTATTATGTTCTTCAATTAAGACGTTTGTTACGTAATAATTGTTCAATATTACGAAATCATTCGAGGCATTACACTGGCGCATTCGCCAATTTGTAATCAAACTGAACTCGTCTTTCATCACAATCTTAACAATATTGTGTTATAAAAACTCAATCTAAGATCCGTGAGTCAATGGAAATAATGACGTTGAAATGATTCATATTGTTTGTTTGGCCTCAATGAAAACATATAACTATAAATCGGAAGGTACTTATATCGTTATGTTTAAAATGCATATACAGAATTCTTCGATTTTAATAGAATACAACATATCTAAAGGATATCATGGAGAATTATAAGAGGAAATAATTGTTATTCTTCATTTAAATAAGATGAAAAAATAGTAGAATTGAAGATCAGGTAAAGATGAGTATCTTTCAAATGTTTCGGTGTTTATCAGAACTATCATTCTTGATAAGCAAAAATTGATCTGGTATAAACATCCGAAAATATATGAAAAAATTAATTCGAAAAATACTGATTTACATTTTCGGAAAAGAAAACTAGCGCATTTTCGGTACATTTTTCAAGAACAATATAAAAATCTACTGACTCAAAATTATAGCATCTATTATCTGCGAACAAAATTGATTGGATTTTTGAATTGTGCAATTTAATCGACCAGACAATCTGAACTTAGGAAACATTCTTCGTTTCGAAAAATTATTAGAAAACTGATTTTTAACATATCAACATGCATGAGACAAGTAAAAATTATACAATATGCTAACACTAATAAGAAGGGATATTCGAGCATGTCCAGAACTAGTTCAATACGGCAGTATCCAAATCATAAAACGTAAATGACATCCTCACACCCCTCAGAAAATAACACGCCAATAAAATATGTCGATGCCGCCCTGTTATTAGCGCAGCCATCAACAAGTGTCGTGCCAACAATAAAATAGAGCCAAACATCGAAAATTAAATCACTCACATAACCTGTCTATTCTTCAACATATCAACATGCATGAGACAAGTAAAAATTATACATATGCTAACAACAACAAGAAAAGATATTCGAGCATGTGCGAAATGAGAACCGTTTTTCATTGAAACCTTCAGGATGCAATAAGTAATTCCTGAAAATATCACACGTTATTCCTTTCAATATTTCCACATCAGAGTACAGAACTAGTTCAATACGGCAGTACCCAAATCGTAAAACGTAAATGACATCCTCACACCCCTCAGAAAATAACACACCAATAAAATATGTCGATCCCGCCCTGTTATTATCGCAGCCATCAACAAGTGTCGTGCCAATTCGAACCGGAACAATAAAATAAAGCCAAACATTGAAAATTAAATCACTCACTTAACCTGTCGCTGCCGTGTCATTAATTATTAAAATATCAAATTGTTGTTTTAATGGCGTGCTGAAACGTTCTGAAATTGCTATCTGAACGTGTCGTTATGCGTTGAAATATGTAATTGCCTGTTACGGAAATGTCACGGCGACAGGTGCGTTATCGACCGAGCAGGTTTCCTGTGCCACCAGAGCCATCTATCGGCCGTATCTCGAATGATGCGCATCTCGCTTAGTTCAGCATCCCAGAGCCGTGTGGCGGTAGGGATCACTCTGATGCTGTATCTTGGAATACAGGATTCCTTTATTGTTTTCACCAATTTTCAGTATGTAGGAGATTTACTTAAATCATATATTCATCTGATCGAATAATAAATCATCCATCGGTCAGATTTCAACTGATAAAGAGTTTTAAGCTCTTCAATGTTTTGTAATGATCTATACTGTAGGCTTTTGTTTATTCATTTGCAGTTGTCAGTATTTACTGTCATAACGTAAAATAAATTCAACTTTGCCGACGAGCTTTCGAGTTTAGATCAGAGAACTGCGCTCTATGAAACTTTCTGTGACATTGACAACATTGCGTATCAATCTGACAAGAAAATAATAACGATGGGCAAACAATTTTGAAATTGATGCAATTAAGCATTCGAATAAATGAGAGCGTGTTGGGAAAAACGCTTGGACACGTCGATTTGTATTTTTAGATGCGCATTGTTTGCAAAAAAATAATTATATAGGGTGTGTCATGTGACAGTGGCCGTTACCAACTTTCTCATTTTAAATATAACCCCCCTTATTATTATTATTATTATTAGTTTTTTGGATTCTTCAGAAAATTCTAGACATAATTCCTTCACAATGTCCCATACCTATCTTCACCTGTTTCGGAAATATTAAGTGTTTATTAAGATGTAATACAAAAATTAAAATTAAAAAAATCATTTTATTTCACAAATAATGGAAAAAAATCAAGAAAACATTAATTTCAATGCAAGAAATGGTCAAATAAGTATTGAGTGTAATGAGCAAATTTGTAAAATAAAATTATTTTTTTATGTTAATTATATATTTTTTTTGAAAAAAATGCGCATCTAAAAATACAAATCGAAGTGTCCAATCGTTTTTCCCAACACGCTCTCATTTATTCGTTATAGAATTCATTCCATTGGGCTGTTCCACACTTTATAAATCGTTTGGTAGTGCTATAGATACAAGAAATCGTTTATGTAAGTTTATTATAGTATTTGAATAAGTAATAAGATTGCCAAAGGGTTTCAGAGCTAGGCACATTCTTGATAATATCACAAAAATCGTAGCTGTCTAAGGAGAAGAGTCTTGAGAATCTTTCAAACGAATTGTTAGTGTGAATATGTTTATGAATAAGACATAAACTTCGGAACAAGGTCATTTCAAGTATCATGTTCCATTTATCCTGCTTTTATTTGCGACGATTTCATTACTTTATAATGCTGCCAACTTCCGAAAGCCGCTTAAAAAGTATGGCTCTTCCAAATGCAATGATTTCATCTTGAACAATATCATGTTTTGCGTATTATCTAAGACCCTAAGACCTGGGACCAACCTTTGCCATTCTAGCATAATCAACATTCATCTTGAACTCAAAAAGATATTCCAACGTCATGAGTTGAATAACTTCAACAAAACTTTTCGTTTTACAGACTCGTTTTCCAGCTCCTAACATCTCCTATCGATATCGCGAATCTCCACAATCCTAATGATGAGCAAACAATTACGAAATTAAGCATTCAATGTATAATCCTTTGGTAGTGCTATATATATGTACCAGAAATCGTTTATGTAAGTTCATTATAGTATTTGAATAAGCAATAAGATTGCCAAAGGGTTTCAGAGCTAGGCACATTCTGGACAATATCACAAAAATCGTAGCTGTCTAAGGAGAAGAGTCTTGAGAATCTTTCAAACGCTTTATGAATTGTTAGTATGAATAGGTTTATGAACAAGACATAAACTTCTAGAAAAGGTCATTTCGAGTATCATGTTTTATTTATCCTGCTTTTATTTGCGACGATTTCATTACTTTCTAATGCTGCCAACTTTCGAAAGCTGCTTAAAAAGTTTGGCTCTTCCAAATGAAATGATTTCATCATGAACAATATCATGTTTTGCGTTTTATCTAAGACCCTAAGACCTCGGACGAACCTTTGCCATTCTAGCATAATCAACATTCATCTGGAACTCCAAAAGATATTCCAACGTCATGAATTGAATAACTTCAACAAAACTTTTCGTTTTACAGACTCTAATATCTCAGATTTCCAAGCTCCCGACATCTCCAATCGATATCGCGAATCTCCACAATCCTATTGAGGAGACTTTTTGCATCATTGTGGAACGAGGCATGTCAGCGGGAGCGGGACCTTGTTCCTGACAAGATTAAACTCATTAATTGGCTCGTAATTAAAAACTGGAAAGACAACCGAGAACACCGCCGAAGGCTGAACGGCGGACTTGGGTGCGCGGTCTGCACAGGGACGTACAAAAGGGAACGAATCACTGTTAAGAAAAGGCTCTAGGCATTTGGGGGTCTAAATTTTCAATTAGAAACGGCGGGGTAGCATTTTTGGGGCGTGTGGTACTTCTAGAAATATTGCAAGGGTTGTTCGAGTAGAGGGTCCGGTACTCGGTGTATAACCTATTCAAAAGGTCATAAATTCGGCAAGGAAAATGATTTTCATTTATGTTTATGTACATAACATGTGAAAATAGTCAAATTTGCAGAATCCAATCACTTTGGCTCGACATGACTTCCTTCACTGTGAGTATTGCCTTCATAGGGTCAAAAACCGAATCGTAAGTTGCCCGAATGTGACTTGCCGGTCCACTCGCGAACAAGGGCTTTTTCAGCGTCTCGAGGCTGGTATAATTTTCAGTTCGGATCTTGCTTTGCAAAATAACTCAGAGAGAATTATCCATTGGATTTACGTCTGGTCAATTCGAGAGCCACTGTGTGGTCGAAATGAAGTTCAAAACGTTGTTTTTGAAACATTCTTGGTTCACTCGCGCTTTGTGAGCCAGTGCAATCTACTTTTGGAACATCTTTGGTCTGCAGACACAAAAACACTTTCTTGGAAAAATGCCAACCGATGATTCATATTTTCATATGAACGGTTTGTCAGGTGAACTCTATTGTCTTGGGAGTTTACAAATTGCTCAAGTGGAAAAATTTTCTCGTCAGAAAACAAGATGTTCTGAAATTCACAGCTTGCGGCCAAACAAGGCAAACCCTACGCTATCTCAAAATTTTTTTTGCGTTAACTTTCAGCAAAATGCTTATGTGAACTTATAAATAATACTTGAAATTATCACTTAGCAAATTTTTAAATAGCTAATTTTACAGTGGCAGTTGCGCTATGCCTTGAAACTGGTTTGAGGAAAGTGACAGCGGGAACTGAATTTGAAATAACAAAAAGGGATGGGCAGCTGGTCCAGTAGGAATGAATATATGTCTTGTATATGACCGTTTTCTGAAATAACGCTGTTATATGTCAAATGTGGAGAAAAACACATTATGGGACATCTGAATTTATTACCACTGAATGATACTTCTTGATATAATAAGATATAAGATATAATGAGAAATTGTTAATGCGGATAAAGCAAGTTGAAATATAAAAGTAGAGAATGTTATCAATTGATGAAAATCAACAAATTAAAATTTCATACATTAGATCTAGTCAGCTAGAATTATATCTAGGACCCTCTGGCAAAGCAACGTCTTCTGTCATAAATTTTAAAACCGTAACTTTCGGATGATGTCCATGACGTAACCAAATTTTCAGTTGAAACAAGAGATGAAAAGACACAATGACTAATTTATCTCTTGCTACGATTTGGTGCTAGTTCGGATCTGGTATTTTTTGACACCATTTGTGTTGTGCTACTCCACCGACATAAGACCTGGTGTTTTCAAAGGTGAATTTTCAGATCGAAATATGTTAATCATCCTCTTTAAACATTAGAATACAAAAGGAACTGAAACCTCAAAAACTTCGATTGTCATTCGTAGATTGAACAGATAATATTACTTCTTTTGCTCTAGATGAACAGAATAAGCAAAGCGATATAGGGGAACGTGGAGGAATATCAACCATCGGGTAAAATCGACCAGTATTGCTTCGTTATGTGCCCCCTGATAGGATTTGAACGGTGCCATCGCTTGACATGCGTACATGCCGACGATATTGTTGTTTTCCTGACTTTACTAATACGAATAATGCTTCTCTTACTAAAGGTATTAATTTTTCTTCATTTTATAAATTATTGCAATTTACTTTCATAGTGTAAAGGGGATAGTGTACTTCAATTTGGTTTGAGATTTACTACTTCGGGTGATATCGACCAGACTGATCGATATTACCCGCTAGGAATCGATATAACTCTACAGTGGTTGAAATTACCCAACCTGCTATTAATAATAATGATTATCACATTCTTTTTGCAGAGGGAAAGAATAGAAACAAATCTCGAGAATTGTCGTAATGAGGATAGCAATGAATAAAAAATCAATAAGAAAAATAACAGCACTCAATAATAAATTAAAGCAATATTTTACTCCATTGAAGGAAAAGCACGAAAATATGGAAATAAAAAACAATCATGTTCGCAAGAAGAATACGCGAAAAATAACAGATTGTAGGAAGAAAGAAAAAAGAACTGAAGTATGCTCTATTTGTGAACATTTGGATATGATTATGACATTTGGTGGCGGTGTCGTTCATTTGTGAGTACCTAGTGCTCATGTTGAACTCTTGCTGAAAGGTTTCAGTTTGAAAATGTGCATGGTCGATTTTACTCTTCAATGTGGTCGATATATTAACTTACCGGTCGAAATTAATCGATTTTTTTTGTAGACCCTTTTATGGAAAAAATATACATATTTTTGCAGAACAAAAAGAACGCCTTCATAATAAAAGAAGTAATCAAACAATTTGTCCGTTTTGATCGTATTAATACAAAGCTTAGAGGGTGATATTTTGATTAAAGCTTATCAAGTCGATATTCCCCTAATACTCTCCCCTGAAAGGTAAAATTTTGGTTATACCCTTTTCACTAAGATTTATTATACGGTTAAAGTATATTGCGTCTTGTTTATAACGTGGGATTCATAATAATCTGTTTACGAATCGCAATATTCACAAGCTCAATATGAAGCCTCCCATTATGTACAGAGTTCAAGTAGATCTTAGGCCTTTCCCAATGTATTATCTAAATTTCTCTTAGCAAACCGCTAAGCTTTCCAGGATCATTCCAGCTAACATATATTATCCTATGTATCGGGTTGTTAAAGATATAAACTGGTGTATTCTTGAGATCATCACATTAAGTGACTACATACTTAGTTCCTGTAGGAGTTCCAGGATTTGTTTTAGTTTTATTGGGGGTGTTAAGACGAGAAGTTTCGCAAGGGAGAGCTCTCCAACTCGGCTTACACTCTTGAAGTAATTAGGATGAAATAGCTTGAGGGTAACAGGATTCGAACTGAATCTGCTGCTATTAAACTAAGCCTTATTGAACATCAGTCATTGAAACTTGTAGGGAATAAGGGAATACGGGATTCATATTCGTTGAGCGAAGCGAGTCGTAGTGGCATTGACAGAGTTTTGGATTGCCAGAGGTCGTTTATTTCTAATTTTGTATCAATTATTTCAAGTAATGAGAGCGTCTCTTGGGGGCGATGAATATCGAGATGGATCTACTTGAAGCGAGAATAGAGGATGATGGAATTAGGTTTAAAGTTGAAAGTAGTCAAGTTCCTACTCGAAATGGTGAAAAACATATCGATAAGTACAAAACAGTATGCAAACATGCATCATCGCGAAGTAATTGTTCACCACCTTATACGCCCACAAATTACCTATTATTCGCTGCATTCATTTAGGGCCCCCGCAGACTGCAGACTTTTTATCGGCGGATAGTTTGGTCGGCTTCTTAATCACTATGGAGAGAAATGCATATGCGCTCAGTACAGCGATTGAGTATCGGCCGATCAAAGAGTTTGATGCGCTACCCAATACTCTCGGAACCCCTTCTTGATTTTTCTGCTCCGGACTATGATGAGAGCAATATTTTTTCTGGACAATATTTTCATTGTGCGAGCGCTTCAACAGTAAGTTACAGTTACAAAATAGTTCGAGAATAGTCGGTTGGCTGTTGGATAGTCTGAGCCCTGTTCACCAACCAAACTGTTTAGTTGGCTCGGTGTGCGTACTTTCAGCCCAACCCGACTAAACTATCGGCCGACAAAAAGCCTATAATTAATTTATAGTTACCTTTATTGCATCCAATGCGTAACTTTATACTTTTCTCGTATGTTAGAAAATATGAAACACAATAATTATGAAGATAATATACTGATAGTACAAGGCCGTAGCCAGAAAAAAATTTCGGGGGGTCCACCGAATGACAAAATGAAAATTTTCGAGGAAAACTGTTCTAGTTAATCCTGTAATTCTGAAAACTTTCGGGGAGGTTCCTGATATTATTATCAAACATTATTGTTGAAGACAAAAGCCGAACACCAGACAGAGTTTCAGAGTCCATTAATTATTCCCCAGTTCTCAACCATCTGTCGGTTAGTGGCATAATGAACTCTTTCTCCACCAAGCCTTCAACAAACTAAGGTCACTCCGCCGTATAACTCCATAGAGTATTGAAAATATTTCAGTGTTTGGTGCGTTTGGATTCACTTGAATTTTTCAATTGCCCAAACAGAAATAATTTCTGATTCCGGTATTAATTTCAAGTAAAACTTAACGCCATTAGTGCTGGTTATGAAATCGAGTAAAAACCATTGTTCATAGTTCGCTTTGCCAAAATTATTATTGAACATTATTGTTGAAGACCAGAACCGAACACTAGACAGACTTTCAGGCTGCATTTATTAATCACCAGTTCTCAACCAACTGTCGGTAAGTGATATAATAAACTCTTTTTCCACCTAGCTTTCAACAAACTAAGGTCACTCCGCCAGGAAACACTATAGACTATTGAAAATATCTCAGTATTTCGTGCGTTCGGAATCACTTGAATTTTTCAATTCCCCAAACAGAAATAATTTTTGATTCCGGTATTAATTTCAAGTAAATCTCAACACCATTAGTGCTGGTTATGAGAGCAAGTAAAAACTGTTGTGCATAGTTCGTTTAACCAAAATTACTATCAAACATATTGTTGAAGACAAGAACCGAATACTAGACAGACTTTCAGACTCTAATAATTATTCACCAGTTCTCAACCAACTGTCGCTCAGGGATATAATGAACTCTTTCTCCACCTAGCTTTCAACAAACTAAGGTCACTCCGCCGGAAAACACTAAAAACAATTGAAAATATTTCAGTATTTCGTGTGTTTCCACTTGAATCATTATCATACATTGAAGACAAGAACCGAACACTGGCCAGACTTTCAGACTCCATAAATTATTCACCAGTTTTCAACCAACTGTTGGTTAGTGATATAATGAACCTAGCCTTCAACAAACTGAGGTCACTCCGCCAGAAAACGCTATAGACTTTTGAAAATATTTCAGTATTTCGTGTATTGGGATTCACTCGAATTTTCAAATTCCCCACACAGAAATAATTTCTGATTTCGGTATTAATTTCAAGTAAAACTTCACGCCATTAGTGCTGGTTATGAAATCGAGTAAAAACCATTGTTCATAGTTCGCTTTACCAAAATTATTATTGAACATTATTGTTGATGACAAGAACCGAAAACTAGACAGACTTTCATACTAAATTAATTACTCACGAGTTCTCAACCAACTGTCGGTTAGTGATATAATGAACTCTTTCTCCAGCCAGCTTTGAACAAACTAAGGTCACTCCGCCAGAAAACACTATAGACTTTTGAAAATATTTCAGTATTTCGTGTATTGGGATTCACTCGAATTTTCAAATTCCCCACACAGAAATAATTTCTGATTTCGGTATTAATTTCAAGTAAAACTTCACGCCATTAGTGCTGGTTATGAAATCGAGTAAAAACCATTGTTCATAGTTCGCTTTACCAAAATTATTATTGAACATTATTGTTGATGACAAGAACCGAAAACTAGACAGACTTTCATACTAAATTAATTACTCACGAGTTCTCAACCAACTGTCGGTTAGTGATATAATGAATTCTTTCTCCACCCAGGTTTCAACAAACTAAGGTCACTCCGCCAGAAAACACTATAGACTTTTGAAAATATTTCAGTATTTCGTGTATTGGGATTCACTCGAATTTTCAAATTCCCCACACAGAAATAATTTCTGATTCCGGTATTAATTTCAAGTAAAACTTCACGCCATTAGTGCTGGTTATGAAATCGAGTAAAAACCATTGTTCATAGTTCGCTTTACCAAAATTATTATTGAACATTATTGTTGATGACAAGAACCGAAAACTAGACAGACTTTCATACTAAATTAATTACTCACGAGTTCTCAACCAACTGTCGGTTAGTGATATAATGAACTCTTTCTCCACCCAGCTTTCAACAAACTAAGGTCACTCCGCCAGAAAACACTATAGACTTTTGAAAATATTTCAGTATTTCGTGTATTTGGATTCACTCGAATTTTCAAATTCCCCACACAGAAATAATTTCTGATTTCGGTATTAATTTCAAGTAAAACTTCACGCCATTAGTGCTGGTTATGAAATCGAGTAAAAACCATTGTTCATAGTTCGCTTTACCAAAATTATTATTGAACATTATTGTTGATGACAAGAACCGAAAACTAGACAGACTTTCATACTAAATTAATTACTGACGAGTTCTCAACCAACTGTCGGTTAGTGATATAATGAACTCTTTCTCCACCCAGGTTTCAACAAACTAAGGTCACTCCGCCAGAAAACACTATAGACTTTTGAAAATATTTCAGTATTTCGTGTATTTGGATTCACTCGAATTTTCAAATTCCCCACACAGAAATAATTTCTGATTCCGGTATTAATTTCAAGTAAAACTTCACGCCATTAGTGCTGGTTATGAAATCGAGTAAAAACCATTGTTCATAGTTCGCTTTACCAAAATTATTATTGAACATTATTGTTGATGACAAGAACCGAAAACTAGACAGACTTTCATACTAAATTAATTACTCACGAGTTCTCAACCAACTGTCGGTTAGTGATATAATGAACTCTTTCTCCACCCAGGTTTCAACAAACTAAGGTCACTCCGCCAGAAAACACTATAGACTTTTGAAAATATTTCAGTATTTCGTGTATTGGGATTCACTCGAATTTTCAAATTCCCCACACAGAAATAATTTCTGATTCCGGTATTAATTTCAAGTAAAACTTCACGCCATTAGTGCTGGTTATGAAATCGAGTAAAAACCATTGTTCATAGTTCGCTTTACCAAAATTATTATTGAACATTATTGTTGATGACAAGAACCGAAAACTAGACAGACTTTCATACTAAATTAATTACTCACGAGTTCTCAACCAACTGTCGGTTAGTGATATAATGAACTCTTTCTCCACCCAGCTTTCAACAAACTAAGGTCACTCCGCCAGAAAACACTATAGACTTTTGAAAATATTTCAGTATTTCGTGTATTTGGATTCACTCGAATTTTCAAATTCCCCACACAGAAATAATTTCTGATTCCGGTATTAATTTCAAGTAAAACTTCACGCCATTAGTGCTGGTTATGAAATCGAGTAAAAACCATTGTTCATAGTTCGCTTTACCAAAATTATTATTAAACATTATTGTTGATGACAAGAACCGAAAACTAGACAGACTTTCATACTAAATTAATTACTCACGAGTTCTCAACCAACTGTCGGTTAGTGATATAATGAACTCTTTCTCCACCCAGCTTTCAACAAACTAAGGTCACTCCGCCAGAAAACACTATAGACTTTTGAAAATATTTCAGTATTTCGTGTATTTGGATTCACTCGAATTTTCAAATTCCCCACACAGAAATAATTTCTGATTCCGGTATTAATTTCAAGTAAAACTTCACGCCATTAGTGCTGGTTATGAAATCGAGTAAAAACCATTGTTCATAGTTCGCTTTACCAAAATTATTATTAAACATTATTGTTGATGACAAGAACCGAAAACTAGACAGACTTTCATACTACTCACCAGTTCTCAACCAACTGTCGGTTAGTGATATAATGAACTCTTTCTCCACCCAGCTTTCAACAAACTAAGGTCACTCCGCCAGAAAACACTATAAACTATTGAAAATTTTTCAGTATTTTGTGTGTTTGAATTCACTTGAATTTTTGAATTCCCCAAACAGAAATAACATCTGATTCGGTATAAATTTCAAGTTAAACTCAACGCCACTAGTGCTGGTTATGAAAGCGAGTAAAAACCGTTGTTCATAGTTCGCTTTATAAAAATTATTAACGAACGTTATTGTTGATGAAAAGAACCGAACATAGGACAGATTTTCATACTAAATTAATTATTAATCAGTTCTCAACCAACTGTCGGTTAGTGATATAATTCTTCCTCCACTGAGCTTTGAACAAACTAAGGTCATTTGGCCGGAAAACTCTACAAACTGTTGAAAATTTTTCAGTATTTTGTGTGTTTGGATTCACTTGAATTTTTCAATTCCACAAACAGAAATAACATCTGATTCGGTATTAATTTCAAGTAAAACTCAACGCCATTTGTACTGGTTATGAAAGCGAGTAAAAACCATTGTGCATAGTTCGCTTTACTAAAATTATAAGCAAACATTGAAGTTAAGAACCGAATACTAGGTAGACTTTCAGAGTCCATTAATTATTCCCCAGTTCTCAACCATCTGTCGGTTAGTGATATAATGAACTCTTTATTAACCTAGCCTTCAACAAACTAAGGTCACTCCACCGGAAAGCACTATAGACTATTGAAAATATTTCAGTATTTCGTGTGTTTGGATTCACTAGAATTTTTCAATTCCCCAAACAGAAATAATTTCTGATTCCGGTATTAATTTCAAGTGAAACTCAACGCTATAAGTGCTGGTTATGAAATCGAGTAGAAACCATTGTGCATAGTTCGCTTCACTAAAATAATTATCAAACATTGAAGACAAGAACCGAACACTAGATAGACCTTCAGAGTACATTAATTATTTCCCAGTTCTCAACCATCTGTCGGTTAGTGATATAATGAACTCTTTCTCCACCTAGCCTTCAACAAACTAAGGTCACTCCGCTGTAAAACTCGGATTAATTTTCGCCAAAAGCGTTTACTACTTCCGAACGGCAACTCAATTACATCCCATTAAGTGCTTGGAAATAAATTAATGAATATATCCTGGCCGAGAATAAAGTTTGTTTGGAAGTTAGTTCCAATTGCTTCTATAACTAAGTTTACATTTGTGCAGTAGTTTCAGCTCCCTCCTGCAAGACATACTACTTTCGGCGAAATTGATGGATTCAGTGTCTGTATTTGCCTGCGACTATTTAATATTAAACACGGGGAAAATTGAATATCCTCATTCCTGACACTTCTCGAATTTGCCGAACCTCTTGCGCCGCAACGAATTGTCAGAAGTTATATTCCTATTTGTGGCGACTTTATGATTAATATCGACCAACTTTATCGCAGCAATTTATACAGTCGGTGGAAATTATTGCCGTAAATCTTGGTCTGTAGTAATAAGCAGCGTGGAGCGGAAACCCGGTACAAATAAATATTTATTATTATACATGAGATCAATTTGTTTTATGTTAAGTGAGATAAAAACTCATTTGAGTTTCGAGTAATCCGGAGAGAAGAATAATTCTTGGTTCACGTCGTTTCTTGTATCTCTGTTGAACTATAAACTTCGCGAGGAAAATAATTAACTGTTGCATTTCGGTGCACACTTTTCCGTAACCGTATAATTCTAAGGCCAAATTCATTAAAATTGAAGCCTTTATATTTTTTAGACACTGAGCAATCTCCTTGCTTATGTTAATGGTAAAACAAAGGTTTTATCCTCTACATCTCAGAAACGCTACATGAAATTAATCATAGAAATTGTGAAAAGAATTGGCTATCTAGGTTCCTTTCTATAGCCTTCACGCTTCTCAGATCTGAATAAGTTTGTTTTTTTACTAGGGCTGCCGGAAAGACGAGGTTTAATCTGTAGCCATAAGCAGTTTTCATTTAGCTTGGCGTCAAAGTTTATAATGAAAATAATAATAATAATAAGCCTTTATTTCCAACGGATGTGATAACCACTTACAGGAAATTCAAATAAAAAAAAATAAACTCAAAATAATTATCATTGAAAAGAAACAACATACCATATCATAAACGCAATCTAACAGTACAATAAAAACACGAAAGATAAACGGACCATATAACATCAACCGACAGTGCTTTAGCCATGAAATAAAAAAAAATTAAGAGAACTATGAGATAATTGAAAAAACATGAATTACATCATAAGGCGTTTTCGGATACTTACTCGGGTCAACTCGATCCCTAACCTTGGCGTTCGTTTACCTAACCCGAACATCCAACCCGTGTTCGGAAAGTACGGGGCTATTAACTCGATCACTGACCCAGGTTGATTTATCGTAACCCTACTCGAGAGTAGGGTTCTAGAGTCACCGCATGCGCATTGCAGTTCAATTTTGTATTTGAAAAAAGCGGGAATAAGTCTTCTACTCCTTTCTTAGTAATTTCATATATTCTATTCCTAAAAATTAATGAAAGAGAGGAGAATTTGGCTCATTGCAAATGTGCAACAACGTCTTCATAACTTTGTATGCAGATCTTTCTGCGTAAAAGCTAAAGCCTTCTTTACTTCTTTAATATTATAGGTACTCGAAGATAACATTGAACATAGGAGGACATACCAGAAATTATAAGAAAGATTTTACAGAAGCCAATAAATCCGAGTGAAGCTAAATTGGAACTAGAAAAATAAATTCTCTACTTCACTAACATAGGTAGTCAAAAATGTTATTAAACATGGAAGGGCACACGAGAAATTATAGGAAATATTCAACAGAAGCCAATAAATGCAAGCATAGCTAGAGACAATCCGAAAATAGACTGGAATCGAAAAAATTAATTCATAAATTTGTTTGATTATGTTATCGATACGACTGTCACTTCAAATCCTAGACCTGATGTGTTCGTATACACAGAACCCGGGTCCGTGACCCGAGTAGATCTGTCACGTGACCCGATGGATCGAGTTAGTAACCCTGAGTAAGTTTCCGAAAACGCCTATAGGTAATCATAAAAAGTTCAAATGTTTTTACTCAAATATAAATCACAGACATAGTTCAGTGAATGAGAATGCAGATCGCATCTATCCGCTATAGAATTGACAACGGAACAGGCAAATCTCAGTGGTAACTGCAGAAGCAAATTAGTGTAGGTATTAACATAAAAAAGGCATCTAGATGAGAACATTTTGTTTACCCAGCAACTCATCGCAGTCAATCCTACCACGGAGAAGACCAAAAAGGAATTTGATGGCATGCAAGCATCTTCTGCATTCAAGGCTTTTTGAATTAAATCTTGATAATAAAATGCGATGATCACGTCCCCTAATCAGGTACGTTCCGTCTTCACGAAATGAAAGCCATTTCAAAAACCTTCTCTGTACATTCTCTAGATCTTGAATATGGCAGTTGTAGGTTGGGTGCCAAATGAGACAACCATACTCAAGCTTACTTCTGACTAAATAGTTAAGTAATTGTACTATGGTCGCCGAACTTTCAAACAATTTTGCATTTCGCACAATGAAACCATATATTCTACATGCCGACAAAGTTAACTGAGTAATATGCAACGTGAAAGCAAACCTATGAACGAATAGCAAACCCAAGTCTTTGATTTCAGTAAGCCGAGAAAGACTAGTAGAGGAAAGTCGCCCAATTTTGGATATTTTTTTTGATTGACTCTTTTTTGCTAGTGATATTGATTTTTCGATTATTTTTTCCTGCTTTAAATATGGCATAACCTTAATGATAACATATCAAACAAATTAAAAAATTAGATTAACTGAAAAATACCAATTTTCGTCATTTCAAAAATAGGTTCCTAATATTGGATACTCTATCCAAAATAAGGAACCTATATTGTCCTTGCAGAAATTACAAACAAAAATTTTTTTTTTCAAGTGGCGTTGATGGGATTTTTCATGTTTTCCATATCCAATTTTAAAAAACAGTCCTTTCCTAGGCATTAAAAAAAAAAGAAATTAACACCAGAGGCCTATTGCACCAAATACTTTGCAACTTTTCACTTTGCACTTTTCAAATGAATAATGTTACGCGAAACGCATTCATAATTGAAAAGTGCAATGTGGAAACGCAAGTGCAAAGTGAAGAACACTTCGCAGAAATTAAATCTTGGGAGAAATGTTGTGTTACATAATTAATTTTCACTTTGCAAATTTGTCAGAATGCAAAGTGCAAAGTGAAAAGTTGCAAAGTATTTTGGTGCAATAGGCCTCTGGTGTTAATTTCAGATTTTCCAAATTTTGGATATCCAATTATGGGCCACCTTCCCTATCCAAAATTAGGCAATTTTTATGTTTTAGGTTCTGTGGTTGAATTAGAATAGATCCTAGGCATAAATGTTTGAATCAAATGGTTGAGCTCATTGTAGAGGAATTCAACCTATGATATAACAAATTTCAATATTTCACATCCACTACTTACCTATGTTTCATAGTTTACAGTTGGAGCAATTAAACACTAGGTACCACAGGCAAACGTTGAATATTAAATTGCAATCTAGTGATAACAGATTGAAATATACATAGTTTACGGGGGATGAATTTAGATCAAAAACAAATAGTTTTCTGCATTCAATGCCAGAAAACTCCTGGTAGAATTCTAGGTGATGCAGTATCCAAAATTGGCCAACTGTCCAAAATAAGGCGACTTTCCTCTAAAATTTTAGCACGACGGCTATAAGTCATATTTTCATCGCTCAGTGAACCAGGATTTCGCGTATACCCCTTTTTGTCCTGAATAAAAGTCCAAAAATGTCTCGAATCTTCACTTATGGAGCGTTCCGCCGATTTAATGAAATCTCTGTAGAGTTCTTTGATCTTCGACCTCATGGTTGATCTGAGCAACCGGAATTGATTCAAATCATTGGCACTATGGAATGTTTATACCGATGATGATAACGTTCTTTTCAAGCTCCGATGTATACCAATGCAGAAATCTTCGAGTCCTCGACCCCTTGAGGGGGATGGTAGCAGAGAAAATTATATTCATGGCGGAGTAGAGAGCATCGCAAGCCTCATCAGATTGAGTAGTACTCACCACTTCAGACCAGTTCTATGCACCTATCAATTCGTACATCATCCTGAAATCCGCTTTCCTGAAATTGAACTCTCTACAAGAATTTTGAACTTCAAAACTATGTGTTTATGAGACATATTATCAGGAAAGTGATCTTCAGGCTGCTGTGGAGCCGTAGGCAAAAAAAATTTCGGTCGCAGTCCGTGTACGTCTCAACCGAACTCTGCACCGGCTCACAAAGCTCGAGTAAACCGAGAATGGTGGAAAAACAACATTTCGAATTTCATTTCGACCACACAGTGGCTCCAAAATTGGCCAGACGTAAATCCGATGGAATATTCTCTCTAGGTCATTTTGGACAGCAAGGCCGAAGAAAGTCAATGTGCAATAGTCACAGTAAAGGGTGGTCATATCGAGCCAAAGTGAACTGATTCTAAAATTTTTATTATTTTGTCATGTTCCGTACATAAAAATAAATAAAAATCATATTCGTATCCGAATAATGGCCTTTTGAATGGGTTATACATTTCAAGTCCCGGAATATGTGTGATGAAAATATGGCGAAGTAGGATAAAACGTTACGCTTCAATATCATGAATACCAGAAAATATGAGAAGCGTTGAGAACAAAAATGAAAAAACATCATAAAACTGAACAGGAGCCTCACTTACAATTGGGCAGAACTATCCAATGACTTCACTGCGGGCGGTTCTTATTCCAAACGATGTTTCACCGTGACCGGCGTGACCTGAGTGAATATTGACCTGTTGCCAACTGAGGCGGAGTCAGCACTGAGAATGCAATTATCTACAGGTTTGTTTTGATTTCATGGGATGGCATATGTGTTCGAGATTCGTACGCAAATTCGCTGACCTGATATTGTTTGTTCCTAGAGCAAGCTACAATTCCCTTTTTCAGTCGAGGTATACCTATATATGTATACTCACCGGCTAAATAATCGATCATATTATACAGGTGAAACAAAATCTGTTGTTTGCCCCTACTTTAGAATCACCCCAGGTGATTTCTTATTCAATCATCAAGACACATCTTCTCTCTTCAATTTAATTTTTCATTTATAACAATAGCTCAATTTTTGTTAAAGATACAGGGTTTTCAGTAAAATATTAAATTTTGCTTAGACTACAGCAGTACTTCAACAAATTCAATCCAAAATTCTGACCTAAAAAAATTAACTGAAAACTAAGTCAAAAACAACGTGTTTTCCGCCCAGACGCGGATTACAGGTGCAATTCGTCTCGGCATGTTCTCATTAAGGTTTTGAATCAATTGGAGCATCACTGAGCTGCTGCAAATTTTCAAGAGTTCGTACGTGATATCGAATTTTCCTCCCAAGAGCATCCAAACATGGCCAATTGGGTTCTAATCTGAGATGAGAGCAGGCCAGACGAATTCTTGGATATCAACCACTGCTGAATACTACCTGGCAATCCTAGCCACATGCGGTTGATGGGGTCGGGCATTATGAAGCATTAGCACGAAATGCCCTCCAATGAACGGTGCATACGGAACAATACGTCGCGGTAAAACTTCTCTTGTTATATGTTTTCACTCAGTTTTCAGTTTATTTTCATAACGTTCGGATTTAAGGTTAAATCTGTGAAAGTACTTGCATTGCCATAGCGAAATTGTGGAGTAAAATGTTGCTCTGTAAACCCTGGATCTTTAACAAAAATTGAGCTTTTGTTATAGATGAAAAACTAAATTGACCAGAGATGATGTGTCTTGATGATACAATAAAAAATCACACGGTGGAACAACTGGAACACACCAGGGGTGGTTCTAAAATTAGGGTAAAAAAACAGATTTTGTTTCACCCTGTATAAAATGACATACACCAAGTTTTCTTGAAATTCAAAACTGGTGATTGATTGAGGATGAATATAGGGTATCTACAATTGAAAAAATCGGAATCGGACTTGAAATAACATATTTATGAATCAACAAACTTCATCGATTTTTTGAGTGGATCGGTTGAATCAAAATTGCCGGTGAGTATATAATTGCTCTTATTTTTTTGTTTTCGAGTTATAAGCTAAAATTGACATTGGGCAATTTCAAATTTGGTCATTATCTCCGTTCCTGTTAGTGCAATAAGCTTGAATAAAAATATTATACAGACAATTCTTTGAAAGGAATCCGTTGGTTCAATCTAATTTTTGCTGAGGGGTTTCCTTCCTGATTTATTACATATAACATACATTATAATTTTGTTTCATCTAATGGAAACAATAGGTTTGTTCCAACAGCTGACTTTTGTACGGTAATTTGACGGTCACGAAACTGTTAGTAATCGATCTTATGCGCATGTCTAAACTTTGACCGTACAAGAACCGTCCAAACAGTACTTGCTCCAGACCAGGGATCGAAATGACGATCACAAAACCGTTCCACTCACGGTCCCGAAGCAGGATGGAACAAAAACGAAACCGTTCTCAAACGATACATTTTCAGTTGGAACACATTTTTATCTATTGCGCAGAATCCTGACGATCAGCGCTCCATCAACTCCCAGTATCAAGGGGGATCAGAAGCGTACATACGAGGAGCAAATACCACGGAAGACATTGACGACGGTGGATGGGAACCGGACAGATCAGACCACAACAGTTACCCGTGAGGCTTTTCCCGGAGCAACAAGGCTGAATGCAGCAAGGGAAAGAGTGAGAACACGTCAATATATCAACTCCACACACATTAATCGCTAAAGATCTAATCACTAACATTAGAATATATTTAATATAGGTTTTTTTTTCTTTTCCGTTCTGTCTCATGAAAGCAAGTAGTTTAAAAATTGGTCATATAAATATAAGATCTCTAATTCCAAGTCTTGAAGAATTCAAACAATTCATTACCTCGAATGATTTCGATGTTGTAGGTGTATCGGAAACTTGGCTCAATGAAACAATTAACTACGAAAACATCATAATTGACGGATATAGGGGTATATATCAAAGTAAAAATGGTAGAGGTGGAGGCGTGGGATTATTCGTTAAGGTGGGTTTTAATATCACACGAATTGAAAATGAGTATACAAATAACTCTAGTTTTGAACAAGTCTGGATTCGAATGCGTCTAAATAAGATGGATATTGTTGTGGGATGTATTTACAAACCACCGCAATACAGTCAATCTAACTTTTTGACAGATTTTGATGATATCTTATCCTCATTAGCACCTCTTTCTGACAATATATGCTGTGTTGGTGATTTCAATTTAAATTACCTGAATTACTCCTCTAAGGAGGTGATAGAGTTCAACCTTCTGCTAAGTTCCATGGGCCTGTCCCAAGTTTTTACCCATCCTACTAGAGTAACATTACAAAGTGAATCCCTAATTGATCTGATCATTATGTCTGACAATATGGAAATGGTCAAGTGTGACACCCTGACCTCAATGTTTTCAGATCACGAATTCATTTTTTGTGAAATTCAAATGCCTTTTCTAAGAAAAAAAACAGAGTTCAGAGAATACAGAAACTACAAGGATATTGATATACATCAGTTCGATCAGGACTTGCGCTCCATTCCATGGCGGAATATTTTCGACATAGACAATGCTGACGGGAAACTTGATTTTATTAACTCAAATATAAACGCGCTGCTTGATCTACACGCACCAAAGAGGAAGATTAGATTGACGAAGTCTAAAAAACAACCCTGGCTTGACAATGTTAGACACCTAATGAATAGAGATTCACGACTTGACTTGATATTCAAGCTACTTGACTTGGCTTGACTTGAAATCAAGTCAAGTTCGAGTCAAGTAGTAGTTTTTCAATGTCAAGTCAAGTCAAGTATTAATTTATCGGGTACTCGAAAATCAATTACTTCTACCAAGCTACTTGATTTTCATTTAAAATTTTTTTTGCAGTGTTCACATCAATAAATTATGGATTGAGGATGAACCTTGCAAAAAAATACTTTTATTCATAAAACTTGAATATGAGAATCAAAAATATTTTTAGCACAGTGGGTTTTGTTGTGCAAAGCGTGCATTTCTCTTGCTTATCATTTTTTTCGCGAACTCTTCGGATCTTGTTCAACTGTAAAATAATCTGGGATTTTTCTTCCATTACTTAAGATTTTTTGTATGTTGTCTCTTGTAAAAGTTTACGATCTCCGGATTGAGTATTTTCCTCAATCACTTATTCTGACCCGCTGGTCTCTAATTCCATTATTTCTGATGAAATACTCATTTTTTTTGCACAGGTTCAAACACTAATATAATTATGTGACGTAACGACTCACACAGTTGGACAAAAATACCTCTCTATTCACCTAGATAAAATTAAGAAGACTGCGCGATCGCTTCACTCAGCTCGGAGCTCAGGGAACCCCCTGAACACGCATGAACTTGCAGAAGTAAGTGCCGTTTCACATGGAGCGTATCATCAGCACTGACTGTCAGCATAGGAATTCAGCGCTGATGATCCGTTTCGATGTGTTGACTTCACATGCGGCGGATCGTCCGTTGTCAGTTGAAATTCAGATCGCAATGAATGATAGTAAAAGAACTAACAGAAAGCAATATGAGCTCATACGCAACTGATCGTCAGTGCATCATGTGAAATCCCTCATGACAATAATGGCTCGTGCGTTAACCGACATACGCCGAGAGCAAGGGCTCGCCGTATGGCCGTCGTATGGAATCAACCGCTCCGATCATCCGCGCTTCATGTGAAATGCTACATTTATTGCATGGTACTTGGTTATCCATCCGTATGGTCAGCGCTGATGATACGCTCCATGTGAAACGGCACTAAGCGCAGTACGACTCGTACGTATCGTATCAAGATCAAGTAATACCAAGTAGCTTGATATCAAGTCAAGTAATGAATATCTCATATCAAGTCAAGTCAAGAGTCAAGTATGTATTCGTTACAAGCTTGACTCCCAAGTCAAGTTCTTCTTTAAAAAATCAAGCTACTTGACTTGATGAATCCCTACTAATGAAACTGCGTAATAAAGCCCTAAGTAAATATAAAAAGAATCGCACTGACGAGAACCGAGCCCACTATAAATCATTAAGGAATTTAGTTTCTTCGAAAATTGAACATGAGAAAAAAATGTTTCTGCAAAAAAAATTTTCAACTAATAACAATCTTTGGCAAGAGCTTAAATACTACTGCGGTGATTTCAAAGATGGCACCCCCCAAATACCTGAAAACTTGAGAAATCCTGATGAGGTCAATCGTTCTTTCATTTCATTAATCCCACAACCCGTAGTTGATCCTGAGGACACTATAAAATTTTACTCGCAAAACCGGAAAAGATCGTTAACCTCTCTCCTTAAGTTCACTACTGTATCAGAAATGGATGTACTCAAAATAATCTCCCAGTTGAAATCTAAAGCCTGCGGCATAGATGGCATCAATATACACGTACTTCATTTATGTACTCCGTTTATTCTTCCATTTCTCACTCATCTCATAAATTACTGTATTTCCAACTCAATATATCCAACTACGTGGAAAAAAGCACTTGTAATCCCAAAACCAAAAAAAACATCTCCTAAAGAGTACAGTGACCTCAGACCTATAAGCATCCTCCCGTGCTTATCGAAGATACTTGAAAAAATAATTAACGAACAACTAATTAATCATATAGAAGCCAACAATATCCTTCCTGAAACACAATCTGGCTTTAGAAAACATCACAACTGTTCTACCGCTCTAACAGATATCACGGATGACATCTTTCGTGCCACAGATAATGGTAATTTCACATTGCTTGTACTCCTGGACTATAGTAGAGCCTTCGACACCCTTAATCGGTCCATATTGTTGGCAGTTCTCCACTACATAGGTCTTGATGAAAGCGCGGTTGCCTTCTTCAGTAGTTACTTTGATGGAAGGACTCAAAGAGTAATGATAGATGGTGTTCTATCCGAGGAACTATCGGTGACTAGTGGTGTTGCACAAGGATCAAATCTGGGAACAACTCTTTACATAGTGTACACCTCTGAGCAAGATTGCTCTTTCAATAAATGTAAAGCTCACTACTATGCAGACGATACTCAAGTATGGATATCCTTTGACAAGACTGATGTCGTTGAAGCTTGTAACACTCTGAATCTTGAACTTGAAAAGGTTGTGAATTTTTCAGCTAAACATCACCTTCACATCAATGCAGAAAAATGTACGGCATTACTTTTCGGTCCTAAAAATTGTAGAGAACAAACTGAAAAATTGGTAAATATAAAAATCGGTGATAATATATTGAAAATTGAAACCGGCAAACGTAATCTAGGAGTGATATTTGATAATAATCTAAGTTTCGATGATCATGTCTCGAACTGTATTCGTCGTGCATATTACAAATTAAGGCTGCTCTATTGTAATCGACATTATATCCCAGAGAAACAAAAAAAAATTTTATGTGACTCCCTTGTACTGTCAACTTTTAACTTTAGTGACGTGATTTATGGGGAATGCTTAACTGCAGTAGCCAGGGCGAGAATTCAGCGTGTCCAAAATTCATGCCTGAGATTTATATTCGGCATAAGAAAATTCGACAGAATCTCTCACAAACTCAAAGAAATAGGCTGGTTGAACATGAATTTCCGCCGAAAATTACACTCAGCCTGCTTCTATCACAACATTGTGTTAAATAAAACTCCAAAATATCTTCATAGAAAAATAATCTATAGAAGTCATGTCCATAATATAAATATAAGAAAAAGAGGCCTTATAACACCACCTGTCCATAGAACTACCTTTTTCGAAAGAAGTTTCACCTACAACATCGCTAAAGTCTATAATCGTATTCCATACACCTTCAAGACGTTGAACATAAAGGCATTTAAAAATAAGATCTTTGAATTATATTTGAAAGAACAGAACGAGCACTAGTTCTTCTATTTTTTTTTCTTTTTGCACCTTATCTAACTGACTCCATTAGTGAACGCAGAACGCCTATGAGAAAAGTGTAAGAAGATACAAATCAAAATTATTTTTTTTTATTATTTTTTTATTATTTTTTTTTCTTCTTTGAGTTATTTAGTTTTTTAGTTTTTTTTCTGTTAGGGTTGAGTAGAGCAGAGTATGCGTAGCATAACTGGACTCCGCCTTTTTTCACAATAGATCAAATTAGCTATAAGAACTGATGTAACTTTTTTGTGAGAATAAAGACATTATTATTATTATTATTATCATTGTACGGTCAATTCTTGAGTTGGAACAAACCTAATAATTAAATCGAAAGATTGATAAATGTGGGGTCACCATATTGAATAAACAAAGAATAAGTCCTATTTTCCCACAATCTTTATTGAAATGGTAAAAAAATGACGACTAGTTTCAGGACTTTATGTAGTCCTATTATCAAGTCAAAGCTACAAATTAGTATCATAAATAATTAAAACAATATAAAACATACACGGACTACTAACAAACACGCTTAAAATTACTGAATGTCAAAACATTTTCTATAAAAAAAATATTTTTGATATTCAGTAATTTTTAGCGTGTATATGTGTATGTGTTGTTATAATTATTTATGATACTAATTTGTAGCTTCAACTTGATAATGGGACTACATAAAGTCCCAAAACCAGTCGTTTAACCACTTCAATAAAGATTGTGAGATAATAGGACTTACTATTTGTTTGTTCGAAACAGTGATTTATTTTTAATTGAAAATAATCATGGTTTTTTTTGTCGCCTGTATAATGTTTTTGTTTCATGTTCATAGCACATACAGCAATGCGGTTGACGGGTTCTGGAAAAAAGATGAACTCATAGGGTTAAAAAATTGTACTTCAAGGATCACCAATTCTAGTCACCCCATACACAAAATAAGTTCCTGAAGGAACGACCTGAAAACTTCGAAATTTCATGCGTTAATACATGTGATATTCAAGCTCGAATTGTCGTTTTCCCAACATGAAGAAGCGCGCAATAGCCTCAGGCTTATCATCAAGGCTTTCTCCATTTTTTTTCGGAAACAATGTACGTTTCGGTGATAAATTAATCTTCCTTTGACAGGATTAATGTACCGAAGGGGCAGCTTGAGCCTCCGGTTAGCATCTAACTCATTCCAGTAGCAAGTCTAAGCTCTTAACAATACTCCAGTGGAGGTGAGTTCATCTAATCCTATTACATAGAGGTGAGGATTCGACAGGGCCCAAGAGAGCTCTGCGTCCACAGTCTCGAAAATAGATTACCGCTTCAATTTCATCTAGGACTCTTTTTCAGGCGGATATGAAATTATCTGTAGATTCAAATTGAATTAGGGACTGCTGGCATATATGTGAATGTATGTTCTGAAAGGATGTTTCATTGGGGATATATTAGAGCAGTATTTACGAAACTAGAAAGACCGAAGTAATTCTTTGCTAACTCCGATTCCAAATATTTTTGCTGGCTTCCTGAGGTACATTTTAATTCGGCTCAGAATATTATTTCAAGCGATATAGTTTCACACGAATTTTCGGGTGATCAACGTATTATTTTTTGAGTTTGTTTGAAGCAGTATACAGTTTTTCATTTGAGATTACGCGAACTGGGATTTTTTGATAAATCTGTTCATTATTTCACACTTCGCAGATCAATTTCTAGAACAGTTTTTTAAGGTTTTCAGTCCCAGTCTCTAACACAGAAACAATTGAAAAATTTTCAATTAAGATGAAATGCTCCTGCGAAAATCCTTGCACTTATTTGTCAGGAGCAAATTGGTTTTGATGAAATTGTTGCCTAACAGTAAAACTCTAAATAAATGAAAAGGATAACGTAACGTTTCGGTGTCTTTATCAGACTCCTTCTTCAGACAAACTTCTTCTACAAAGATACAGCTTATGGAAGGAGATGACGAGTTGACAGTTTTAAATTTTTTTTTACGGCTTCTAAAGACACTGAGTCATTAAACAATACATAATTAAAGCACTAGGTAGTTGTTACTCACACACATTTTTAGATCACATAACTTTATTATGGAGTTGAAAAAAACAACCCCCTCTGATTTTCATTCAAAAATTGTTTTCGCGGAAAAGATTTTCTAAAAATGAAATTATCTTATGGTTTCCCATTCAATTCTGGAGAAAAAAGTCTCCTGCAAAATTTCGATGCAGTCTTTACTTTTTTCGGAAAAAATAAAAACTTACTTTCATCAAACTGAAAATTATAGAAAGAGTCAAAGAATTTTGAGCATAAACAATATTTTAGAATATTCATTGTACGGAACATAATTATGATGAAATGGAATGAACAGTGATCATAACTGCTTATAAGTTATTATTTTTTCCGAGAAAAGTATCGACTGTATCGAAATTTTACAAGTGACTTTTTTCTCCAGAATTGAATGGGAAACCATAAGAGAATTTTTTTTTCACAAATCGATACCACGAAAACAATTTTTGAAGGAAAATCATAAGGGGTTGTTATTTTCAACCTTTAATAAATAATGTTAAAGGATCAAAAAAAATTGTGTGAGTAACATCTACTTGATGAATCATTTTATGTATAGTTTTATTACTCCGTGTTTTCTAGGACTTCAAAAAAAATTAAAAACTGTCAACTCGTCATAACCTTCCAAAGGCTGTATCTTGGAAGGGAGGTCTATTCCTAAAAAAAATTATATGAACTACCCCTGCTTATTTTCATCGAGGAATCATCTCCTTCAGTCTCTCGCATTTGTTTACAGACACCATGTGTAACTCTTTCAGAAGACCAACCCATTCATTTCAAGCAACTGAACTGAGCTCTTGTTCCAAACGGATTCTGATGCAGTTCTAATTTGATTTAAAATCTCAGTTGAAATTAAATTTGAATGGACACTTTATAACAGGAATCACTAAAGTAGTGTTAGACAAAAAATATGTTTACAAAAGTAGAGTATCAGGCTACTCAAACGGAAATGCAAACTATCACTCAATGCACTCAAACTCAAAAACAGGTCAACATGGTGAAGTTTACCTTCCAAATCATACTCGAGCGCATAGCAACAAAAGGATATATCAATGGGTAAGAGAGGGTAGTATTACCTCTTCCATTGGACTAGAATCATTTATTATTTCAAAGATTAACGTATTTCCTGACGACGGCTGTGGAACGCTGATTGAACCGTTGAAAAGAGAAGGAGTAAACGTTTAAAATAGTAAAATAACATTTCAACAATCTATGTTGAAAAATCGCATCTTATTTCCAGCCATCTCCTTGATCGAGCGATTTCCATAAGGGCGAAACGCCACAATTTCCGAACTAATTCGAAGCAGAATAAGATTCACCGCATACAAAACCCGAAAATCGAGAACATTCCGTCCATAAATCTCAATCACGTCGCGGCAATCATCCGCGCACAATTTGCCGATATAATTCGGCTGCAGAAGAGAAACGATATCAAATTAGATCGACGGTATAGAAAACACATGTCATTTCAATAATTTATGTTGTTTTTTAAATTTGTCATGAGTGCAAGCGCGGATTCAGGGTGGGGGGAACTGAGGAAACGTCCCCCCCCAAATGGCCTTCGACCACCTAAAATTTTGCTGACACACTTAGGATTAAATAATTACAGGACGGGCAAAAATTCAACTTGACACAATTTCTGAATGATGTTTTGATTGGGGGCTAATCAATTGAGTCGATTTAACATCACCTAAAATATCAGTACCTTTTGGTTTTTGAATAACTTAAAGTTACCCCCCCCCCAAAGGTCGGGCCTGGATCCGCGCCTGCATGAGTGTGATTAACCAGCTTGGGTCGGTTCCGTCAAATCCGTCTATACAATTGAGGGATGGCTAATAATACATCAGACTCGCCGAAGGTGTTTATCACTTAAAACATTCTGACTTACTACAGAATACCAATACTCAATTCGATATACCTATTGAATCTGCAATGGTATGATGTAATTCAATTCCTATTGTTTTGCCAAATACCCCCTCTTATTTATACCTTCGTAATGATTGTGTGTATACAAATATCATGAATTGATAAACATATAAATCAGATTACGTGTTATCTCAATATCAGTTCTATCTACCTGAGACACGTTTTTAAGATGACGTAAGGTTATACTGATATTGGTGTAGAAGGTATAAAAATTATGAAGGTGGTTCGCACTGGTACATACTACATGGGAAAAAACAAATGCGAGCGCCTCTTGAAAACTTCCAGACGAAAATGCTACTTGACAATCGTATCTTATTTCCAGCCATCTCCTTGATCGAGCGATTTCCATAATGGCGAAACGCCGCAATTTTCGAACTAATTCGAAGCAGAATAAGATTCACCGAATACAAAACCCGAAAATCGAGAACATTCCGTCCATAAATCTCAATCACGTCGCCGCAATCATCCGCGCACAATTTGCCGATATAATTCGGCCGCAGAAGAGAAACGATATCAAATTAGATCGGGGGTGTAGAAATTAACGGGAATAAATCAGCCGAAAGACTCGGGAAGCCATCGGTGTCTTAGTGCGGGATTTGGGACGACATTTCGGAATACTAACGGCGGGTCTACCCCCAGGCTAGATGGCGGATCCCGGCCCGGACTCACCGCTCCGGACGATGGCGGCGCCCGTCCGGATTAATCAAGCGACCGCAAATCTGAACCGCCTACATAAAAGCAATTCTCCGGAGGAATGAAATTCGCAGAAACGCTGTCCAAGCAGCAATGGCCCGGACGAAGCGGGACCAATGGCATGTGTAATGCATACATTTTCTGGCCCCCTTGAGTGATCAATCAGCCGAAACGTTATTGCAACGTTGTGCATATCCGATAGACGGCCGGATTGCGCCACGGCTATCGTACGGCTGTTCGCCTCGTCGCTATATTTTCGACATGCAACGATTGTCCCGGAACAACGTTGGGGTATGTGGTCGTTGGAAATCGCGAATATGACCGGGTTAGGCAGAGATTCGTTTGTAAACACGGCTGCGATTAATTTGGAGATTTTGGATTTGCTTCTTATACCTGACAGAAAAATATGGTTTTGTACTACGAGTTATATGAAATGATTCAACATGTTAATCGACACTTTTCAATCTATCAGTAAATGAATTTTATCTGAATATTCAACAGACATTTAAATTTAGCATATACAGGGCGAGTCTTTGATTAGTACATATATTTTAACGGTAGGTTCCTGAGGTCAAGAGAAACACTTTTTTCCTCTACCATTTTTTCCGATTCGGCCTAAATAAGAAGATATGGCCCTTTTTTATTTTCGAGCTATGCCGCCACTGGTAAACTAACCACTGAATTTTTGAAAGTACAAGATATAGCATGCAAACCTTTGAAATAAGTTATTGTATCAAAGAAACGAGTAGATATACCATTCGAAATTATCAAATAAGCTTCTGTATTAAAGAAAGAAATATAAACTCACTTTTTCAATACCAGTTGTATTTCTAATGCAATAATCGATTCATTCAAAATTTTGCTGGTGATGAAAACAGAATATTCAGTTCTTGATGTATACTTCATTTATGATTAAATCTGACTTTTAAACCATTTATTTTAGCTGTAGCATTCATTTCCAATATCTCTTGAAATCTTCCGTGCAAGAGTTTCCGAAATCAAAACAACAACACAACCATAACACGCATGACATTTCACGTTCATAATCACCAGTTGGGCGATTGAATTTCAAGGGGTGTCCACATGGTTAAAGTCACAGACGTGACACTAGATTCTTTGACATCGGTGTTCTGTGGTCAGTTTATTTTTCAATCATACGACTTCATGAATGATAACTTATTAAGGTCTTTTTAGTAGTAATAAAAAATATGATGAATAAATGAGAAATGAATGTATTCTAACGTAATGTAAATTTGGATCAACGTATGTCAAAGCTCAACGAAACAAAATTGCAATAGGTACTTCGAAAGTGGTGTGGAAATTTGCTTGAATAGATAAGGATTGACGCTGAAGAAGTGTAGAGGTGAGCTTATTCACCCCATTTTTAAAGAAAATCCGCTAGTTCTCTTACCATTCATCATTCCAGATAACAAACTCTCGAAATATTCTTGAAATTTGTCAAAGTGACCACATAGGGAAAATTGAATTCTGTGAATATTTCCGACAGAGTTGCAGAGTTACCCAATTTTTCGAATTTTTAAGATTTTTTCTTTCTTTCAACATCGAATTACTCGGAATTTTGTAGTCGGGAATGATTAATCATATTCATGAAAAACTATGTTTCAAAAATCATTTCACTTTAAGGAATCGTTTGCGAGATATTACTGAAAATTTATGCTTTTCATGGATTTTCAACAGCCTGTATCTTTTTAACCAGGCCGAATCGGAAAAAATGGTAGAGGAAAGAACTGTTTCTTTTGACCTCAGGAATCTACGGTTAAAATATATGTACAAGTCAAAGACTCACCCTGTATAACTTTAACCTTAACTACATACGACTTGGAACAGTTTTGTGAATATTTCATTCGGAACGATAAACGGTTATATTAAACACCTAGATATAATAATGAGTATAAAAAACTGCGAATGTCACATTTGCAGATAAAACAGTCTAATATAAATGTGAATGTCACATTATTCTTTGTTTCATAAATGGCTGGCAGTGGTGAGCACATTGTCACCTGCATAGTTTCACTCGTAAAGTCATTAAGGGAACACGCACTACATGAAGAGGCCGTCATTTATCAGACTTGACATCACAGTAAAACTAACCTTTATGGTTTCATAGTCTGAAGACCCTCATTTATAACAACTCCTGACACTCAATTATTACTACACCAAATTTTCCAGACAAGGGTGTTAGCGTCGCAGATAATAAAATAGCGAGATTAGATTAGTCACATACCCTTCTAGCAACTGATAGATGAAAGTGCATGAATAACAATAAGTTCATAGAATATTACTCGTTAGAAGAAAATTATACATCGTCCAAAGTCTTAGCTTCCATTACCAATATTTATTGATAAAACTTGAGAAACTCTGAGTTAAAGGTAAAGCGAAAGAATGGATAACTTCATATGTTTCCGGACGTTTGCAGAGGGTAGCTATTATTAAAAATGGTAAAACTGTAAAATCAGACAAGAATTTGATGACAGCGATACATCTTCCGGGAAAAAATGTTAACAGAAAAAAATTTTCAGAGATTATAATTTTTCCAGAAAAAAATTTTTCCTGAGAAATTTCTCTGGAAATTTTTTTTCTGGTAACATTTTTTCCCGGAAGATGTATCGGACGTTCTGCTCCAATCTGGTGGCCGGCCCGTTCACCGGACTTGAATCCATTGGACTTTTTTACTGGGAAGCAGTTTAAGAAAAAGGCAATCGAAAATAAATTTGAACTACGGCAGCTACAGTTTAACAAGTATTATACCATTTTGGAATCCTTACAAAATGCGCCAACTTTTGACAAAACATGCCAAACTTGCGTAGTACATTTTTTTTCAATACAGTCAGTTGAAACTAGGCAATTGTTTATTTTGAATTTTGTTTGTGAGAAGCAAGCCCTATTTTTATGAAACCTAGAGCAGTTGGTATCCAAATTTTGATTGCAGTTTAGACAAGGACTATTCAAGGTTACACAGCAAAAAAAAGTTGGAAAAAGTTGATATTTGTGGCAACAGGAGCGAAAAGACGGTCACAGGGTGTGGAATTCTGCGTGTTTTTTTAAATGCATATTATTTTAAAATCATGCAACTTAGATTTTTTTTATATTTTTACTGACAACCAGCATTACGTGCCTTTTCACCCGGTTCCGCGTTGACGTCGAGTATTAGGACACCCTGTATTAAGAGATGGCATTGATAACTCAATTTGAGAAAATTTTGGTTTAGTTACGGTTTACCTTTAAAGGTGCAAAATAATATCCATGGAAACAGTGCATTTTGAGGTACAACTTAAGTATATCACTATTTGTGAATTCACAAATGAATAATAAAAAATAGGGTTTATGTTATGAAGATAAACAAAAATGATTTATAAAATAGGTGAATTAAATGCACGTACGAGGAGCATCCACAAGACCACATAATAGAGATACCATCAAGTTCATATCCGAGTTTGATACTTCTAACCTCATTCCTCATTCCCGGTTGATCCAAACATCGAAAGTTTTCGCTCGTAATCTGAAAAAGTGGAGTAACGTCTTGTATGTCATTGGAGGAGCCGTTGTCTGATTGAGCCACGGGATTTACCTTCTTACGCGTTGCACGTAAAGAAGGGACTTCTCGGGCGGATTTCGGAAGAGCCTAATCAATCTAATCTTCCGATGGCGGATTTCGACGATGTCCTATGAAAGAGTGGCCGGTCGAACAAAGG
Organism: Propylea japonica; assembly: GCA_013421045.1. NCBI lineage: Eukaryota > Metazoa > Arthropoda > Insecta > Coleoptera > Coccinellidae > Propylea > Propylea japonica. The sequence goes on from CM024244.1 coordinate 9,904,222, forward strand.
AGCTTTTATGTCCGCAGCTTTAATGCGAATCAAATCCGCTTATACACTCCCTTTATGCCGAGTCGGACTGTCTCCATATTTGCTTCTGGTTTGCCCTGTACCTTGATTACGTTCAACCGCCACAATGTGAATAGATTCTCTCATTTCTAATTAATTCGTCCCATGCGATTCGTTTTTTTATGCAGCATAAAAGAATGAGTTCCCGGAAAATACCCTTTACTTTGATTGTAATATCAACATCGAGGAACCTTTTAAATTAAAGTTACTTTTCGAGGACCTAAAGACGGGTGGTCTCAACCATCACGATGTGGAGTCGAATATATTACTAAAGCTGAAGGAAAAAAGACCATAAGGACTAGCTCGCCTATCACCAGGACATAGAGCATCTCATCAGCAATGGGCAGAAAACTGCCAAGACTGCCTTTTTAGAGATTTCGGAATTTAAAGTGTTTTTAGGATTCAAACAAATTAACTCTCTTATCATCTCTTCCAAGCGTTTATGTATGAAATATTTTATTTAGAAAATTTATAATTCAATGTTGTCCAAATGGTTATGATTCAAAAGCTTGTACAAAGAAGATTTCATATTGCCAATAGCTTTTTTCAGTTGTTGTTCTGTTGTGTTTGTGGAGATAGTTGCTTCACTAAACAGCGGGTTTCACTAAGCTGGATTGGTCAACCAAATCGTTGATTCTGGTTTAAGTCGCTCGTTTATGTTAAAAATGAACTGAAAATTGCACAGAACTTGTGACAATTCAATAATCAAGGTGATTGTCCAGAACATGCAGAACAAAAGAGCTTTTATTTTTTTCACATTTGTTGTTTTGTTGAATGTCGTTTGTCTTCACTTAATTATGTTCCCTATTCCAGAACTCACTTGTGTCAATTTTTTTTGTCCTGTTTTACAGTTGTGTTTGTATATCTTAAGTTAAGAGTTTATGGGTTATGTAACCTCAACTCTGTTATCTGGTGTGAAAATAATAATAATAAGACGTAGCCATCCCGAACAACAACAATCTACGTCAAAAATATCGAAATATCGAGAGCTTGAACTTCAGATTAAAAGGCAGTGGGGAATGTCTAGTACCAGAACTTTCCCATTTTCATATCACCCACAGGAATTATTACTAAGAGCCTCAAGTCCAACCTCGAGGAGCTAGATTTGGATGAAAACCTTTTCAAAGCAATACAAAAAGCAGTACTTCTTGGTACTGTTAGAATGGTAAGGAAGTTTGTAGGTCACAATGGACACCAGGAACAACCATGGAGGAAAACATTGCAAAACCAACTACCACGACATCAACCGAGAAATCCTGGACCAAGCAACGAAGGACGAACAACCCAGGACCCAGGAGGAGAAGAACACCGAAGACCTCAGAGCTCAATCCCCCTGATACTTGCTATTCGGGATGAGTGAATGTTCCCCTTAGAAAGGAGTGTGATATCCGATCGCTAGGGGGTGCGAAAAATCACATCCTTTCTACGCTAATAGACTCAAGTCGATAATAATAATAATAATGTCGGCAGCTTTAATGCGAATCAGATCCGTTTATACTCTACCTTTGTACTGCGTCGGACTGTCTTCATATTTGCTTCTGGTTTGCCCTGTACCTTCAACGTTCAACCGCCACAATGTGAATAGATTCTTTCATTTCTAATTAATTCGGCCATGCGATTTGTTTTTTTATGCAGCATAAAAGGAGGAATTCCCGGAAAATACTTTTTACTTTGGGTTCTATTATGGGAACATTTAAATTGTATTGTTCCTGGAAGTGAATCGGGCTGGTCGGTCAGATAGTGAATGTTTCAATTTATTTTATTTTCAACGAACAGTTTTTTAGGAATTGGATATGGTTGAGTTAACGTATTATTCGTTTGGCAATGCGAAATATTTGCAACCGTCAGTTATTCAGAATTCCCGGTGTACACACATGGTATATTCATGGCTTTCATATATTTTTAAACTGTACACGGGTTTACTTGTATTTTCGCACGAAATTTCCAAGTATCTGTTTTTTTTTCAACGTGAATGTGAGTTTGGTTTTATTCGAATTTGAATATTGCATATGTATCGAATCCGTGCACAATACTACTGGAGTATGAAACAGAAATTAGGTGGAGGAGGAATGCTCTGATGGCAACACTTTAAAAAAACATATTGGTAGGACACAGATAATGCAAAAATATATAAAATAAAATATTTGCAACGGTACTGAAAAAACCAGAAAATGAGCATGAAAAAAATTAAATAAAACATTAAAGAACAAATCCAAATCGAAAGTTGGATAGGAGGAAGAACAAATTATGAAGCCAAAAAAAAAATATAATAGATTATAGCAGCAAATGGAACCAATAAACTATTGATCAAGATATCCGATGAAAAATTGCTGTACCCTAGAGATGCCTACGCGCATTTGTTATGCACTCAAGTTTAATCTGCTTTTGCACTCGAACAATATTTCGGCATTGCAAACTCGTGCCGTATGTTTTTTCCGTATTGGGATAATTGGTCTACCGCTCCCCTATTCTGATACTAACGGCTTGCGCCTGTGTCAGTCAATTCTGTCAGTTTGGCAACATTGTCTGTTATTGTTTAGTTTCTGGATGCGATGTGTTCACATTTCCATTTCGATTTGACGTTCATAAACTGAATTATTTTACTGATTTGGTGGCAATTTATTGTTGCTTACGAAACTGTTGTTTTATATACAGGAATTCATTGTAGAAATGAGAATCTAACCTATTGTTTTATTTCCTAGTATGAGGCTGTACCATTTTCAAGAAATATTCATGATAATATTGATTTTTGGAGAAGAAAAGAAAATCACACTGCTTTGAAGGAAGTATCCAATTCGAAATTAACAACTAGGAGAAGCATTGAGAAGGATAAAAACTGTAAAAAATTTCATGTTTCTGATGGGTGAATGAAATATGACTCACAGAAAATTCTGTTAAATTTGGGGGAAACAGGCACAAAACCAAGATTTGACAAATTATACTCATTATCATTTTGAACCTTGAAGAGGAGTAGTTTGAAGAACGAGAAAAATGCTCCACTTCTGCTTTTACAAAACGAATTTAATGAAGTGCGAACCAAGAAAAGGAGCTTAAGGCAGAACTATTCCCATGGTGTTTAGTGTGAACTCTTCTTTGGTTTCATACTAAAATAACAGCACTGAATCTTTGCAAACGCAGATAGAACAACGAGAACAATGCTATTTATACTAGAAGAATTTATTACAGTGGGGATAAAATAAGCATTTGCTCGTCTAATGTTAATCAGCCGTTGAGGTGAATTTGAACCAAACGAACCAAGAGCAGGGCTAAAACTTTCCAATTTTTACACTGAAATATCAGCATAGAGTCTTCGCGAACGCAGATAGAACAACAAGTAGAATGCTCTATATATTTTTTTACTAGAAGAATTTGTTTGAGTGGGGATAGAATGAGCCTGCTCTCATCTTAGGTGAATCAGCTTAAAACATGGAAACCAAACGGACCAAGACCAAGAGTTAGAATAAGATTGTTCTTCCTTGATGTTTTATTGTTAACTCTTCTTCTGCGTTTACACTAAAATATCGGCATAAAATCTTTGCTAACGCGGGTAGGACAAAAAGAAAAAGGCTCCGCGTCGGTTTACACTAGATAAATTTGATAGAGTGGGGATGGAATGAGCCTTCGATCGTTTGGTGTAAATCATCCTCAAAGATAGATTTGAACCAAACAAGTTAAGAAAATGAAGTTTTTCCTTGATCTTCAAGTGTATTTTCGTCTTCGCGTCTGTTTATAAAGGGTGTTTTTTTTTCGAAGTGAAGAACTTTAAGTTGGCATTACTGTTTAAGATGGTGATAATAATAATAATAATAATAATAATAATAATGAGGTTTATTAATCCAAAAATTTAAAGATAACAATATACATAAACAAATTGAGTAGCTGGATTAAAAGGCCATGTGATTCAGCCTCCCAAGTAAACTTGAGTGCTGTTAGGCCAGAAATACACATTTCAACATCATTATCGAATCTTCAGAGAAAGGAATCGATTTAATAGCTGTCAAGTGATTTTTTCTCAGTTTGGTTTGGCAATTCATCATGAATAGATTCATGCCTGAACAACGCTTGAAATAGTGCAATTTTATTTCGAGAATGATGGTTCTGTGCGGAATACTTATCGCGCACTACGTCCATTTCATCGTCGACAAAATCGTCCATCAGAGAAGTTAATTAGAATTACCATGGAACGTTTTTGCACCACGCTTACTTTTATTGATAACTCGTATCCCCAGGGACGCCGTACGCCGTACGCCGTACAGAAGAAGCTATTGCTACTGTAGAGCGTAGCATTGAGGAAGACCCGAATGAGCCCATCCGCTATCGACCATAGGAATTAGATCTGTGTCCATCCACTTTATGGAAGAGTTTGCGGTGCTTACAAAATACAAATCGTGCAAGAACCGAAGCCAAACGATCATCAAGCAAAGCGTAGATTCATCGAATGGGCTCAAAACGAGATTGCCATTGTTCCCGATTTTCATAAGCGAATTTTGTTTAGCGACGAAGCGCACTTCTGGTTGAATCGCTACGTCAACAAACAAAACTGCCGCATTTGGAGTGAAGCGAATCCTCAAGTGTATGTCGAAGCACCGTGACATCTTCAAAAACTGACTGTTTTGTGCGCTTTATGGGCTGGAGGAATCATTGGTCCATATTTCTTCAAATACGATGTTGGCCAGAAAATTACAGTCAACGGTTATCGACATAGAGCCACTATTACTAACATTTTCATTCCTGAATTGTACAACCATGATGTCCAAGAGCTGTGGTTCCAACAAGACGGCACAACATGTCACACAGCTCTTGCCATAATCGATTTATTGAGAGACACGTTTGGTGACCTCCTAATTTCACGGTTTGGACATGTGAATTGGCCTCCAAGATCTTGTGATTTAACACCGCTAGACTACTTTCTGTGGGGCTATACAAAGTCATTGGTCTATGCGGATAAGCCACAGCCGTGGCAGTCATATGCCAGAAATCATATTTAAAATGTAATGCCACAAGACTATCTTTCGGGTAAATAAAATTCATGTCAATCGAATACTCCATCGTTGTTTTATTGCAATTTAAAGTTCTATACCTCTCAAAAAACACCCTTTACAAGAAGAATTTTATAGAGTGGGGATAGAATGAGCATTCGCTAGTCTGATGTAAACAAGCCTTTACAGACACAGGTAGCTCGAAACTAGTTTTCACAGTCTGATTGGTTGTGTTCTTGCAGCAGAATATTATCATCGAAATTTACTCTGGAGTTCTATCTGATTCGAACGCGTTAAGCAATGCTATTCACCAATAGGTTCTTGCACGTGTAAGCTTTGCGATTAATTTACAATTCAATTATGTAATCTTTTCGTGCATATCTTGGTTACAAAGTGGAATGATATAATTTTCCCATATGTGCTCCGTTCGCTTCGTACCGTTATTGTATTTAGGTACGACTGTGTGAGTAATTTCGTTCCTAATTAATAATTAATGCTTCAGCACTCGGATTCGATTAGCATTGACTAAACCCATGATCATCCATTTGACCAATCGGATATGTAATTAGCCAAATCGCACAATGCTTCGTGCATCCGGCCGAATAAAGTTTCGAAATGGCATTATTTGAATGCGTATATCTATCATCACATGGTTGTTTTAACGGTTTAATTAATTTCTGCGATAAATTGGAACCAATAATTATGAAATAAAATTCTTTTGGAGTATAAGAGAATTGCGTTCCGAAGTGGAATAATTCCATGAGATATTTTCGTTTTTTTCAAAATCTCAAAATCAATTCTTCTTTATTCAGAATCGTTTTCAAGATAAAAATTCGAACTGGGGCCTATTGCACCAAACTACTTTGCAACTTTTCACTTCTCACGTTGCATTTTGACAAATTTCAAAAGAGAAAATTAGTTATGTTGCACAACATTTCTCTCATCATTTAGTTTTTGCGGAGTACTTTTCACTATGCACTTGACTTTTCACATTGTATTTTTCAATTACGAATGCGTTTGGTCCAACTTAATCCATTTTAAAAGTGAAAAGTGCAAGGTGAAAAGTGCAAGATGAAAAGTTGCAAAGTATTTGGTGCAATAGGCCCCCGGTCAAAATTATCTAGATGCTCAATAAAGATGCGAAGAAAAGTGCAAACTTTCGTGATTATATGATACAAATAAGTACAATCACTACTTAAGAGCTGGACTGCATGTATCACCCAAATTTTAACACCCCGATTACACTCAGCTCACTTTCACGACAGGGAACAGGGAATTGAGCAGGGAAGTGGACAGCGCGAGGATGCAATCACTACACTTCCCTGCTGCCTCCCATTGCCAATCGTGCTGCTCTACGCTCCCTGAATTGGTGGTTTTCCGTACGGAAGTCAAACACCCCACCTACACTCATCTCACTTCCACGGCAGGGAGCAGGGAATTGAGCAGGAAAGAGGGCAGCGCGAGAGTGCAATCACTACACTTTCCTTCTGCCTCCCATTGCCAATCGTGCTGCTCTACGCTCCCTGAATTGGCGGTTTTTCGTCCGAAAGTAAAAGGACCGGCATAGTGAACAGCTGTAAGTGATCAAATTTAACAAGATTGCTGTGGAACTTCTTTGTCCGTCGTTGCTGACTCTTGTTCGTGAGGGAAATTTTGCAGCAAAGTGTGAATGCTCACAGCCTTCAGTACTGTCGCAGAAGTGTTTCGGGAATTATTGCTGACAACGCGGGAGGCAGTAGGACGAGCTGAGTGTAATTGAGGCATAACTCAGCATATACGCGTCGATGGAGTCAGGCATAAAAAAGTTTATTTTCTCGAAAATGATTTCCTCGGTCGGAAATTATCATTCTGATAAGGCTCACACTTTAAGATATAAATGGATGGAAACGAATATAATATTCTGAATCAAAAATTCTATTATCATTATTGATACTTATTTTTTTATCCACTCCTATAAAGTAATATGTCAATTATTAAACTAATTTCTATGTGTAATGGTAGCTATAACACAACCGTAGACATGTCTATGAACCGAAAAGCGAGTGTTATAATAACACCCGCCCATAACACCGGCTTATAAAAATATCTAGGAAAAATGAAATTGCTTACAAGAAAAAATGAATAAAAAGTAGGATCGATCCGGAAACCTATTTCAGCCATCAAGATAACGTTCTAGCGATTCGTTCCAGATTTATTTTTGGAAAACGTAAATTTTTGAAGTTGCGAAAGTACTTAATTTGATTAGTTAGAGACTCTGATTTGATTCCCGACCACAGAGTACAGAGGTTTGACGGTTGGACGAAATGTTGTCAACGCTTTTAACAACTGTTCAAAATTTTTTAATGCAGATTAATTCGAATTTTACTGAAGAAGTCGTGGATAAAGTATAGTATTCAATTCGCGGTAATGCTCAAAACACACTTGATGAATTACAAAATTCATCTGCGTGTGTTTTGACCTGCATTACCGCTTATCGAATAATATACTATTAAATCATTCTGTAGAATTATTTTTCTTACTAGGAAACCAATGAAAAATTGGATAAAATTGGATATTTAGGCAACATTTGGATGAATTCGAAGTCTTTGTAACTATATCTCGAAGTGTTTATATCGTATCATAGTTTTCTAACGCTTGTCCATATTGTAGAAAATAAGAGAAAATCCCACATTTTCTTCAATCATACTTTTATGATACTTATATATTTTTTCTGTTTCAGGTAAGCGTCCATTAAACTCAGAACAATAATGCACTAGTAAGTAAGTATGGAAACGCAATAGGAAAATGTCTTGGATGGCACTGAACTTAGAATGAATAATCAGATAATACTATCATACGAAAACTTTAAATTAATAGTAATTATATGTTGTATAACGCCTAATAATGTAACAGTAAGGAACAGTCTGCAGGCGTCCTATATGCAAATTTATGGTTTATAGTTGCGGCCTTCCGACCCTGCAAAATTGGACTGAAGTTGTTACTGAAGGATTTCATTATTTTTCATCTCATTCGAAAACTATCCGAAATGAATAATTAGTGTGAGAGGAGACTGCCATTCATTTTTTATTTCGAATCAGATGCTGTAAAATAAATATGGGGATGCCATTTGAAAATCGCGAAATATTTCAATTTTAAGTTCTACATATTCGGAGCAGAATTTTCAAAAAATTTTGCGATGTTTCAAAATACTGAATATACCACATGAATGCATGGATTTTCTTCTATGAGACTGCTGAGTGTAGTGCCGTTCGCATAAAAAATAATCGAGATATTGCATTTCCGAACTGGCAATGCAGATGTCGAAAATTTCAGGAATTTGTGAATAACTTAGCAACAATGCATGGCAGAATTTTTTTAGTAGGTTATACAGTGAATTCGGTATTGAATAGATACATAAATGAAAATATAGGTAATTCCATTTGAAATAAAAAAGTAGATATGTGCTTGAGATAGACGTGACAAAACTGTCGACTTCATCATTCATCCTTAAGGCTTTACGTAATATTTCAGAACAAAATATTCACTAGTTCTCCAAAAACGTCTGATAGGCCAACTTAAAAGGAAAACCCTGTGTATCTGTCAAATTGCTATAAGTAACTTATCAGCAAGTGGTAAAATAGACCGTTAGGGTATTGAAAGAAGGATAATATGTTTCCTGTAAATGAAAAAAAATACGACGAACCTGAAATACAGTGTGGATTGGAGGAATCTCAGAGAGATCCACTGTCTCAGTGACACGTCCAGCTCTGGATTCTAGGTCATCGGGGTCGATTATTCCGGGTCTTCATTACAATCTGCCGTCCCCTTAATATATGACTTCACAAATACTTTTGACCCGATTCTCGTCCAAAGTAGACGTTTGTTGGCAAGATAGAGCACAGCAGCATTAAGTTAAGCCCACGAAAGTCCCTGATGGCTTTCCTTGTCACTTTTGTGATGGAGTTCGAAACTTCGCTATTATTGCTTTCAACCAGATCATTCATGTGCTCGGGGCCTAGTTCCGAGATCGATACTTTCGTTGTAATACCGTGATTTAATGGTCTTTTGCTTCGAACAATGTTCATGCTTCTGGTGGGGCTGGCCACCAAAGACGATACATCTCGTGAAAAGAACAATCTTTTTTGTATCCTGTTCGTACTTGACTAAAGAAAGATGTCATATTCAGGCGAAGATATGATAGGAATTCAAGAAAAACAAAATCTTGGTTGAAATCAGTAGGTATTTAAAAAATTTGTACTTTAGTCCGGTCTATTTAGACCAAAAAATGAGAGTGAAGTTACATAAAGTCCCAACAAGCTGAATTTCAGTGAAATTGTTCAAAATATAATTATAAACAATGTCTAGAAGTTCCCCATCATTCTCCTGTAAGGAAAAAATTTAATTCAAGGTCAAAGGTCAAAAAATGAGTTTTTCGCGATTTTCAGCAAAACGGTAAGTTTTATCATGAAAGTACCTCAGACAAAAATTGTAGATCATAAAATTATCTATAAAAAATGTATCAATAACGACTTTTATAACGTTTTGAATCGTTATATCTCAGAAACGGTGGCTCGTAAGAAAAAAAGTATTGATACATTTTTTATAGATAATTTTATGATCTACAATTTTTGTCTGAGGTACTTTTATGATAAAACTTATGAAAAACAATGAAATTGCTCATTTTTCCTAGGTATTTTAATTAGCGGGTGTTATGGGCGGGTGTTATTATAACACTCGCTTTTCGGTTCATGGACATGCTACGGTTGTGTTATAGCTACTATTACACATAGAAATTAGTTTAATAATTGACATATTACTCTATAGGAGTGGATAAACGATTTCAATTGCTGGTATAAACGGTAAATTCCATTTGGAATGGGTAAATCCACCTCAGAATCCTGAAATTAAGGTCGTAATAAAAATTTGAGGATAGTAATGAAGTAATATTTTGCTTCTTATGGCCGCAGGCGGAATAAAAATAAATGATGCCTTGGTTCGCTCGGCTTGAAGTAACGAGAAAATATGGATACGATGCCAATCCTTGACCTGAATGTGTACTGCATACAAGCTCAAATGAGAAAATTCTAAAGAAAATGCATCATCGATAGTAAATTTTTCTTCTATTATCCTCTGTTAAGGTTTTATCTATTATTCAGCTTATTTTGTTCAGACAGTTATGTCAAAATTTGAGAAAAGCCCTGAGCAGGTGATTTTGATGAGCGCTCATTCATTGGTGGCTATTACCTCAAAATTTTGTATCGGTTTTGAGATTCATGTAAGTATATAAATGCAGAATTGACATTATATTCTGAACAATATTAAAAAAATAAAATATGAAAAAATCAATAATTGTAAAATATAAATATGAAAAAAATCAAATTCTACGGTTCTAATGATGCGATCCTCTCGAAATCTTTGCACCAATATTCACTATATCAATCTTTATTCACAAAATAAAAGTTTGTTCGGATGGGATATCTTGTTATGGAAATTTGAATTTTCTTCTTTTCGATATTCTGTTTATATTTCCAATGCTTCCGTGAGACATTGAGGAATGAACATCATGAATGGTCGTATTTTATGGAACACCCTGTACGATTTGGATGGCTAACGAACTCAATTGTGGCATTTGGGAACTGAACTAACCATGAAAATCTCAAGTCTATAGGACCAATCCTTTCGAAAGTTATCGTGCTAACGGACGGACGGCCTCACGGACAGAATTGAATTTGACCACGGATTCGTCATCATTGGGGCAAAAAGAGTGACTAAAAGTTAGAAGCTTTTGGGTCTGTGCTCTTTCAAAAGAAGTGACAAATCAAAAAATCTTGAGGATGATAAACTTGGATGTGATTACAAAATTTCAATGATTTTTTTGATTATTATTTGACATTAGTAGTTTCATGTTATTTTCCACGAGAAATACCATGTTCACGGTTCACGGTAAATTTTCCCAATAGAAATAACTGGAAAATTTGGGTTACCTCACTTTCATTCATAATTCTTACGAATATTTCGTTGATGTTTATACACCAAGGGCCCCTAGAATTTCTTGCATATTTTAGACTCATTCGAATTACGAGAAGATTTCAAGTATAAAAGATCAATTTTGATTTCAATATGTGGATCACATATTAGATATAATTATTACTTTTTATTTTTTTGTCGTCTACTTTGTTTTACTTGTCTGATAAGAGAAAAATTATGTTAGTAGATCTTCTCTGTCATGAGCTCATCAACGAGCCAACACACGATTTTTGAAAACAAACATGTGGGGATGAGTACAGTTCAAAATAAAATCCTGTGTATTACCTTCTCCAAAATTCCTGACTTCACAGATACTCATCAAATTCAATAAAGACTTTCGCCCAAACCTGTATGTTTTATCAACTTGCTTAATAATCATAGTATTGATTGGTTATCGACTCTTAGTTTGTAATATTGGGTGGTTTTCGGGTGCAGGAATCATTAAGGGCCTTATTTATGGTTTTTTCTTGATTGAAGTGCCTAAGCTTTCGCCACTGCTCTGTGTGGTTCATCAGAGGTCTAAAAATGGAAGGAGGGCATGGTCACGAGGTAAGAATATCAAAGTTTGATATTATTATGACACTCACTCAATGTGAGGTTGTGTAAAATACAGCGACAAGAATACAAACATTATAAACGACGCAGGAGGAATAATTTCCATGTACTACAATCAGATTCGCCTTATGAAACAAAAAAGAATCACCACACCAGTCAACCCTGCAATCAACCCCCGAATATAGAAAACACAGCAATCATACGAACTTGAAAATTGTCTCATTCAAATTTCGCGCCGCGGTTCATCAATTTTTTCGTTTTATGTCAGATCAAGCTTTTTACACTGTTCTGTGATATTGTCTTTCTGCTCTGTGTACATAACCTACCCATAGAATCACGAATGTCAAACTTCAATATTCATTATAACCAACAATAGAATCCAGACCACCACCGACAATAAAATTAATAAATAAAAGAAAATAACTAGGTAACAATCCTAGGCATTCCAATAAAGAGAAAACCATAAATGAGGCCTTCAATGACTCCTACACCAGAAAACCTCCCAATATTGCTCGATAATCTTTTCTTTAGTATTGAAAAAGGCTAAATCTCATTATGAGTTACACATTTGTAAGAAAGTTCTGTTGACTGGCAAGAACTGTCATTAATAGTGAATACCCGAAGGTGAATAGGCTGATGTTAGTCATGCCGATATCAAAATTTTCTTGTTAGAAGCTATGCTCGCAGCCACTGAAGATATAATTTTCAACTTATTTGAATGATGTTTTCGACTAGAAAACCTTGAACTTGCCAAATTCCGAGAAATTTAAATTATACCCTCTCCACACACGTGCAATCATTCCGAGTACGATTGCACAATCCCCATGCGGGAAAATAATAATAATTATTATTCGATAACCTGCTGCATATTGCGAAGGAGCCAACAGAATTGAACGCATTTGTGAGATTGGATATCGATTTGTTTACGTAAATAAAGCCGTCTCGAGTGACATGAAAGAACTGGAAAGTTGCGGAGGCAATTCATTACATCGAATGATACCTGGATATTTACTTTGTACCCATCAAGGTGACGAATATTTCCGTATGTACTGCAATTTGGAGTATGATTTAGAGGGGGAGAAATGTAAACAAACGTTCTCTACACATCGTTTGAGTAATTTGTTCCTATATGATTACACAACATTACGTTACCAATAAGGTTAAGGTGAGCAACTGCAAATATAACGAACTCCAGAATCTAACATAACGGCAGTATTTGTCAGAAACAATAGTAATAAGATCTTAGAATACACCTATAGTCCGTTTACGAAAGTTTGAGCGGTCGGTTGGCCATGGAAATTTGGCATATTTTACTGTGTATATTAAAATTTAGGTTATGTTGTTTATTTTCTTGTCAGATTGATACGCAATGTTGTCAATATCGCATAGAGTTCTCTGATAACAGGCAAGCTCGACGGACGAGGCCGTGTACATTCGGCAACGTTGACTTTATTTTACGTTATGACAGCAAATAATGCCAACTTCAGATAAATGAACAAACGCCTTCTATGCGCTCAAACTTTCGTGAACGGACTATAGTTGTTTCTCTGCAATGCAAAAACCCAGAAAATCGAAACAGTTGTTAGTGGATCGTTGGAATGACAAAATCACCTTGTAAGTTCCTTGGAACCCTTTATTCAACAAGGGAGCACAAACGTCACTCACTGACCCAGAACCCTTCTGTGGTTTAGACAAATGCACCTATTAGGAAGAATTTTTGGATGAGGAAAAACTGAAAGAGAAGCACCATAGAGAAATCTTCCGACAATGGATCAATCTTGAAATTTTTATGGCACTGGCGTATATAGGGGGGGTTCAGGGGGCCCGGGCCCACCCGAAATGAATAAATAAAACTGAACTACTTAATGTATTATACAGGCATGGCATCTAACCAATGGATCTTTGATGGTGTGAGCACCTCGGGGCCCCCCCGAAAATATTTTCTATATACGCCACTGTTTTATGGCAATAATAAAACTGCAAGATCCAAAAAGTATTTGAATATCAGTAAGTCACGCTTCTTCACTGCTTTCTAACAGGACTTTGTCGCTTGAGAATTGGCATAACAGAAAAAACTTAATTTCTGTGGGGGAATAGAAGGTCACCCCAGGAAGTAACAGAATGTGCCATCATTGTGAGTCTGCGCAAGAATGTCTTCGCTATGATAATTATAGGAGAAGAATGAACGTTTTAAAGATGAAACTGAGGGCTTACAAATTCTTAACTGATCTTTCATAACAATTGAAAAACAACAACAAATAGAAACCAGAAAAATTGAAATGATGCAAAATTTTGATTGGTAGTGTTATTAAAGAGTGTCAGTAAGAACTATAGTGAATTGACAGAATATGATCTCGTGCAATGTAAGGTCAAATCATGGAGAGAAATGGAAGTGGAAATACCTAAACCATCAATACGATTTCCATTTAAATTGCTTCAATGAATTTATGCCTGAAGAATTTTCTCCATAATCCGATAAATCACCCTAATTCCCGCTGAAATTTTGTTCAAACCACAAATATAGAAAATAACATTGATAATAATTTCTAGATAGTATATTTAAGCTGAAGGGACGGTAGAGGATGTCATCAAGAGTCATAGTGAACAAAAACAACTTGGGCAAAGTAGTAGAAGGACCTCTTTTACATATGCAAACATCATCAAGCGATCGTAGATAGATATAATCGTAAATTTATTACGAATTTTAAATATTTTAATTTTCAGCGAGTTGCATTTCAATCATTGAAGATTTTGAAGCGTCATCAGAGCATTGTCAAACACATTTCAGATCGACAGTCACAGGCTACTATCCAATGAGCCAATAACATGCCACCAATCGTAGCTGATCCTGTAATTATTATTTGTTTAGGCTGGATGAAATTTTTCTGTTTCCAACACCAATTAGTTACGCAGACTCTCAAGCCTCAATTATACTTTGGGTGATCATATTAAGCAACACTTGTATGGAGCGAAATCATCTCTAGAGTTCCTCCTATCATACAGGGTCTTTATAAATGATTGTAACAGCGCAGTTGGCTTTGGATTATTCTTATTTTGCTGTTTCCTGTGCAAACCACAGAGTTCTGTGATCATGCTATGCTATGATTGGTTAAAGATTTGTATTCTGTAGCGACAAAGAGTAATCCAAAGCCAACTGCGCTGTATAAAGACCCTGTACGAAGAATATATTTTCCCTAAAAACCGATAATCGCAATACGCATATTGTTGAGAGCTTCTGAGATAGAAACTCATATTACGCAAAATCCTTTCAGTTGGATGCCAAATGGAGTGACGATTTTATCATCACAACAACCATACAGAAGCAGTCGGCTCATAATGAGAATTCATCGGTCTTTTGAATTCACACGGAACCATTTCTATACGGAACAGTTGTCAACAAGGTTACTAGCAATCTATTCCACGTTAGGGCACCAGTTGAAAGGGATCCTCATGCTCTAGCGGCCAGGTCAGCGTTGTAAACTTTAACAATTCAATTTGATTTGAAATTTGCAATTAGAGATCCGATGAATAGATTCCCGGATATTCCTTCATATAAAATAAGTTATTTCGCTTGATTCTATGATTCGTAATTTCGGTCAATATGAATAGAGAATATCCCAATGAGAAGGGGACAGCACTGCTATTCTGCATAATACTATAATGATATATTAACGTGAATCGAGCCTAGAACAGTTTTCGTCGATCAAAAAATATTAAACTCATACATTGCATCTATCCAGGCATATCGTCCAAAGAATCTACACTTAGTTTATGAAACCAGAGTATCTGCAGACAGCTGGTTCTAGCCTTTGGCCCTCTTCAGTGCAGCGAAAACTTAGCTCCGTTAAGATCGGGTTATGAGATTTGGTGGTTAACTAGTGACAATTAAGTCTTATTAGCGCCATCTCTAATGAATCTTTGCGATTGTTTCCCTCGTCTCAATTTCCACCAATCGGAAACGCTCATTTTATATTTACGAATGGTTTCCAGGTGGAGTTTCGCCTATAAAAGCAACACGCTCCATTTTTTGTGCCGATGGCGCTCTCAGTATCTCATTTCATAAAATTTTCCGAGATTATTAGGTGCAAGTATTCTGGTGAATTATTAATGAACAATAACAAAAAATAGTGGAACCAGAACAGAGCCCTGTTGAACTCCAGCCGTTATTTCATTATTTTTTTTTCGAAACATAATAACCGTATAGAGCAAAATCAATGTAAATCAATAACGCAGTGATATCCTTCATCGAACAAAGTAACACTCGCTCCCTCGAACAATCAAACGAACCTCCTATTTGGGAAAACATCACTTGTTTGCCCTTAAGTTCTATTTCCTCGCCATTATCTTCCATTACACGAGAAAAGACAGATACTATACAGGGTGTTCCTAAATTGAACGTACAAACGAAAAGGGGAGATTCCTTAAGTGAGTTTAAGAAAAAAAAGTCCCATAAACATGGGGTCGCAAACGTTTCGTTTTCGAGATACAGAGTGTTAAAGTTTAATTTTTTTTCAAGTTTTTTTTCTCATAGTATCTACACTTCACAAGATATTCAACAGAAATTTGGCATAGATACATTTAAGAGTTCTCACCACGTGACTTGGCAATTTCGATAGAAGATCTACAGGGTGATATTTTTTCTGGAACACTGCCACCTGTTCTGCTGCAGAACTTTTTTTGGTGAGCAACTGTTAATTTGAAAAAAGGGAAAAAGAAGCTTTGTTCTTATACTAAACTTTTCGGTCTCTTGTAGTTTTGTCGTATCTACCAACGATTTCGAAATTCTCTCGAAATTCTCGTAACTATGATAGGAAGGCCAGTTTGTAATCTGTGGTGAATGAATTCAGTGTCAATTTTTATGGAAATTTTCAAATTTCTCAAATGTAATATCTATGCCAAATTTCAGTTGAATTTCTTGTGAAGTGTAGATACTATGAGAAAAAAACTTGAAAAAAATTGAAACTTCAACACTCTGTATCTCGAAAACGAAATGTTTGCGACCCCATGTTTATGGGACTTTTTTTCTTAAACTCACTTAAGGAATCTCCCCTTTTCGTTCATACGTTCAATTTAGGAACACCCTGTATATTTCGCTTATAAAAGCAACACTCTCTATTGATCGATCCGATGAAGCTCTCAGTTAGTTTCTTGAAAATTTTCGAGGCTAATTAGATGCATGTATTCTATTGAATCATTAATGAGCAATAAAAAATAGTGTAACCAGAACAGAGCCCTGTAGAACTCCATCCGTTATTACATTATTTTACTTGAATTATAATAACCCAATATGCAAAATCAATGTAAATCAACAACGAATTAATATCCTTCATCAAACAAAGCAACACTCGCTCCCTTGAACAATCAAACGAACCTCCTATTTGGAAAAACATCACTTGTTTGCTCTTAAGTTCTATTTCCTCGCCATCATCTTCCTTTACACAAGAGAAGACGGATACAACATATTTCGCCTATAAAAGCAACACGTTCTATTGATCGATCCTGGCGCTCTCAGTTAATTACATGGAAATTTCCGAGCTTATTAGATGCAAGTATTCTATCAAATAAGCAAAGAAAAAAATGGAACCAGATCAGAGCCCTGTGGAACTCCAGCCGTAATTTCATTATTTTACTCGAAACATAATAACCGTATAAAGCAAAATCAATGTAAATCAACAACGAATTAATATTCTTTATCAAACAAAGCAATACTCGCTTCCTTGAACGAACCTTTTATTTCGGAAAACATCACTTGTCTTGTTTGCCCTTAAGTTCTATTTCCTAGCCATCATCTTCCTTTGCACAAGAAAAGACCGATACAACATATTTCGCCTATAAAAGCAACACGCTCTATTGATCGTTCCGATCAGTTAATTACATGGAAATTTCCGAGCTTATTAGATGCGAGTATTCTATCAAATCATTAATGAGCAATAAAAAAAAATGAAACCAGAACAGAGCCTTGTGGAACTCCAGCCGTAATTTCATTAAGTATTTTACTCGAAACATAATAAACGTAAAAAGCAAAATCAATGTTAATCAACAACGAATTAATATCCTTTATCAAACAAAGCAATACTCGCTTCCTTGAACGAACCTTTTATTTCGGAAAACATCACTTGTCTTGTTTGCCCTTGAGTTCTATTTCCTCGCCATCATCTTCCTTCACACAAGAAAAGACCGATACAACATATTTCGCCTATAAAAGCAACACGCTCTATTGATCGATCCGATGGCGCTCTCAGTCAATTAGATGGAAATTTCCGAGCTTATTAGATGCAAGTATTCTATTAAATCATTAATGAGTAAAGAAAAGAATGGTGGAACCAGAACAGAGCCCTGTGGAACTCCATCCGTTATTACATTATTTTACTTGAATTGTAATAACCCTATAAAGCAAAATCAATGTAAAACAACAACGCATTAATATCCTTTATCAAACAAAGCATCACTCGCCCCCTTGAACAATCAAAGGAACCTCTTGTTTAGGAAAACATCACTTGTTTGCTCTTAAGTTCTATTTCCTCGCCATCATCTTCCTTTACACAAGAAAAGACCGATACAACATATTTCGCCTATAAAAGCAACACGCTCTATTGATCGTTTCGATGGAGCTCTCAGTTAATTACATGGAAATTTCCGAGTTTATTAGATGCAAGTATGTGCGCGAGAATTTCCAATTCGAGCCCGTTTTCTTGCAAGGAGCATTCCTCGATCGGTTCCGTGGCAGCGTCTTGAGGGCTGAAGCCTCCCAACAGCGAGCGGACGTTCTTTCCCAGGATATAATTTTATTCCGCAACGTTTTCCGCCTTCGCCTCATATTTATAATCGATTAGTTTCGGGACTTGAGAGACGGAGGGTGATTTTTCACGATGTCTCGGGGGAGTTCGGAGTGAATGATAACAAATCAGGAGAATAATTAGCCCTCTTGGTCGGGAATACTCTGGATAAGGGAAGATAGCTTCAGATGACTTTGCTGTTTTAATTCTTTTCCGTCAACATCTTTGTTATCGCAGAAAATTTAATAAAGACTCATTAGAGGGTTGTTAGAAAAAACCTGCCAACTCAGGTGAGATTAAACAATCAGTAGCTGATAGGTCTTAAATAGTTGCACCAAAATCTTGGTCAAATAAAGTACCATATAACTTTATTCCGAAACTTTTTCTACTTTTCACTCATTATTATAATCGATTGTTTACTGGACTTGAGAGACAGTTATTTTTTACGATGTCTCTGGAGAGTTCGGTGTGAGTGGTAATAAATCAGAAGGATTTGCCTTCTCGGTCGGGAATACTTTGGATAGCGAAAGATAACTTCAGATGACTTTGCTGTTTTAATTCTTTTCTGTGAACATCTTTGTTATCGCAGAAAATGTGATAAGGACTAATTAGAGAGTTGTTAGAAAAAACTGCCTAGTCAGGTAACGCGGTGTTCAGGTTAGACGTGCTTCTGTTGTTGTTGATAAATATACTTTCTTTAGTGAACTATCAGCTTGAAATGAGTGCGAAAAGTATAAATACTGTTTTATAGTGAAGTGGCAAATCTTGGTTTTTGAATGAGTGCATTTTGAGATCACCTACAAAGGAAAATGTTAGAAAAATTGTTGTTTTCCGAACTGCAGGAGCAATATTCATTTAATGAAGATAAAAAATTTGTAAGTTGATTCAAAATTTCTAGAGATAAACAACTGAAGCATAATATATGGATAAAAGCTATTCTTCGAAACAATTAAATTCCAAATAGCTTCGGTTGTGGGAGTGATGTAGGTAATAAGGGAAGATGAATAACAATTGAAAAATCCGAGAGCCCTAATATTAAGAAGAAACCAAGATTCTAGAAGTTCTTCTTGCTTCTATGCACTGATCCACTTTACCTACGGTTTACGTTCGGTTGCGGTGTTGCCAGATTGTGTTCCAGGCTATCTCTATAGACAGCTGTGCCTGAAGGTTCTAGCTCAAGGGTATGACCTGCCATATTGGGGCATATACAAAAGTCTGTCCTATAGTTTCGGTTAACATAGTGGTCTATTAAAAAAATAACGTAATCGATTAAATGCAGGACTGCCCATATTCATCTGAAAGTGTAGTGTATTGATTCAAGAAGAACTATGAAGAAACTGGTTAAAGTTCGCAAGGAATGATGTCAAATCATGAAAATAAGCTTTCTTTGTCGCTTCCCTTTCGAGTAGGGAAATATTACTTCAGATGATTATTCTTTTCTGCTAAAATCTGGGTTATCGTGCTCATTGTTTCAAGGTGGATATTTAATGTGCTTTGGTAAAATTTCTGGTTACCGTATCCCTAAGTAAAAAACATCATTAAATTAATGATTGTTCCTGTATGCAACGCATTTTGGAAAAATTAGATTTATCAGAAAGATAACTCTTCACTGTAACGCCCACGAAAAGTTCGAAACATTATTCAAGAGAACATTATTCAAAAAATGAACAGGCTAAACCTGAAAATATTATTCTTTTTTCCAGAACATAGAATGTTTATTTCTTGAGTATTCTAAGAGGTAAACGACTTTCCAAGTGTGTATATCCCAAAAATATTTGACCTAGAATTTTTGATCACTCTGTATTTCTTTATCATCAATACGCTTTCATTATGTCCGTTTTTCCATCATAAATTGCCGAACAAAACTCACCTTGCGAAAAAACCCCGATTAATCCCTATCTCCCACGAATTTAATTCCCCGAGAAAATTTTTCAATCCGGCCAATTAGCCGAATATTTTGCCGGATTGGCCGAACTCGAGTGCCTCAAATTTTCGTCGTAATATCGTCGGAGGGATTATTTCTACCACGCAATTAGCCCAGGAAAGCGTAGAACGGGATAGGGCAGAAGTAGCGACTCGAAATACTTCACTCAAAATTGACTCTCATTGTTTCGATAAGTACCTATTGAGATGAAAGCAAAACATTATTTTCCCCACTCCTCACTCTTCCCTCTTCAGAGTTCCGGGAAAAGAAACATATTAACGAATGAAATTTAACAACTTTCGCCCAGATATACGCTCGGGAAATAAAGCTTTGTCAAGGATTTCATGGGGGAAAGCATTCGTAATATGATTTTTGCTGACGCTCATTTCTTCTCCTTCTCGACTCGACACGAGTCGTTTGTGCACCCTTAGTTCGGCTGTGTAGCATTGTAATATGTTCTGGAGACGAGCGCAGTTTCTTTTTTGATCGAATATTGAGGAGGTGGAGGTTGGGGAGAAAGCATGAGATTGCTTTATGGGGTTTATTTCTAGGTAAAACCAGAAAATGGTTCGATAATACGGATATTCTTACGCACAGGCCATTAAAATGTATTTTTCCGGCGACCTCAAAATGAAAAAATGATTTTTATTTATACGAAAATGAACATTGAGGGACCATTTCAATGTTCAATTCATGCTTTTTTAATATGCAATTGTCATGGACAACAGAACACAAAGTATTCAGAAGTAATACTTCTAAAGTCAGAACTCTTCTGGAATATATAAACATAGAAAATTTATTATGTCTTGTTCAGAATAAGAACGTATTTCGATCAAAAATTCAATCTCAATTCATTAAATGATCGACGGGAAGGTCTTATAAACAACTAGTTTATTAATTTAGCGACTAATGGTCTCGCTTCACTCACGCATTGAAATATCTTGACTATCAGTGGCTGTCATTAATAACCTAAACAATACTATATCAATAAAAAATATGTATAAAAAATAAATAATTACAAAAATTTTTTCTATGGTTCTGAAAATGCGATACTCTTGAAACTTTGTATAAACATTCAGTATATCAGTTTTCATTCACGAAATAATTTTCAATTGAATCGGTTATTCTGTTATGGAAATATAAGTTTTCTTATTTTCAATACTCCAATTGAATTTTTTATGGTTCTGTTGGTACGTACTATGGCCACAAAATTTTGCATGAAGATTCGGTTTTACAGTTTTCATTCACCAAAAAAAATCAGTTGAATCGAATATCCTGTTATGGAAATATAAAGATTCCCCTTTTCAATATTTCAATTGGTTTTTTTATGGTTCTGTAAATACTTTGGCCACAATATTGTGCATGAACATTCAGTGTTTCAATATTCATTTCTAGAATAAATTTTATTCGAATCGTATATGTTCTATATGGAAATATGAAGTTTCCTCTTTTCAAAATTTCAATTGAATTTTCTATAGTACTGTTTACACTAAGGTAATTCCGGGTTAGATGCCCCACCGGTACAGATGCCCCGATCAGCATAACTTCGGACCTAATCGTTAGTTGACGCCACGTGCATGGTCGTTGTTTACTTGTTCTTCGTTTTGCGAAAGCCATAGGAAATAATACCACAAAATCTTTTTAATCCCGAAATATTCAAGAAAAACAGGAAACTGTTGGTGACTTGCTCCTATGATCTAATTTAGGTGTGAACATATCACAGTGGAAAATATATATCTTTCAACGTTTAATGCAATACTATTGCATTTTCGAATGAAAGGGTCCATTGGTTCATTGTAGGTTAGAAAATAGTAGAGGAATTCTTCATGGGTCAATTTTGATATACTGGGGCATCTCTACCGTAAAAAAGGATAGATGGCCTGAAATAATACGGGATAGACGCCCTAGATTCATTTGTATATTTTGCAAATGTTGATGATATAACTGATGAGTCTCGCCCTTGCTGTTTAATTGAGGGAATATTTCTTAATGAATGAATAATAAAATTTCGGATAATATGAAGTCAGCGCCGAACTGGTTCCATGTACGAAAAGGTACAATGGTACTCCACCCAAAAAAAAAACTCCTTCAAAATAGCTGAAAGTTATAAGCCTGGTACAAGTTCCAAAATAAAAAAAAAATAGAAGAACATTTTTCGTTCTCGGAAGATGGAATCCCATTCATATAAAAAGGTACCTAAAAATTCACCATCTACAAGTTGTGCTAAAGGATCAGAATCAGCTGGGAAAATTGATATCACAACAAACAAGGCAGATTGGTTAAAATGTTTGGGTTGTGACTAGTGGTTCCACAAGACGTTTACAATGGTTATAACTGCGTCACTTGTGGACGTGAAAAATTAAGGGCTGTAAATCTTGACCGCCGTAAAAAAAATTCTCATGATCTGAGGTTTGGCTAATCCTTCTTCTTAAGATTAAGATAAAAAAACTAATGAAAGTTTCTGCTCTTCTTTTATAAAGCGCTTTCCTTGAGTGGGGCGGCTCACCCAAACTACAGGGGCAACTCTACCTTACTCTCGGGAGAGATGGCCAAAAAAGTTTTTTTTATTTTTACCTTTTTTTTAGAAGGAACATAAGAATTTAAGTTTTTGAACAACAATATTGTGTCTAAATAAATATCTCATGTTTTGAGCATCTGTTTTATCATTTTAAATTATAATTGCATTTTTAATCACAGTTTTTCGTTAGGTTGGGCATCTAACCCAGATTTACCTTATGGCCACAAAATTTTGCATTAAGCGTATTATGACCATCGTGCATATGACCGCAACATTTCATTTCGACAGGTTTCGTTTTGTCTGAGATATTGAGGAACGAAAATTTTGAATGGCCATTGAATTTGACCACAGATTCGTCATCAGGGAGCCGCACCCTATCGTTTGAAACCATTTTCGGCTCGAAATTCGAAAATTACAGACACACAACGATATAGCACTCATTTAAGTTGAACCATTTCCATGTACCTCTCAAATGCATAATAAGAGAATATAAAAAAAAGTTTCTATCCATTCGCCAACTACAGACGCTGAAATTTTTGTCGTTTCATTTTCTGTGAATTCCCAGAAATATTCCATAAGAATTTCCGAGAAGCTTTCAGCATTTTCACTTCTCGGAATAATCTTGCCATTGACAGCTTTCAAGTCCCGGTAAAAGTAACATGTCTTCATAACAAAACAGCGCAATAAGTCACAAAGTCTTTCTTGCTGTGAATTCCGATATTTAACACTTTCAAAGAGCGCAGTGCCGAATAAGAGCGACGGAAATGAAAATGCGTCAATCATGTTTGTGTTTTCGATTATGCCTCTCGAAAGTGTATAACTCGGAGGTTATGACACGTGTTTCTAATACAAGAGATGTCGCCTGCAGATCTTCACCCGTTGAGGGTGAAAATGTTTTTGCGAGACGAAGTTAGAATGAAACCCAGTGATCCTATTTCGACGGAAAAGGCTTCCGCATCATGCTGGAGCGTGCACGATTTCTCTTCAGGCGTCTGGGCAGTTATCGTTCCAGTACCTGCCCGGATTTTCGAGGCGTCCGGATTACTGGAGCTTTTTCAGTTTATAAATAAAGCAACTTATGAATTATCAGACATAAGGTTAATGATACAACAGTCACGAAAAAAATCTGCATAGAATGAAACAAAACTGATCAACAATCCCAAGTACAAACATGTATCTACATTCAACAAGTTATGCACATATGTATCCGAAATTAAATATCATCTACTGTCACTGCTTATTCATAGGTATGTTAATAACTACTTAAATTTACAGCAACTACGCTTCATTCTCAGAAATTGACCAAGTTATGAATTTTCGAATAATTGATGTTCCAGTTTTTTGAACTTTTCTCGGAAACTAATTATCCGCTTGAGACGTGTCACCTCTCCTTTTTTTTGTTTTTGAATTCTCTACAAAAAGTGCCTTAACAGCTTTTCGATCAGATCAATACTTCACGTTTTATAAGCGAAAAAGCAAAATTCTGAATTTTTTTTAGCTATTTTTCGCTTCTCAAAAACAACCTAAGACGATTCAGGAGTGGAATTTATTATGAAAAACATGTAGAAAGTAGAAACTACCTATTGCATGACTGCACAGTCAGATTTCAGGTAGTATTTTTGTCACGTAGAAAACCTCTATTGCTTCGCCTAATTTTACAATTATGTTTTTATATTCGTGATTGATAATTCAAGAAGTATAATTGTACAAAATTTCATCCATTTCGAATTTTTTTCATCGCTGTAAACATGTAAAAAAATTGTGTTCGATTTTTGAAAACATTTTTTCACAGGAATTCTTAGAACATTGTGTTCATTCAGAAAACGAAAGTTAATTTGACAAATGCAAAAAAATTTGAAACATTGCAGGTCTTCCGCCATTTTGTAATTTTTTTTCGAAGTTCGTCAACTTTTCTGAATAGAGGACCCAAAAATACAGAGATTTGGCCAAAAACCGTTACTTTATGTGTTTTACATAACTGACCACACTTATAAGAATCTTGCTCAAAAATGACGTTTGATACCCTGTATCTCGCTTATGCTTCGAAAACGGGATATATTGTATAAGGCAAAAATGATTCTCCCTATGTCCTCTACACGAAAATATATGTTTGTCCAGTTTATGATGAAACACCCTGTATATTCAGTATTAATCTCAAGACCTATATGAAATTGTGAGGTAAGGTAAGCCTTCAGGGCAATTTTGAAAATTGATACTTCTCGGAAAAGAAGAATCGAAAACGGGATATATTGTATAGGACAAAAATGATTCTCCCGATGTCGTTTACACGAAAATATATGTTTGTCCAGTTTATGATGAAACACCCTGTATAATTAAAACCTGTCAACTCGTCAACGCCTTCCAAAGGCTTTATCTTGGAAGGGAGGTCGATTTGGAAAAAAATTTATATGAACTACCCTTGCTTATTTTCGTCGAGGAGTCATCTCCCTAAGTCTCTCGAATTTGTTTACATACAGCCTGTAGTCGAATTTGTTTACATACAGCCAGTAGGTATAGTTCGCAGACTTACATCATTCTAAAAACTCTGTTAAATTCAAATAAATAATCAGGGGTTTGCTTCTGGTGGCCGAAAAAACTTAATCATTTTCCCAATTTAATCAGCGTGAAAAACATCTCGTCCTCTCACTCGAAACGTCCAATATCCCGGTCTCAAAAGTCACCCTCCAAATTAAACCCCCCTGGCACCGTCGAATGATTGCCAACGAGCCGCGCGATAAGCAATCGATAAGAGATTGAAGATACAAAGAATTTCCTCGGCATTCATTGAAAGTCTGTTAAATTCAGTAACTTCGCCAGTATCACCCTCCCCTAAAATCCGAAGTGAACGATACTCGAGACCGGCGTCGATGCTTATTCATTGCTGGGCTTTCCCGACCGAATGCTGTTATTACCAGGTAAATGAAATTGAATCCGGTCCTCCCACTGGCAATATACCAATATACGGATTCGCAACTTTTTGATAGAATGCGACAAGCGCCGCTCCTCGCCAACTTGGGGGGTCGGCCCCCCTTTAGCCCCCCTGATATTAGCCGGAAAACCTTGTTTCACGGCGCATCCATTTAGAAACTGCTTTATTCTCCGTCAGTCAAATAAATGTCAATTTCGGATATCTATTCAGGAATGAATATGGTAGCCTTTATGCGAAGACAAATTTATTTGCAGACAGGGTGTTTTCAAAGGGGAACGCTTCACTGGATTCTATCTCTTTTAATTCGTATGGAAGTCAGTAACGGTGACTGGAATGTTTTTCGTATTTTGTGGACTATCTTCACGGATATTTCACGTTTTTGTTGAGATCCCGGTCTTGTTTTTGTGTGAATAATGTATGAATGGTTTAGAATTTCTCTTTTGATAGGATAGTGCAATGGAACCTCACTTCAACCTTGTATAATGTCTCAGTGAAAAGCAAAAAAAGCTACGAAATCTACTTTTGAGCTGGAGAGTGACCATCGAAATGTGTTCATTATCATAAATGTCCACTACTTCTGTAATTTAAGGATGTGCTTTTGAAAAAACATATTTAAAAAGCACCTTCCTCCTACTCTTATGTGATATCAATAAACTTTTTGATCGCTTATAGTATCGGAACAGAAAAGAAACACTTTATTCCATTAAGGAATATATTGTGGGGATACCTTTTGGTCAACACTTTAAGATGATCTAGATGGTATACGTTTATATGTGTGTTAATACAATATAAATGGAATTGAATCCGTTCCTACAACTGGCAATATACCAATATACGGATTCGCAACTTTTTGATAGAGAGCGACAAGCGCTGCTCCTCGCCAACTTGGGGGGTCGGCCCCCTTTCGCCCCCCTGATATTAGCCGGAAAACCTTATTTCACGGCGCATCCATTTAGAAACTGCTTTATTCTCCGTTAGTCAAATAAATGTCAATTTCGGATATCTATTCAGGAATGAATATGTAGCCTTTATTCGAGGACAAATTCATTTGCAGACGGGGTGTTTTCAAAGGGTAACACTCCACTGAAATCTATCTCTTTCAATTTGTATGGAAGTCTGTAACGGTGACTGGAATGTTTTTCGTATTTTGGTGGACTATCACTACGGATATTTCACGTTTCTGTAGAGATCCTGGTTCTGTTTTTGTGTCGAATTATGTACGAATGGTTTCGAATTTTTCTTTTGATAGGGTAGTGCAATGGAATCTCTCTTCAATTCTGTATAATGGCCCAGTGAAAATCAAAAGTCGCCACGAAATCTACTTTTGAGCTGGAGGGTGGCTATCGAAATGGGTTTATTTATATCAACAACCTCTGTGACTTAAGAGGTGTGCTCTCGAAAAAACATATTTTAAAAGCGCGTTCACCTGATTTCAGGTGATAATACTTTTTCAATTAAGAAACATAGTGTGGGGATACCTTTTAGTCAACAATTCAAGATTATCTGATGACCTTTATGTGGGTGTTATTATCATGTAAATGATCCTCCCACTGGCAATATAGCAATATACGGATTCGCAACTTTTTGATAGAGAGCGACAAGCGCCGCTCCTTGCCAACTTGGGGGTCGGCCCCCCTTTCGCCCCCCCCAATATTAGCCGGAAAACCTTTTTTCACGGCGCATCCTATTAGAAACTGCTTTATTTATATTATTTATACATTTTTCGAAAGCACCTTTCTCCTGCTTTCAGGTGATGTCAATAAACTTTGTGATCGCTTATATTATGTGATCAGTAATGAAAATGGCCAAGTGAAAATCAGTTGCTAAGAATCTACTTTTGACTTGGAGAGTGACTATCGAAATGGGTTCATTAATGTCCACAACCTCTGTAACTTTACAGGTATGCTCTCGAAACAACATATTTCAAAAGCACCTTTCTCCTGCTTTCAGGTGATATCAATAATTTTTTCGATCGCTGATATTTTCTGAACAATAGTGATAACACTTTTTTTCATTGAGAAACATTTTGTTGGGATACCTTTTAGTCAACACTTCAAGATGATCTAGATGACATACGTTTATATGGGTGTTTTTACAATATAAATGAAATTGAGAGAATTCTATTGGGAAATGTGACTTGTTTTTGTGTCGAATGGTTTCGAATTTCTCTTTTGATTCCTTCGATAGGTTATCGCAATGGAATCTCACTACAACTTTGATTCATGATCCAGTGAATGTGATTTGATCTCTACAAATCTTATTCCTGAATATAATACTATTTGCGCTCAGTTTGAATTCCTAATATATGATTAACATTTTCGAATCGTTGCATATCGCGTTCACATTGAATTCTAGTTCTACTCATTGATGATATTCTTTTTTTTAGGGCTTGTTCCTAGGAAAACAAAGGACTGCAGGTTTGCTTATATATCCGTAACTAACTGACGATGAATGCGCGAACACTGCAACAAAGGAGCAAGAGACTTAAAATTACCATATCTTGTCATCTATCTGGTAATGAATTTCAATTCGCTAAAAACGCAAAATTTCATGGAGGTCCTCAGGTCGTATACATTTTTCTTAAAGTTCGGTAACACCCAGTCATAGCATACCAAATATTCAGATCAGCTTCTCTGGAATAGAAAATAGTCCAAATCAAATAATGCTCTGTCGTCAACAGCGGAAACCCATCCTCAACAAGGATGGATATTACAGATTCCTCTCAAATAAATTCCTGGCAGAATGAAATTTTGATAAACCACGACAGAAGCAAAGGGCTGGAATCCCTCGGTAATTCAAATTTAAGGCGATATCGAGCCATTATTGAATGAAAGTACTGCAATCAATAACGTTTTATAGCTTTATTAGACGCATCTATCCTTGGTAAGGATCCTTATATATCATATATTAATTATGCGATAATATCTCGAATCGATATGAGCGTAATATGAGCTTATTTTCAACATCGATCAATTCATAATTGACAACATTCAACTTGAACTATCAATCATAATTTTCATAACTTGAATATACAGTGTGTCTACTCTTAAAGCCGCCAAACTTCAAGGGGGGGTTACATAAGTGATTTGCGACCAAAATATCATATAACACAGGGTAGAAATGTTGACGTTTATTCTTCGATTCAAAATTTCTTGATTTCACGATATATTTTGAGTTTTTTCTCTAAGATGATCATTATTCAGTTTTCCCTGTAGTCTCATCAATTTTGACAACATATTCGGAAAAGGCAACAAATTTGCTACAACATAAGAGAATCTGGGTGCGAAAAATCTCTTATTGCGAGCGTAGTAAGGAGATTTATATCGCGATTTTGAAGTTAACAAAATAAGTCCTATTTTCCAATAGATTTTTCGATGAAATAAAAATAATTGTGTATTTCCTTTTCAGTGAAAAATACCTCATCTAGGGTACTTTCGAATCATCGCAATTTTTAGACTTTTTCATTGTTACCATGTTAGATATAATTGCGAAGGATGAGAAGCTAGCACAAAAGTTGATATGTCATTCGAAAGTACGCTCAATAAGTTATTTTTTACTGGAAAGAAAGCGTGTGCATAATTATCAATAGTTCATCAAAAAATCGTTGTAAAAATAGGACAAATTTGTTAACTTCATAATCGTGATATTCATCTCCGTACCACGACCACAATTAGAGTTTTTTCTGCACACAGACTTTCTTATCATAAAAAAATGGTATATTGATGGCTTTAAGAAGATCCACATGAATTCAAGACATGCACTGTATATCGAAAATTTTCAAGAATCACTTTCTGGTTCACAAAATCTGCCAAGACTTCGGTTTACAATATTCAAACGGTCATCTAGATTTCGATAACCTTCATACGTAAGCTGTTAAATTCATGTAGGAAATAGCAGTGGGTACCCATTTTCATTCATAATTCTCGTGGAAATTTTGCGAAACGAATATATGATTCAATATAGGGGTATGATATATTACCAAATACAAAGTATATCATATCAGAATCATCTGGGTTTGTTTTCTGAGGACTTATCAGATGTCAGAAGAATATTATTTTATTTATTAATGTAAAATTCATTGCTCATTCACCGAAGAGAATTGACGTCCACATATATTTATTGATGTCGATGATCTTCAACAAAGCATAATGTGTCCATTCCAAGCTCACACTAAACTGTCTCTCAAATACTGCATTGTGACATAATAATATATTATGCAACGAGCGTCTAATGATAGCTATTATTCACTAGGTGAAATTTAGGCTACGAGCTATAGGCTCGTCTTGGGTCTCCCCGACCGCGACAAGACCCTTCTATGACAAGCGTGGAAAAAGTCAAGTTGACACATGAGGAATTTTGGAAAACTTGTCATTGTATATTTTGTACTAAAAAAAGCTTTAATTGATTTAATGAGAGTAGATTTGGCCCCCGATTGACAAGGTATGCCCAATTTGTTAGTTGGAGTACTTTAGAATACGGAAGAAATACCAATTTAAAGAATATTTCATCAAAGCTAATTCTATGAAGCCTCTGACAGGAGCGATTTATAATCTCATTATTCCTTTGTGATTAATGGGTATTATTAAGGCCGAGCACAAAGACGTACAATCGACGGATTTTACAATGGTCGTGGATAAAATGTTTTTAACCTTTTTAATGGACATGTGAATATTTGAAATATAAAACCTGAGTCTCGTTGTTCTCAATTAATCTGATGATTCTGTGCTTTCTAACTGAAGCTATTCTACCAACATGTATTTCATTACGTATCTCTATGCCACACAACCTTTTTCAACCAACAATTTAGATTGAAAGCGACCCTGAATGGAATACATGGAGATCATCCCCTGCAGATATTTCTGTTTGTAGTGAACAAATCTCGTCTTCGAAATATAAAAATAATAGACTATAAAACAGAAACAGCCACTATCAGGAAAAATAGGTCTCCGTGCGCCTGTAAAAAAGCACATCTTATAAAATGTTTATTGTATGCATTCCAAGCAGATATGAGATGAGGATGAAATGAATACCATTCCGAAATGATAATAAGATGTAGAAAGTATGATTTTTGTAGGAGTTGTGTATTTGAGAGGGGAATGTTTCTTTAGAAATAACGAGTTGTGTGTACATACAGGGTGTTTCATCATAAACTGGACAAACATATATTTTCGTGTAGAGGACATCGAGAGAATCATTTTTGCCTCATACAATATATCCCGTTTTCGAAGCATAAGCAAGATACAGGGTGTCAAACGTCATTTTTGAGCAAGATTCTTATGAGTGTGGTCAGTTATGTATAATACTTAAAGTAACGGTTTTTGGTCAAATCTCAGTATTTTTGGGTCCTCTATTCAGAAAAGTTGACGAACTCCGAAAAAAAATTTACAAAATGGCGGAAGACCTGCAATGTTCCTAATTTTTTTTGCCCCTGTCAAATTTACTTTTATTTTCTGAATGAACACACTTTTCTAAGAATTTCTGTGAAAAAATGTTTTCAAAAATCGAACACAAATTTTTTTTTACATGTCTACAGCGATGAAAAAATTTCACTCGAAATGGATGAAATTTTGTACAATGGTACTTCTTGAACTATCAATCACGAATATGAAAACAGAATTGAAAAATATCGAACGGTTTCGTTACCACAGGCATTCAAATATTTCGTTCAGACCTCTGAAATAATGAAAGAAAATTTGTTTTGAGTTCTAGAGTCGAAATAATTAAATTATTGGCATGTCCAAACATTCTAGATGAATTTATAAAAAAATTCAGTGAAACTTAGTTGGGGCTCGAACCGACGTAGGTATTAAATAGGCAAATGGCACTGTTCTAAGGATAATAATATTCGTTGCAAGGTAACGGTAGTTCGTAGTTCATAGAGTTTGACTAGTTTTCGAATTTCAGTGAATATATTTAGCCAGTAGTCAAACTCTATGAACTACGAACCACCGTTGCCTGGCAACGAATATTATTATCCTTAGAACAGTGCCATTTCCCTATTTAATACCTACGTCGTTACGAGTCCCAACTAAGTTTCACTGAATTTTTTTTATAAATTCGTCTAGAATGTTTGGACATGTCATAAATTTACTTATTTTGACTCTAGAACTCAAAACAAATTTTCTTTCATTATTTCAGAGGTCTGAAAGAAATATTTGAATGCCTGTAGTAACGAAACCCTTCGATATTTTTCAATTCTGTTTTCATATTCGTGATTGATAATTCAAGAAGTACCATTGTACAAAATTTCATCCATTTCGAGTGAAATTTTTTCATCGCTGTAGACATGTAAAAAAAATTGTGTTCGATTTTTGAAAAAATTTTTTCACAGAAATTCTTAGAAAATTGTGTTCATTCAGAAAATAAAAGTTAATTTGACAGGGGCAAAAAAAATTAAGAACATTGCAGGTCTTCCGCCATTTTGTAATTTTTTTTTCGGAGTTCGTCAACTTTTCTGAATAGAGGAACCAAAAATACTGAGATTTGACCAAAAACCGTTACTTTAACTATTATACATAACTGACCACACTCATAAGAAACTTGCTCAAAAATGACGTTTGGCACCCTGTATCTCGCTTATGCCTTGAAAACGGGATATATTGTATAAGGCAAAAATGATTCTCTCGATGTCCTCTACACGAAAATATATGTTTGTCCAGTTTATGATGAAACACCCTGTATGACCGTTGAGAAACAAAATTGCAGAATTTTTTCCTGGAAAAATCCTAAATTTACTGGTCTATTCTTTATTCTGTCTGTCTCTGGTTCCAGAGAATTTGAAGATAGTTTGCCATAACATTTTGATCTTCCTAATGTGCCATATCAAGTTTTTGACATTGTGTCAATTTTAACAGTTGTTTTACTTTCCTTATTCCTGTTCACTCTCGGTTACTTTTGACCCGAGAGGTCTGTTTTCTGCCAATTCCTCAACGTTCTTCGATTCAACCTAACATGATCACCTGAAAGATACAAGGTTGTTCGTAATAAGTGGCCCAAATATGCTAGTTTTCTAGCTTTGATAATGTCAGCCATCTCACAAACTGCATATGAGAAGAAAATTGAAAAATATGTTCCAATGGAAGGGAATTACTCTAAAATAATTTCCGCTTATTCTAAAAACAAGTCCAATATCATTACACTTGTACGAGGACGCAAAGCTTTTTCATTGGGGGCGTTGAGGCTTACATCTCTGAGCTCTTTTCTCGTAAGTACATAGAGATGTATAGTACTGTTTACATTTTCTTCAGCTCAAATCCATAAATACACATAGTTGAAAGTAGAGAAATGAAAGTTGGTAAGGTTGTCCTAAAATTAAAGTTTCAGAATGGACGATTTTCTTTATGATTTTTAAGATAATCATCGTATTACAGTGAAGGGAAAACCATGAGATAAAGGTGAAACGGTTCGTTGAGAAATTTATTTCTATTACGACCTAAGACATTGAAGTGCATTAAAAGTATCCATGAATGGTGTTGCTAACTCACATATGCTTTACTGCCTCATTCGGAAAGTTGATTCAAATACCCGTATGCATTACAGTCCTCCTCCAATAGTATATTTATTATTTACTAGCTGACCCGGCAAACCTAGTTTTGCCAGTTTAAAAATTATTTAATCTTGTTATAAAGTAGAAATCTGAAATGAGTAATAGATTTATAGAAGTACCCTGAAAATATCTATCCATATCTATAGGCTGAAATTCAGAATATTCAACATGTTTATAGGAACAACCTGTTTATACTCAAAGCGTCTATTGAAAATTTATATGAAATCTTTCACAAATCAAATGACACATCAACAATACAGAACTCATATGTGACACGTTAAAAAAAATTATAATGCTGAAGGGTCTATGAAAACGGCTGCTTGGAAAGGATAGTTAGAATATTAGGAGAACAGCCCATCCGATTTAATATATTTTTGTAGTAATTTTTCTTGAAGAAGTAAACCCGGCCTGTGTAGATTTCAAAAGTTCGAGATGTTACTTCTCATAGTAGTCATGTAGAAAACAATTCTGAGATTTCTATCATCATGAGAATTCCACTTTCTTGTTTAAAACCTTAAATCGAATTTGGCTAATCTCGATATTTCCAGTTGTTGCTCTTGGAAGTTATCGAGTTTAGGAGTGGCCTATTGGACACCTATAAACCAAATGACTTCTGACGGCAACAACTCGAAAAAACGAAAATTTCAATTTGAGTTTATGGTTTGAACGGGAAAGTCGAATTGACATATAATTAGAATGACCCTAAAAGTCCTTATAATTGCCTTCAAAATTTAGGTAAATTCAAAGCATGAATGAAATTGTTAAATCAAATCAAAATAATTTTGTAAAGAGGATTGGTTTTGTGGACCTAAATTTCTTCATGAGTAGCTTTCTTTATTTTTTGAATATTCCGTAAATTATCAACAGTCCAAATTCATTTATTTAACCAAGCAGTGAAAGTTTATTGAGCATTCCATATCAAATCTTCAGGACCTGCAAAAAAGATATATTAATTACTATTTAGTGATCAAGAAGTAAAAATTACTTATTTTTATTTTCGAGTTTTCTATCGATTACATTTTAATGAAAGCAGGCAAAATTCAAATCAATATTTTACATTTTTCGCAAAATAATAATTGTTAATTATTCTAACATTTCCCTAGCCAATATGATGAAATAAATTATGAACATCAATGTAGTTATCTAAGGAAACCATTTAATCTCTCAGTCTCTCGGTAAACCATGAATGAGTATAATGCACAGACAAAATAATCAGATGTGTGGTACAATAGTTCATAATATCATTTACCTTTGATTACAGCTATATTTTTCTTCATAAGTAGCTTCTTAATTTTGAAAACATTCAGTAAATTATCAACAATCCAAATCCATTCATTTAATTTCATTGTTCAATTCAAATAAACCTTTTCGGACCTGCAAAAAATATCAATAATTGTAACAATGAATAGGTGAGTCTTCAAACATCCACTCTCTTGTTGAAATGTATGGTAGAATTGATTAGAGCAACCTTGTGTACAATGTCTACTCTATTATAGTATTCATTTTGAAGAGTTTCGAGCTCCTGAGCTGTACCAATGCTTGTGCGCAGCAAATGGCAAGCCGTATTTCGAGCTTTTGAGTTTCTCAGGAGCACGAAACTTTTCAAAACGAATAGGCTATATATGGAACTATTGTGGGGAAACCCATTGATATTAAAGTTAAAGATATGAGAAAACCTCAATGAAATGTAGCATTATCATCATGAATTACTGTTACTTAGATTAATCGTTTAGATATTCTGAACACTCACATGTCTCCAAAGGTTTCGATTTTTCAACAGTGTTCTTCTATTCACCGGATGGATTCACTGCTTTCACCATCTTATATTAATCTATCTGAAATGTAAATATCCACTTCTTGAATAGCAGCATTGATATACACTAATATGTGTTGATATTTCATGTTCCTCCTATTATATTACACAAACTCGAATAAGTTGAACCTACCTCTTATTATTTCCTATGCGAGGAGTTCAATGGTATTTATATTCGTTGGTTCCTTGCTTCACCTTGACAACTTCATAAGAACCTTGTATTTTCCTTTTCTTGGGTTGAAAATGTAACTTTAAATTGGTCATTTTCTATTGATATATCTGAACCACAAATATCCTCTTCCTAAATAACAATAGTAGAATTAATATAATAATACATATATCACATATTTCATGTTATCATAGTACACAAATTCTAATATATACTTTACCTTGTATGGTTCCCTATAAGTAAAAATTGTTGTATAATATGCTAGTTTATACGTTATTTCTAATTAAGATTTTCGTTTCACGTTTCACCCGATGTAACTTCACTTTTTGTTCAAATGTCAAAAACACTATAAGTACTCTATGATATCCAAATACGCCAAAGAAGAAAAAAAAAAGGAAAGCCCTTTATTTTTCAGAACAATTTATTTTTGAATATTTTGTTGTAAAAAAAACCTTGCCCTAACAATAATGAACACAACAAAAAAAGAATTGTCGAATTTGGTGCAGTCGTTTAATAGATAGGCTCTTTTAACAGTAACCATAGATCCTGTTTTATTAATATAGATTTATTTAAACCAGTAAATTACATCAATAATTAGTTATTTTTCTTTTTGTCTTATTATTAGGTTATATCGTAGTGATGGATCATAATGTTACAAATACAAATTAATTGAATGCATCAGTATACAGCATAGTAAATTTCGAAATCCATTACTCTTTATTGGTGTTTTACGTTTCTATTAGAGTAACACACCAATTTAATTACCCTTCCTTTGTGATACAGTTGCTCAAAATAAACATAAAAGCATCGATTTATATTTTGTTATCGGGATTAGTGGATAGCGAGCTTTATCATTTCATGATAGTATTCAGGGAACATCTAATTATTTCGATAAATTTAGAGTAGCACTTTGTTCATTTCTATGGAATTCTGATGTGTTGAGTCTCACTAGTAGACCAACTACTCGTTAGTTTCCACTATTTTTTGGAGATCCAACATCATGCTGGAAAATGCTCATAAATGAATCATGTAAAATATTGCTGATTACACATTGCTCAGCAACAACTTTTTTGCATCTTTCTGGTAGAGCTTGAAGAGCCTCTCGATTCTAACAATTCTAATAATACGGCGCAGAGGGTAGGAGTTATCATTCTAAGCTTTCAACGGAATAAGCATCGCGGGGCCAAGCATTGTAGCGTTCTTGAAACACTCCATCGTTCATCTTCTTGTATTTCAGCCTTTGTTCTTACAGTACTCAACTCAGTCAGATTAAATGATGTCGATACTGTCGGATATGACCGGAATTCTCAATGAATTTAGATATATTGAGTTGCTATAATAAATCCATTTTGCATCATTCTTCACGGTGCAATGGAGTAACCCCCTCCTTTCTACCATTGAAGCAGTTGTTCCTAGGCGAAAAAGACGTCCAACGTCTATTGGCTTCAATTCACGATGAACCCAAGTTTCCTCTCATGAAATCATTGTTCATACATGATGTCACTATTTAGTGGCTGGGTAGGTAACTCCTGGTGCTAAAAAAGGCCTTTTTCGCGTTTGCCATCGAATTTCATCGAGCAATATTTCGAAATCAGCATATTCGATGGTTTTTGGCTTACCTGCTCCAGAAAGGTGGTCATCATCAGAATCACCGTTTTTGCCACCAACAAAGAATTCACATTTTCTACTCGGTCTTGCAATTCAATATAGTCCGTTCACGAAAGGTTGAGCACATAGTAGGCGTTTTTTTATTTATCTGAAGTTGGCAGTATTTGCTGTCATAACGTAAAATAAAGTCAACGTTGCCGAATGTAACCGGCCTCGTTCGACGAGATTGCGAGTTATCAGACAACTCTATGCAATATTGACAACATTGCGTATCAATCTGACAAGAACATAACCTAAATTTTAATATACACAGTGGAATATGCCAAATTTCCATGGCCAACCGACGGCTCAACCTTTCGTGAACGGACTATATTGATCTGATATTTTGTGTAAGCCACAGCAGTGAACACAATATTCATCAGAATATATTTATCGAGAACACAGCTTTCCTGAAATTATGGTTTTCCCCTTTTTGTTAGCCGTCAATAGTTACTATATTTCTCAGAATAACGGAAATAATTTACAGAAGTTCAATAAACTAATTAGAACTTCCTTGAATTACTGTGAAGTCGAAGGTATGCTACGCCTCTGCAACCAGCGGTGTGTCACAATGACTATGCTGCTTTCTCTGCAATAGGAAATTTCGCCGCCAGAAATAAGGTATTGTTTAGGAGCTAATCTTAATTGATGCTTACCGTTATCCATCATAAGGGAAGATAAAGTAGTTTCTTCGACGTTGACAAGTCGAAGACTTCGTTAACGACAGGATCATTTCGATGCAGATCCGGACCATTTCAGTTATATAGTGTGGAGAAGCCACATGAAGTAGATTGATTGTCTCGATACTGTGAATATTCATAAAATTTTGAAATACGTGTCTTTCCATACGTAGAAATGACAGCTACAATTCCCAATATTTTGAATGAGAAGAATACTCTTGTGGTACGTCTTAGAAAAGGTCTCTAAATCTCTATCTAGAAATGTTATGCTTTCAAGAATATTTCTAAAATTCGCCTAGAAACAAGAATCACGTGATCACCGAAATACATCACACTAATGAGTTGAAAATTTCGAAATCCTATTCAAGTGATACTAAAGTATTGTGCCTTCATGATGATACATGAAGGCTTTACAGAAAAAATCATGATATTGTGTTTTCTGAACGGTACCATAAAAATAGCGCAATATACATCCGTGGATATGTTTCTGAAAAAGACCGTCGTTTTGTGTTGTACTGATAGTTAGTTTGTTCGAACAGAAGGCTGTGTGTTTATAACGATAATATAAAAATCGATAATCACTCCCAGTCTCTGAAACAGAAATAATTAAAAAAATTTTAATTAAGATGAAGTGCTCCTGCGAGAATCATTGCACTTATTTGTCAGGAGCAAATTGGTCTTGAAAACATTGTTGCCTAACAGTAAAACTGAAAAATGAATTAAATGAAAAGGATAATGTAACGTTTCGGTGTCTATATCAGACACCTTCTTCAGACAAACTTGTAAAATCTTTAGAATTGTGTGTTTTTTCATTTGCAATCCGTTTCAGAGACTGGGAGTGAAAACCTATAAAGTTTTTAAGAAATGCAGAATCCTTCCAGAATATATTTCAATTGATATATAAAAATTCGATGCTGTTTTCAAGACTGCGCGTTTTTATAAAGATCTTAATTAAGCTATTTTTTCAATGTGATTTGGATTAAAATTTATCTTAGCAACATTCATCAATTTTTCATTCATGACAATAGTATTTTAAACCTCAATATCTAATTCTAATAAATTAAAATTGAATTCGATTTTCAGAATCAATATGATTTTCTCTTCATTTGAAATAGCGTTTCATTCAATGTGTATCAATTCATTTGTTCTACTCACACATTTGATATATTAATTCAGCTGATAAATCAATGAAATAAGCCCGCTAGCTTATGAACTAATAAACTGGTCTACCAATTCAGTCAATCTACTGTCCATCTGATCTACCAATTCAATTGGCGTACCGTTCATCTGATCTACCGGTTCAACGGATCTACCGTTCTTCTGGTCCACTTAAAAAGGTAGATCTGCCGGGACTCACTAGTTTATTTCTATTTTTTCTATGCAGATACGACCTGCTGGCTCTTATAGCTCTTTCCATTGGGTGAACAAGTGCACCACTGACACTACTCTGGTGCTCTTCTTATTCTGGTGCAGGTCTTTCCTAACGAAACATGACAATATTTTACAGATTGCCTGATCATCTGTTCGACTTTTTCGAAGCTTATTCTTTGTTCAGCCGGTTACGAACAAAAATGGTTCAATAATTATGATTTATTTTCAATATTTTGAGTCATTGAAATAACCGCAGACTTCACAGAACTAGTGTGATGACTGAGTGCAAGTTTTGATGCATTAGAATCCCAATAGAACTCAGAAATCTGCACTAGTAATACCAATGGAATACAAAATATGCACTCAGTGTGCACCAGTTTTTTCAATCATCATCATCATCATCATCATGCAACCGTTTGCGTCCATTGTTGGACATAGGTCTCTCCTATTTTATTCCACTCGCTTCTGTCCTGTGCTGTTCGAATCCAGTTACTGGATATTCTTTTTATGTCGTCCGTCCATCGTGTGGGTGGTCTTCCTCTACTTCTCTTGTCTGCTCGTGGTCTCCACTCCAGCAATCGCTTTGTCCACTGTTCCCCTCTCATCCGTGCGACATGACCTGCCCAACTCCATTTGAGCCTTGCCACAACGGTGATAACATCTTCTACGCCAGTTGTCCTTCGTAGGTCTTCATTTCTAATGTGATCTCTCAGAGTTACGCCCAACATAGACCGTTCCATTCTTCTTTGAACCACCTTAAGCTTTCTGGCAGTTGCAGTTGTTGATGTCAGGGTTTCGGCGCCATATGTTAAAACCGGAAGCACGCATTTATTAAACGCCTTTCTCTTTAGGTGGATAGGAATATCACCCTTGAAAATATCCCTTAGTCTTCCATAGGCCGCCCATGCGAGAGTTAGTCTTCTATTCAGTTCAGTTGTCTGATTATCTCTCGAGATACGAACCTCGTGGCCAAGATATATGTAGGCCTCGACCCTTTCAACCTCACAACCATCAATGTCGATGTTAGAACTGGGAACAAGATTTGTCATGAATTTTGACTTACTCATATTAATTTTTAGACCAATTTCCTCGCATGCCCTCATCAAGTCAGATATCATTTCCTTTATTTCTCCGAGGCTATCAGAAATAAGCACTATGTCATCCGCGAAGCGTAAGTTATTCAGGTATTTTCCGTCAATATTAATGCCTTTTTTATCCCAATTCATCTGTTTGAATGCTCTCTCAAGGACTGTTATGAACAATTTTGGGGACATTGTGTCGCCTTGTCTTACTCCACGTCCAATGGGTATGCGGCCAGTGTTTTCAAACAATTTTACCGTCATTGAAGCATTTTTATATATGTTGTAAATAAGTTTGGAGTATCGAAAATCGACCCTACATTCTTGAAGTGCTTGCATAACTGCCTTTAACTCAACTGTATCGAAAGCCTTGTGGAAGTCGATGAACGCCAATACCAAGGGTCTATTATATTCAGCTGTTTTTTCAATGAGTGTTTTTATACTTTGGAGGTGGTCATTTGTTCCAAATCCACGGCGAAAACCAGCTTGTTCTACAGGTTGATAAAGGTCAATTTTATTTTCCAGCCGTGTGGTTATAATTCGAGTGAAGAGCTTATAAAGATGACTGAGGAGACTTATTGGCCGGTAATTCTCTAAATCGGCTGTGTCACCCCTCTTATGTAGTAATATGACGATGGAATCATGCCATCTCTTGGGAATCGAGCTATTGAAAAGGCAGAGGTTAAAGAGATCTCTTAATTTTTCAAGTAATCTCTGGCCACCTATTTTGATTGCATCCGACATTATATTGTCTTCACCTGGTGATCGGTTGTTTTTTGTTTTCTTCAAGGCCAGTTCTATCTCTCCTATGGTAATATCAGGTATTTCTTCTGATCCTTGGTTGACAACACCTTTTTTTGAAGTTAAAAAATCTGCCTCGTATTCCTCGTCTAAATCTTGACGACTTTTATACAGTATCTGATAGAATTCCTCCACCGTCTTCAGTATCTCGTTTCTATTAATAATAATAATATTTGTAGAAATATGACCTTGATTGTTTTTAAGCTTATGTATTTCTCCTTTTCCATTTCCCAGTTTTCTGCGCAACACCTGCATACTTTTGTTATTCTCTATTGTCTCCTCAATCTTCCCTTTTTGTATTTTCTGATGTCTTTTCTTATGGCTTTGGATATCTGTTTGTTCATCACTTTCATCTCTTCTTCGGTGGTCGTTTTCTGGCTCCCTTTATTTCTTCTTTCTTTCATCAAAAGTCTAGTTGATGCACTTATTTTTTCTTCTTTTTTTGTTTTTGGGGAATACTTTTCTTGGCTCGCAGATAATGCTTTGACTATAGCTTCATTCAATATATTGATGTTCTCTTCTTTATCTGATTTTTCCAAAAGATGACTAATATTCTTTTGAAACCCATCTATATCAGTTGGAGGATGCCAAGGCTTTCTTTCTGATTTGGTCATCATGTTTCGACGCTCCTTCTTTAGGTTAAGTACGATTTTTGCTCTTACTATACGATGGTCGCTACCCGTAAAAAACCTATTTAATACTGATACGTCTTTGACTGTATTTTTGTTATCAGCTATTATGTAGTCGATCTCGTTTTTTGTTCGACTATCTGGGCTCTTCCAGGTCCACCTTCGATTAAGTTTTTTGTAGAAAAAACTATTCATGAGAAATAAGTTGTTTTGTAAGAGGAATCCGAGAAGCATCTCGCCACGATCATTTCTGCCCTCCGATCCGAAACTTCCAAGAACAGTCTCCGAGTCGCCAGACTTCAAATCAACCTTTGCGTTGAAATCCCCACATAAGAATGTGAAATGGGTTCTTTGATCCTCCCAAGCCTTACTCACATCGTCATAGAAGAGGTCCACTTCCTCATCGGCATGATTGGTGGTTGGTGCGTATACTTGAATAATCTTTACACAGTATCGCTTGTTCAATCTGAGTATCACATAAATTACTCTGGGGGAGATTTTCTTGATGGACACGATACTCAGATTAAGACGTCTGTGAATCAGAAAACCAGTGCCCCCGATCGCTGAGTTCTCGTCTCCAGCATGGTAGAAAGTGTGGCCGGATTTTAGTGTACAGAGCTGCTCTCCTCGTCTTCTAACTTCACTGAGGCCGACGATATCCCACTTAATTTGTTCTAGTTCGGACTCTAGTTCAATCGAACGTTCTTCCGAGAGTAATGATCTCACATTATATGTTGCTAGGTACAGTTTCCAAATCTTTGATGATGCTTTCCTCGTTGCCAATTTTTTGACCCCCCCCCCCAGAATCCGTGGGGCAGACTGATATAGAATCAGTGCGAGATTCTGAGCATTTTGCTCTACTCGCCTGGGGTACTGAAGTTTTGACCATTGGCATCTATCATAATAGGAGGTAAATTAGCCATAATTCGCCGCGTTGGCCAAACGAGTTGGCGAATGGGTTTGTGTGGATATCGAAAAGAAAATTCATGGGGTTAGACAAGGATGTAGGATGGGACAATGGTTTCCCCTTTACGGTACTAGGGGATAAACCACGGCTCGCGTAGGCAGGGTCGCATCGCTGAGGTAAGTCTGTCATCCATCGGGCTCATGGATGAGTACCTACCCGCTACCTAGTTTTTTCAATGGAAAACGCTAATAGTAGGACAGTACGGTTCTGAGAGTGAGTGCGCACCTTACGGATGAAGACTGGAAGGAAAGGTAACAATATAATACGCTATTAGTAGGGAATCTCAATTGGCTTTGTTGTGGAGAGGATTCGTGTGAAGGGTGATTGTCGCCCCACTCGTAGTTCCTACGGGAACCAGAGACGGATTATGCCAAATATTTATATTTTACTCTGGCATTTTCGTTGGTTATTTTGCGATGAAGATATTTGTTGCACTTATTTTGTAAACGACTATAAATGGAAAAAGTCTCATTTTAGTTTTCAAAATGCTACTTCACCCTTCAAGTTTCCATATTTCGAAAACGAATAGATTGAATCGATTAATTTTTTTTGTTTTTTATTGCGAAGGAAAATAACTTTCAAATGAGGTATCACTTAACATAGCTAGCCATTCAAGAGTTGATGGGAGACGGTCATAGCTCAGAGGAATGGAATTCCGATGAATTTTATTAGGGCAAACGATGTTTATATCCAAAAAGTGTTGACATTTTCATTCAATTCGCTCAAGCCGACACACCTGAGACACTATTTCAATAGCCTAGTCTGTTTTGCAGCTTAAAACTTCCAAAAACCACGATACATTCAGTGTGTTGACGAAAATGTTGAGTGAGGATCAGAGGAGATGCCCTAAGGAGA
Source organism: Propylea japonica (assembly GCA_013421045.1). Classification (NCBI taxonomy): domain Eukaryota; kingdom Metazoa; phylum Arthropoda; class Insecta; order Coleoptera; family Coccinellidae; genus Propylea; species Propylea japonica. Next base: position 9,947,523 of record CM024244.1, read on the forward strand.
AGAAAAAGAGTAATACTGGTCGCATGAGTCTTATCATATCGAATAACGTATTGTTTTATTGAAGCAGTCCTCAAGGCATACATTTTTTCAAGCTGAACCTTTATCTAGGTGATTTATGATGTATTTGGGCCCCGAAACAGACATTCAGAGAGCGACGCGTCTATTTGAAGTTGTTCAACAACAAATAAAATTGTTTTGGGTTCTAGAATCAAAATAATTAAATTATTGGCATGTTTGAACATTCTAGATGAATTTATAAGAAAAAAATCAGTGAAATTTAGTTGGGACTCGAAACGACGTAGGTATTGAATAGGGAAATGGCACTGTTCTAAGGATATTAATATTCGTTGCCAGGCAACAGTAATTCGTAGTTCATAGAGTTGGACTGGTATTTTAATTTCAGTGAATATAATTTAGCCAGTAGTCAAACTCTATGAATTACGAACTACCGTTGCCTGGCAACGAATATTAATATCCTTAGAACAGTGCCATTTCCCTATTTAATACCTACGTCGTTTCGAGTCCCACCTAAGTTTCACTGATTTTTTCGTTTAAATTCATCTAAAATGTTTAGACATGCCAATAATTTAATTATTCTGATTCTAGAACCCAAAACAATTTTATTTTCAATATTTCAGAGGTCCGAACGAAACATTTGAATGACTAGTAACGAAACCGTTCGATATTTTACGATTCTGTTTTCATATTCGTGATTGATAATTCAAGAAGTACAATTGTACAAAATTTCATCCATTTCGAGTGAAATTTTTTCATCGCTGTAGACATGTAAAAAAAAATTTGTGTTCGATTTTTGAAAAAATTTTTTCACAGAAAGTCTTAGAAAATTGTGTTCATTCAGAAAACAAAAGTCAATTTGACAACCGCAAAAAAAAATTTGGAACATTGCAGGTTTTCCGCCATTTTGTAAATTTTTTTTCGGAGTTCGTCAACTTTTCTGAATAGAGGACCCAAAAATACTGAGATTTGACCAGAAACCGTTACTTTAAGTGTTATACATAACTGACCACACTCATAAGAATCTTGCTCAAAAATGACGTTTGACACCCTGTATCTCGCTTATGCTTCGAAAACGGGATATATTGTATAGGGCAAAAATGATTCTCCCTATGTCCTTTACACGAAAATAAAGGTATGTTTGTCCAGTTTATGATGAAACACCCTGTATATGTACGTGGTTAATCATAAAACAGAAACAAGGTAGATATTTCTTATTTTGCGTTTTTCAATCTCCGAATGGGGGTAAAGCGATGTATTTTTACCATCCCAAATCATTATAGAAAATTCATTGTGAAGTCGTAATTAGAGTAAATGCAAATGGTTAATGGCATGAATAGGTCTGCATCTCTGCATTTCGAATTGAAAAGATGCGGACCATTTCATTCTGTTTCATTTGCTATTTCAGATATTATAACCACGTCACATATTCGGCGCTTGAATAATTATTTTGGTCTCATAGCGAGAGATTATAGTTACAAACTTAAAATATAACTAAGTTGATTAAGAAATTGATTTTGTGGTTTATTGTCCACTGTTTACCCCATCGAATTGGCCGTACAGTTTTCGATAAATGGTTCGATTATTTTTTCGAGAAAATAGAAATCAGCTACTCAAAAACAGTACAAAAAATTGTTCTGAATCTCGTGACGATTTTTTTCGATGAGTTCGACATTCTTCTTCAATTTTGTTTGTTCCAAAATAATACATAAATATTAATTCGCAATTCTCAAGATAAAATTATCGTGAAATTCCATCAATATCAAAAATTCTCTCACCAAACTTCTTACTATTATTATAATATAGATATTTCAGAAACGGTTCTTAAGTTATAGCTCGAGTGTCTGTAAACAAATGCGAGCTACTTATAGAGATGATTCCTCGATGAAAAAAAGCAGGGGAAGTTCATATAATTTTTTTTCAAAACTGACCTCCCTTTCAAGATACGGCCTCTGGAAGGTGATGACGAGTTGGCAGTTTTTAATTTCTTTTAGGAGTCCTAAAAAACACTGAGTCATAAGACCATACGTAATAAGATTCATTAAGTTGATGTAAATCACGCAATTTTTTTTGATTCCATAACTTCATTATTAGTGGTTGAAAATAACAACCCCTTATGATTTTCCTTCAAAAATTGTTTTCGTGGGATAGATTTTCGAAAAATAAAATTCTCCTATGGTTTCCCTCTCAATTCTGGAGAAAAATAGTTTTACTTACAAGCAGTTATGACCACCGTTCACTCTATTTCATCTTTTGTTCCATATAAAGGATATTCTAAGATATTATTTATACTCAAAATTGGTTTTGGCAGAAAAAAATTTTTTCTATGATTCCTTCTACAATTTTCAGTTTCGGAAGAGTTCGATTGTGTATAATCTCTGATATCATAGATTATACACTTCACAATCCGCGCTAATACATTCGAATTTAGTGAAAATATTTTCAAGTTTAAAATTTTCAGTGTTAATTGAATATAAAAACATAGGGCCTCAACTATAATTTTAAGAAGAAGGGGATCAGTCATTCTAGTAGAGAGAGACAGAGAGTAAAGATTGCAGTTAATCAAACATGAGCATTTTTGAATTGCCAGATTCGGTCAATTGACAGATTGAAAGTGTAAATTGACAGAAATTTTTATCCAATCGCAGTGGCACTTACACGCCGTCATACTTATGCACACGCAGTGAGGTGAAGAAAACATTGAAACCTGCCTTAAACTATTACAACACTCATTTTTACCGATGGATCGATCTATCTAATTGAAAGCCACTGTTGCCGCAAATTCGAGGCTTTCACATTGAGAATCGACGGACACGACATGTGTTAATGACAGTGGAGCGGATAGTAATCGCTAAAGATTGTTGGGGTGAATATCCAGACACCGGCTACAACAACACCAGCATGATTGTGTGGTCGAAAGCAATCAAATCGTTCGTACAACCGTGGGTTTTGTACAATTTGTAGTTTGAAACTCACTGTGTTGTGTTGGCGAGTTATATGCTATGACGAGATGAAGGTTTTTATTGATAGGATTTTACTTACATTTCAATTATCGACTTATCGTTTGTGAGTAGGTATTTATCAACCTTTAGCCCGTTTTCTTTTATACAGGATGGAGCAAAACAAACAGTGCAGTTCTGATGGGCTATCAAAAAAATTGGCACAACCTACGAAAAAGTAGTCTATTCTGTTTGAGTCAGCACCTCATCCCATTTTTTCACTTGAAGTTTTAAAGGTCACATCATCAAGATGATGTCCACCAGAAACGAAGTATTTCTGAAGTTTTTGAATGTTTTCTGGCACATATCGAATGGTGGCGATCTTAAGTTCTTCCAAATTCTGAGAACGACGCTTAAACACCTTTTCTTTGAGGAATCCCCATAGAAAAAAATCGCGATTGCTCAAATCCGGTGATTTCGCCTGCCATCCCAGGTTGCGCCTCAGGGGGACTAGACGCGCAGGGAACATTTGCGATATTTTCCTGTATGGGTATCTCTAGTAAATGGTTTTTAAGCATCTACCTCATATTTTGGAAGAATCAAAGATCGATATGTGCCAGAATGCAGTTGAAAACTTCAGAAATCGTCCACATCAGTGCATCGCTTCTGGAGGACATCATCTTGATGAAGCGATCCCTAAAACCCTTCCAGTGTATTTTTCCCTTCATAGAAACATCCGTATTCATACAATCGTATGTATTGTATATGGGGTTATTTCGAGTCCAGTGTCCACGTACCTTGAGGAGGACATCTATGCATACTTTATTACAAGCAGCGCCCTCTGTGAAAATTATCTTTCTATTGTTGAGTGCGCATGTCAGTAACGCCTTTCTGTTCGAATTCAAATTGTCCGTTTCCATTTAGTAAAAAGAGAACTGTGTATCTTTTTGGTGATAGCAGGTGATAGGACCTTCAGTGTAACACTGAAAGGGTTAATCCCTTCAGTGTACCACTGCGAAAAAATATAAATTTGTCGGCCAGGAGAATGACATTGAGCTGCATGAGGATGCCAATCAGATCGAGGAATTTGGTCACATGGTTTTATCTGAAGTTATGTCACTCTACGAATAAGAAGTTTTTAAGATTTCATATGCTCAGGAATATCAGTTGAGAAATTATGATTTATGTGCATTGACGCGGGACGGTTTCTCGATCAGTCATTCATTATTAGGTATTCATAACATGAAAATATATGATTTTCTAGAATTAAACTCCAGAGCAAGAAATAAACAATAAGATGCCCCTACGCGTGCATAGTACTGCATTATAAATAACCAATCAGAAGAGTGAGATGGAAATCACTCTGGGGTGAAGTAAACAATTGGTTAGATTTGTATTTCTCCAATTCTTGAATATACTACAACAATCTAGTCATTTTGCCCTACCTATAATTAACGGATTAGCCTTAAGCAACAATAAAGTGCCACTAACTCCTTGAAATAATTCGGTTTATGAACGTCAAATAGAACTGAAAATGTAATCACATCGCATTAAGAAACTAAACACTAACAGACAATGTTGCCAAACTGTAACAGACACAAGCCGTTAGTATTAGAGTAGGGAAGCGGTAAAACAATTATCCCACTACGGAATAAACATACGGCACGATTGTGCAACGGCAATAGTTATTCGCGCGTATAAACAGGTTCTACTTGCCTGCATTACAAATGCGGGAAGGCAACTCTAGGTTTACTTTTTACTCTGAGAATTAAACTATCAAAGTTTCATCTTTTGGTCGAAATGCCCTCATGTTTACCTTTGTTGAATCTATCTAGTTACTCTTCGATAACAACAGCAACCACTTACATGAGGATCGAGAAGTGCTAGTTTGAATATCCACCTCGATGTTTTTCTACTAGAACAATTCGGGAGCATGTTGGTGGGCGATATCGCGAAAGTGTAGCCTGAATACGCGATAGTCACGGGCGATCGTGCGCGCGCCCTCCACCAATGGATTTAAATAAAGACGATGTACGTGCGATAACAAGCATCTTCCACATCGTGGCCCCGTGGGCCGCCATGACTGCGAACCTACCAGATGTGGAATGGCAGTCGTTGGGAATGTTGAGATTTCCCGGTGCCATCGGTAGTCTGGGACGTGCTTCAAATCTGGTCAAATATTGAAATGGGTTATTTTCGTTGGTATTAATGGATAGCAATGATGTCTCAAGGCAGTATACAGGGTCTCCAGAATTGGTGATCACTGAACTACAACTTTTCAATCCATAAGGAAAAACATGAGTTATAATACAGATAAAAAATGGTAACTTTCGAATTTCGGTGACCAGCAGATATCGACCACATTTTGGCGTCATTGTATTCAATCAGTCTTTCTGAACAACATTAAGGAAACCAACAGGTTGCCTTGGTTTGGAAAATATGGACCCCCAAATTTTCCATCTTCGCGTTGCTTTTTTCATTATGAAACTACGAATTAACTACTCCAATTCTATAAATTGCTTTCGAACTTTCAAATAACTATTTGATTAGGTTCATTTCAGATATTATAATATGTAATATTCAATAATTAATGCAGAAACATCGAAATTCTAAAGGTATCACATATCCACAAATTTTAAGGAACCCACGCCGTTTTTAGTGGTTACTTTGGCAGCACTGCTACGTCCTTCGGCGAGTGAAATATAAAATGATGGCAGGATTTACGGGAAACATCGTATCATATTATTATTATTAGGATTGAACCTGAAAATGAAATATCAAAATGCGAATAAAAGAAAAATAAAAAGATATATTAATTATAGTATACTTAAAGAAAAATTGAGGGATGAAAGCTGGATTCGGATGTACGAACACAATGACGTGAATAAAATTGCAGATGCCTTTGTTACTATATTGACGGAATATATTGAGCAGAGTACCACTACGGTCACAGTTAGAAAGGCGGAGAGAATAAGAAAGAACTGGATTACCCCGGCAATATGCAAATTGATTAACTTAAAAAATAATTTGTATTGCAGATTAAAAAAAGAACCAGACAGCATAGAGCTGAAAAATGAATACATGAAATGTAAAAACGACGTCCAGAAGAAAGTAAAGCAAGCTAAATTTAACTACTTTCAAAATCGCGTTGAAGCAAATGCTGGATCAAATGCGTTATGGAGCTATGTAAAGGACATGTGCAATGAAAATAAGCCTGAAATGAAAATACCTTGCATAAAGAATGCAGCTGGGGAAAGGATGGATAGTGATCATGAAATCGCACGAGCATTCGGCGAATATTACGGTGGGCTAGGTGAAAAGTATGCTGAAAACATAAAAACTCCAGATGATTTTGTCTAGAACAATCTTAATGTTGATAGCTCATTCTATCTGATGCCGGCAGAAACATCGGAGATCATAAGAGTCATATCTGAATTAAAAACTAAGAAGTCAACTGGTTTTGATGGAATAAAAGCCGAAACACTGAAAGAAATAAAAGAAGAAATAGCTGAACCCCTTGCTTATCTGGTGAATGCTTGTTTCGAGAAGGGTTGTTTTCCAGATATCTTCAAACTGGGAATTGTAAAACCGATTTTCAAAAGCGGAGATAAGTCACAAATGGAAAACTATAGACCAATTACTCTAATTTCAAATATCGGAAAAATCATCGAGAAACTACTGAAAGTAAGAATGGTCAATTATTTAGACAAATATAAAATATTATCGAACAAGCAATATGGTTTCCGCCAAGGACTTTCGACCGAGGATGCTGTAAAAGCTCTTACATCTGAGCTGTATGAGAATATAGATAAAAATATACCATCTTTGGCTATATTCGTCGACCTAGCGAAAGCATTCGATACAGTGACCCATGAAAAGCTACTAGAGAAAATATATAACTATGGATTCCGTGGACCAGTGTATGAAGTCATCAGAACCTACCTTACCAACAGAAAGCAAAAAGTAATTGTAAATGATGAATATAGTCAGGAAAAAGTGATTACTTACGGAATTCCACAGGGTACAGTTCTGGGACCACTTCTCTTCCTTATTTATATAAATGGTCTACTAGAGATGGGAACTGCAGGTGAACTGATAAGTTCTGCAGACGATGCCGTCGTTATATACAAAGGTTCATCTTGGTCGGACCTGTTGGCTACAGTAGCGAGGGATTTTGAGAAGATAATTAACTGGTTAAAACTAAATAAACTTACTTTAAACACAACCAAAACCAAATACTTACCGTTCACATCAAGTAAATCTAGAGCTGATGACCTTGGAGATTTATACATAAATGAGGAGTTGATTATACCGAAAGCATCCTCCGTGAACTACCTGGGCATAGTAGTCGATCAACATTTGAGGTGGGATCAGCACATGGTTTATTTAACTAATAAACTACGGGGTATCTTGTACAAGTTCAAATATATGAAACAAAATATCAACAGTTTGAAACACCTGAAAATACTGTATAATGCTTTTGTGCAATCCCAGTTATCATATGGTATTATCGGCTGGGGTGGAGTTCTGGATTGTCATAAAAAAAGATTGGATGTGATACAAAAATATTTTCTCAAAATAATTCATGGAAAAAAATTAACTTTCCCCACTAAGGGCCTCTATGAACTAGCCAAAGTTCCTGATGTCAGACAGGTGTATGCTCAGAAAATCTTAATGAACATACATAGAGGAAAAATTTTGCTTAAACCGTCCAACCATCAATATAGGACAAGAAACACTGGAAAAAACTTTCAACGCCCAAAAACGACGAAAACAATTGGTCAAAGATGTTTCACCTATATCGCCCCAAAACTGTCCTCGCTAGTGCCCCAAGAAGTGATGAACTTGAGACATAAAATAACTTTCAAAAGAGAAGTGAAAAAATGGATTATTAATTTCGATCGGACCATTTTGCATAAGGTTATAAATCAGACCCAACAATGAATACCTAGTTGAGAAGGAATTTTACACTTCTGCTACCCGATCATGACATGTTTGCCGCCTGATCTTGACATGTTTGCCGCCTGATCTTGACACATTCAATACCCAATTTAGACGAACTCCCTGCCCGATTTTGACTGTTTCCATAATCTAAAATAGAGCACATACATACATATAGATTAATTGTTTTTTTTTATTTTTACGGTGATTTTTGGAAAAAATTTTATGTTAATATTACTGTATACAGTTAATGTAAAAATTTAACTCCACAGTATTATAGAGTTTTTTATGTACTAAATGTTCTGAATAAACTCTCTTATTATTATTATTATTATTATATTCGCGCGAATGAATCTACGGTAGGGCTGCCATACGTCCCGGTACGCCGGGACACGTCTCGGTTTGAAGCATTGAGTCCTGGTGTCTCCGTCAGTTATTCAATTGTCCCGGTCGGTAATTTGAATTTGGTTGTTATCCTGTAATTTTTCAGTATCTCTAACCGTTTTCGAGGAAAACATTCTTGAACGATTGTATGTTATTCGCTAAATAAAAAAAATAATAGAAAAACTCGATAGGTATGTCCAAAATGTGCTTTCATTTTGATAGCTTGTCATCTGGACCCAACTTATTCAATATCAACATACAATCGTTCAATAATTTTTTACTCGAAAACGGTTAGAGATACCGAAGAATTACATAAGTCAAAGAATTTTTGAACTGAACGAATATATCAAAAATTGATTATACGCTGGTCAGTGGCGTACCGCAAAAAGTTTGAGAGGGAAAAAAGAGACATGGCTCCGGAAAAGAAAACACCCTGAAGATTCTAGTTAAGATTCAGGACGTGCAATGACTGAGACTGTTGAATATAGCTCGCATTCCAAATTGGGACTGAATATCTCAAAAACTGCAGAAGTTATGAAGAAAAAACAAATTTTTTTTGGAAAAATTTCAACACCCTGTAGCTCCGTAACGAAGCCTTTACGGACCCATGTTTATAATAGCTTTTTTTCTTAAAATTATATGTAGATTCACCCCCTATATTTAAAACTCCTATATAGACCTACAAGATGAGCTTTTTTTGGACGGTATATACCTATTTTTGTGGCACTTGTCCCGGTAGATGCTCGAACATTTATGGCAGCCCTAATCTACGGCCAAATCTACCATTAAAAACGGCGGGCTTACCTTAGAATTTTTGATATGTGGTGCCTCTAGAATTTCGATGTTTTTGCATTATACCTGAAATGAAACTAATCGAATAGTTATTTGAATGTTCGAAGGTGGTTTAAATTGGAGCAGTGAATTATTGTTCTTATAGTGAAAAAAGTTAAGTGAAGATGGAACATTTTGGAACTTTGGGGGTTCATATTTTCTTAACTAAAACAGACCGCTACCTGTTGGTTTTACTAATGTTGTTCAGAAAGACTCAATGAAAACAATGACACCAAAATCTGGTTGATATCTGCTGGTCACCGAAATACAAATATTCTATAGAAAATCAGATGATATCATTAGGTTCCTATAAAATATGTGTTTGTATATTGTTTGTATTTCAATTTTTCAGCACAAACAGGAACGCATACAAAAGCAACGCTTTTGACGTCATTATAACTTTCTGGAAAATAGATAACTGCTATGTTCCATTTATTTTTTTTCTGTCTCTTGTGGTTGAAAAGAAGTTTATCAGGGATCACCAATTTTAGCCACCCTGAACAAAAGGACCACAATTCGTTGTCTGATGAGGGAATCTCGCGAGCTATAAATGCTGGAGAAAAAATTTAGGATCGCTCATTGGTGGAGTATTAATGCTATCACCTAAAAATTTTGTATAGGACTTGAATTCATGCTGAGTATATGTATGCAAAATCTCAGTACGATCGGAATTATATTCTGAAAATCATTCAAAAATAAATTATGTGAAAAAACAATAATCAAGAAAAATTTAATGCTATGGATCTGATGATGCGATCCTGAAATTGTCGAATATAGCCTGGTTAAGGTAGGTGAAAATTTAGTTTCTTGAGAAATCAGCATCTATTCATTGATGTTCAATAATCCATTCTCTTTGTAGTGCATGACTATTAGGGGCATTAGGGTTCAGTTATTGTGGTAATTGACGATTTTGTAACATATTTTTAGTAGGATTTACGCTGTTAAGAGTTTTTCTGTATTTTTTATCCCTGAAATGAGTTTCTTTTATTGTCACCGACACTCTCAAACAAACGATATTCTCGTTTGAACGACCTGGCCTGTCTTTTTGAACGATCAGTTTGTTTGGCATCCCCAGAAGATCCTGCCTACTGGAATTTTTCAATTAATCTCCTCAAAGTTGGAAGGTAAAAATATTATTGTCACCATACTTTGTATGGAATTTACGAACTACTCCCGAAAAACATTCGTTATTTTCGAAATATTGTTCAATAATGAAAACACGTTATTTTTCATATTGTTACGCTCCATTTTCTGAGCCCTAAAACTTCAGATACCAATTTGTCTTTATATTTGTCAACATTTTGCAGCTGCATAAATAATCAATTTTGAGACATTCCTCATTCAGCTTTTGAAAACAGGATGTCGTTGAAGAGGCTAAACATTTTCAGAGGTGGTCAAAATAAAATGAATTTCTACAAATCCTGTTCAGCATAGGTCTTATTTCAGGGGGTCTTGGATCCAGCCCTGACCCTTTCCTCAGCTTCGCCAGTGCCCTAACTTCATAAATGAATCCTTCAAATCTGCAGAAATTAAATTCTCCAAGTTCTCCTCACATTGGCCCACTCAAGGTCAAGTCTACTGAAAGATAGAGTGAAAGTGAATATTACAAAGAAACGGCTCAACTCCCCTGATGAATCTGTTGCTCTAAATCACCCCGCGAAAGTTGAAGAGAACTAATTTCGAGTCTGTCTTACAGATATATAAATAACCAACAAAGATTAAAAAAGGGGAATTACAAATTCGTGATATCTTTCGGGCCGGGCTTTCTGGGCTCGTTTTATAATTTCTGGAAAGATGAATGTTTTCCAAGTTATGTTTAAAAGTCGTTAATAATACGAAAAACTGGCGTTTACTTCGGTTATATAATAACTCCTCGAATCTTCAGGGAGTTCAGAGTTTCTGCTTGGAAAAGATAGATACGGTGTCATAATAAATTGTTGACGGTTATGTGTTGGTTGAGCGTTATATCATTCTTGTCGTTTTCACTCTTAAACATGAATGGAAGGTACTGAAAACCTCTTGATAGATACTGTGTTAAGGTGAGAAGTAGAAAACGATTAAAGGTCTCATCTGTCAACAAATATTATAACTTTTGCTGCCTTTCACTGCTTCGGAATTTGATAACAGGTCGGTTGATTTTTAATCCTAAGAATAATTGATTGTTTAAGTGGAATTGTAAAATGAGAATGAGAATCAAAGATGCAACTGTGGATTTCAAGATTCGCTCAATCCTCAATGCCCCTGTCACATTTCATCAGATCATCATATCAATGACAAAAAGTCTGACTCTTCGTAAATTGATCATGAGCTAGATTATGCCTTATTTTGCTTTTGAGTACTTTTGATTCATTTGCCCATGACATTCCTACTTTTGAAAGAGGACAAATCATACATTAAAATGGGTCATTACTCTTCAATTTCCTGTTCCTTAAACTGAGGTTTCATTTTGAGATCTACGAAATAGTATATTATGCAACGAGCGTATAATGATAGCTATTATTCGCTAGGTGAAGTTTAGGTCACGAGCCGTAGGCGACTGGTCTAAATCACCGAGTGAATAACAGCCATTATACGCGAGTAGCATACTATACTTTATCCACGACTACTGAATATGTTTAACATTTTGCAACAGCGAAAACACCCTTCTATGACAAGCGTGGAAAAAGTCAAGTTGACACATGAGAAATGATGAGAAAACTGGTCATTGTGTATTTTTTTAATATAACGAAAGTAGATTTGGCCTTCGATTGACAGGGTACACCTAAATTTGTTTGTTGGAGTACTTTTCACTACTGAAGAAATACCAATTTAAAGAATATTATATCAAAGCTAAATCTATGGAGCATCTGACAGCATGGAATTATATCCCATTATTCCCTTGTGCTTAATGGGTATTATTAAGGGCGAGCACATAGACGTACAATGGACCGATTTTACAATAGTCGTGGATAGAAGTATACTTTCTGCTGACCTAAAAATGAGAGGCGGTGGGTTCAATGTCATAATTAACTAGTTTCAATATTCAATTTAGGCTTTTTACATATGTGATTGTCATGGGCGAAAAAATACAAAGTAGGTATTCAGAAGCAATAATCAATGTTCAATATCACAATTCTACTGGAACATAAAAACATACATAGAATGTTTTATTATGTCAAATGTATGTCTTGTACAAAATGAGACAGTATTTCTATCGAGAATTTATACTCTATTTATGATGCGGTCAACAAAAAATTTTGTAATCATCTCGTCTATTAATCTAGCTATAAAAAGTCTCAAATTCTTAACGCTCTTGTTTCGCTCACGCGTTAAAATAGTTTGGCCATTATATTACATTTGTCCTATTTATTATTATAGAAAATACACATGGCGAAGAAAAAATTCATATTTTATATGACGAGCAAAAAATAGAAAGGATATTTCGAATATACTATAATAATAGTTATAATGGTTCATTTCTGATTGCTGAGGTACAACTGATTCCGGCACTATTGAAGGCTGGTTTGTAGTTCATGCACGACGGAAACATAACATGAAATTGATCAATAATGCCGCCACATACACACAGTGACATACACGATCCAGTTCATGATGTTTGCGTTAGCCCTTAAATATAATTTTTATTTGCATATTTATTAAAGCAATCCGATCTACTATGCATGCACACACGGGCAAATACACAGAATTCGAACCAAATAAATATCGTTACTATGAATTATGTTGCCGGGATCAAATTTAAATTCGTATATCGAATTACGTTTCAATTAAACTGAATATATGCACGCGAATATTGCACAGAGACAGCGGATTATCGATTTCGACGATGGACGGGCCTAAATTAGTTACAGCTATCGATAATGTGATGATATTCGCATGATACGTGAGCAGAATGATTGAATCTGATAGGAAATATGCAATATTTTACCGTAATGAACTGATTCACGATGTCCGTGGAAGAGGATATATGTTTTTTGCGCTCATATACATGATTTTCCGTGTAAACATTGTCATTTCTGTTTGATATGCCGCACATGCGGATCATTCGTTGTTTTGGTTCGATGTGTTTGGCGAAAATAAAAACTCCGATGAAAGAATTTCGGGATGAATCTGGGAATTACTATTCATTGCGAGTGGGTGACTACCCGCGCTACCACCCATGCAGTCTATTGAAGAACACTCCTATAGTTTCTTATTTTTTCGATCAGATCCAGCCCTTAGATGAAACTAATTATCTCATTCGGTTATTCGCGTATACATATGATGAATATTTACATGGTTATTACCATGAAGGCATAAGGTATTAACCTCATGATTTGAGATATTTACAGTCTAGCAATGTACTAAGATGTTCCGTACAGCCAAAATCTCGGCTCCCAGACGCGGTGAACAGTTCAGACAAAAAAATTTCAAATGGCATCAATAACTCCATCAAAATCCTTCGTTGATATACTGTTGCTAATTACCACCCTTAATGAACTGCACTCAGATTTTTTATTAAATCGCACTCTTATACATTTTTAATCGTAACGATTTTCCAGTGAAATAAACTATGCTAATACAGTTTTACATCACTTAACTTAAATTCACCTTCAACCCTTAAAAATAATAATTATGGTGGTACATATATCTTCTTCGCGATTTATGGTAAAAATTTTTTGGTGTCCTAAAATATTCGATACAGACAATAAACAAAACATTAAAAGAAATAAAGCACCTTGGTACATAACTAAACAATGAAATAATTATTCAGAATTGAAATTAACTCAACATTTCAACTATGGACGAGCCTTGACCCGTATTCTCGACAAGTGATCTTTCAAAAGTATGCGAACTTCATTGCGCGAGTCCCTCATTTACCTGCAAAAATGCACACTGCGCAATAAAGTTCGTATTCGCTTTGAAAGATCACTTGTCGAGAATAGAGCACCTGACTTAGTTACAACTATCGATATATGATGAAATTCGCATGATACGTCAGCAGAATGATTGAATCTGATAGGAAATAATTATGCAATATTTTACCGTAATGAACTGATTCACGATGTCCGTGGAAGAGGATATATGTTTTTTGCGCTCATATACATGATTTTCCGTGTAAACCTTGTTATTTCTGTTTGATATGCCGTACATGCGGATCATTCGTTGTTTCCAAACTCCGATAAAAGAATTTCGGGATGAATCTGGGTATTATTATTCATTGCGGGTGGGTGACTACCCGCGCTACCGCCCATGCGGTCTATTGTGGAACACTTCTAGATCCATATTTTTTCGATCAGATTCATCAGCCTCTAGATTAAGCTGATTATTACATTCGGTTATTCGCATATAATGAATATATACTGATATGGTTCGGTAAATATACTATTTATATTTGATATGGTATTGTTCCAAATTTCAAAAGTGAACATCAGAATTACTAGTAAAATATTCAACACAATCATACGTTACCTTTCTTCAATATAAAAGTTTCATTTTCAGTAAATTTTCATATTGCATATAACGAATGTTATCCAAATTCATAAACTGTTTATTCTTCAAAATTGTATACACAGAAAAGGTCTGAAATGAGCCAAATCTAAAAGAAGAATCCACTAGATCGGTAAATATTTGAATTTCGGCGACCAGCAGATATCGACCAGATTTTGGTGTCTATTCGATTATTTTAATTTCAGGTATATTTAATAATTATTGCAGAAACATCGAAATTCTAGAGGCACCGCATATCCACGTATTCTGAGGAAAGCCCGCCATTTTTAATGGTAGTTTTGGCACTGCGTCAGATTCTTCCACGGGAATAATAACGGTGCCTTCCCTTATTTCCTGCCATCATTTGTATGTCCCTCCTCGAGATACAGAGCAGTAGTGCCAAACTTGTGGCATATGTGGTACCTCTAGAATTTGAATGTTTCAGCAATAATTCAATATAGCTAAAATGAAATAGTATAATGAATACGAAGGTGATTTGGAGACTAAATTGGTGTAGTGAATTTGTGTTTTTATAGTAGGAAAAGTGACCTAAACATTTTTTGGAACTTTGGGGCCAATATTTTCTGAACTAAGACAGACTCTCACCTGTTGGTTTCACTAATGTTGTTCAGGAGACTCAAGTAATACAATGATACCAAATTCTGGTCGATATCTGCTGGTCACCGAAATTCAAATATTTACCGGGTATTCAATCGTCGAAGGTGGTATCACTTTAACCATCACGACACTGCGAGTTATCATCACATCGGCGGAATTACTTTATTTTTTGAGTACTCCAAACGTTGATTTGATTAGTGATCCCTCGAAAGTCCTGATATGGCAACTAGAGACTTCTTCCTAATATTATATATTGAAATAAACTGAGATTGTCAATGTTCTTCATCACATGAAGAAACAGTTGACGCGGCGAGAGTGCATGTTCAGGAGATACCTCAATCAGAGTGGCACATGCAAAAGTGTAGTAATAATAAACTTAACTTTCAATATCGAAATACATTCTGACAGGAAAATAAGTCAAGTGAAATTTTGGATAATACAGTACACTAAACAATTGTAAGTTGAAGAGGTCACTGTTTAGATAATCATCCACAGAGAATGGTTATTACAAGTTTCAATGATTAATATTCGTTTCCGTTACCGAATCCTGAAATATAAATGTAACCTCTGCGTATAGATGCCTCAGTTTCAAGATTTCGTATTATATAAGCATGAAATAGTTCAAGACACAAAATGAGTAAATAAACTACAAACATTTCTATAAAATGATCCTTGGAAAATGAGAGCAAGAATGTCTAAATGAACTCGGTCGGAAATGAAAATGTTTTCATGTTAAGTCCCATTTCGAAGAAAAATATTTTTATTATTCCGAAATGTTTTCCGTCTTACACCAAACAAGAAACTTTCTCGACCCTCTAATTAATTTGAATACAACATCATATAAAGCGTCCTCGAATGTGTACATTTGGAATGGAAAGTAATTAAAATTCCTGTGGAAGATAGCGAACAGCGTAAGATGTAATTAAAGTCCGGATTTTCCCCAATGAATACCTGAAACTGAACTGAAACAGTGACATAGAAAGCCAACTTGTGGTGGTAAACTTCGAGATGTACCACTAAGAAATTTGATGATTCTTTTTTTCGGGAACTGACAGGAAATTCGTACAATAATAATGAAATGAAAGAGAATATAATTTCTGAAAAAATCACTATGAAATATGTATCAAGTAAAACGATAATGTACTAAGAGCATCGAGCTGGAGTTTCATTCAGTTTCTTCACGAAAAGGGTCAGATTTCGTGATAAATATATAATAGTTACAATTATTATAATAGAGATCTGTCATCAACTTGAGACAACAACAAGAAAAGTTTCGAAGTATGGTAACGATGAAGTTCAGAAATACAGAATATCATCAGAAACAATATATTCAGGATACAACGTTTATACTGAGTATCTCATTCAGCGATTCAAAAAAAAGGAAATTTCATGAACTAAACATAGGTGCACATGTAACTCCCAATTACCGATAAGAAAATTACTAGTACAATTTATTCATCATTGAATTTTAAGTGAATTGTATCGACATAGAATTTTTCTTTATTTTACTAGAATTTCAGAGTTGTCCAACTATAAAGTCAGTAATCAGACAATTGCAGAAGACTTTCATTTTCTTTAACAGGCTTGAAGAACTACACTATATTGCGTCAATCATGTATGTATTCACAAGATTCAAATTATAAGCGTAGTCAGCTTACAATCACATTATTCTCGATAATTTGTCCGTGAAAAATCTTGTCCACAATACTCTTTTGCGTAATATACTGCGCGAAAAAATTAATGCACATTATGAAAATCTCAAATTTATTCTACAACTGAAGGTGTTCTCAATAATAATTATTTTTGTCAGAATTATGCATGCATATGTTATCCGCTTTCAACGTTTTTCTTCAATACAGATGTTTTTTCCCAGCAGGAATAAAAAAATGAGATTATCAGATTTTGAATGTATTGTCTCCATTCTGAAATCAGTTGTTCTCGATCAATTCTAGTGATTAATAGTTTTTCTTTCGTTTGATTTTCCACACTCGATCGCTATGCAACGCGAAACACTCAATTCGACCCAAGAGGAATGTGCCCAAGCGGTAGTTTTGCGGGAAAAGGGTGGACATGCACAAGAATTGCAGAAAGGTTTTGAGTTTCCCATACAAGTGTGCCTAGCTCTTACCCCAGCCCATCGAAGGGCGCGTTGGGATTTTGCGAGAGAGCATATCCATTGGGAAGAGGCTGATTGGGAAAGAGTTCTCTCCATAGATGAGTCTAGATTCTGCCTCCACCATTGTGATCGACTTTTCCTTGTATACATACGTCCCCATCTTGCATGCATCGTTCAGGAGTACCTTGAAGAGGTTGAAGTCTCTCGAATGGGATGGCCAGTAAAAAGTCCACATCTCAATCCGATTGAGCAGGTTTGGGACAACCTCAATAGAAGGCTGAGAAGTTCAGAAAATCATCCAGCTATTTTGAATGACTTAGGAATCCAACTCTTGTGTATGTCCACTCTTCTTCTCGCAAAACTACCGCTTGGGTAGAATAAATTTGAGATTTCCATAATGTGCGTTAATTTTCTTAGTATATTTTTATAGTTCTGTTTTTTTATCAGTCTTCCTAGTTATCGAATGTCTATAAATCTGTATCTGTGCAAAGTATATATTTTTCGACATCATATTATTCTACACATAATGTGATTTTGAGTTGAAATATTCCAATAAAATTAAGAACATTCAGTAAAAATCATTGTTTTCTTAATTTTTCTGGTGAACTTATATTCGTGGCCAGAAATTTTGATCTTAAATCGATATCCACCACTGATAAAAATGAATTCGAAGTAAGTCCTGACTGTCAAATTCATCATCATCAATCAGAGAGAGAATAACCTCTGATAAGAATGAAGTTCATGGTGAATAGAAAGAAACCCATACTTCTCAGAATATTCAATGTCAATGATCGTTTTTCCAATTTGAATTAACGTGCTTTGCTTTGGCCGATGTCAACAACATTTGCGTTAAGGTAGGAATGCTGTCACAAAGGGTTCAATTCAGTCGAACTATGATTCAATTTCGAAATTCTTGGTGAAAATATTTTGTCTACAGATATCACTTATATATTTTTGAAAAAAAATTTATTATTTTCCTTTCCATAGGTTGAGATAAGAACAAGAGCCATTAGAATTATATGTTCGCAAATTTCAACCGTTTGTACTTTTCCTGTAGCCAAACAAAAATATATTTTCTTGTCGGCATGCAGAATGCTGTGAGCAGCTGACTGGAAAATCTTGACCATAACCAATTTTTAGTTTGGAGAATATTCTTCAAATAAATCCGATGTATTTCTTACAACGCGACAGCCCTGAAGATAGTGAAATGGAAGGTTGAGTTCATTTCGACCTATCTCGTTGCATTCAGAAGTAATGGATTTCGTCGCAGCTGTCTTGGGAACATTTCCGAGGACATGAAAGATAAACCAAAACGACGAAGTAAAACGGCTTCAAACGTCCTCTACATATTTAAACGCAGAAATTGTTCTAGGTCAACTAGGGATATTCAGACACGAGTTGGGTTAAACAGGATGGGCAACATTCATTGTCTACTGAGGGGATCTCCAGAACTATAGCAGCTAAAAGAAAACTGACTCATTTTCGAAATGAAAATAGAGAAATTGTAACTTTCAATGATGCTGAATAACTCGCGTGTTTGAATTCATATTCAAAATCCGTTGTTTCATTCTACAGGCTAATTCAAACAGAATATGATTGTTTTTATTAGTTCAGTTAGGTAGAATGGAAGAGTTTCATGTTATAATTGATGAAAACGTCAATTACTATTTTCTTCATGTTCATGAAAAATATTCGAGAAATCAGTTATAATAAAAAATATAGGTACCATCGTTAACTATTATCATCATAAGAGTATTCCATAAGAGATAATGATTTAATGAACAGATTCTAGTTTTAAGAAAAATGATGACAAATTAACCATAGTTACTTTCAAACATTGAAATAATATTTATTCAGCAATCGGTTTTTCCAATCATAGAGGCTCAAAAGGTAATGCATATTAAACTGCTGATGATACCAGTCTACTTATACTTACACAAAGAACTGAAAAGCAGAAAAAATTATTTAATTTTTTTCACATGTAATATTCTTGTGAATACTAATACATTTTAGAAATCAGCAAAAATTTTGTGATCAATTTCAATTCAATCAATTTCTCAATTTTCATTATAAATAAAAAGCTATGATAGATACGCTGAATCTATTTTCACATTCGGATTAGTCAGGGAAAAAAAAGTCCAAAAATGTGTTATCAGTTTCTTCTAGCCGCTATAGTTTTCGAGATACCTTCATTAGACAATGAATTTTGTCCACCTTGTATATAGGAGTTTTACTTTCAAAGCTGTCTATCCTGATTAAGTCTTATCGACATGTTGATCAAGTTAGCGATCAAATTTTATCCGGAAGTCAACTTAGAGTTTTGAAGGTGAATGTTGAAATCAAATAATGAATCTATCAAAACGAATACTTTCAATTAAAGGTTTTTTGTATAGGTTTAGACCATAAAGTATGTATTTCTGGAGGAACAAATTTATCCCGAGTAACCTTAGCCTTCCATAGTAACTTTCATGATAACATGATAATTTTCGCGTAAACTATCATAAGTCCTAATATACCTGAGATGTCCAATAATTTGGCAATCTCTTGAGTCTTGACACTGGCATGAATAGATGAGTTGTCAAACAAGGGACGAGTTATCACCTCATATGTGTTTTGCGGATTCCTTTCCCTGTTTTGATATTTGTCATAGAAACAAAATATAAGTCGATGTCTGAATGTCCCTTACCCTGAGAATAAAAAAGGGAAGTAATAACTTAAATAATACAATGATGTTTGGTTTCTAATAGAACCCAACACTTTCTGAAATTTTTAAATTCAGATTTTTTTTTCATTCTAGAAAATTTCACCTCAATATACTTAGATTTTGCATAGCTCTTTACAATACCATTATCAAGCAGCTGAATATTAGTGTCTGAACCAATCGGATTTTGTAGATTTGGAATCTATGAATTCTAATTACCATAAATCTACAACTGTCGTAATGACTCAATAATTCTTGATGACAGAACACTTATTGAAATATTATTTGAGCTATGGTCATAATTTTGCAGCTTGTTTTCAATGTTCAGTAATGTCAATATTCGCCAGTCGTCATCAGGATAATACTTTTAAGACTTTCAACTTTCAGAAAAGCAATTTTCGTTTCTCTTCGATACTATTCTTTTTTACTGTTCTCAGAGAACAATCATCGAATATATCGATGTATTTGTGATTGAATGAATTCTCAATCGATTCATTCGTTCTCTTCGAGCGCTCGTTTTCCTTGAACGAGTGCTATATCGTTTGCAAATGTCTGTAATTTTCGAATTTTGAGCCGTAAATGGTCTCAAACGACAGGGTTCTACCCCCTGATGACGTCGTGGTCAAATTCAATTCGGTCCGTAGGGTCGCCCAGCCGGTCGTTAGCACAATAACTTTCTAAGGGATTGTCCTGAGGACTTGGATCGGTTAATTTCGATAACCAGCCAAATCGTACAGAGTGATCCATAAAATATGGCCATTCAAAACTTTTCTTCCTCAATATCTAACAAACAAAACGAAACCCATCGAAATGAAATGTTGCGGCCATATTCAAGATGCGCATAAAAAGCTTCATGCAAAAATTTGTGGCCATAGTGTAAACAGAACCATAGAAAATTCAATTGGAGTATTGAAAAGAAGAATCTCTATATCTCCATAACAGAATAACCGATTTGAATGTTATTTTGTGAATCAAGAATGAGATACTCAATGTTCATGCAAAATTTCAAGAGAATCGCATCACCACAATAATAAAATTCAATTCTTTTAATCATTTATCTTTCAGATACTCAATTTTTTGCATAATTTCCAGGATATAACTCGGATTCTGCTGAGATTCTGCATTTATATATTTGGTATCAATTTCAAATCCCCTATAAAATGTTAAGGTTATAGTCTTATTGTTCCACCAAAGAACAAGCGCTCGAAAGCTCCTGCTCGGGGCTTTTCTTAAACTTTTTCAGCTTCAATTTTTTTTCTTTTGATATAATGAAAGTTTGAGCCCATGAAATCTTATGGCTTCAAAACAGGTTGAACATGCTTTGATTTATCAGTAGGTATCTCACTGTTCGAAACAAGGGATATGAAAAATTGATCCTAAGGCAGATACTGATATATCAGAGGTTGTTCAACATGCTTTCAATGAACCGTCTGTTGGTTTCGAAACAATCTAGGATACAATAAAAACATCCAGCTTTAAAAAGATCATCATTATTTTATTCTGAGGACTATCAAAAATAAAAAAACAGTCGAAGACTGATGAAAGTTGCTTTTCTGAATGTGGCAAATCTTGAGTGTATTTCTGACAATGGCTGGTCGAAACATTAAATGCAAAAGGCAAAAATAAAATAGTTCAAATAATATTTTAATGAAGATAATAGGTACCTTCAAATTCTACTATTACCCCACATAATTGGAAAGAGAATACACAGATCGTTACGAATATTTGAATACACGACGAAGTAGAACTGAAGATTGTGTAACAAAATCTAAACTCATACAAACTTCATCTAACTAACTTCAAAAAGTCATTGAAATGATTCCCTGAAGCAGTATGTACCTCATGCTGCTTCTCAGATTCTCTTCTGTTTAGCGAAAGAGACTCCCTTTGTTTCGGGAGCTTACTAGTTCGTGAAATGCTTCAAGTTTCTAATTTCCGATAAGATGATATGAAAACTTACTCGAACATCGTTTCCCTTTCACCTCCACCTGAAATTAAATGAAAACGGCACTGTATAGATCTTAAGGCAGAGAACATCCCATTGAGTGCAATTGGAATTCATGTCGCTAAAATCTGACTATTACGGTAATTAAAATCGATCCTACATTAAGCATAATCACAATTATCTCGAAATCTCTTTGTCTCAATACAATTAGTGCTCAAGCCGGCAACAACAAGTAGAATGAAGTTTATACTGTTTTAATTTGGGCGAGTATATACGAATATTCGTTTTAATTGGACTAATTAGACATTACGCTTGACTACACTTGACAGACATAAAGCAAGTTAACCTGTTATATACCTCACTTATATATCTTCTCGTTTTATGGAGTTCTCTATTCCTTCGTTCTGTGTTCTTCGGTATCTTATGTAGAATATACGTAGGTACTTACATTTATATCTAAAATGAATCCATTCATTAAAATGTTAACCGAATCACTGGAATTTGAGTTTTGTTGGAATAAACAGTAGTTTCAGAAGCTCCTTAGCTTCAGGCTATAATTTTTATTGCATTTCTAGGAATTTTTTTTGGGTTTTTCACTCAAAAATTTTAATTGTCTCTGAAACAGAGACAATTAAAATTTTTTTCTGTCGATCTAAAAATAAAAGGTGATTTTAATGTGAATAGATCATTGATGACCCGTTTTAATGCTAAATTTCTGCTATTTTAATGTGCTATCCTCATGACAACCGTTCACAAAATATTTTAAAACACTACAAAAATTTCAAAACTCTACTGAAACGTAGAAACATAAGAATTTCATTATGTCAAATGTAAGTATTGTTCAAAATGAAAATGTATTTCAACCAAGAAATCCTACACAATTCATATTGAGATCGTCGGAAAAATCTTGTAATTCAATCGAGCGCCGAGTAGTCTCGAACAATTAATGCGTTCGTTCTGCTCACCCTTGAAAATATATTAACCATTAGTCCCTGTCTTTAATAACCTAGTGGATTAAATAGCTATTAATACCGATGAAATGCTCCTGCTTGAAGCCATGCTCTTATTTGTCAGGAGCAAATTGGTTCTGGAAAAATTTTAGCTTAGCAGTAAAACTAAAAAAGAAAATAAATTAAATGGATAACGTAACGTTTCAGTGTCTATATCAGACTCCTTCTTCAGACGAACTTGGAAAATCTTTGAAATCGTGTCTTTTTTCGTTGGTAGTCTAATTGACACTGATTGCAGTTTCAACGTGTTCTAGTGTATTAGCTTCATTTTTCATACAACAGGGGAGTTCTTCAAGAACGTATCAATCAATTTAAATGTTAATTGACACACTGAGATATCAAATTTTTAGAAAAAAGGTAGTCTCAGGAGCTCCTCATTTTCGATGAGAAAAATTGGAATCTGGTGCCGTATTCTGGACAAAAGATCTTTCAAAGCGAATACGAACTTCATTGCGCGGCGTGCATTTTTGCAGGTGAGAGAGGGACTCGCGCAATGGAGTTCGTATACGCTTTGAAAGATCATTTGTCCAGAACACGGGGTCTGACTACATTGACTCGAATGCAAGTCATATCCATTCAACATGGTGATTCATGTGTGCTTTGAACTTTAATCATTCGAGCTCTCCAAAAGTATCTCGATTAAAGCCAGAAACACTCTTCAAAGGGTTTCAATAATTGGTTCTTTCGAAGCCAATGTGGAGCACCACCAAATGTTTGATGACTTGTAATGAACCGCCCTCAACTCAAATATTGAAACGTTGTAATAAGAAATATTCGTTAATTCTCATAGGATCGATGACAAGCTCGCATTGCTGGAATTCATTACCGTATTGTATTTTGCCGGTTTTTCATAATAAATGTATTCAAATGTCGGCAAAGGACCTCATATTACACTATCCATTGTCCAGGTCACACCAATTCAGATTTTCCATCAAAAAGTCCCACCGAGTATTTCAAAATCACTTTCCATTCAAAATTCGAAACTTGCAGACATTTCGTCAATCATATGATTAGCTGTTTCTCTAGAAACAATCGCGCAGAAAGCCTTTTATTGATTGGAGTATAATGTAATGTAATGCTGTAGAACCTGCAGTATTCTACAGTGAATTTCAACATTACTTGTTGCATTTGAATGTTTCGAATGCTGTTGGCAACATAGAAAATTCAATTATTGTCTGAATTCTTCGTACCTAATATCTAGCTCCTCATTTTTGATGAGATAAATTGGAATCTGACTACATTAACTCGGAAACAAGTTCATTCAACATGGTGAACCATGTGTGCTTTGAACTTAGATCATTTGAGCTCTCCAAAAGTATCTTGATCAAAGCCAGTTGCGCGTTTGAGTGCCATTCAGTGTTAGAGGCAGAAACACACTTCAGAGAGTTTCAATAATTGGTTCTTTCAAAGCCAATGTGGAGCACCACCGCATGTTTGATGGGTTGTAATGAAAAGCCTTCAACTCAAATATTAAAACGGTGTAATTAGAAATATTCGTTAATTCTCATAGGATCGATGATAAGCTCGCATTTCTGGAATTCGTTAGCGTATTGTATTACGCCGGTTATTAACAATAAATGTATTCGGATGCATAAGCATCGGTCGGTAAATGAAGGAATTCGGTATATATTTAATTTGGCTGATGAAACCGAAAATGCAATCATCCTAGCTAATATGCGGGAACGATCAAATCAATTCGTAACCGCGAGCGTATCGCAGAAATGTTTTTGATGTTTCAGCGTCACCGATTCATAACCGAACTTCGAAATTATAGCCGATGGCGTTATTACCATCGTTATTATCTATTTCGTCGTCTGTCGGACGCAAAAACCATCGACAATAATGAGGGGAGCTCTTATTAATCTGTAGTATGCTAATTAATAATCCAAAACCGCCAATATGACGAGATGAAATTTTCAGAATGAGCATGCTGGTTTCATTCGATAATGATCTTTAGCTGAATTATCCAAAAACCCTGCAGGATTTTGTGAGTGGCGAAAGCACATTATTCAATAAAAAAATTAAAAAAGGTCAGAGCAGGAGCTTTGGAGGGCTCGTTCCTTGGTGGAGTAAGAAGACGCTTACCTCAAAATTTTAAATGAGACTCGAGATTGATACCAAATATATGATTGCAGAATCTCAGCACAATCGAAATTATATTCTGAAAACTATTCAAAAAATGGAATATGTAAATAATAAATATTTACAAAAATTAAATGCTATGGTTCTGATGATGCGATCCCCTTTAATTCTGCATGAACATTCAGTATACTAGCTTTCATTCTCAAAAAATTAAACTCGAATCAGATATTCTTTTATGAAATATTATAGCAATTTTTCTTTCAATATTCCAATTGAATTTTCTATGGTTCTGTAAATACTATGGTCACAATATTTCTCGTGGAGGTTCAGTATATCAATTACTATTCACAGAAAAAATTTCACTCGAATCGGTTATGCTGTTATGGAAATATGAAGATTTATTTTCATTATTCCAATTGAATTTTCTATGGTTCTGTTGAAAATATGACCCCGAAATTTTGGATGAACATTCAGAATATTGATCTCCATTGACAAAAAAAAATCACTCGAATCGGATATCTTTTTATGGAAATGAAGTTTCTTCAAATTTTTAATTTCAATTTTCTACGGTTCTGTTCACACTATGGCCACATAATTTGACATGAGGCTTGTTATCAGCATCTTGCATTTGGCCGTAAC
The DNA here is from genome assembly GCA_013421045.1 of Propylea japonica. Lineage (NCBI taxonomy): Eukaryota > Metazoa > Arthropoda > Insecta > Coleoptera > Coccinellidae > Propylea > Propylea japonica. Next base: position 9,973,210 of record CM024244.1, read on the forward strand.
ATCTCATTCTAATTGGTTTCGTATTTTCTGAGATATTCAGGAACAAATATTTTCAATGGCCATATTTTATGAAACACCCTGTACGAATATACATTCTATGGCACTCTTATACGTTGAAATAATATGAAAAGTGATCATAACCGCTTGTAAGTTTTTATTTTTTCTAAGAAAAGTATCGACTGTGTCGATATTCTGCAGGATATTTTTTTTCTCCAGAATTGGAAGGGAAAACACAAGAGAAATTTATTTTTCGAAAATCTATCCCACGAAAACAGTTTTTGAACGAAAATCATAGGGGGTTGTTATTTTCAACTCCTAATAATAAAGTTATGAGATCTCAAAAGTTTGTGTGAGTACCATCTACTTAGTGCTTCATATTATGTATAGTTTTATGACTCAATGTTTTTAAGAAGCCGTAAAAAATTAGAAACTGTCAACTCGTCATCGCCTACTACCCTTGCTTATTTTCATCGAGGAATCATCTCCCAAAGATCCCCTCATTTGTTCACAGACACCCTGTATAAGTATATATCCTATCAGATTTAATATCGAAACCTATAAATATAACCAATATTTCAGGTCCAATAACATCTCCAAAAAGTCAACTATAAAATAGCCATTTTAACCGTTATGGCGATACATAAAAAAATGGCGTTAATAAAATTTCATCGACCGCTACTTAGGACACTGGAAAATCAATAATGTTTAATATACGCTGAGAAGGATGGATTTTTCCAATTTTTATGGTGAGGACCATGATGAAATCAATTAAAGTTGACGTGTACGAAATGAACACATCAAATGATAATTGACAATAAACAATGTTTTCTGGACCGACCGACGTAGGGCGAATCAATCTGAGACATGTTTTGTTAAAAAAATGAGTTAGTATTTGGAAACATAACCTGCTGGTATTAAATGTATGTCTCTATAGGGTCTAAACTCGACAATTCTCGAGTAAAATCACCTTAAACTAAGGAACTAGGGTTGCTCTTCCGAATATCTGTCCAATTTTTTTTGTTCAATTTTTTTGGTCGAGCTATACCACCCTGAACTTTGTCGCAATTATTCACTTACATCCTGTATATTGGAGTCGTATGAAATTGCTTCATTCTTTCAGTAAACAAAAATATAAAATTAATTGTACAGTGTGTTTGGTCATGACTTAACGATAATTTAAGGGCATCAAATATACCTAATTTCATCGAAAAAAACACCCACATTAAGGGGTTTACCCCCTCAGTTTTGGAGTAGCCCACATATTAGAATTTCTGTATAATGCCTACATGTGGTGACTAAAAATCAAAAGTTTTTGTCCTGCTCACTCACCACTACATTAACAATATTTCCAAACCTGTTCACACGCCCGACTATCTGTATCAACAAAAAAAGTATGGGGCGCTCGCGTAGTGATCATGTTCGAACAGCAATAACTCTCAAATTATGTAACTTACAGAAAATGATATAGATGTTGTTCTGTAGCTGATATCCTTGCGTGTTGAATCATTGAAGAAAAATTATACTCCAATGTGCTAGTTCTTGCAGTACCTACTGCGGATTTACTAAAAAAATCAGTACATTTTTTTACTTGATTTTTTTAAAATATTTTTTTTTGTGGCGTTTTCATATTGTTCTACTTCATTAAAAGGTGGTAGTATCATCTTGCAAAAAATATTGTTTTCACATCTGTAGGACCTTTATGTCTGAAGAAATCAGTATTATTTGGAAGAGTCGACGAAAATAAAAAAAAATTAAAATGGGGGCACTCCAAAACAAATGGGGTGAACTTCTCGATGTGGATGTTCTTGTCGATAATATAAGGTATATTTGATGCCCTTAAATTATCGCTAAGTCATGACCAAACACACTGTATAATATGTTGACTTATTATTCATAACATTATTTCACCAGGATGAACTCTCTGCAGGGAAAACTCTTCAATAAAGTTACACAACAAATAATTTATTATCCTTATATTTCACCATCTGACGTTTATTGACGAATGTCCTTACCAAACAAGGAAACTAGGGTTGCTCTTCCGGATTTCTGTCGAATTTCTTTTGTTCATATTTTTTGGTCTAGCTATACCATCCTGAAGCACTTATTAACTAACAACCTGTAGGCATATTGAACTCGTATGAAATTATCGATATTGTCCCATTCTTCCAGTGAACAAAATTATCAAAATTAATGATATAATGTATTTCCTTATAATTCATAACATTATTTCACCTGAATGAGCTCCCTGCAGTGAAAACTCCTCAATAGAGTTACACAACAAATAATTTATTATTCGAATATTTCACCATCTGACGTTTATTGACGAATTTCCATAATTTCCATCCGAAACTAAAAAATTAGGATTGCTTGTCCGGATTTCTGTCGAATTTTTCTTGGTCATATTTTTGGTCGAGTTATTCACTAACACCCTGTATATTGGACTCGTATGAAATTGCCTCATTCTTCCAGTAAACAAAGATATAAAAATTATTGATATAATTTGTTGTCTTATAATTCATAATATTATTTCACCAGGATGAACTATATCTGCAGGGAAAACTCCTCAATAGAGTTACACAACAAATAATTTATTATCCTAATATTTCACCATCTGACGTTTATTGACGAATTTCCATCCGAAACTAGGAAACTAGGGTTGCTCTTCCGGATATCTGTCGAATTTCCGATTTCAATGAAAAATAGCCCTCCCTAACTATGCTTAATTCATTCGAACTTCCTCCAACAAACATCCTGGAATATTCAGTCTACACGACGTGGAATAACAAAGTGGAATTCCACCTATAAAGATTAAAGAAAATGAACAAAAAAGAAAATATGTTGGTCGATAAGGTGGATTCTTTGAGAATACGGCAGCATTAAATACGTTAGCTACGTAAGATGATTACGAAAGTTGGCTCGTTCTTCAATGGGTACTCGAAAAGGACTCTGGATATCCTTTAGTCTTTATGGCTTTGTTTACCGGCCTCGTACATGCTTTTATGTAAGATCTTACGGAGTTATTTGCAAACATTGCATAGGCATTTATTTTGCTTATTCACTCTTTAGTAGCCATTTGTTATTCTCACTGGATAAGATCTGAGGATTATACAGGATCGGTATACTTAGACGAATTATTGATTTCAATAAATGGAATATAAATACAAATCACTGAGGATTCTTATAATAACACGGCAATTTTTTTTGCTGTTGAATTCTGCACCTGCGTGAAATTATCTTTATTCTGAATCTTTACACAAGTATTACGAGAAGTGCTTGTCATTTTTAATGATTCCGCTGGTATTTCAGTCTCAGCGATAAACATTTATTGATATCATCATATATTATTGGCACATGATAACATATCTCCGACATTTTCACTTGGAAAGCATTATTTTTGAGTTCCTCTCCAATTGAAATTTGAAGCACTTTTAGGATACCATGCAAAAATATGTATCTACTATTCGAAATGTTTGACTACTTCTGCAGACGCTATAGTATTGAAGTAAATAGACCGATTCTTTCAGGTAAAAATGGCAGAAGTGCCACAATTCATAATTATTATTTTCGAGGGTTGAGTTACCGTTAAATGTTTTGAGATATTTCCACCATACACCTATTTGTTCTATGATTTCCACCTCTACTGGTAGATTGAAGTGAGAAAAAACTTTAGGATGCAATAAAAAAAATCCGGAAGCTGTTATTTAGTTGGTAATTAGAAACAACAATTCAACGACGGATTAGAATAGAGTTCTTGATGCCAATTAATTGAATTTTCAGTGATTTATGTTATGTTGAACTAAGTTATAACAAGTTCTACAATTATTCCGCAGCTAAACATTGATTTAAGCACATATGGGATCTTCAATCTGCTTTCAGCTCCAAAAATATTGAAGCATGGTATATCTCTCGGAAAATGCATTTTTGAGCGCTCGTTTTACTTAAACCAGTGCTATATTGTTTTGACCATATATCTGTAAGTTTCTAATTTTGAGACGAAAAGGTTCTCAAACGATAGGGTTCGACTCCCTGATGATGAATGATGGTCAAATTCAATTCTGTACGTAGGGCCGTTCGGCCGGTTGTAAGCACGATAACTTCCGAAGGGATTGTTCTAGAGGCTTGAGATTTTCAGAGTGAGTTCGGTTTCCAAATATGGCCATTCAACATTCAACAGAAGGAAAGAACTGAAATTAAGTTTTGCTGTTACATGCAAGATACTCATAAGAAGCCTCATGAAAATTTTGTGGCCATAGTGTTAACAGAACCGTATAAAATTTAATTGGGATATTGAAACAAAAATCTTTATATATCCATATATTTATTTTGCGAATAGAGACTTGTATACTAATAATTTTTTTCCGTCGATCTCAAAATGAAAAGTGATTTCGATGTGTAAGAAACTTATCATTAATGATCCATTTTAATGCTCAATTTCTGCTATTTTAATGTGCAATCCTCATGGCAACCGTTCACAAAGTATTCAGAAGCACAATGAGAAATATCAAATCTCTACTGGAACATTGATACATAGAATAGCTCGGGGCTATTTTCAATTTTTTCCAGATTATTACACAGATATTAATTTTGCAGAAAAAATAATAATCATGTTTTCGATAAAAGAGTTTTCGAATTATTATGTCTTAGTGATTGTTTCAGTAAGCTCAAAGTGACAGTCATGTAGAAAACATGCTACTATTGCCATAACAATTAATCATAATTAATCTCATAGTTAGCTATCTTCGTCAGTTTTTTTTCAGTTGATCAACTGCGTGAAAAAAATATGAATCATGTTTTCAATGAAAAAATTCACGAAGTAGTATGTTCCTCGAACAATGGCAAAACTATTAACAGAAAACGTGGAATCGATAACCTGAAGAATAGGTCGATGAAGTGTATATTGAATATGTTCGAATCCTGACGCCAAATATCAAACTAAAGCAACGAAGCATCCGAAGAATGCTCGAATGCTACATATAAAATGAGAATAAAAAAGGCTGAATCCAAAAGAGCCATGCTCGTTCCATTTTAAATCTGGAAGCTATGGAAAGCTTATTAGGAGATTCATTATAAACAGTTGTTATGGTAACGGTAGCATGTTTTCCACATGACTGCCACTTTCAGCTTATTGGAATCATCAATAGGAAATGCTCAAGTCGTTGTAATGAGCCAGTTATTCGCCTCGTTACTAGGGAGACACCGGGAATGGAGACAGAGCAATCAGAGCGACACGGTAGATCGCGCATCTGTATTAGTCCTCGGGATGAATCGGGAACAGGTGGCAAAGAACTCTAAAGCAGAAATTATACCGAAGGCTGGAATGTTGAAAGGGTGGGAAGAGTCCGAATACAAAGATTGGAAATTATATCGATAGTGCTAGCTGATTGCGTGTCGTTTCTAAGCCGACACAAAACTTATGAACGATTACGAATTAATCCTTATTAACTATGATCCTCTCGTTATGAAGATTACACAATTTTGCTTTATTAGTTATTTTATCAACTGGTTTAAATATATAGTTACCAATGGTCAAGATATTTTAACTCGTGAACGAAGCGAACGCGTTAATAGTTCGGACCATTGATCGCTAGATTAATAAACGAGTTGATAATAAGATTTTTGCCGTCGACCTCTTGATGAATTGAGAATGAATTTTTGATTGAAATATATTCTTATTTTACAAAAGACATACATTTGGCATGATAAAATTGTTTTTATGTCCAAGTAATGGAGACAGAGCACTCAGAGCGACACGGCAGATCGCGCATCTGGATTAGTCCTTGGGATGAATCGGGAACAGGATGGTATAGAACTCTGAAGCAGAAATCATATCGTAAGCTTGACTGTTGAAAGGGTAGGAAGAGTACGAGTACAAGGATTGGAAATTATGTCAATAGTGTAAGCTGATGAAGTATCGTCTTACTAATGAACGATTATGAATTAATCCTTATTAACTATAATCCTTTCATTATAAAGCGAACACAATGTCCATGTAGGAAATATGTATTCAGTAAATGTGAAGCTTACTAATACATTTCACTTGTAGAAGAAAAATATCATTAAAACATAGGTCCGAAATGGCTCCGTTACTGTAATACGGAATGTCAAAGTCTAGGAAAAAAGTCTCTTTTTCAAATTTCAAACTTGACTTTTGCAATTGAATTTGGTCTATGCTGAACCAGTTAAAATGCTCTGTAAAACTTGAGAAAAAAATTGAAAAGTAGAATTTCATGATATCTTGGTGAATATTCGCCTTTTTCTAAAGGGTAACTTTTTGTACATTAAATAGTACAAACAAGAAACCCAGTAGGTTTTTGACGAATGTCATCTCCGGCTTCAATTCGATATTAATCATTTTCAAGAAATACACAATCAAACATTAAAAAACATAAATGACAGATGTACATTAAAATATTTTGAATTTAAGAGATTAATAATTATAATGTTCGTAGAAGAATAAACGACGCGACTTCACTAAAAGACCAAAGAATTTGAATTCATTGGCAAAATTCGATTTTGTTACTGAAAATTTGATTTTTTTCTGAATTCCTGACTTCTCGAAATAATTCTCATAATAAGCTGGACAATCACTTTTTCGTATTCGATGACGTTTTCCTGAAGTACCCTGTATGCATCAATCAACTTTGACAATCAGTTGCACAACGGCAGCAGCGGATACATTTTTTCCAGTATACGGTTGGTGGAATAAAACCGCTGTTGTTCGTACAAAGTCGTTATTTCTTGAAAATAGTTGAACCATTTCCACACTCTCTTCTACGGAATGCACCGTTTCAAAGTAAATCAAAAACAAGGTCCGTCTACTTTTCTGACAAGAAATTAATACTTTTTCGTACGAAAAATTATCAATAGAACATTGATTGAAAATTGCTCATTGCTTTTTTCACTATTTTCGCTGATTTTCCATTATCGGTGAATATATTGAAACGAAATTTCAGGACCAGATACGATCTCCAAAACAAGTCATTTCGAAAATTCGCATCCCCATTCAAAATCAAGCGCTTGTGCTCACCTACGTTAGAGGGTTGAAGCAGTATTGTAGTAAACATTAAATTGACACAGAGAAGCCGCAACTTAAAAAAAAAACGTATCCTATTACAGCTTAAGCTTTTGATAAATAAGTATGTCCAATAACTGTTCATCCTTGGTACCTATTTGGACCATCAAAAGCGATGATAGAGGATAGCTAAGCTTATATGTCTATTAATAACCATAACGGCAGCAATAAACTACCGATATGCCATTAAAACTTTCCTAAAGAGTTTTTCGCGAAAATAAGGTAAACAGTCTTCTTCTAGGCTCCATCATCCTGAATGCTGCTGCAGTCATATTCTTTGAAATATACCTGTCAATATTTAACGAGCTAAAAGGACATATAATCGGGGGCTGTAAACAACCATTTCATTTTGTGAAAGTTTCGACAGTTGGACAGCACGTTCGATGTGAACGCCCTTATATTGTCCGCGTAATAGGGACACCTGACCGTACTTAACTCCGTTACTCTTCGGACATTTATGATGCTCGTAGAATTGAAGTTAGCCATTGAATATCCTATAAATCATCGTTTAGTGGAGTATCGATTTTGTTGAAATGGATATCACGACTTATATGAAAAGGGACCATGCTGTTTGGAAAGATGTACGGCTGTTGAATTTAAAGTTGGCTTTTGAGTCTGACGAACCAAAATCCAAAAAAGATCCAGGTTTCAAAATCACGAGTTTGTTTGTTTAATCAAATGGTTCAGTTAGGTGGTAATCAACTAAAATGAAGACAGTAGTTAATCTCTGCTCAAGGATATCTGCTGTTGTCTCTTATTTTGGTTAGATGTTCCAACTGTAATAGTCAATTGTAGAAAAGTTTTTATGAACAGCCACTGCTTTGAACTTTTAAACACTGTGCTATCAACTCTTTCCACATATAGAGAAGGTACAAACTAATTGGCCAAAAAGAGCTTCACTTCATTCAAACTATGACAATTAACTAATGAACAACATGTCAACATGGGTGGCTGCATTCAGGTTCATCCAATAGCAAATCAAGAATCAAATCTGTGGAGGAGATACACTTAGAAGTATCACAACAAAAAGTATCTCTTTAACTATCTGATTTATATCCCAGGACTTCAATTCGCGGATCCCTGCCTGCAAATGAAGCCGCTAAAGCGTCCCGTTTTGCGCCATTCTCGCCTCCATGGAGCTCTAAGCTTCCAACTAGTGGAGGCTCTCTTTTCAGATGAAGCTCCGTAATGAACTCGATCTCTTCAATAATTTGAAAGCAAGCAAAGATAATTCTTTGTTTGATTACGATCATATTTTCGAAACATATTTTCGATTCCAAATTCTTTGATATCATAGCATTGGTCAAATGGAGCACCAAGGCCTCTACGGTACAATTCTCTTAGCCCCTACGGAGAACCAGACCTTCCACTTGCCAGGCCCCCATTCAGGAAGCTTACACGTGGTTGTACCGCTCAGATCCTGTCGGGAACTCCCATTGTTTATCTATTGACAAATCATTCCAGATATCAATGTTTCATTTCTCTTATATTTTGGAAGGCAGTAATGGTTGATATTTTTCTATCCACTGTTTCTATAATCAACTCGATCTCTTCAATAATTTAAAAGCAAGCAAAGATAATTCTTTGCTTGCTTACGATCATATTGTCGAAACACGCTCAGATCCTGTCGGGAACTCCCATTGTTTATCTACTGACAAATCATTCCAGATATCAATGTTTCATTTCTCTTATATTTTGGAAGGCAGTAATGGTTGATATTTTCCTATCCACTGTTTCTATAATCAACTCGATCTCTTCAATAATTTAAAAGCAAGCAAAGATAATTCTTTGCTTGCTTACGATCATATTGTCGAAACATATTTTCGATTCCAAATTCTTTGATGTTATAGCATTGGTCAAAAGGAGCACCAAGGGCTCTACAGTACAACTCTCTCAGCCCCTATGGAAAACCAGACCTTCCACTTGCGAGGCCCCCATTCAGGAAGCCTAAACGTGGTTATACTTCTTAGATCCGGTCGGGAACTCCCATTGTTTTTCTACTGACAAATCATTCGAGATATCAATGTTTTATTTTTTTTGTATTTTTGAGGACCTAGCTCCATTGCCTTAATTACAGTTATTTATTTCATTTTTATTCTTGACGGCACTGATAGAAATTTTTTTATCCACTGATTCTGAGCAACTCATTATCTGCGAATTATCTCTGTTTATATACCTACAATAATATTTTCAAAACATATTTTCGATTCCGAATTCTTTGATATTATAGCATTGATCAACTGGAGCACCAAGGGATTCACGGTATGATTTTCTAAGCCCTACGGAGAACCAGACCATCAACTTGCGAGGCCCCCATTCACCAGGCCTACACATGGTCATGCCGCTTATATGTGGTCGGGAACTCGCATTGTTTATCTACTGACAAATCATTCAAGAAATCAATGTTTTATTTCTTTTATAGTTTTCAGGGCAGTGTTGTTGGATATTTTTTATCTGTTGATTCTAAGCAATACGATATCTGTGAATTATCTTCGCTTGTTAACAATCATATTTTCAAACATATTTTTGTTTCCAACTCTCTCTTAGCCCCTATGGAGTTCTATACCACCAACCTGCGAAGCCCTTATTCAGTAGTCCCACACGTGGTTGTACCGCTTATATCCGGTCGGGAACTCACATTGTTAATCTACATTCGCAATATCATTGTTTTATTTCCCTTCTATTTTTTTAGGGCAGTTATGGATGATATTTTTTGATGCACTGATGCTAAGCAACTGAAAATCTGTGAATTATCTTTGCTTTTTCACAATCTCGCCTCATGCTTTTATCGTTTTCACTCTCGCTTTTTCGTTTAGGCTTCAACTGCTGTATATTTGTGGCACGAAATAGTTTAAAAATAACGACTTTGTGACTCGGAATACCGTGAAAAAGTATCTGGACTATTTCGAATCGTTTTGAAGAACTTTGTTAAATAGAAGATTTTGTCCTATGCTGTAGGATCACGAACACACTTCCTTGTGTTATGCTGTTCACATAATATGATGATTAAGTGGTGATTGAAATTAAACACTTTACACTTAAATGCTCTTTAATTTATATCTAATGCAATGATCACTAGAACTCCCAACTCGAGATAGTCATACCTAACTGAAGAATGATGAGGCAGGTTCTTGCCTACTTCATTGAGTTTTTTCGGCATATTAGCCTTGAGTCGATGAAATGGTAGTTCAGCGCTTCAACAGCAGCTTAACTATCGAAATGGATCACAATGTAACACTCTTGATAGTTTCTTTCTAGGTTTCTATCTATGAATCTCTGATCTCTCCTCAGGTGCGAATGAATAGAACTTTAGCCTTTCACGATCGAGATTTGATTGAACAGTCGAGTTTATTTTATAAGTATACCAAAAATAATATTCGATTTACTTCGAAACGAATCAAAAGCAAAATGCATAATCCGGAATGGTGAATTTTTCACCTGGAGATGATAGATCCTGTCCGCGAGGCTGCCGGCGACCGCGTTGCCACGGCCACGCACTCCACACGCGGGCGGGCGCCGTTACCAAGACGACGTACCCAAGCCTCCATATGGCGTCGGCGCGCAACGCCTTAGTCAGAGGTGACGTCAAATTCGGTGGGCTCCTCCCAAGCAATACTGGCGCCGCGCTATCGCCTGTTGCTAGTTCTACAGCATCTCGCACGCGTTTCCCCACGGTGTGCGTTCCAGTATTGCGACACACTACAAATACGCGGCGCCCAATACGCGCCTTCAATCATATCGTCCATGGACTGTTAACTTAATTAATTCATTTGGAAAATCAGGTACTTCTTAGATTTTTTAAACTTCTACATTTCAGGAATGTTTAGGTTTAGACTTGCTTTTGCGATTACCGAGACCTAATGGTACATGGTATTAGGGTTTCACAAAATTTATCGTGTATCAAATGATATCGCATGTGTATTACACATTATAAGCAGAGGAAAGTATGAATTGGACACCATTATCTTTAATATTTAAACTGGTGTCGTTATGACTAGGTTATCTTTAAGGGAACTACGACCATGAATATCTTTGGTTCTCGACCCTACTTATTCACGTGCACCCAGGAAGGTCAATGGCTTTGATAAAACTGACAATCTCCTTAAGAGCCTTGAATGTTGCCTTTATCCAGGACCGGTTTCTCTATATGAATTGATATAAGGCCTGCCAGCTTGTATACTACCATGTGTTCAGCTGTTTCTGCTTTCGATCCACAGAGCCTACAAATCTCATCTGCTGACTTTCCATACGGTATAAAAGATATTTGAGACTGTCCTGTCAGCTGTACCATTATAATCAGAAGGTCAGCTCGTGACAGCTTCAGGAGCGTTATGGTATGGGCAGGTGAAATCATCACGAATTTTTTAGCCTGAGTAAGTCCAGAATTGTGTCTCCAGAGGGTTATTCTGTTATTCAACCACCATTGCTGGACTGCTATCTCATATTGGTCGTTTTAAGTCCACAAAAAGGCTCAGGTTCAGTTGGTGTTAACCTCGATGTGCTTTTCGCAAGTTCATGGGCTTCTTCATTTCCTTCAATACCATAATCCTCTGGCACTGATATAGAGTCACTCTATTACCCAGTACCAGTTGCTTTATAACACTATACATTTCTATGTATAATACAACAGCACAGAGATGAAAACCTTAGTACAGCACACATGCATGATCTGAAAAATTTTGATCAAAAACTTCATATGTGCTAACCTCAAAAAGGTATCTTAACAAATCACACAAAGTCAAAAAATCAAAAGAAATTTCCACGAATACATATAATAAATCTATACCAGCACCAAATCAATCAATCGCAAAAATTTTGACAGTTAAATGAAGCTGCTCTAGTTGCAGAAGGGTTTATCAAACTCTCTGGTATGGCTCTCGGAATTCTTCATTTTTCGTGATGACGAATGTCATACATATAGTAATAAGAAGTATCAGAAAACCTAGGAAAATTACTTCGAACGTCCTTTAACCTAATATTAGCAGCTGAGACCATATTTCTAATATTTATTATGCAAAGAATGGCTAATGAATCCGGTAAAACTTCAGCATCAACCGGGGTTCGAGTTTAAGAAAGTAAACTTACTGAAACCAAAGTTAGCATCAAATAATTTATGATTTAATCTTCACCTTACCCACATATAAATTGAAAAATGTCGAATAACAGCAAACTTTCATACCACTGGAATTATAAATATTTCTAAACAGTAACGAATAATGAACTTCGTCGAAACCTACTTTCCGATTTACAATAACCACCATTGCTGTTATTCTATATATGTCGATGATGAATACAATTTGGTAGAAAACTTGGACATAAAATAGAGAAAGGAAATAGTTTGAAGACGATGAAGTTATAGATACAATTTCAGCTCATTTTCAGATGAATGATGGAAAATTTCTTGAATATTTGAAGAAGTCCTCACCTAGATAGTATTTGCATGATAGATTTCGAAACATTGGTGTTTTCTCAGTGACAATTATAAATGATATATACAGGTTTGGAAACATTCTAAATTCAATGTATTGAACAGAGAAATTGGCCGTTCAACAGTTGTATTTTCGAGTGATTCGCGTGTGAATACATTTGTACGATTGCCATAATGTAGTGTTTTCTTTTTCTTAACGATGATAGCGCAATATTTCGGCAGTGCCCGCATCTAATTATTACTATATCATTATGTATCAGGCTGCCCGTAATACTCGATTCAAGGTCTTTTTGGTGAGCCTCTATCAACGATAAAAGAGAGACAACACTACCTTATTGCAATCGTACAAATGAAATAACTGGATAAAGTCAGTTACATACCTTTAGTGCATACTCTCTCAAATATACCACTGTTCAACTGGACGGAAAAATTCTTTATCTGTTGCATTGTATATCGTATGTTTTCGATTTGATTTTCCAAACCTGTATATTGTTCTACGGATACTTACGTTCACTATAACACAAACGAGCTACAATAGAACACACACCAGAAGTAGCTTCATTAAAATCAAAACCATATTCAAGAAATGTTGACGAAGTTAATTAAGACTATCTGTGCTTCATCATCTTCATATTCATTAAATAACGTTTGTCTCAAAAATGATTTTTTTTCATTGCTTTCATAAGTTGTCAAACGACACAAGCACAAAGGATCCTGAGTATTCTCATACAGCTGTTGAGCATGAGATGTTCAATTCTCTGCTACAAGGGTAAAATGACTCCGATTTCAAGCATCCTCGTTCGCGTAGGTACCACACTAACCTACTATGAACTTCCTACGTGCAAGAAAATCCGAGCTCCTATTAAACTTCATAACAAAACTCGTTATTTCCCCTTTCGTGTCAAAATTCGCTGAAGACGTGTTTTAATTGCCGTAAAATATTTTCCTTACACTCCGTCACACGACTTGGGTGCCTTCTCTTTGATACTCGAGCTTGCTGTTGCGAGATAAATTATGTGAACCTCTATTCCGACTTTGAGCTAACATGGTGGATGTATCATTTTGTGCTCACTTGCTCCAATTTTCTATGCAGAAATTGACATTATTTTTACTGTGGTAGAAGGCAACATCAATCAAACGATGGTTCAATTTGATAGTATGATGACTATTTCTATCGTCGTAATTTCCACCAATCAGAAACGCGTAATTTCGAATTACAAATGGTTTTTAGGCAGAAAACTGTTTGGCAGGAGCTATCAGCAGTTTATTCGAGTTTACCCTCGGCAAAACTTGATAATTGTTCTATTATTGATTGGGTATCGACACTTAGTTTGTATTATTGGGTGGTTTTCATATGTAGGAGTCATTAAAGGCCTAATTTATGCTTTTCTCTTTATTGAAAAGATTAAGCTTTCGCCACTGCTCTGTGTGGCTTCATCAGAGGTTCAATGTCAGGTTGTAGTTTTTTAACCGTCGCTCCAGATTTGTTATTTTTTCTTTATTAACTAACTTCATTATGAATTTATTTTCCTAATAACCAACAAAAGAATCCAAACTCCCAATGGCAATAAATCGATAGATAAAGGAAAAATAACAAATCTGGAGCGAAGATTAAAAAACTACAACCTCACATTGAACCTCTGGTGCAGCCACACAGAGCAGTGGCGAAAGCTTAATCTTTTCAATAAAGAGAAAAGCATAAATTAGGCCTTTAATGACTCCTACATATGAAAACCACCCAATATATTGATAGTTGTTGTCAAATTGATACCTCTACATAATGCATGTAAAATAACCTGTACTCATGAAATAGTCTTGTCAAATACCATTCGGGCATCTAATTTTACCTGTGGAAAAATCGAAAAAATACAATGCAAAAAAATATTTGTTAAAAAAAGCATTCTTGCCAAATTTTTATGCATTTTTGAAAGATTTTTGTTGCACCCCTTGCCGTCCTCATCAACTCTCTAATTTTTTTGAATAGGGAGGTGGATCATGTGGTACTTTTTTAGCAATGTCTTTGTACCTTCTTTACAGGCGTCCAGAAATTTTCAAAAAAAATTCAATCGAGTAGTACGTCTAGGGGAAACGATACCATTTGAAGCTGCAAACAGTACCCCACAACACTAGCAAAGTATAACAAGCCAGTTCTTCTTCGCATATCTGACCACCATAACATTGAGAAGAATGAGAAAGCTGACGCCCTTGCAGAAAAAGGAGTAAACATTTGCTTCACCTAATCTGTGCCCTCATGTTAGGTATAACTCATACTGATTAGGCGAAGACAAGCAAGTACCTACATATTCCACCTTCAACAGATCACTCAACAAGCACTATCGTTGTCAAAAATGAGTAAAGGCTGCTTACTGGGCTTCTCACAGGTTACTCCACTTTTGAGATATTTTGGCACAAGATCGGTTGAGAAAACTTAGGTATCTGTAGGAAATGTGGATCGGTCGAAAAAACCATAGAGCTCAATATTACTATTTCAATGCAATGTGTTGAGGCAAACTAAACTCACTCTACCAACAAATTTTGATGCTCTGAAAGTCTTCTCTTCGGTTATGGCACTTGAACAATCAGTTCAATGTCAATGTGGCCCTTAATATATTCAGCATACATACTTTAGCAGGCTCAACGACCAACGATAAACAAAATTCTTCTCCTCGATTATGCCACTCGTACAATCAGTTCAATTAGGCCCATTGTATACAGTGGGCATCGAAATTATTGAACCAATTCACTTCCTTAGAAGAAAATTTTTTTCACTTTTTATATACTCCTGTGAAGTATTGAGCAAACGTGATGAATGTTATAGACATGTTAAAGATATCAATTAATTATTTTATCGATAATCCTCCAATTCTAGTCGACTGGCCAGGTTCTTTTCAATCTTCTGATGTTGAATTGACTTTATGAGGCTGATTCGTGGTACTGTAGGTTCTTCTGATATTTTTTGAAACGGTTTCTTATCTCCTCTTCGATGAATGATATTCCCAGATCATTGTGGATGGTGAAATTGGAAATGTAGGTACCAAGGTGCGTCTGTTAGGATGCGAAGTATTTTTGATTGAATTCTTTGGATAATGTTTTCGTTGGAGGGTTTTGCGCATCCCCAAAACTGAATGCCAACAAAATTTTTATGCAGTTTTGAAGGATTTCCGTTGCACCCTGTGTCATTAACCACCTATCCTTAAATTTTTTGAATACGGAAAGTGATTCATGTGATGCTTTTTTTGCAAAGTCGTTGTATCATCTTTACAGGCGTAGAGAAATTTTCAAGAAATAGTTTTTGATTGAAAAATTAGTTAGTTCAAAGTGATTTTCAGTATGTGCCCTTCGTCATGGCTCATTTACTCTGAGTCGATGGATCCTGATGAAATTTGTCCCCGAATAAAAGTCTATCATTACAGTTTTGTTCATGCACCACTTTCGACCACCTCACATGAAAAATAGAATGTGTGAAACACTGCGCTTCAGTTACTATCTTCTGTAAGTATGTTATTAGTTAGTTTCGACTTCACGTACTAATAACATACATGGCTAAGATCATAACTGAAACGCAATTTTTCACACTTTCAAATTCTTCATGTGAGGGGGTTGAAAGTTGTGTATAAACAAAACTGTGATGGTCTACTTTCATTTGGTGAAAAATTTTCTCAGATTCCATCGTCTCAAACTAAATGAGTGCACCTACTAAAAACCATTTTGAACTAACTAATTATTCGAGAAAAAATATTTTTTTTGAAAACTTCTGCCTGTAAAGAAGATACAAAGACTTTGCTGAAAAAGTACCACATTACCCACCTCCCTATTCGAAAAATTTGGAGAGTTGATGGAGATGGCACGGGGTGCAACAAGAATCCTTCAAAAATGCATAAAAATTTTGTGAGAGTGAAACGAAAATTGACCAGTTTCGGGATTTCGTTGCCAAATATTTTTTGTTCGGAGAAAATGAATTTGTTCCATAATTTTAAGGCGCACTGTATATAATATATTCAACATACATACCTCCAAAAAATAATAGTTGTATAGGTATTTCCTTTATTCAACTCATTCATATAAAATTCTTTCATTATCGAAATAATTAATCTGAATAACGTTCAGAGATACCTCTTTGTAACTGCTTTTCGAATCTGTAATTTTCCTCTTAACTGGAATAATTATTCCCGAAATGAGCCCTGCTTCATATCTTTCACGCCATAGTCAGGTGTTCCCTAACAGCAAGCCATAACCGAATCGAGCTATAGGTAACTATGTGTCGGCGAGGAGAAACACAGCCTTAGTAACGCAGGAGGGTGCTATGTAATTAAAATGTCTACTGGCAAACTCCTCGTCAGTCCGATGAATTTATTGTCGGTACATTGTGTTGCAAATTTGTTTCGGTGTTATGGGTATTACTCTAAATCTCCCAGATATTTCACTTAGATGTGATTTATTGGAAAATTCCTACATGCTATGCTTCGAAATATATTTCGGGATTGGTATGATCTATATTGTCTCCAGAGTGGGAGCACTTCGATCTTTAATTCTGCCGAAGAGTAGGTTATATATTTAACTATCGTAATTATTGAATATGCAATTTCCACACTCTTAAGTTCAAACGTTGCACCTTGATGACGGACGAGCAAGCATAATTAATGGGAATGACGATTCATCACAAAGTGGCCAATTGACACCGTTGTAAGCTGTGATTGAACATGCAACCAATTGAATAACTGTTGATGCATACGTCACACACAACCACCATTTCTGATGATCGTTTGAATTTGATAGCTTAGGTGATTTCATTCATTCTGCTTCGTTATCGAAAATAATTAATTTCGTGAAAACCACTTGACCCTTAATATTCATTGAATATATTTTCGGACCTGAGGAGGTTGTCCTTATTTCTTGCAACAAAATATTCACTCGAAACTCAAATGACCTGTGATATACAGGTCATAAATGACAGTTGTTTTCCTCATAAACTAGAAAAATTGGGAATTACCCGAAAAAAATGTAATATGAACTTGGTGTACAAAAGTGGAGAAAAACTTTCCTGATTTGTTAGCTCTCCAAAAAGGTACATACGTCAAAAATTCCTCCATACTATTTCACTCGAATTATCGAACCATACGGTTCATAGCATGCATTAGACCTCACTTCGTCCGAGCCAATTAGATTACGTGGTCTATCCGGCGCGAATTCAAATTTCGAATGCTCTGATATGAAACTTTTTCTTGGATTTTAGGAGCACGACAAATATTCAACTGAAATAGTTCATATCAAAATATTGTTTCAAAATTATTAAGATTACTTTCATTATGGATGCGTTTGAAGATAAAAAATTGTGAATTTCGTTCTATAGATAATGAACTTCAAAATAATTTTTTCCATTCTAATAATTCAAACTGGTATATTGAAACAAGAGCGACTGTAGAACTTCGGGAGAATAATTATGATGGTCTTGCAAAAAAGGAAGATATTAAGTGAGTCGGCAAAAAATACTCAGAGGAAAAAACTTATAAGATTTGGAGGATTTCAAGCTATGAATGCATCATAGAAATCAAAAAATTAGGTTATTTCAAAGAGATATAATTATATTCATTGAAAAAAACACTTCTTTTATATAATGGCTACATATTGAAAATTTTCACTTTGCAAACTTTTCAGAATATAGAGTGCAAAGTATTTTGGTGCTAGAGCCCCTGGGCAAAAAAAACACATACAATGCTACTTTTTGCTTCTCTTTGCCGATTCGTCATTATGAATTGTGGGAGAGTGTTTTCTTTTATTTCCTGTACTGGCAAACACTTCTCAAATTAGTATATTCGCACTGCAAGAAATCAATGCTTTAGTGGTAATAAAAATAGAAAAGGACCTAACCTAATCCAATTTAGCAGTGAGAAATGCTTTTTTAAATAAAATGTTATAACTTTTTCTAGATAAGTGGTATGGAATACGTCTGTCCAATATTCAAACCAACTCATGAACTTCTTCTGAATACTGCCAATTCGCACTAAACAATCAAATAAATCGATGTAAAACTTCCAAATCATCTCAGAACATAAGAAAGCAAAACAATCCCGAGTACCGACTGCAGAGTGCCAATTCTATTGACTAACGATTGATAACGACTACACACAAGCCCAAGAGTCGGACTAGTCGGAGTCAGAGCGCTGCTCATTGGCTGGAATTAGTGAGGTCTAATGTATGCTACGATTCACGAATCGAATAGTGGACATCTGAATGGCACGAAAAAGTCTGGTACCTTTTCGGTTTTCCGGCCAAAGTTTTTGATTGCATGAAGTTATTATTGTCGTGTGTACCTTTTTGAAAACCCTACGAAACATGGAAGTTTTTCCGTACATGTGTAGACCAGGTCCATAGTTTTTATAAAAATTTTCCGCAAGAAAATACTACCATCATCTGAACAGCGAAAGTGTTATGCATTGAATATTAAGAGTGCAGTATCTCTATAAAAATAATAACGAAGCAGAAAATTGCAAGATGAAAAACTTTGTGACCATACATTTTCAGACTATGCTTCGTTCCACGTCTAGTATATCCTCTTCGAAGGATCACGTCGCAAGACCGAAACCCTGTATATAAAGATAGTCAAATAACTCGGAAGGTCGTATCGGGCAGAGAAAACATAATGGTGATGAAGAGAAGACGGGAAAACGATATTCTTGGATCTCGAATATGCTACGGTAGACGGTTCGGCATCGTGTTTTCGTCTGAGGAATATAATCCCTTTCGAAAATAATTCATCTGAAATCGCAAATGAGATTTCAAAGGGCATATAAGTGACCCCATTGCGAGTTTGAAGTTCTTATTGCTTTTGGAACTGTAATCCCAGTTCTAATTCCTTTCGAATGCCTATCCCTTGGAAGCTCATCCAGTTATAACTTTAATTAAAGTTCAGATTTGATGTAACCGTGGAAATTTTCACTTCCCGCGAAAAATTCGGGATTGACTTTCGTGTTGAGTCGATCTTCGAGGGGATTTACAAGAATTCTGATTCGGGCATACTCCTCATTTTCCCTGGTCAATTCCTTGACAGTAATACGATTAATATTGTCCGAAATGATTATGAGCAATAACAACATTTTGAAAATGAAATTTTACTCACAGCATTCAAGAACATATGTAAATAATAAAATAGTTTTAAGTAGTCAAAAGATTATGTCTAAGAATACATGGATAACAGTAGCTCTGCTCAAATCGATAAATGAGAAAAAATAAACTATTTTATTTCATCGAAAGAATCCACTTGATATCAACCTGAAAACAATTATATGAAGGGAAGAAACAAATTAATAGGGCTCATGAATGGTCGAAAACACAATATTTTAATGAATGCATCAGGAGGAGTACAAGAAAAACAAAAGTTTCATTGAAAGTAGCTAAGAAAATCTACAGTTATTTCACAGATTAAAAAGTTATCCAGAAAATCGAAGATTAAAAATTCAAGAAAATTCCTGAACTCGAGCTTTTGAGCGCTCGTTCTTTGGTGGAGCAATAAGACATTTACCCCAAAATTTTATATGGGATTTGAGATTGATACTAAATATATAAATGCAGAATCCCAGCACAAAAGGAATTAAATTCTGGAAATCATTCGTGAAATTAAATATGTAAAAAACTAATGATTAAGAAATTAATTTCTGAATTCAATTAAATTTCACTTGAATCGTATATCCTGTTATGGAAATATAAAGATTCTTTTTCTCACTATTTCAATTGAATTTTATATAGTTCTGTTAATACTATGGCCACAAAATTCTGCATGAACATTCAGTGTATCAAACTTTATTTATACAATGAATTTCATCCTAATCAGAATTATTTATGGAAAAATCGAGTTGTTTCTTTTCAATATTCCAATTGAATATTCTATGGTTCTGTTTACACTATGGCCACAAAATTTTGCATCAGGCTTATTATGAGTATCTTGTATATGGCCGCAACATTTCATTTTGATGAGTGTCGTTTTTTCTGAGATATTGAGAAACAAAAATTTCGAATGGCCATATTTTATGGAACACCTGTGCAATTTGGTTTACGAACTCTGGAAATATCAAGCCTCTAGGACAATCTCACGGATAGAATTGAATTTGACCACGAATTCGTCATCAGGTAGTAGAACCCTGTCGATTGAGATAATTTCCTGCTTACAATTCGAAAATTACAGACATTTAGTCAAAACTATATAGTACTCTTTGAGGAATACGAGCGCTCAAGAACATAATAAAACACATGAAACATAAAAAAGGCTAATGAGTTCACATTTTCCAGTAGTGTGGGGAGCATAATATCTGATGAGATTGTAAAACCAGAAGGAACGCTAAAGGAGGGTGATTTAACCATGGAAACATTTTTTCTAAATACTACTGCTGATGGAGAAATCGACAATAAAATGAAAAAATGAAATGGAAAGGAACGTTAGGTGATGATGGGATATTTCATGCATGGCATCTTCCCGAACTCGTTGTTCAATCTGCCCAAGGAGTCTGCACTGAGATTTTGGATTAAACGACACGAAAAAGAGCAGTAGTTTACATTGAAATATCAAGAAAATGTTTCAGTTTGTTTGGTTCAAGTCCACTTCTGAATAATTCAGATTAATTCGATTCCAGGGGATTTCTTGAAAATGCAGTTTATTAAGGAAGGTAGAAATTTTCGACAACTTTTTTTTCCTTCAGGAGTTTCTACGCCGCAATAATTCAGTACTCGATTTGAATTCTTCATTTTCCCTACCAATCTAATCTCCATAATAAATTGTGAAAATTTAGGTTCGTTAAAAAACACATGGTTATGGAACAACGAAAATCTATTTACTATACGGTTTGGTACAAACATATGAGAGTATTCTTTCGTTGTTCAATCTGCGCAAAGATTCTATGCTGAGATTCTGGAGTGAACGAAACGAAAAAGAGCTGTCGTTCACAGTAAATGATCAAGAAAATATTTCTGTTCCTGCTCTCCGTTTATTTGGTTCAAGTCCACTCCATGTAGAATTTACTTTCTTTTGATTCAAGGTGATATCCTAAAAACGTAGTTGATCAAAGAAGGAGGAACTTAAATCTTCGACTACTTTTCTCCCCTTCAGAAGTTTCTACGCCGCAACTATTTAGGACTTCATTTGAATTCATCATTTTCCCTACCCATCTAATCTCCATAAGAAATTGTAAAAAATTATGCTGCGGTCGTAATTTTTGAAGAACTCCTGAGCATTCGCAGGCGTAGGTAGAAGTAGGTAAGAAGTGTTAAATTCAAATCAGTAGCGACATTTAGAGGAAAATTGGTTTCCGTAATTTCAACAGATAAATGTTAATGTCTACCACACCATTACAATGGCGCGGAAATGGGTTAGCGCAAGCGGCGAAATTTGATTTAGGGACCCAGGCCGCCATATTCTCGCAGAGTTCGAAGACGCCGCCAACCGAGGAATAGAGGAGAAATAGGGGAGGTCGGAGGGTTCGCCAAAGCTTGAATTTTAATTAGTACTTAATATGGGGTCGCCTGGGCGGCGGGATGGGCGTTCGGCGAAGAAGTGAACTTTGATCGGGTGTTGCGGCGGAACTTGAAGATTTATGAGGGAGACACCCTGCTGAAATCCTAAGGGAAGGTCTATAACATGTACACACATGTTTCGCCAACTTTGGTCGGATGTAACAGTGAAAGTTATCGATGTGAATTATTATCCAATCGTCTTACCACTTTTGATGAATCGCGGAACTTGCGAGATAGCGAGATAGGTGGGTTATGATTTCCAAAGTGGTTTAACCTCAGAGTAAGGAGTGAACATAGAGATGCCCCTGAGTGCGAATAGTACTGCACTGTGATCAACCAAGCTCTAGAGTCTAGAGTGGGAACTGGGGCGAAATAAATAATACGTTAGAGTTTCATTTCTACAATTCCTGAATATTCTACAACATTTCAGAAATCTTGCCATAGCTATAATTACCGAAATATCTAGTGTTGGGACCACTCGAGTAGAAAATCACTCGAGTACTCGATTATTCAAATAATCGACACTACTCGATTATCAAAAAAACCGCTCGTCACTCGAAATCGATATGAGTCATGTGTTATTCAATCCGATTTCTCGAGCGACGAGTGATATCTTGATAATCGGACTGTGTCGGTTATTTAAATGGTTGAGTACAAGCCCGATATTCGGTGTTTTCGCTCGGCATTAACCATAGATAATCGCGATCTTTGGGTGAATTCTCATCCGATAGTTCTTATTAGACAGAAATTAGTAGGTACTAGGTGAATGGGTGATGACTGGGGAATGTGAGGTTGTCGAGTATTGTCTGAACTCAATAAAATGTAGATATGTTTTAAGGTATTCGTTTTACAACTGAAAAAATCAACAAAATTAAAATTTTTACTGAAAAACAAATATATAACTTTAAATAAAATAATAATAAATAAAACTTTAAATAAAATATATAACTTTAAATAAACAAATATTCTCATAATCAAAACAAATACTATTTCTTTGGTCGATATTTCATGTTACTTATAGGGATCCATTCAAAAATATTATTTTATCTAAATTTTTAGGTAAAAGTCTGTTTCTCCTCATATTTGTTAATTGACCCGTTTTAGAGAATACTCTTTCGGATGGAACTGAAGAACAAGGTATGCACAAATATTTTTTTGTCAGCTCATACAACTCAGGAAATAAATTTTTATGTTCACTCCAAAATTCTTGAGGATTTTTTCTCCTATCTAATAAAAGAAATGCTGCTTCAAATTTGTAGTACTGCCATAATAAGACAAAACTTTTCTACAAATATTGCAAGTCGCAAATTTTTTATCATTATTTTTATGGAAATAATTTCATACAGCGGACTTCTGTTTTGATCCCATGATAATTAATAATTATCAATACGATACACGCGTGACGCGAGCTTCAATTTCGAGGACAGAAGATATAAACAAAATCGCAAGTCACAACGCAATGAATGTAGAGGCCGTACAGCGCTGAATGAGCGGTCAGCGGTGAGCGGTTAGCAATGCATGATCGCTTATTCGCTTGCAACTCGGCCGATTACGAATATAACCGAGGGTGGGGATCAGGCGAAAAATCGCTCGGTGGGTATCAAGCGAAAAATCGCTCGATTATCGCTCGGTTATTTGGATCGCTCGATCATCGAGTACTCGGTTATTGAAAGTACTCGATTATTCCCAACACTAGAAAGAAGTTTATGAACGTCAAATCGAAAAGAAAATGTGACCACGTCGCATCGAATAACTAAACAGTGACAGAACAATGTTGCCAAACTGATAGAATTGTCTATAGCAGCTGTTACTATTACAGAAGGGGACCCGTACACCAATTATCCCAACATGTAAAAATACGGCATAAGTTCGCAACGCAGCATGTTCTTCGCGTTTTTAAACAGATTTAACTTGGCTGCGTCAACAAATGCGTGAAAGCTAGGGTCACTTTTTTACTCTGAGAGTTTGACCGATAGTTGACTGGTTCTGGTAGCAAAACGTGGTATGGTCTTCTCTATTTAAAAGCCCGAATTATTGCAACATCGATTCAAATGCCCAACATGAGCTTGTCAGGAGTAACATAATAATAATACCTCTGAAGTTGTCGATCTCGATGCTTGGTATCACTATCAGCAACAACTTTTCTTGGGAAAATCACGTGAGATCAATCACTAAAAGTGCATCCCAAAAACTTGGTTTGCTGTTTCGTGTCAGAAGCTATTTCACTCTCAGTGAGCTACGGATCCGACCTGTCTTGGAGTACTGTTCCCATGTTTGGGGTGCTGCCCCTAAATATATTCTGAAGCTGTTGGATTATGTCCAAAAAAGGGCAATTCGTCTCGTCGGTAATGCATCGCTCACTAACTCGCTCACTTCTTTGGAACACAGTAAAAGGGTTGGCGATCTGTCTCTATTCTATCGATATTAAATTAATTACTTGAAATTTCGAACGAATAATCTATCTCTAACTCTACTGTTAATGATGCCAAATGAAATGTTGGAAATGATGTGGAATTCATTACAAAATTGTTATGCCAATCGAATTCTATAGCTGAAAATATTTACTGTAGAAATATTCAGGCATACCTGATCAATAGTCAACCGTTCCATATACAACATTTCAATCAGCTATTGGATTAATTCGTTGAACCCAATTTTACGTATCTCCATTGTACTTCATTCACATTTCATCGATATTTCTTCTTTTCGGTTATATCCAACATGTTTATAGATAAATATTGATCCTGGTCGGCAATTACATTATAGAAAGCACATTCAATTCAATAGATTGTAATTCTATTTCATTGTTTCGACAAAGAGCAAGCACACATTGTAAATAATACATTTATAAATTGAATTTATTGTGTAGTTAACTTTCGTTTCAACTCGATCGAAGGAATATTTCAATTAGGATCAATATTTCAATGTAGAGTTTGAAATTCTTTTTACTAGTTTTTGACATGAAATTCTTGAAGATGGGATTATTTGTGCTTTTTTGCTTTTTGTATTTAGCTGATCGACAAACATTTACCAAGTGCGGTCAGTAAAACACTTGAAATTTGTAACTTTCAGAAAAGCAACTTTTGTCCTTCTTTAAAAATATTTGATATTTTGGACAGTTCTGAGAAAACAATTATCAATGACTCCAATCTTTTCTTTATTGAAACAGTTGTAAGACATTTCATTTGATCTTTTTGTGCGCTGAGTCCTGATTTTTGTGAGATCACCAGATGCTTGACTGGTGGGATTTTCGGTAATCAACAAGGAAGCTGCTTTCAACAATTTTCTTCGTTTCAGTTTTTCTTCTTTTGATATTATGGAAGCTTCAGACCATAACATCATAATATAGTCTTCATTGAAAGCATGCTGAACAAGCTTTGACTTATTAGTATATTCTTGTTGAATTATTTCGTTCGTTTTTTGATTATAATATTTAATTTTAGTTTAGTTAAATTAGACCGGGTATTATTTTGAGTCTTCAATGCTGTTCTTACAGTGTGCTTACCTCCAATTCTCTCAAACTTTTCAGATACCCTGTAATATAGTTAGTATATGTTATTTCGTTGACTCATTGGTTATTATTAATACTGGTTCGATTCGACTTGTTGTATCTAGTATTGAATGACCTGATATCTAGGCAGTTCATTGTAAGGTAAATAAAACACTTTTTCAGATGAAATACTTAAGTGATTTTAATATCTCAACATGTTTCGAGCTATAAAATGCTCATCTTCAGGGGAAAAAACACGAAAGTGAAGCTAAAAAAACCAAAAAACTCCTGGAGAAACAGCAACAAAGACAAATATAAAACAATAAAGATTTTAAAAAAAGTTAGGTAGGTACTGTATTTACTTTGATTTTTAGTATTCTTTATTTGGCTTTGTTGCTGTTTCTCCAGGAGTTTTTTGGTTTTTTCAGCTCCACTTTTGTGTTTTTTCTCCTGAAGATGAGCTATTTATGGCTTGTAGGTTGTAATTCAATACTATTGTGCCCAATTGCTTACAAGTTTCTCAGAAATTTTTTTTATTGCTTCAATTCTATTTCTTTGAAGAGAATAGAACGTATTGCTGAATAAATTGGATGCTTTATAGAACCACTATCTACTACAAGTAAAACCATATGTTGAACGCTCATCTGAAAAGATTAGAAGATTTGAAAATAAGAACATTGTGAACAGCAATCAAGACTTCAGATAGTATTCTACTGAAATTGAAACGTATTAATACATATCTACTAAAGATCATAACTGAAGCGCAGTGTTTCACACCTTCTAATTTTTCATGTGAGGGTGTTGCAAGGGGTTGAAAGTTGTGCATAAACAAAACTGTAATGGTCCACTCTCACTCGGTAACAAATTCCATCAGGTACCATAGTCTCAAAGTAAATGAGACATGACAAAGTGCACGTACTAAAAACCACTTTGAACTAACAAATTAAAGAAAAAAAAATTTCTAGAAAATGTTTGCACACCTGTGAAGAAGACACAAAGACCTTGCCGAAAAATACCATACGATTCACTTTTCCTATTCCAAAAATGATGAGGATTTGTTGCCAAATATTTTTTTGAGTTAATTAATTCATTCCATAATTTTGACGCTCACTGTATTTCGATGATCTCTTCCTATTCACCAAAAAACAAGCTGCATTTTGTTCAGGAAAGCAAAGATCCAACTGTGTCTGTGCATAATTGTTGATCCACATTCGAATCGTATAATTCCCAACTAGTTTTGATTAGTTATACCGTACCTCATTATATCTGCGATATCAGCATGACTGAGTTGTATCTCCCGATATGCTATTTGAACTATACTAGGGAAATGTTCAATACCAGATCGCTGCTATTCATGGTTTGAATCTAGTTGTAAACTTCTGTAGGTCTGATTCGATGAATGGTGTGCAGGAAAGTTGCTGGGTTGAAAGCGGAGGAAGGAGTTAAGATGTTTAGAATATCCAGCACCCCTTGCAGGATACTAAGGGAAACTTTTATAGTTAGTGGAAATGTAGTCGATTTTCTCTAAAATTGATTCTTAAATGGCAGATTTAAACGTTTTCGAATGGAAGCAATAGAAAATGAGTGCGAAACAAACAGATTTTTTTATCGAATAATGAATTAATCGGAAAATTGAAAGAATTGTCAGCTCTGATTTGAAATATCCTTTTTATTTTTTTGTTAAAACCTTACGAAGACACATTTCATGATCACCTATGCACTAAATACCAAGAACTTTGCCAAATAATTTCAGGAGGAGCAAATTTCGCTTGATGGATTTTTTCATCCATTGAGTCATCAGTGATTACTTGTACATCTGAGGTTTTGAAAGATCACTACTTGGAAAACCAGACCTGCTTTGATAATTTCTCCTGTCTTCAGAGCAGATCTTTTCGAATTTCAAAGATATTACAATAAAAATTTTAATGTAACTGTAATTTGTAGCATTCAGGCGATATTCCTATTACTCATAACATTTTCTTTTTCGTTTGTCACTTCAACCATGCAATTTTCGGACAAGCGACTTTCATCATTATTTGAAAAGATTGACTACCGATTTAAGTTTTTCGAGATTTTTGATTGCTTTGCGGCCACATGAAAGATGCTCATAATGTGACCATTATGTTAACAGAACTATAGAAAATTCAATTGAAATATTGTAATTGTAATGTGAACATTGTGTTAATTAACAGAACTATAGAAAATTGAATTGGAATATTGAAAACTAGCTGACCCCGCCAACCTTGTTTGTCCAGTTTAAAAATTGTTAAATATGGTAAGTACATAAAAAAATTTCATATAATAATGTATGTTATATAGTTATTATAGTTCATACGTTATTTCTGATGGAAATTTTGAATTTTTGAATCACTCGATGATTGTCCAAAGGTCAAAATCATTAAAATTTATAAGTACTCTATGAATGCTTGATTGGTTGTAAGAAAGAGGAGAGCCTTTTATTTTTTCTGAACTTTTTTTTGGAATATTTTGTTGTATGAACCTTTTCCTGGCAATTATGAACACAACAAAAAGGAATTATCCGATTTGGTTCAGGCGTTTGAAAAATATTTGGTTTTGACGGTAACCATAGATCTTGTTTTATTAATATAGATGAAAATCTTTATATTTCCATAACAAGATATTCGATTTGAGTGAATTTCATTTTGTACATGAAGATTGATATGCAGAATGTTCATGCAAAAAAAGAAGATCGCATCGTTGGAAACATGAAATCTAAATTTTATTCGATTATTCATTTTTTAAATATTTCATTTTTTGATGACTCTCCACAATGTAATTCCGATCCTACGGACATTTTGCATCCATATATATATAACAAATCTCAATTTCTATTCAAAATTTTTAGGTTTTAGCATTTTTGCTTCACCAATAAACGAGCGCTCAAAGGCACTTGATTTTTTTTATTTATTGCGGAGAAAAGATCTACTTTTATGACGTAAAAACTTGAACTGACACTTAATGAGGTACTGTTCGTTGCTATAGTATCGGCATTTTTTCAATACAAGGAACCAGTCTAGACTGACTAGGTTCCAATACATCCACGTATATTTGTTAAATTCATTCACTTCCTACTGAATTGAAATCGGAAATTATCTTTGTTGTCTATTGGAAATCATACCCGTAATGAAAATTCATCGCAGTTGTCTAATGGATATCATACAAAATATTAGACAGCAGAATGCCTCATGAATTGAACTCCGGAGATATATCTACGTTTCTCTCATTCTGAACGTGACAAAATTTCTCATTTTTTTAAAGTTTGCATAACATAGTGAGCCTCTTTGTTACTATGACTGCAATTAGTTTTTGTTACGCACATTTCAAACCACAAAAATATGTTGATTGTAAAATTCACTTCACTTCCAAGTGGAGTAGAATCGGAAATAATTCAGGCGAATAAACAGCTGGGAAAGTAAGCATCTTTGTCGTCTATTGAAAATCATATATACCCATAATAAAAATTCATCGCGATACACGAAAATAAATTGAGGAAGAACAAGAAATTAGACAGCAAAATTCCTCGTGTATTAACCTCCGGAGATATATCTCCATTTCTCTCATTCAGAACGTGCCAAAACTTTAACCTTTCCCTTTAAGTTTGCATAACTCAGTAAGCCATGTTAATATTTTAACTGAAATGAGTTTTCTGTTTCGCTGATTTCAAACTATAAAGATTTGTGAACGGCCTTACGAAAAGTCATGTTATATTTGTTAAATTCACTTCACTTCCAACTCAAGTAGAATCGGAGATAATTCAAGCGAATAAAAAGCTTGGGAAATAAGCATCTTTGTCGTCTATTGAAAATCATACCCTTAATAAAAATTCATCGCGGTACACGAAAATAAATTGAGGAAGAACAAGAAATTAGACAGCAAAATGCCTCTTGAATTAACCTCCGGAGATATATCTACGTTTCTCCCATTCTGAACGTGCCAAAACTTTCACCGTCCCTTTTAAGTTTGCACAACTCAGTAAGCCATGTTAATACTTTAACTGAAATGAGTTTTCTGTTTCGCTGATTTCAAACTATAAAGATTTGTGAACGGCCTCACGAAAAGTCATGTTATATTTGTTAAATTCACTTCACTTCCAACTCAAGTAGAATCGGAGATAATTCAAGCGAATAAAAAGCTGGGGAAATAAGCATCTTTGCCGTCTATTGAAAATCATACCCGTAATAAAAATTCATCGCGGTACACGGAAATAAATTGAGGAAGAACCAGAAATTAAACAGCAAAATGCCTCGTGAGTTAACCTCCAGAGATATAGCTACGTTTCTCTCATTCTGAATGTGCCAAAATTTTAATCCTTCCTTTTTAAGTTTGCACAACTCAGTGTGCCTTGCTATTACAACAACTGCAATAAGTTTTCTGTTACGCTGATTTCAAGCTATAAAGATTTGTTAACTGTCATACGATAAGTCATATTCTAACGGTTAAATTCACTTAACTACCAACTGAAGTAGAATCAGAAATAATTGAGGCTAATAAAAAGCTGGGAAAGTAAGCATCTTTGTCGTCTATTGAAAAATCATACCCGTAATAAAAATTCATCGCAGTACACGAAAATAAATTGAGGAAGAACAAGAAATTAGACAGCAAAATGCCTCGTGAATTAACCTCCGGAGATATATCTACGTTTCTCCCATTCTGAACGTGCCAAAACTTTCACCGTCCCTTTTAAGTTTGCATAACTTAGTGAGCCTGGTTATTACTATGACTGCAATTAGTGAACGAAGGCTGAATGCAAACTAGCCAAGAACGGCTTTGAGGCGAGCCGTCGCAATTAAAACATAAAAGGTATGCAGGGGAAAAAAGACAAACGAACGGCAGATAACCCCTCATTCAATAAAACTTGCCTAATTTTCTCTGTACTTTTTCCATTGCTTCATTTGAACCTCCGAGGCACTGGTTTAATATATTCGACGCGATGTGATGAGGCGGGAATACGAGCCAGAATTAAGCCATTTTTGTCAACTTTTGAAGCGGAAGGATGAGGATCATCCCTTCAGAAATGGGATGAACGAAAGGGAATGATGCGATTCGGGCATGAGGGTGGTTTGTGCAGAAATAAGCAGAATTAGGGTTTACCGATGTGCCTTTCTGGGAGAACTGACGGTGGGTGTACAGGTACAATTTGTACTGATAAGCGTGAGGAAATTTCGTTGAAAAACTGCAGGGTCGACAAAGCGGTTTCAACAATTTTTATCTGCATTTAGGTTGTGTGAGTTTGAAGTTATATTCTTCATTTTCAAATTCAGATAAATCTGTCTATACAGCACGCGAAATTATTTTGAATT
The DNA here is from genome assembly GCA_013421045.1 of Propylea japonica. Taxonomy (NCBI): domain Eukaryota; kingdom Metazoa; phylum Arthropoda; class Insecta; order Coleoptera; family Coccinellidae; genus Propylea; species Propylea japonica. The sequence goes on from CM024244.1 coordinate 10,004,022, forward strand.
TAACTCGTTTTTTATCAAAACATTTTTTCATATATTTCTTCAACACCTCAGCTGAAAGCTCACCTCGCCTTTTTGTTCAAATGCAAATATATGTCGAGTGTATGTTCGTTGAAACCTCAGAGAAAAATGGAAACCTAGGGATGACTTCACTCATTTGTTGACACAGCCAAGAAGTGGAATCTGTTTATGCACGCATCAACATTCGGCGTTGCGAACTTGTACCGTATCTTTAATACGTATTGGAATAATTGATCTCCTATTATGATACTAACAGCTAGAGTCTGCTATAGACAAATCTGTCAGTTTGGCAATATCGTTCTGTTACTGTTAACTTATTCGATGCGTCGTGTTCACATCGTCGTTCCGATTTGACGTTCATGAACTGAATCATATTACAGATTTAATTGCAGTTTATTTTTGCTGAAGAGTATTCCAATAATAATTTCTATGGCAAAATTAAGAAAATGTGGTATTAAATCCAGAAATTATAGAAATAAAAATCTAACCTCTTCTTTATTTCACCCCAGTGCGGCAGTGAACTGCTTTCCATCTCACTTTAGAGCTTGGTTGATTACAATGCAGGGGCATCTCTATGTTTTCTTCTTACTCAGAGGTTGAAACGCTTGTGACAAGTAGAATTTTATCATACTATTTTTTTATTTTACATATGTGATAATTAGGAAATACGGCAAAATTCTTGCATTTGAGAAAAAAGTTAAATAGGTTAGAAGGTGTTGAAGAAACTGATTCTATTGCCAAAATTTCCTTAAATTCAAAATTTATTCACGTGCTTCAACTTCAAAAATTGAAAGTGCTAATACTTTCTTTTTCTATTTCAGGTAAGTCATCGACCATAGACCCAGTTGATGAATTGAGAAACTTCAGGGGTCCGGTGGTAAGATGTATGCAGTATAGACCAAATAACATGATACGTTTTATTCTTCTCATATAGTAAAACAACGCCTCTGCTATGCAAACTATCAACTGAATGATGTACCATCGAGTATATGAAATAGTTGCATTTGACGAATCAATTTAATTTAGTTTTTTCAACTGTTTATGAATCTCAACCTCAACTCTGGCATTAGTTATTGCATACTGAAAATTTTCTGTCGTTTGACAACTGTTACTCTGGATTCTGTACTTTGAAACTCTTATTTTGCTCTAATGTATCCCGGTTTCTTACTTCTTATCATTTTTCTGATTTTCAAGAATAGATTAATAGGGTAAATATAAGAAAGGAATTTTTAGAATTAAGAAAATTATCGATTATGAAAAAAACAAAGTGAATTGCGTAAATTCCATTTTTGAACCCTCGTGGTCAAATTCAATTCTGTCAGTGGGGCCGTCTGGCCGTCCGTTAGCACAATAACTTTCGAAGGAATTGTCCTAGAGACTTGAAATTTTCAGTATGAGTTCGGGTCCCAAATGACTCGGTTGGATTCGTTAACCAGCCAAATCGTACAGGTACAGGTTCCATAAAATATGGCCATTCAAAATTTTTGTTCCTCAGTGGAAATACGGACCAATCGGAATGAAATGTTTCGGTCAGATACAAAATGCTGATAACAAGCCTCATGCAAAATTTTGTGGCCATAGTGTGAATAGAAACGTAAAAAATTCTATTGAAATATTGAAAAAAAGGAACTTCATATTTCCGTAAATCATCAGAACAATATAATTTAATTTTTGCAATTATTAATTTTTTATACAATATTTAATTTTTTGAATAATTTTCCGAATATTATTCTGATTGTGCTGAGATTTTGCATTTATACAGTGTGGAAACCACTCATGGAATAAAATGTCATTATTTTAGAAATTACAGGGTGATTCACGCAAGTATGCCATAGTTGGTGTTGTTTTTTTAATGAAACACCCTGTATATTTGCATATTTTTGAAATCACCTTAAAGGACCGATTTCAAGAAACTGAATAATGTATGGTCAATTATGAATTATACAAATTTTTACAGTTATTAAACACACTTGCGTGAATCAACCTGTACATTAAAATTCATATTTACATAACGCACAACTCAATTCAAAAGTTGACGTGTCTCGGAATTTGTTTTTAGTTTTCTAAAATAATGACATAAAGAATTTTATTCCATAAGTGGCTTCCACACTGTATATTTGGTATCAATCTCGAATCCCATATAAAATTCTGAGGTGATAGTCTTATGGCTCCACTAAAGAATGAGCGCTCAGAAGCTCATGCTCAAGGCTTCTCTTAAATTTTTGTATAAAAAATCATACAGAGTTCTTATATTCTTGAATACTTCCGCTAGCAACTCAAAGATCCAACCCAAAAGTAGATTTCATAACCTACAATCAATTCATGCGGTACAATACCTCCCATCATAATAGTCTATATACCGTGGCGTCATATGAGGAAATCCATAACTAAAATTGATTCATCTTCATCAACGTATATGCCTGACTGAATATGCACTTCGTGTTCAATCATGTAGTTATTCCACAAAATTTCCGACAAGTATATATGGAAGGTTGAATATGGCTCTATTACGCCGGAATAGATATTATGTTGTCTGATATGAGATATATCTAGAATCTGCACGAAATTGCTTTGCCAACAAGCACATCTAATGAACCGTGAGTATAACGATGTATTCTATTGTATCATCTACATCCTTGATTAAGGAGGTTGTATATTTCGTTACAAATCATGCGATATAATGAATGAATACTTACTTGATTCAAATGAGAAACAATGAATCGAATCGGCCGAATTTTTCTATTTCTATAAAATTAATAAGATATTCACAAAATTTTGTTCAATTATTTTCACGAGTTATTTTTAGATATTTCGTATAGAAATTAAGATGGAACAGTATTGGAAATGTTATAAGACACACTGTTTGTTATTTATTTTATTCTTTGGCGATCGAATTCGGAATTTATTGTATCTTCAGGCCAGTGTCTTTGAGTTGAAATGAAATTGTTTGAAAAAATTTATTTTAGAATTGTACTCTATTGTTAGATTTGTTAAAATTATTCCGTTGATCTTCCTACAAGAACAGATATGTTAATAAAGAAATTGACAGCTCAACAAGTTTTAAACAATCTGACAATAGAATACAATTTATTTTCTCTTTAACCCAAAGACACTGGCCTGATGATGGAATAAATCCCGAAATCCATCGCGGAAGAATGATATAAATAACATATAGTGTGTTATTACATTTTCGATATCTAGTTCTACATGATTATGAAAATCTAACTATATAGTCCGGTCATTTTAGACATAAAAATAGTGATCAAATAAAGAAAATTCCGACAAAGCCAAATTTTTGTAGAGACCTTAGGTTTACCACAAGGAATAAAGTCTCAAAAGTCCCCATCAGTCCCATTTGAGCTTAGGGACTTATTCGGGGTCAAAGGTCAAAATTTTAGGTTATTTGGATTTTTCTCGAAAACGGTAAGTTTTATCGAAAAAGTACCTCGGAGCAAAGTTGGAGATCTTAAAATTTTCTATAAAAATGGTTCTCATGATTTTTTCTTTAAGACCCACTATTTCCCAGATATTGCGCTTGTAAGAATCAAGTTCTACATAATATGCACACATTTCCACACCACCTGTGAGGTAGTGTACTCGGCGCATTTTTTTTAACGTGGTATCCCCGGTAGGCCTATTCCACGAACCTTTATGACGTTATTTTCAGGAACAATAATTATTTAATAGTATGAAGATTATTGATATGGGTTACTGAGTTTAACTGTCGTTCTAACTTTTTTTTATTACTTTAATCTGACTCATACTCTTCATATTCAACTTCAACAATCATGTTTTCTTCAATTTCTTCTTGTTCTTCTTCTTCTTCTCCTTCCTGTTGATGAACGCTTAGAAATTGTTCAAATGAAGATGAATCAGTTGTCCCTTCATCAAAATCACATGAATCTTCCTCTCTTGTATTTAATTGAACATTTGAGCAAGAGACACCTTGGCAATTGGTACACGCTGGAGAACACTGCAATCCTACTTTTTTACAGCGACATTTGGCACTACAACCTTTCTTGCAATTGCAAAAAATAGTGTTAAGAAGTTTTTCTGGAGCAGGGGGCAGTAAAGTTCGAATCGGTTCCAAAGTATTATTTATCAATTTCCAACCCCAGTCTTCAGGGTTCAGTTCATTGCCTTGCCATGTCTGAACTTGATAGTATACTCGAAACAAATGTTGAGTAGCAGATGCCGATGTTGGAGGAAGACAAGATAGCTGTACTTGCTTTTTGTTTCGTGTATTTTTTACGAATGTTAAATATCTGTACGTATCTATGCAATCAATTTTTTTTGGAGCTCCATAAACCGCAAGAAGAAACCGAATTCCTTTAGTAATAAGTATTTGAGGTGAAGAATTAATTTCTGTAAATACTTTTGCGCAGTCAATCAAATCATTTTTTTCAAATAATTTTAATACTGAATTTTTGCCCCTTCTAAACATTGCTGACGTAGTATCGCATCCGGTTATCGCATGTAAAAATAAAATAAAGTTTTGGCATTTCGGATAAGCTGATAAACTTTTTGAAGAATATATTTCTGTCCGTTGCTGCGCCTTCCCAGGTTTTAAAAAGTAAATAATTTTATCAGATGGAGTCCTTGCATTGAGTAGTACTAATAAATCAACATCTTCACCCACTACAATAGCTGTATTTCTTGCATTAAATTGTTCTATTGCTGTTTCAATTATGAGGACATCGGCGTCATTAGGAGCTTGTTTCACGGCAATATTTTCAGCTGTTAATTTGTTACTCAACATAGAAATAAAACGAGATTTATTATTAATGTTTGCAAAAAAATGTTCTTGATTAACTGGAACTGTCATAAATTCGTCAAACATTATGTCGGTACCTGAGGATGTTTTTGTAGCACGACGACGTTGTTCTGCAGCTTTTATGTTCTTTGTTGTGTCAATGTAGCCATCAAATACTACCGTAACTGTATGACTATAATGTCTACGTAAATACTGAACATATTTTTTAAAAATTACGTAAAGGTAACGGACCGGCGGTCATTTTAGAGTAAATTTTCTTAGAATAGTATAATGTATACATAGAAGAGGCACGAGTAGGCATTTTTGCTTGCTTGAGTACCTAAATATGTATATACGTGGCATATGTGTGCATACTATGTAGAACATGATTCTTACAAGCGCAATATCTGGGAAATAGTGGGTCTTAGAGAAAAAATCATGGGAACCATTTTTATAGAGAACTTTAAGATCTACAACTTTGCTCCGAGGTACTTTTTCGATAAAACTTACCGTTTTCGAGAAAAATCCAAAAAACCTAAAATTTTGACCTTTGACCCCGAATAAGTCCCTAAGCTCACATGGGACTGATGGGGACTTTTGAGACTTTATTCCTTGTGGTAAACCTAAGGTCTCTACAAAAATTTGGCTTTGTCGGAATTTTCTTTATTTGATCACCATTTTTATGTCTAAAATGACCGGACTATATAGTTAGATTTTCATAATCATGAATTTTCTTTATTTCAATTGTCTAAATTGACCGGACTAATATAATTTTCAAACTCCAGACACAACCTGCTACGAGAAAAAATTCAATGGATTATAAGTACATATATGACTCAACAATTTGTTGAGGAAGGCACTGTGTCAGGAGGTGATCTATAAGCATTTTTGAACATTTGATTTGAATTTCGTTTAAAACATTATTCTCATAAGTCTGCAGTGAATAAATTCACCTATTATATGAGTAACAGTGTGTCATTATTAGTTTTTATAGATTTTTCTCACTTAACCCAGGGTATTTCTGGTTCCATCGGAAGTATATTATCAACAGAAAATTGAACATCAGAGGCATTTTACATCGTTGCACTAACCGGCAAAATTCCATAAATATTCTCCTTTCCATTCAAAAGATTTTCATTTGGTTTCATAACTTATGGTAATCTTGTATTTATATATTGTTTGACTTGATGACTACTCGGAAGTCTGGAAGAAACGCTGAGTAGTATTCATGAGTTTGTTTCCTTGTTAAAGTTTGATTCTCTATATCTTATGCGGCGTTCCCACAAGGCGTTATTCACGACAGTGAACCACGCTTTCGTGAAATACACTTCTGTGTGAACGCATTCCTCACGAAAGCAAGTTTAACGACTATGCGTTCACACAGAAGTGTATTTCACGAAAGCGTGGTTCACTGTCGTGAATAACGCCTCGTGGGAACGCCGCATTATGGATATTTCGAAGTATAGTTCAAAAACCCAACTAAATTGATCCGCAATAAAGTAGTTGCGAATTCCAATTCGTAAAAGTAAATACTCGCACATATCTTGGTTTCTTGTAAGAGGCGTACCTCAGGGAAATCAGTTAGAACCATTGTTATTCTTAGTATTTATTAATGATCATGTTTGCACCAACTGGGTCAGTTTCTGTTATCAACTAAGGTGATTCGTGATTCGATACATTTCACTTAGATTCGATGTGTTTCAGATATCAACTGAAATATACACATTAAACTGTTTTTAGTCATTTTCATGAGTTCATTCTTTTTACATTACTGCAAACTTCCATAATTACAACTCTGAGCTGGTAAGATTAAGAATAATGGTGGGTTCAGTGGTTCGCTTTTTTTCAGACATTGTGGCGATAGATTCGACAAAATATTATCTTTCGTTTGAACTGTAAACTATCATTTGACATAAAAACGATGTGAGCGACATAGCGGCGATAAAATGAAGCTGAATTTGTAACCAGTCAGATCTTACAGTTTTTCACGTAGATATACGGGATTCCACCTTTCGAACACCTGACTCTGGGCAATGCATATTTGATTTACTTATGGTTGATAATGAAGAGAGGGGACGTTTTTTCTGATTTGGCTACTCATAAGCGACAAACCAACATTCCGCGAAAAAATTACGCTTTTTGCGTTGTCAAAAAGAGCGCAAATGCCTACTTAGCATATCGATTATAGACAAACGTGTTTAGTATTATCTCGTCGCAAAGCTTTCAGAACGTATAAAGATCCATCATCAACTCCGTTTTAGATTCCGCAATATTGTCACCCTCAATTTATTCAATCCGCTCAGTTCGCGCACAATCACAGTGCGGTGCGGTGCGGTGATTTCATCGAAACTAACCATAAAATTTCCGTTCCCCTAAATTCATCTGCTTCGAGATCGGGAATAAATTCGTCCAAACCAAATCTCATTTTTCTCTCCTCAGTCTTGCTAAACTACAAAACACGCTACGGGATCAATGGGAAGTGTACAAGTTTGGGATTTGTTGAAGTTGGAGAAAATTATAGGCCTGTATAATCCTAAAAACTATAATTCGACATAAAAACGATGTGAGCGACATGCGAAATGCAGCGGCGATAAAATGAAGCCTTCCTGCTGATCGCAATCAGAATGAGTAATGTCTCAATTGGCTTATCGCTGAGCTTATCGACAGTGAGCTCTAATAGTTTTTTACGTACCTATAAGTAATTCACCATTACTTTCAAACATCTCACTCTGACCAATGCATATTTGATTTATGGTTAATAATTGGGAGAGTGACCATTTTTTGGTCACTCATAACCATAGAGATAGAATAGTATAGAGTTGCTATCAATAAAATGAAAGTGGTATCAGATCCGCCATATTACTGCGATACGTCGAATTTTGACAATCATTGAATTTTTTCTAAAAATAGTGATTTTTGTACATTTTTCAAGTTAAATTGAGATTTCTTGTGCTTAATAAACAATAATAAAATGGTATCGTGTGCTGTATGGCTTTCTACAAGCAGAGAAGGGACAGATAAGAAAATTAGAGGAAAAACATATCACAGAGGTAGGGATGAGTACTGAACAGATCCGCATTCGAAATTTTTGCTAGTATGTCTTGACAATCTGATATATTTTTATATGTGCATATTATCGCCTGAAGAAAAATTGTTTATTTGATATTCAATTGACCTTATTTGAACAGGATTCCTAAAGATCCAACACGTCGTATTTTTTGGGTGAAATTCGTTAACAGAAAAAACTGGCAACTTAATTCTACCCTGAACTTTCAGCCATATTGGTAATATATAAGCCCCGCCCAGTGGTTCCATTTTTCCTTACACAATTGTATGTTATAGCGTCTCTTCTCTATTCTATCTCTATGCTCATAACCGACATCCCACGTGAAAAATGACATTTGCGTTGTCAAAAACGAATGCAAAATCCCACATTGCATATCTATTATAGAAAAACGTGTTCAGTATTATCCCGTTGCAAAGCTATACCAGAACGTATAAAGATCTCTGAGTAAGAAGTAAACATAGAGATGCCCCTACGCGTGAATAGTACTGCATGGTAATCAACCAAGCTCTAGAGTGATATGGAAAGCACTTTACTTCCGAAGTAAACAATAGGTTAGATTTTCATTTCTACAATTTCTGAATATAATACAATATTTCCGTGATTTTGCCATAGCTGAAATTACCGGAATACTCTTAAGCAACAATAAGCTGCCATCAATTCAGTAGAATAATTCAGTTTATGAACGCCAAATCGAAACGGAAATGTAAATACGACGCACCGAATAACTAAACAGTAACAGAACGATGTTGCCAAACTGAAAGAATTGTCTGCAGCAGACTTCAGCTGTTAGTACCATAGTAGAGAAGCCGTTCAACTATCCCAATTCGGAATAAAGATTCGTGCGCAACGCCGAATGTTGTTCGCGTTCATAAATATATTCCACTTGGCTGCTTCAAGAAATTCGTAAAAGGATCTATGGATTTACTTTTTACTCTGAGATAAAGACTCATCATCAACTCTGTTTCAGACTCCGCAATATTGTCGCCGTCAATTTATTCAAACCGTTCAATTCCCGCACAATCAAGGTGATAACAACCGTTTTTTCGTCGAAAATCACCATAAAATTTCCGTTCCCCAAATTCATCTGCTTCGATATCGGGAATAAATTCGTCCAAACGAAATCGAAGGTTTAGGATCTGAAGTGTCAGACGTATAAATAACATAACCAAATATTTTATGAATTTATTAGTTTAGTCTATTTTCGGATTGTCTCTAGCTTTGCTTGTATTGATTGACTTTTGTAAAATCTTTCTTATAATTTCAATGTTTAATGTTATTTTTGAATACCTATGTTAAAGAAGGTAAAGGGTTTAGTTTTATTAGTCCCAGTTTATTTTCGGGTTGTCTCTAGCTTTGCTTGCATTTATTGGCTTTTGTGAAATCTGTCTTATAATTTCTGGTGTGCCCTCCCATGTTTAATGTTATCTTTGAGTATACCTCTGTCAAAGAAGTACCAAGGTCTGTAGCTTAAGCGCAGATAGATCTGTGAGTATACAAAGTTATGAAGAAGTTGTTTCACATTATTTTCTTGGCTCATATAACCACACATTTTACGTTGAGCCGCATTCATAAATGATTCTACTTGGCTGTGTCAACTTTCGTGAAGGCATCTCTAAGATTACCTTTTGCTCTGAGATAAAGACTCATCATCAACTCCGTTTAAGACACCGCAATATTGTCGCCGTCAATTTATTCAAACCGCTCAGTTCCCGCACAATCACGGTGCTAAAAACCGTTATTTCATCGAAAATCACCATAAAATTTCCGTTCCCCCAAATTCATCTGCTTCCAGATCAGGAATAAATTCGTCCAAACCAAATCTCATTTTTCTCCCCGCAGTCTTGCTCAACTACAAAACACGCTACGGGATCAATGGAAAGTGTAAAAGTTTGGGAACTGTTGAAGTTGGAGAAAATTATAGGCCTGTATAATCCGAAAACGGAACGTTCGATCCGATTGCCTCGGTCGGAAAAGTTGGAATTCCAATACTTGCCTCGGCTCCATCATAGAGGAGGCAATAATTGCTTTGTTTGTGTACTCAGATTATTTTCTTTGATACTTTCGCGCTGAAGGTGGAAAGACGAAACTTTCGTCAGATGAAGTTTGTGGAAAACTCGTTTATGTTTGATTAACTATGGAATTTTCTGGAATAGCTCGCAATTTCGGTGAAAATTCTGTTGATTTTCTTATAGGGTGGCAAAAGCTATTGATCGAAAGAAAAAGGAAATCAAATTGCAGAATGTTCACGATTTAAAAAAAGGTTTGATTGATGAATGAATAGAATAAAACAAATAGTTTTCTGGATATTCGAATTTCAATTATACCTTTCGTAATTGAAATTTCTGACATCACGTTAAGGCCTCCTCCAAGTTTTAGTTGGTCAATTCATAAGAAAATTATTAAAAAATCACTCTACTTCAACTGTATCCAGATTTGAACCTGCGACCAAACGATTTATAACCTGGCTCTTTAAAAAATATACCAATACAGACGACTGTAGGAGATGTAAAATTATTTCATTAATAGGTTCTGTTTTCCTGTTTCGTCAATTCGAAAGGAAAAGTGGATCTTTAAATCGATAGAATGAAAGTAATAGTTTTCAAGATATTCAAATTGGAATTCGTTTTTTCAAACGAAATTCTCTTGGTTATTGCCAAGGAAATAAATGTTATAAAATATTGTCACGGATAGTTTGAATTATCATAGTCATAATTGCTTTGTTTGTGTACTCAGATTATTTTCTTCGATGAAATGGAAAGACGAATCTTTCGTCGCTAAAGTTTGTGGAAAACACGTTTATGTTTGATTAACTATGGAATTTTCTGGAATAGCTCGCAATTTCGGTTAAAATTTCGTTGATTTCTTTATAGGGTTGGCAAAAACTATTGACTTGAAGAAAATGGAAAAGAAAGTAAGGAATAGAAAAAAAATTGTTTTCAGAAGAATTATTCAGAACTAAATTATCTTTCGAATGACACAAAAATTTGGCATCTTAATTCTTTTCTCCGTCATTCACGCACATCTCAAGTCAACATTGACTTATACCAAATATCGTCAACAGAATATAAAAATATTCATCCCTTTTCGAGAAAAAATAGGTAACCAAGATAAGTGAATCACCCTGTACCTACAGTCTACGACTACTTTTTTTGTTTATGCAGAAGCCTTCATTATGAATGACTTATGAATAAACTGAGCCAAGGTATTCCGATGACCTACATGTGTTATGTAGGAACCTTATATAACCTGCTCAACAATTGATAGGGATCACTTACTTGTTCTAAATTTATTTCTGAAATATTCGCTCCAAGATTATAAATTTAGTCAGATATCAGAGTATTTTCAGTTGATAATATGGTTCACTTGAGAAAAGAATGAAAAAATGGAAAGTTGGAGAGAAAAAAAAACTTTATTAGGAACACTCAAAATTCTGTGTTTGAATAACATAAAAATTTTATGATGAAACCACAAGAAGGCTGAAGTTTCGGTTAAGCTAGTACCTAGTTGGTACCCCACGAGCTCGTCTCAAGCATTCTACCCTACGAGGCATACTTTCGATCAAACGATTTATAAAATTTTGGGGCAAATTCGTCCAAATATCCCGTAAAGCGTTAGAAAGGCCCTCCAGGTTATTGATCGGTTGTTCTAAGGTTGACAATTGTCTAGACATCTCAGACCAGACATGTTCGATGCAATTCATGTCTGGAGAGCAAGCTGGCCAGTCCATCCTATCAATAGCATGAGTTTCTAGCTCTTCATTAACCAGACGACAACGGTGTGGACGGGCATTATCGTCAATTAAAATGAAATTCTAGCCCACGGCAGCCGCAAACGGAACAATTATGGGTTCAATAATCATATCGTGATATCTCTGGCTGGTCATGGTGGTGTTCTGCAGAACAACCAACTCTGTGCGTTGGTTCAAACAAATGCCTCCCCATACACATATAAAACCTCCGCCAAAAGCTGTTGTGGGTACCATAAACTGTTCTGCATACCTTCGACCTCTTTCCCTCCAAGCAAGAATACGTCCATCGGAGTTGACCAAACGAAATCTAGACTCATCCGTAAATAAACATCGGCTCCAATCTTCAAGTGTACAATTGCGGTGCTCCTCAGCCCATTGCCGTCGATGAACCCGGTGTTCCCTATTCAAACTGGGATGTTGTACCCTCCTACGTGCTCTGAAAGCACGAACTTGTAGTCGTCGTCTTACAGTCTGGTTCGAAATTAGAACTCCTGTTGCAACTCTCTGTGATCTATTGAGCCACGACGCCGGGTAAGTGGGATTTCTCCTAGCATTGAGGATCAAAAGACGATCTTGGGCAGCTGTTGTACTGCGCTGCCGACTTCCCTTATGAACAAAAGCTACTGAGTCGTTTTGGATGAACCTATTCCAAGCCCGACTCACGACACTTTGCGAAACATTCAACCGCCGGGACACTTCTCAACGGGACAAACCTTCCTGTATGCACCGTATGATTTGGTCCAGTTGCACAGGAGCCAAACGTCTTCTCGACATGACTGATAAGCTGATATTGTTCTCATTTCTTCAATTATTGTCACCTTATGTGTTTGAACGAGAGAAAAAAAAACAGATTTAATAACAAATACCACATTGCTTTTCACTCCACCTGTAACAGCCTACAGATAATAATCGATTTTGTGAACAAGAGCGGATGAAGTGAGGAAGACTTTGATATAATCAACTCAAAACATCTTACTTTTTCCTTAGAGAACATATAATGTAAAGATATTCACGAGAAAACTTGAAAAAAATACAAATGAAGAGAAGTTCATAAGTGATCCATAGCAATTGTTGATCAGTGTATTTCAAGTTTCTATGTAATTTCATTATAAATTCGATGATTTAAAAATGTCTCTTCGAAAATTCGTCACTAGTAGTCCACATCACCATCGAACTCCTAAATATAAACAGAGAAACCGATGGAATCAATAATTAATCATAACTCGAAAACTGAAGCTCTTTGTTACCCCAAGAACAAGCACACAAAGAAAGTTAATCATGGCAACAGATATTTCACGAGATAATTTGGTTGGAAATTTCTATGAATTAAATATTCATAAATATTGATCAAATGAAAATAACGATCTCTTTTCTGCAACATTTATACAAGGAAAATAAATCGAATAGATACGAAAACAATAAAAAAATGAACGGAACGCTCAGCAGAAGAAAAAACAACGCATTTATCTTTCTTATCAATCCGTTGTCGAATATCAAAGGTCAAGCGAAGAATAGGAAGAATAGATACGCCGTTTTTTCAGAAATATGTACCTCTGTGCGCCGGGTCCCAATAGCTCTTTGTGAGCGAAACGGAGAATAAAATCTATCAAGAAAATTTATTTTTAACTTTCATATCTCGCATTTCCCAAATTCTATCCGACTCGGATGCTAAAATGCCGAAAATGTCTTCGGGAATCTCTGGAGTCCACTTCCCTTATTTAATATTTTATTTTCTCTTTCCGATCCACCCTCGCAAAAGCATATTTCCGTGAATGTATTCATGTTAGAATTTTTCAATTTGTCTGGTAGTTCATCGTTCCTTTCCTGTGGGAAGGGGGGGCTTCTATAAAATGAATGGTCCGCCATTATGATGATTTCGTTCAGGTGAATTATAAATGAGGATATAGGTGGAAAGAGGTTTATTCAGTTTGAGTAACGTGGATTGATGGGATATCGACAACTTCTCGATTCGAATGTTGGGTTGGTTTTTCAGAATGAGAATTCGTGATTCAACGGAATTTCTATCAATCAACGATGAGGTTGACGGTGCATGAATGCGAGTATTTTTGAAATAGCAGGATTCAAGTCAGATCTTCGCTGAGAGTGGGAGGAAAAAGGGCATTTACAGAAAGAATAATTTCAGAAAAAATAGGCTTTCAGGTACAGTACGGTACAGTAATTTATTCATTTCCTGAGAATATATAGTAGAACTATACAGGGTGTCTAAACAATAATTTTTTTTTAGATTCCTCAGACCTGTGGCTATCCAAACATACCACATATATATCATGCGATTTTTTTTTGTTATCGAGTTATGATTTTTGAGTGTTTTTGTGAAGATTTTTGTCAGCTAGGTTCGAAAAATTCATATCTTTTTATGCAGTGAGTATTTTGCAGTTTTTATTCTTTCAGCATGGTAGTCCTGAATATTGCTTCAATGAAAAAAATCATTTCTTTCCGCTTCTGAAAATTTTCGACCCAATTCTGTTTCGTTGTTTATTCCCTTCAAGTAGGTACACTAGCTCTTTGTAAAATCTCCAAATAAAAAAATCGATGGGGTTGAGGTCTGTCGAACGTCTTACTTTTTTTTGTTTGGATATTTTACAAAGAGCTAGTGTACTCGAAGGAAACAGAAACAAAAAGAAAAATTAATTAAAAATATTCGAGTAACTGTAGGCAATTAACACGTCACTTTTTAGCACGTTGTCGATAATGTATTCAAATTGGAGGCACAGATTTCGAAAATTTATTGAAGTGAGAAATAATTTTTCAGTATAATGAATTTTTTCCTATCCCGAAACAGGTAATTTCACAACAATTCTGACGAATGTTAACATTTTCCATCAGTGATGAGACCAAAATTATTGAATAACTTACACGATCTACAGTTGTTCCACAGGAATTCACAGTGAAATTAATTAAAATCCCATTTTGTAATTTAATTCACCATAAAAATGATAAAAAGTAGAAAAACAACTTTTATTTAATTTTTTTCATATGATTTTTGTAGCTGACGAAGTTTTTCAACTTATCCAAAAGCTGAAAAAACAGTTCTAGTTCTCAACCCTCCTTTGGTCAACTTGTAGTAATTTCAGGAAGCTGAATAATTTTTTTTTATATAAGCAAGATTCATAACGACCATGTGAAAAAATTAAAATTGTGAAAGCCTCACTGCATAGAAAGATACGAATTTTTCAGACCAAGCTGGCAAAATACATTAAAAAACATTCAAAAAATTGTAACTCTGAACTACAAAAAATCTCAAAATATACATGGGGTAATTTTGGATAGCCACAAGTAGATCGACTGGACACCCTGTATAGTAACAGATATAATAAGTCACCAGTTTTGTTTATATTCATATTCTTTGGTTTCTATATTTAGGGTCCCATAATTCGAAAATTTCTTTCTTAAATTCTTTTATGGAAAGAATCGTGCTTCTTTTAGCAAAGTCTATTCACCTCATTTCTAATACAGTGCAGAGTGTACACAAAAAAAACATTTCATTCGAAAAATTCTGAATTTTTTTCATGACAGAAGAGTGGGTCAGGATCAATGAAAAAAAATATAGCAAGAAAGAAATCTCCAGACCCCTACGTTAACTATTTCATTCTGAACAAATGAAGTTAAATATTGGCTGTATTTATGGATAGATACGCTGTACAATTCGTACAGAAAACAGTAATGTCAATCAATATTTTTCAATGCAAAGCCGAATAAGCGAGTGAAATTCACGGATAATTTCAATGAAACTCATAAAATTACAGAGAATAAGATAAAATATAATAGACAAAAAGTTGTTATTACATTCGTTCATTCAGAAAATCGTGCTTGCTGCTCTTGTACTCAGAATAAATCTTTTACATTTCTGATACAGTGCTATAATAATTTATTCCATCTGAATTTTGCTACTTTATATCATGACAGAGGAGTCGGTCAGGATCCATGAAAAAAGAACATATCAAAAAAGAAATTCCCAGACCCCTACTAATACGTTATTTCATTCTGAACAAATGGAGGCTGACATTCACTCGAAAATTCATATAGCGAAAAGCAATATTTCCAAATTTTGCATCCGCGTCCCCTTTTCGCCAATATAGATGCACGAACGTATACAGTTCCTCCGGAAAACGTCAGAAGGCGTCAGAGTCACAAATGTTGGACATATTTCCCATTTGTCCTACATCAAATGTTGCGCTTGGTTGGTCGTGTTCGCAGCACGGGGAGAAGGAAGGGCAAAGGATTCTCAATTCGGGGAAAATAACATGCTATTTGCCGAAGCTCAGAGATTTCTCCTCTTTTGAACTCGGAGGATCAGTTTGAAGTTGGATCAATCTTTTTTGCTTTTTATGCCAAATATTATCTCGATATTTCTGGAATATATAAAATAGTATTTAACCGTATACTTGGCGGAGATTTATTCTACTTACGTGGAGGAGTTGCACGAAATCAGGATAGAATATACTTTGATGTTGCAGATTCGAATCGGTTTCGGATATTCGACTATACATACTGATATTTCCGGATTTATACCTTTGGGAATAATAACGGTTTCAATGCAACAGAGATTACTGAGATGTTCGAGATGATACACCCATTCTCAAAAGGAATTGAAAATGCTAAATAATGGGAGCCTCACAAAATGGTCAATATATGCTTTAAAACTTCTGTTGTAATAATATCTATAACCTAATGTCATAAAACATTTTTCAAAAAATAGAGTGTCTATCACGTTTTATATAATAAAATTGCTTTAGCCATTCGATTAAGGGCTACCAAGCTTTATTGATGGTGAAGTACGGGGTTCCTCGGGGCTCCGTTTTTGGACCACTATCGTTCTTGTTGTATGAGACATCCGTGGTTATCGGCAAAAGAAGTCGTGAGCAGCTTCAATAAGCTTGTGAATGTATTGTGGAATAGTTTTTTTTGGAAAAAGAAGTAAAAATGATAACTTAATGGTAAATATAAATAAGACCGCTTTCATATAAATATAACAGTTTCGCAAAGAATGATAGGAATATGTTTTTTGTCGGATAATGTAACCACAATTTCTGAATAAATTTTCTCAAAAAGGTCTCAAAAAATAATTTGTGTATGCGGAGACTCATACCTAATCCGGAATATAGAAACGCAACAGCGCCGAAAATTTTTGTCTTAGAAAGTTGGTCGGATTCGTCGCAAAAAAATCTATTCACAAAGTTTTCATTTTCTACGATTTAAAAAATTTGAGTTGAATCCAGTGAAATAATTTCTTAGTCAATACATCACCAAAAATAACTGGAGAGAGTTTCACTTTGTTGAAACAGTATCCAAATGAATGAAAAATGTATATCCTCGTTGGTATCAACTAGAGAGAATTGAAGACAAGCGCATTCACCATTTTGCACAACCCGGAAATTGGAATTTTATTTGTATGTGTGAAATTAGAGTTTCATTTGTATGTGTCAAAAAATTTCACTTCCTTTTACTAGGGTCTATATAAATCTTCATGGAAAATATTCTGAGAAACAATACAGCAACCGAATATTCATAATTCACTCGATATATAACGCTTTCATTTCAAGATCTTTCTGCAGGAGGAAGATAATTACGAAAATTCAAACTTGCCAAATTCGATGAAACTAGATAAAAATTTATTGTTTCTCGAAAGAAATGTCATATACAGGGTGTATATGTGAACAAATGCGAGGGACTTGGGGATATGATTCCTCCATGAAAATAATCAGGGAAAATTCATATATGTTATTATTTTCTTCCAAGATAAAGACTTCGGAAGGCGATGACGAGTTGACAGTTTTTATTTTTTTAGGAGTCCTTGAAAACACTGAGTCATAAAACTTTACATAATATGATTCATTTAGGAGATGTTACTCACTCAATTTTTCTTGATCCCATAACTTTACTATTAGGTGTTGAAAATAACAACCCCTTATGATTTTCCTTCAAAAATTGTTTTCGTGGGATATATTTTCGAAAAATGAAATTCTCTTATAGTTTCCCATTCAATTCTGGAGAAAAAAGTCTCTTGCAAAATTTTGATACAGTCGATACTCTCGGAAAAAATAAAAACTTACAAGCAGTTATGATCACTGTTCATTTCATTTTATCATATGTCCCATAAAATGAATATTCAAAGATATTGGTTATGCTCAAAATTGATTTTGTCAATTATGCTTATTAATCGAAAAAAAGTTCTATTTGTGAAATAAAATTATTACGAAAATTAGCAATTAAACATCTTTATCTCCTGTCATGGATATACAATATCTTAGAATATTCATTCTATGGAACACTTATACGATGAATTGGAATGAATAGTGATCATAACTAATTGTAAGTTTTTATTTCTTTCGGGAAAAGTATCGACTGTATTGAAATTTTGCAAGAGACAATGGAGCATTGGAAGCGAGGCCACTATTTGAACCTTTCTTTTAAGATAAGTAATTATAAGGTTGTGTAATTTGAGAGAATATGATTGGAACTGTAAATTTAGATTTGTACATCTTTCCATAATATATTGTTGAAAACCTGATTAGGTAATTTGTTGCTGGGGTAATCCAGCCTCCCCTGAAAAATTAGTCTTAAAATCTTATGCTCGAATACTCATCAGGTAGAAGTTAACGTTGCACCTTTTTTCTAGATATATCAATGAGATACCTGCAAAATATTACTCAGAAATGAAAGAAAGAAGCAAAAAGTCGAATCTCGTCGTATCATTTCTCATAGCGGACCGTCACCTTGAACCCTGGAAAAAGTTCTCTCACGAAGGTCAGGCATGCATCATTCCCGAGTATCTTCAGATATTGAAAGAGTTCAACAGTCCCTTCTGCGATGTTTCAATGCTCCGTTTAATCAACAAGTAGAATTTTGCGTCAGCTTCGGAAAAAGAAATATGGCCCTCTCGAACGGCTAGAGAAATTTCGCAAGGGGCGTTGATGATAAATGTTTTTAGAACTGAGTTACCCCAATTTAAGTGGTCCTCTGATTATTGCAGCTATGAGAGCGATAAAATTTATTCGTTTCGCTTCTCGTCGTATCATCGCTATATATTTTTTTAGTTTTGTCTGAGGAAGAAAATTTTGTTTGTATTGCTTAGGCGCTAGAGCGAGAGACATCTATGCAATAAATACCAATAAATTTTTTGTTGCTGCAAATCGTTCTTCAGACTGTTGTGAAATTTGATAAAGCATTTGGATTTTGGTGTTGATAGCTGAACTCACGACTTTTATGATGATTAATTTATTAACAGCTTTTTGATCGCTTTTTCCACAGCATGCTTTCGACTTTCACAATACTCACAATATCTCTAAAACAACTCATTCATTGTAAATTCAGTGAGTGGAAAAAAATTATGCGCTATTGACTGTGCATTTTGCGGGTATCGTTTAATAAGTTAAACAATTAATTTGAAAGCAGAAAAATAATTTTAAAATAATAATGGTTATCAACTGTCTGTGACTATATTCTATGATGACAGTCTAAACTATTCAGAATTTTCCGTCTGAGTATTAATGGGTCGAATAAGAAATGCATAGAATAAAATTTTTTCGATAATTACAATAAATTTTGTTAAATTCTCAATTAGACTGTAAATGAAAAAACACACAATGCTGAAGATTTTACAAGTTTGTTTGAAAAAGGTGTCTGATATAGACACCGAATCGTTACATTATCCTTATTATTTGTTTACTTTTTTAATTTTACTGTTGGGCTGTTGCTCCTGACAAATAAGTGCAAAGATTTTCGTAGGAGCACATCATCTCAACTAAGTTTTTTTTAATGATTTCTGTTTCAGAGACTGGGAGTGAAAACCTTAAATTTTTTAGAAAAGCCAATATTAGTCTACGTCCTAGTATAATACTCATGAAAAATTCGATCCGATCATAAATATGCCTTTTTTATTTGAAACCGTTTAGTTAATTATTCATAACCTTTTTTTACGGAAACTTAAACAATAATTAGCACAGGTTATGTACCCTTTCAATACCGAAATTAATCTTTGTCTTTCTGGTCTGGAAAAACATGTGATCGTTATTCTATCGAAAAAGCTCAATCTGATTTTTCAAGGAGATAACAAATTTCTCGAAAATCATTTACATAAATGAGAAAGTGAAACGTAGCTCAGGCCGTCCCAGAAAAAGCAATTCAGATTCTATACTCAATGTTCGCTGCCATTCATAGCATCACATTTTTGATGATCCACATATCTTAACTCACATCAACTAGTTCAACTCAAGTAATATATTCCATCCCAGAACAAGAAGCCAAAATTAATCTACGTCCTAGTACATTACTGTTGCAAAATTCGTTCCGAGCATAAATATGTCCTTTTTATATGATATCGTTGAGTTGATTATTCATAACCTTTGGTGTGCTTAAGTTCCTACGAAAACTTGAACAATAATTAGCACAGGCTCTGGACCCCTTGAATACCGAGTTTAATCTTTGTCGGTCTGGTCTGTTTCCATTTCCTCCGCACACATTATGACACTGATAAACCTGCGAGCTGTGAGCCGTATAAAATTGTAATAAGCGGCGTAAAATATACATATGTCTCTACTCGGACGTCATTTAATGGAACAAAATTAAATTCCTCTGCATTAACGCGTCAGGTTCGGCTATTAATTTGGCGCTGAAATATATCATCATTAGTTTCGGTGACCTGATATTCGAGTACCGTTTCTGCACAGTTGAATTACTCTCACATGAGTCAATGGAGATAAGTTTTTTTGGGGATGCCTCTTTCAACGGAAGATGAAACTAGTAACGCCCGGCCCACGGCTGAGTGCATATGAAGGGTTTTCCAATAAGATGTGTTATTTTGAATAGTCTGCTATTTCGGTAGATGTCACCTTTGAAGCTATAATTTTTTGACATTTGACAAGTAGAAACTACGGCATTAATAAAAATGGAACGATACACGCTTTAAGAACGCATTGAAATTATTAAAATTCACTATAAAAATGGTGAAAATTTGGCAGAGGCGGTTCGTAAAACTCGAATATTTTTGGGTCGTCGTGAAGCACCTTGTCGTACCACAATAAAGAAATTGGTGAAAAATTCGAGCTGTTGGGACAAGTTAGTGATGTAAAGAATAAAACCCGTGCACGTCGCTCAATAACAGCGAGAATATTGCTGCTGTAGCCGAAAGTGTTGAAGAACACCCAGGTTTGTTCATTCCTCATCGTTCTTTGGAATTAGGCATTCCTCAAACGTCCTAACACCGAATTTTGCAGAAAAATTTGGGTCTTAAGGCTTATAAAGTTCAGTTAATACAAGAATTTAAGCCGGCCGATCATCAACAATGTCGTGCCTTTGCTGATTGAGTTATCTCTCGAAGAGCTGATCACAATTGGCCACCGAGATCTTGTGATTTAAAACCTTGCGACTTCTTCCTTTGGGGATACGTGAAAGAGAAGGTCTACGCCAATAGCCTATCGTCGATTCAAGACCTCAAAGATGGAACTCGTGAAGCTATCGAAGACATACGGCAGCCAGTTTGCGATTTGGTTATGGAAAATTTCATTAAAAGGATATGGTCCTGTGAGCGTAGTCGTGGTGGTCATTTGCCTGATGTTATTTTCCACTGTTAACGGCATAGCTTCATGATGAAATAAACATCCGATCATTTATATTGAAAAATGGCATTTTTCTTTGAATTTCAAAATAACACTTATTATTAGAAAACCCTTCACAAACAAGTACGATTACTTCTGAGAGGAAATTGGATTTATCGTTTTTCAGTATGAACATGAGCGCAAACAAGCACGCAAAAGATCGAACTTGAAAAAAGTTAATTCTATTGCGGGATTTGTACCCGCGATCACGAGCATGGAAGGCAAAATTACTTCTGTTTCGGCCACTAAGGGTCCGTAAAACATTCTTCCGATACATTCTGATGTCATCAGCGTTGATTCAAATTGAAGAATGAAATTTATAAATCAATAAAATGAAACTTAAAGTTATCAAGGTGTTCAAATTCGAATTATCGATCTTGTGACAACAGAACTTCATAATTTAGACATGAAAATTACAAATCAACGTCACTGAAGATTGTTACAAAGAGTTTAAAAATCAGGCAACTCTGGCCAGAATATTCACTTTTATGAAAATCTTCTAACGATACCCTTTCGACGAAATTCAAAACAAATATGCACCTCACTTTCCTTATTCTAAATATCAAGTTTGATATTGATCGGATATGTATTTTTGCTAATATTGAAAAATTACTGGGTCCTTTAGATGAAAGTCTGATTTTGCCTGTTTATAGACGTACACATAAATGTAGTTTTCTTTCGCTCCAAATCTAGCTTGAAATTTTCAAGTCCTTACGAGGGTTATAGCGAACAGAATTTTGACGGCTTACCACCCA
Organism: Propylea japonica; assembly: GCA_013421045.1. NCBI lineage: Eukaryota > Metazoa > Arthropoda > Insecta > Coleoptera > Coccinellidae > Propylea > Propylea japonica. The sequence goes on from CM024244.1 coordinate 10,025,980, forward strand.
CAGATAAAATATTTCTGTAGATATTTCGCAATTGTACGTTCCTCACGAAATTTTGCAGAAGTATCATCATTATTCAAAATATTCAACTTTGAAATGATCAGATTTGTGGTTCTGGAAATAGTCAACAACAGAAAAACCTTTTGGAGAAACATCTATTTAGCTTCTCAGTCCAAAAAATGCGTGATGGTTTCACCTATCAATACCAAAGCTAGCCAGAACGACCTCCGTTCTAATAATGATATACAAGTCAGAATCTTATCCACGCATAAGCTTTTCGCTTCTTGACAGATCTTTTTGAGCGCTGGTTCTACTTAAACGAGAGCTAGGTTAATCGTTTTGCCCGAATGTTTATAACTTTCGAATTTTGTGCCGATAGGTTTCGACTCCGTGTTGACGAATCAGTTGTCAAATTGAATTCTGTCCGTGAGGCTGTCGGGCCGTAAGCTCGATAACCTTCGAAAGAAATGTCCTAAAGACTTGAAATTTTCAGGATGAGTTCGGTTCCCAAATGCCTTGGCTGAGTTCATTAACCAGCTAAATCGTACAGGGTGTTTCATGAGATATAGCCATAAAAAATTTTTGTTTCTCAATATCTCCGACAAAACGGAAACAATCGAAATGAAATTTTGCGGCCACATGCTAAACCGAAGTATTTACAGAACGATAGGAAATTCAATTGGAATATTGGAAAGAAGAAAATTATATTTCCATTACAAACTATCCGATTCGAGTGGAATTTATTTTGGGATTGAAGATTGATGTACTTACTGAATGTTTATAAAAATTTCAAGATGATCGCTTCATCTGAATCATAGAATTTAATTCTTTCAATTATTGATTTTACATATTTCATTTTTTGAATAATTTCCAGAATATTATTCCGATCGTGCAGAGATTCTGCATTCATAAGCATGAATCTCAAATCCTGTACAAAATTTTGAGGTAATAACAATATAGCTTCACCACTGAACGAGCGCTCAGAAGCACCTGATCAGGACTTCTCTTAAATTTTTTACCTGCTTTTTCCACCCTTAATTCGACTGCGTGAATGAAGGTGAACGAAAATTGATATATTCATTCACTCCATGTATATCCGTAACTTGCTGACGGGGTACATTCCGGAATTCATCAGCTAATTATTCGGAATTCGAGTTTCTAATTTCCCTGCGGAGACGGTGGTTATCAGCCGTTCGGTCTGTGCATAAACTCCGCATCCGTATTCGAATTTTGATATCTCCCCGCCAATAGTAGAAATTTACCTTTGGTTTTCGCGGCTGAGCACGCAATATGTGAGGAGGATCACTTGGGAAGACCGTCGATAATGAGTTCGTGTATGTTGATTCGATGTGAACCTCAACGAAACGTGAACGTGAACATAACCTACGTATACCGGAGTTTTCCTTACCGATTTTATGCAGGTTATATCTCTTACAGTGATCTGTTAGAAGCCCACTAGTCTCAACTCCTTTTTTGAAACGAAAGAGCTTGTAAACGTAAAGCTTTCTCTTTCGAAGGTTCAATCAGTCTTTTTGCTTGTGTTTGACCTTATGTGTTGATCCTTTACCCTTCCATGATAATCTTCTCGCCTTAAGGATGTTCGAGGCAATATCCAAACTTGTCATAATTTCTCTTAACATACAAAGATCGAAAAAAAATATTTATTAGCTGGAAAACAATTGAACAGTACTAAAGGGTTTGCCAATAAGAGGTGTTATTTTGAAAAACCTGTATTTTGGTAGATGTCACGTTTGAAGCTGTCGTTTTGTGACATTTGACAAGCAAAAACTACGCCATTAATAAAAATGGAACGATACATGCTACAAGAACGCATTGAAATTATTAAAATGCGCCTTGTCGGACCGCAATAAAGAAATTGGTGGAAAAATTCGAGCTGTTTTGACAAGTTAGTGATGTGAAAAATAAAATCTGTGCACGTCGCTCAAGAACAGCCTTGGACCTTATTTTTTCGAAAATGAGGCTGGAGCAACAGTTACGGTGAATGGATTACGCTATCGAGATATTATTAATGATTTTTCATGGCCGAAATTGCATCGTATTGATCTGGACAACGTTTACTTTCAACAAGACGGCGCTACGTGTTACACAAGCAACGAAACCATTGATAAGATTTAACATCTTGCGACTTCTTACTGTGGGGCCACGTGAGAGAGAAGGTCTACCCCAATAGCCCAGCGTCGATTCAAGACCTCAAAGATGGAAATCGTGAGCGTATCGAGGACATAGGGCAGCCACATTGCGATTTGGTTATGGAAAATTTCATTAAAAGGATATGGTCCTGTAAGCGTGGTCGTGGTGGTCATTTGCCTGATGTTATTTTCCACTATTAACGGCATAGCTTATTCTTTATAATGAAATAAACATCTGATCATTTATATTGAAAAATGGCATTTTTCTTTGAATATCAAAATAACACCTCTTATTGGAAAACCCTTTATATCGGCGAAATCTATCACTATCGATTGACGATAACTGAGTATGACGCCAACTCTTCTATCTTTTTTTTGAATAACTCATTGAACGACTACTGGTGAAAAGATCTCTTTTCAGGCATTTTTTCACCTGTTATTAAAATACACCAAAATCTCGTCAAAAAACACACTTCATATCGAGTTTCTTCCCCAAACCGTTCACAATTCATTGGCGATTTGAATACTCGTTCTTACGCCTTTTTGAAAAAGAATATTTCGTTTCTTTTTCAATAAATTTCTGAAAAGTAACGAAATTTGCTCCTATTATAGTTCCAGGTCTATCTCAAGTGTGTTTCCTGACTACGGCAGGACAAAACATTGAATAGTCCTAAAGACGAAAATGAAAAAATAGGCCAAAATACATTTCAATAGCTTAGGGAGAACATTAAATTTCAATTCAGTGGACGGTTTTTTCTTGCCTTGAATAATTTGTGGATTCTGCAATTCACGTTGAAAAAACTTGTCGTATTTGCGTTGCAAAAATCTGAGTATTCCCCATCTCTTGAATAAGTTACATTAAAAATCGTCCTTTCATACTGAGTCTTGGCTGGTCGTCGAACGCAAAGCAAAGAAAAAATTATGAATCTTTTGTCGTCTTCCGAGTTTCCGCAACAGTCTGATGCTTTGTTGAGAAGAAATTGTGTAAATTATCTGATTGTCTTTTGTGCTACCATCTCCACTTTCATTTCCTCTCTGCTAATTACTTAACGCCTCTGTGGTTTTATTGGTTGACGATAAAATCTCGGCTCAGTTTATAAATTATCCCAGCAGTGGTTCATCTTGAGGTTTATTTACATAAGGTGACTCCAACGAGTTTCGAGATATGGCATATTTTTATTCCACAGTGCGCATCAAAATTATGGAACAAATTCATCTTTTCAGAAGAAAAACATTTGGCAACAGAATCCTGAAATTTCAATTTTTGTTTCACTTTCACCGATTGTTTATGAATTTTCGTTGCACCTTGTGCCATTCCCATCAAACCTCTGAATTTTTTGAATAGAGAAATTGGCATGTGGTACTTTTTTGGGATTTTCTTTATTTTTTTCTTCAAGATGAAATTTTTTTTTCTTCTAAAATAAGTGAGTTTAAAGATGTTTTCAGTCTGTGCACTCTGTCATGGTTCATTTACTTTGAGCCGATGGTTACCTGATGGAATTTTTCAGCGAATGAAAGTGGACGATTGTAATTTTGTTCATGCACAACTTTTAACCCCTTTAAACCCTTTCACGTGAAAAATCAGAATGTGTGAAACACTGCACTTCAGTAATGATTTTAGGTAGGAATGTTTCTACTGAGGTTGGAACGTACCTACTTGTAGTTAAGTTCGAGTCAAGTAGTAGTTTTTCAATGTCAAGTCAAGTTAGGTATTAATTTATCGTGTACTCGAAAAATAAAGTGCTTTCACCAAGCTACTCGATTTATTATCATTATTATTATTATTATAATTGGATGCTTGTAATTACACGAAATTCGTGTAATTTCATTGCATTGCGTGTACATTTCGTGTAGTGGTCAAATGTTTGTAATTTGCATAAAGCAACTCGAGCGACATAGCAATTGCTTCACAGAAAGTAGACTGAATCATGAGAAAAAATGTTCACGTTCTATTGATTCATGAATCTGTGCACAGATTTGTCAGAATGAAATTCGTTTGTTGACCTCTAATCAAAGCAGCTTATTGTGACAGATCGTAGGACTGTGTTATCAATTTTTATTCTACAAAACAGAATCATCATTATGGTATCGTTCAATATTCAATTCTTCCGCGCGCAAATAAATATCAATGACGTGGTATAAGACGACCAGGTATATTTCATTCATAGTATGTTTCCAGGGTGAATCATATTATATAAACCCTGCAGCTATCTAAGTAAAGGTTATGTCGATGGGCGACCACTACAAAATTAAATATAATTATTATGAAGAAAGAATAAAAAATCAGTTGTGTAAATTGCTTTCACTGGTTGCGTGTTAAAATGTGTAATAAGAACATTAGAGTCGTGTAATTGTGAAGTCTTCTCACTCGTATTTTCGTCTTAAAAAAAACTTTAGTGAAAAACTACCCTACATATTGAGTTCTGCCATCAAACCATTCACAATTCATTGGCGATTTGAATACTCGTCTATACGCTACCCAATCCAGTTAAAACAACCAAGGCCATAAATGACAATATTGGTGTCGTGGACTGGCGACTGATCGAATATTCATCGCCACGTGAAAGTGAGATTCCACAGAAAAAAACCCTAATTGTATTATCGAGTGATTCGGCCCAGATGTGTTGAATCCATACCTTTCTGGGGAACAATGGACAGCGTTCTCGCCCCTAATTCTAGATTTGCGGCATTTCGGCCGTCTAAACCACTCAGAACTCATGAATTAATCATCCGGAGATGTTGTGGCTTATTCGGGCAATTGTGGGCACGGCGGGGTGCCGGCGGTAAAGAGATTTTGAGTTTACACGTCTTCCGAATAGATAGAAATGTCCCGCATAAAAGCGCGTGAGGGCGCTGCAAGATCTTTTCAATGGACGGCGAGTGTGATGCTGAGCCCGCGTCTTGGTGACAGGGTCGGCACCTGACGATGTCAAGTGTAGGTGGAATAGTTCACTTGCATACTTTTTTATAAAAATACTGAATTTTTCCACTATGAAAATTATATTCTATGGAGCCTTCGAATCTAGAGTTCGATTCATATACTTATAAACTACTATACCGCTTACTTGGATCCACTTTTCTATTACAAATTGAAGCAGCGATTACGAGGTGCAATGATCCAATGAATTCACTGCGCAGGCGTCAGAACAACAGGCGCTGAATAGTTCAAGTAATGAGTAGTCAAATGAAAATAACTTAAAATTATAACCTCAATTTTTCACGTCTTGTCCAATTTCGAGTTTGAACATGCTCAGATGATTTAAGGGGGCCATCGAAAATGGCAACTAGATTGCTTCAACTTTCATTTCACGTTAGGAGTATAGAGTTTTATAGGTATATGGTTCGATACTGATGCAGAGGGATGTTCAGAGGTAATGGAACCCTGACAGTCTTAGCGATCCATATTCAAGAATGCCTTTTGTTGTTCCATTAGATCAAAAATGATTCCACTGAAGATGTACCCAAAACCCTTCTACTCGAAATCTACAAATAGCATACTCAAAACATCGTCTCTCATCCACTGCAAAGTGTGCTTACTACTTCTACAAAAGGTACTCTAACAGTTTGCCTATACCATTAGGAAGAGAAACACATTACAAGAGTTTCAAAAATCGACTATCTCCCTTCTTCTGGTACTAGAACCCCAAACATTTAAAGAGTTTAAAACTGTATCAGACAGATTATTTTGACGATATTTCGATTCAATGCTTTCTCTTCATCAACTCGTCATCGCCTTCCAAAGGCTGTATCTTAGAAGGGGGTCGATTTCGAAAAAAAATTTATATGAACTACTTCTGCTAATTTTCATCGAGGAATCATCTCTCAAAGTCCCTCGCATTTGTTTACAGGCTGTATTCTCGAAGTTCAATATTTCATCACTTTTTTTCGTTTTTTTGACTGTGTTTCCTCAGTAGCTCGTACCTACAATATTGATTTTCAATTGCTCAATAGTTGTTGGATTGTCAGCATAAACTTGTTCCTCAACATATCCCCAAAGACAGAAAACACAACGTGTTGAAGCACTCGATCTGAAAGGATAATTATCTGGAACATTTCTCGAGATAATCTCATCACCCAGCTGTTCAAGAACAAAGTCGGAAAATAAAGAAGTTTAAGATGGTCTAATCCTCATTTCTTGAAGCAGTTGAATGTTGCAAGGATGTAAACCTAATTTTTTTAATTCTGCATGTTCTCGATTGAGAAAGATTAAATTTTTGAGAAGGATTAAGATCTGAGAAATTTGGATTTTCTGTCATGATTAAACTGCATCATGTAGTCCATGGATTATTCTCATATTTTTTCAGTTTTCTGAATTGAGCCCTGATTTTCATAAAAAAAATTAACAATTTCTCAACTTTGTTGAAGTGTTTGACATTATATAACCATTTCGAATTTTATAATCCCTATTGGCAAACCATTTTTGATGATAAAGATGTAATTTCTATATTTCCGATTCAATCATACCAAATATGGAATTACGGTCCTGTATTTTGTGCACTCGCAGAGCATCCATATACACATAAGTAGGAAGATTCCCGACACGTCTACCATTTCGAATAGCCTCAAGTTGACTATAACCGAATATCCACAACCTTCTATCCAGAAATTGGTTTAGAGTGGAGGGGTTTCGCTAGCATCATCACACTTCCAATGGCAACAGAGGAATATAGCGGAATCTTCAATGACAAAATTCGTTTGTTTTTCCACTTACAGCATCAGCGCTTTTTTATGGTTTTATTTTTCACGTAACGCATTATTCGTACTTCATTCCCATCGGAACAAATAAGATGCATACTCATTTTGACATTTATTATATTTGTTTTTTTTTGTTGCAGGTGAGTGATTCCTTATTACTGTGAATGGTGAAAACGTACTTGAAGGTAATCGTTATTTTTTATGACTTTATTCCATCGGTGAGAGTATGATTCAGATTGACCAATGGTGCCTTGAACACAGAGTTCAGTTCATGTTTTTTGGGTTCTTCAAAAAATTCTAGACATAATTCATGCACAATGTCCCATACCTATCTTGAACTGTTTCGGAAATATGAGTGTTTTCAGATGTATTACAGAAATTAACAATTAAAAAAGAAAATTATTTTATTTTGGAAATAATGTAAAAAAACATTTATTTCAATGTTCGTCGCGAACGCCTTGGCCACATGTCAATCTGGTATAAATTTTCTTTTTTTGATGTTAATTTTGGTAATACATCTGAAAACACTTAATATTTCCGAAATAGTTGAAGATAGGTATGGGACATTGTACATGAATTATGTCTAGAATTTTCTGAAGAATCCAAAAAACTAATAATATACAAGGGGTTGTATTTCAAATAAGAAACTTGGTATCGTCTATTGTCACATGACACACCCTATATAATTACTTTTTTCGAAAAAAATGCACATCTAAGAATACAAATCGACGTGTCTAAGCCTTCTTCCCAACACGCTCTCATTTATTCGTTATCAAATTCATTCCATTTGGCTGTTTCACACTGTATATATCGTAGTCGGATTTTAAAATCTGTCAGTTTACAAGATGACAAGTCATTTTGTAAACTAACGAACGTGTTCTAAAACTCTTTAAAGATTCAGATCGTTTCACAATCGGCTTTCAGTCGGTTTTAAAATGATAGTGCATCAGACGGATTGTCATATTCTACTTCCTTTTGAACGTTCTACCTGAAACTACATCAGTTTTATGTTCTCTTGAACGAAGTTCAACTGGTGACGTTCACGCTAGTTTATAAAATACGACAAATTCCTCAGAGTTCGGTGGCCAAGGTTTAAAAAAATGTGCTTGCCTCGAGAACAAAAATCAGTGTAATACAAGGAGGTGCTTTTTTTTCAATGCATATAAAAAATACAACAGCAGGTTCCATTTTAGCAGCCCCTGCTGAATTAAGTTATTAACCTAGTGAATACGCAAGTAGCATACTACTACTTTATCCACGGCTACTGAACATATTTCTCGAATTAATTCTAATATTTCACGACCGTGGCAGGACCCTCTTGTTACAAATGTTGAAAAAGTCAATTTGACATAAGAGAAATTTTTTGGAGAACTTGTCATTGTATATTTTGTAATAAAATCTGATTCAATTGATGTAATAAAGGTAGATTTCGCCCTCGATTGAAAACATTTATCCATATTTGTTAGTTGGAGAACTTCAGAGTACTGAAGAAACGACAGTTTCAACAATATAATATTTGAGCTAATTCAAGAAAGCATTTGAGAGCAGTGAATGATGACTTTTTATTCAGTAGTGATCAAAAGCTATCATTAAGGTCGAGTAATACTCGTGGATAATATATTAAAAGAATAAGATCAAATATTATTTGTCCTTCATCATTTCTGTGTCCAAAATAATGAAGTACAACTGATTACACAAATATAACATTTATTCAATTTGCACGAAACGTTATCAGAAAATGATTTGAATGATTTGAAAATCCATCTGATGCTTTGTTCGCAGTTTACAAACTGACTTAAAATTTCAGACCAATTGTAAAACGATCTTCATTTCAAGAGCGTTTTAGGAAACGTTAGTCAGATTACAAACGGCCTAGTTATTTCGCAAACTGATGGATTTCAGTATCCGACTGCAACATATACATACTTATTTTAGAGCCCCACTTCAGAGTTCGATATTACCTGCAGCAATAAAATCGAGTTCTTTCTTCATTCTGAACCAAGGTATACGTACTTCCAACAGACTGAAAGTGCAATAAAGAATCGGTGAAATACTACTACTGCAGTTTTATTAGGGTTTGTTTTGCCCCTGATTTATGTTGAGATATATCATCAGAAATGTTCTCGTTCGTTTATAAATTTTCTTTTATCTTAGCAGTTTCATTATATCGACACGAAGTTTAGTTCTAGCAATATTGACGACATGGGAAAAATGTCATATTTAATATATACGTTTTGAGGACTTCACTAGTTTACTATGTTATTTTCGAGAGAGGTATATTTCATGTGAGTCAGCATACAAGAAGTTTTCGCAGACTCAGCTACCTCATAAAATGAAAAAACATGGAATTATAATAATTTTCCAGAGTTTTGTAATTTATTTTTCCTTTTGTTCCAATAAATATCAGATTTGCCTCTCTTTTGAGTTTTCGGAAATAAGGGACCAATTTCAGTAATTTATTTTGATCTTTCTCGATGCTAAAGAAACCAAGGATTGTCCATTCAGTATCGTTATCATTAGCAAATATATTTTCATGGTATTGTAGTTTCAAGTATATGTAGGTAACAACAAGTTTCACAAAATATTTTCATCTTGTATATAACAGACTCAATACTTGATTCATTTAAGAGATTATATTATTGTTTAATACTGAATATGATACCCTTTGAATTTTCGTTTCAAACTAACGGTGAGATTCTGAGTATTGCTTTTTATATCAGACTTACAGGAAAATGTTAAAGGAAACATATCATAAAAAATAATTCTTCATTGTGAACTGATTCCAAAAGAATTATTTAAAGGAAAAAGTAATGGTACTGTGTGTGTACAATTGTTTTCGATAACATACAGTGTGTTTCTGAATTGCTGTGCAAAATTTGAAGAGGTGATTCCTCAGATAATTTCATAAAAAAAGTTTCCATAAATATCATTTCGAAAATGCTTTATTGCCAAGGTGCAAGTTGTTGAAGTTTTACTGAAAACCTGACTGAAAAAAGTGGTACGACACTGACTTTTTCGAAAAATCAATTTTGAATTCTTCGACAATGTGTGACGAAAAATCTGTTCTTCCTTCTTTCGTGTGGGACGCCGTTTTTAAATAAGAAAGAAAACATCTTATTTATTGTTACTTCAGCAGATTATGAAGAAGGGACGTCATGTTAAAATGTTTCATTTTTTTACATAAAAATGCACCCCATACAAAAAGGGCAGCCTTCAAGTAAAATTTCAACACATTGTATATTGGAAACAATGCATTTTCGGACCAACATTCATTGAAACATTTTTATAAATGATACCAGAGGGCGTATATTGCATCAAATACTTTTGCAACTTTTTTATAGAGGGCGCTCATACAATACACCAGTTGTTCTTACATAATAACGGCAACCCATACGAAAAAAGTCAGTCTCTAAGTAAAATTTGAACACCCCGTATATTGAAAACAATGCATTACCGGACCCACATCTATTGAAATTGTTTTTATAAATGATCCCAGGAAAGGATCTCATCAATTCAGAAACAGCATGTATAATGTTCGTATAATATGACGAAGGAGCCTCTTGACTGTTATCAATCCTTTCCATATTGAATAAACTCCATTCCACACACCATTTACATTATAGAAAAAATCAATTAACACATATGAAAAAAACATAAAGGCAGAATGTTCTCAAGTAAGTATAATTTCTGAAGAAATCCGATGCAAAACATTCTTAAAGGGCCAATCTTTGTTATCATAGAGGGCGCTAATACCTATGCAATACAACAGTTGTTTCATCGACTCGACAATTAAGGGCAGTTATTTCAACAGCCTTCCTGACGAGTCACAAGGAAACAAACGAGATGAACCGTTAATTCCAAAAGATAACAGTTGCACAGCTTCACTGCAGCGAAACTTTAAACATTCGAGTTATAGAGACAGAAAAAATTCTGGTTATGTGAATCATCGAGCAGAAATACAGTATGATACGAGACTAATGATTTACAACCCCATCAAATTGCAATCCCTTGCAAAAACACCCCTGTGCTGAATTATGTGGTCATAACGGATATTCCTATCGTATGACACGCGACGTTCATGAATATGCAGATGTGAAATTTATTTTTAATATTAATAAAGGTTTTATTACCTTAAACATGAATTTACAGCCATAAATCTGTCGTATAACCTATTGAAATGACCAGTGGACCACGTTTGAAATACATTACGGCTACCAGGTATATGTGATAGGAAAACTAGATATTCGTAATTGAATTGAGTAAATTTTTTTATTGGGGAGGTAATTGTAGAAATTAATCGATTGCTTATGGTTGTATTCTGCTTTCATCTGTAAGCCAATCTGTAACTTATCATACGCTTACAGGAAAATTGCAATTCTTGACCTCTTCAAGGGATCTGTAGCTTACAGAAATCGTTAAGTATTTACAAGTAATCGAAGATCGGAAGCATTATCGGATGAAATTTTGTGAGATTATGCTGAATGGTTTGTTTATTTTAGGACGAACACCAACGTTTTAATATAAGAAATTCATGATGGCTTTGTTTATTGGATTGTCATCGAAAGAAAATCATAACAAGTAAAACATTGTTCAATAATATACATGCCTAAAAATCATTTTTTTTTAAAGTAGGAACTTTACTAGAATTGGAAGGAAAAAGGTTGCGTGATCAAATGAATCCATTTGAAATGCCGGATGCCCAGTAAGTGTTCAGATTGAAGAATTGCGAATCTCCAGTTTGTGAACATGTTCAGATTGAAGAACCAGTGTACTATAAACTTAATAAATGCTCTACAGCAATTTTAACCAAGAATTTTTTTTCTTTCTGTTTCCAATTTATTAGATGAAAGAAACAAACGCAAACTACATTCAGATAGTTCATTTTCAAATTCAAATCAAAACCATTTACTCACAATACATAAAATTCCATGATTAAATCTTACGATTGAAGGTTATGTTTTTCGATGAGTGGTTCAAAAGTGACACTTTAAATAAGAAAGTTACATGAACCAGTCCAGAATTGCATTTTATTTACGGATCTGTCACTCAGCCAGTTGCAGATCAATTGTACGCTACAGTATCGTAACTTACATATAAAAAGCAGAATACCACCATCAATCTTCAATCAGCCAATAAACCTAATTCAACTGAAATAGAATTTAGTTTTGAATTTTTCAATTCTTCTGTGTTAATATTTTTTTTGGATGTGCAATGAGATTTTTTCGTTTCGACTATTTGTCTTCCAGTTGCTCAACCGAATTATAGAAAACAACAGTCAATTCCAACTAGCTGAAAATGTTTGTTCACTGAATGAGACACACACAGTTGACATGTTTTTTCCCCTAATTTCTTCATTGGCCAAATACTGTTTTGTGTATTTATCCTCTCCGAATCAAAACACTATTAATATTTGTCTACCATTGCAGTCATATAGACATATAGACATAATACCCATAACTGAACACCGTACAATTTCTGTAACAGGAATGAATCCATATTCACATCATTAGGCAGTGTTGAATTGGAGGCATTCCAATATTTTGGGGTAGTTTGCATTTTTTTGTTTGTACGAAAAAAAATATGATGAGGAAAAAAACAGCCGATTTCGCTTGGATATTTCGCTGAAACATTTGTATTTTCCTAGAAATTGACCGAAATTTGATTGGGGATGTTCGTAAAGATTTTGATTTACAAGTTTTTCAATGTTTCGGTCTGCATTCGTCAGCCGTCGCCACGAACAGAACTTTGAAGTTTTCAAATTCAGGAAGGTAACTTTACTCACTGTTTACAGGTTTCAAAAAATTCATTCAGTTGTCAAAAAATTCATTTGCTCTCTTTTAGGCTTGATCTCTCTATTGGAGACCAGATGTTTTTGAAATCAACAGATGGTTGAGTGATGCAGTTTTCGGTTAGTGGCATGAAAGCTGTTTCCTTCAATATTTTTAGTTTTACTTTTTTTACGCTTAAAAATATTTTGGAATAGGCACCCCATATAATCCTACATTCTTCACTAGAAAAATGTTATACAAGTTTTGAATTATTCGTATCTCCCTGTTGAGATATTTTTTAGTGTTACTGTTTTCACATGGATTTTATTCTCAAATTCTCCTATTCTCTTCAAATGATATTATACAGGGTGTCCCGTAATTAGACCGACAAACTTCTAGTGGACATTATAGATCGTATTTTAGACAGATTCGACCCAAATTATATAAATGCAAAATTGCTTCGTTAAGGAGCTAGTGCCCTTTGAAGATGACGTCCTGTCCACACTTTTTGCCACATATTCGCAAAACGGAGTTACATAAAGTGCTGAAAGTTTACACATTGGCTAATATCAAAAATACGCATCGATTAGATTGAGTGAATTTCTTTCATGTCAAGCACAATCGTATCATTTGGGGGGGCGAAGGGTATTTTTAGTTGAAACTTTTTTAACTTTCATTATTTCGCGAGATTTACATCATATTCATAAACTCTGATGTTTCTTCTTGAAAAAAGATGCTATTGTATAATAATGCCCAGATGCACCATTTCTGAAAAAAATAGATTTGAAATTTTCTCTCTTTTCACTAAGTACTCAACGTTCACTTTTATTTCGAATTTATTTTCACTTGATAATGGTTATGCATCATTTTTCAAGAAAAAACATCAGAGTTAATGAATATGATGTTAATTTTCCGAAATAATGAAAGTTAAAAAAGTTTCAACTGAAAATACCCTTCGCCCCCCCCCCAAATGATACGATTGTGCTTGACATGAAAGAAATTTAATCAATCTGATCGATGCGTATTTTTGATATTAGCCAATGTGTCTACTTTCAGCACTTTATGTGACTCCGTTTTGCGAATATGTGGCAAAAAGTGTGGACAGGACGTCATCTTCAAAGGGCACTAGCTCCTTAACGAAGCAATTTTGCATTATATGATTTGGGTCGAATCTGTCTAAAATATGATCTTTAATGTCCACCAGAAGTTTGTCGGTCTAATTACGGGACACCCTGTATTGGTTATCGTTAGTATTGATTCGGTTTGCGGTTGTAGACGGGTGCTGTGGATCTATATTATTGTGTCCACTTACTTCAGCGCTCTCCAACAATTTCTTAATTTTTTTTCAATTTCTTCAAGTCTATCTTCTAGAAGTGAGTATATTTTTGATGGCCTATTTTATATATACATTTGACTACTTCTAAATTTGGTATTGAAATGGTGATAATATCTATCATCTATGAGTCCACCTCAAGAATACATTCGTCAATGTTCTTTATACTTTTTTATCGCAATCTAACAAAACCTGAATCGAATGGTGAAATCAAAACCGGAAAGTAAGCATTTGTTGACGTGAACTTTTTGATGATGAAACATTCATTGCTATTCTGTTTGTGCTATGTTCATCATATTTACTTCTTCCCTAAACTCTCAAAAAAGCTCATCTAACTTAAGTAAAACCTGATGAGAATCAACCAACCATAAACTGCATATATGAAGTACCTTGTGAGTGCAATAGAGCTCATTTTGAAGAAACTATATTGAACTATTCAAAGAACATGGAAAACTAGCCAGAGATTTAACACGTAACATCGTTATAAATACTAATAATGTTCGTTGTTTACTACGGTGTCAACTGACATTACCCTGAGCGATCCGCGTCGTTGACTGAAGATGTGAAATTTGCGAACTGCAAGTACGCTTCGGTCAATGCGACAAATGATAAACATCTCGCTATTTCGTTCAAGGTTCATTATATGGAAGAAGGTTGTTCGTATGGATCTAGAGATGGCGTCTTTGGTATATCTCTACCTGAAAGGAGGTGCCATTTCGTTTTGAGTTTCAAAACTACCTTGTATCATTCAGAGCTATCCTGTGCTCATGAGTCCTAAAAAGAAAGAAATGGCAATCCATAGGTGCTCTGTTTGATACCACTTCTTTGCAATTTTCTCTTGTAGGAGGACGAGATCAGCTACGAAATATGAGTTTAATATTGGTTGGTTTCAATCGATTAATATTATTCTCTGCTTTCATAATAGGAAACTAGCTCAATTTTGAGATATTGACAAGTCAAAGCTTGTCCAACATGCTCTAGATAGAAGTAAGCAACTTTCATGTCAGTAACCAGAAACCAGTCAACCGTCTGTTCGTAACAAAAACTTCTGTTCTCCAATAATAAGATCAAAAAAAGATCCAGTTGATCAGTGATAACTAAATAAATAAAAATTTGCTTTTTAACAATTTTGATGAACATCATTGGTCAAGCGGTATCTGTTCCCAACAAAACCAAAAAGCAAAAATAATTCGTTAATGACCAAACAAAATCATCATAAAGAGCTCGACAATACATCACAATCCAAGGACTCCTTTCCATTTATCGCCAATAACGCGGCTGGAAATTGGTCATGACCGACACGAGCAAACAGGGAACACTATATTTTCGAAATAAAACTCCCGGAACGGAGAAACGGCGAATACTCGTATTTAAATCCTGCTTCAGTCCGAGTCCGTTCGAAAATCAGGAGGGACGATAAAAACTTTATGGTAGGTACTTCGGAGTATTTGAAACATTGTACATATTTGCCTACAGATTTATTTTTAAAGCGGGATGTTTTCAGCGGAACCGATCCAATTACCGAATTGATTTGAGTCACGTATTCCAAAGGGGATGATTTATTTCATTTTCTTGCCGATAATTAAAAACGGTCGGTCCCGTCTTCCATCGTCGCTTCTCGATCGAGGAAATATTTTCCGGCTCTGATTCTACCATTCGATTGAGGTTTTGTTGGATTTCGACAAAAAAAGAAGATTTGTATGAAGCACATCAACGAAATTGATCATTCGATAGATTGCCTTGGAATACTTCATAGAAACATTCATAGAAAAATCATTTTATCTATTTCCATCATATTATCTTTTGTTCATCGTTTTGGCTAGCATACTTTTTGGACCTTGCAGTTTCAAAGTTCCGAAGCAACCATTTGGAATGATTCATTTCCAAAGTGCGTCTTTTTCATTTCATTTTCATCCAAAAACTCTTCTCAATAGGTGCATTGGCAAATTCTGGTTCTGGCCTAGTGAGTGTTCTTTGTGCTGCCTTTCTGCCAAGTGTGTTAGCCTCACAATTTCTTTTGATAGTTTCTTTTCATCTAGTAGGTAGGCTGAAGGACCCTTGGTCGATAGCCATTTGTATTGTTGCAATAAAACACAGTTACTACTATATTATAATAGTGTTAATTAGATTTTATAAATTTATCTGTTTTCCAAAAATTATTGTAGAGTTAGGGTGAAATATTAGCCACTTTTTGCTGAGGTATTTAGATTGCAGTGTATCAAAAATTATTGGAGTTTCTTACCGAATATCTTAGAATTCATAATTAATTAATAATCCTTCATATTGAAAAATGAGGCACAAAGTGGGGGATTTTTCAATAAACAAGTGTAAGAATTATCGTATATTATACATAATTTTTATTGAAATCAACAGAATACTTAAGCTTGTTTTTCTGTTAATCTATTCACCTATTCACAACACTAATGATTGAAATTGTTATGTCAGTCATCTTTCAAATTGCTAATGATTTGTAACAACTTGTCCGAAAAAAACTGGACGTATAAAGGTCAATCCACACATATCAGCGACGTGACGTACCGTAGGGTGACATTCAGTGAAAAAATATATCGGATAATACATATGTCTATTCGAAGCAAAGTGAAATGACGGCGCGTATTCAGACATGTCCGATGTTAAGGCGATCACGGTGCACTACCGTCAGGAGAATATTTCAATTTTCTTCTTTCTCGTCCAAAAGCAAGATCTTCAGAACAGCATTTCAGTTCTCAAGACAATAACATTCACGTCGATACCAGATCCAAACTGAAAACGCGCTTAGAGCGGACCCAGCAATGCCGGGAAAACACTGACACGGACGACACGGTACGTTGCAGTGTGCATGGTAAGATATTCATAAGAGATTACCTACACCGAAGGGATCGCTGTACTGCAACGTTGCCGTCACGTCACTGAAATGTGTGGATCGACCTTAAGGGGTTACATGGGTTTCACGGTTTCAAAAAATCGATTTATTTTTTTTTGTCTTATCAAATTCTATAACATTTCTAGAATATTGTCCTAAATTTTCAAGTTGATCCGAGTAATAGTCTCGGAGATACAGCCTTGAGAAGGTGAGAATTTTTTCCCACTTTCATTGTCTCTTAAAATTTTAAACGCGTTTTTCTCAAAACTATGTTTTCAAAGTCGGTTGTCAAAATTTCTCGCGAACTACTCAACCGATCTTAATGAAATTTTACACAAGTAATCGAGATATCATTTACAAGGTATTGAACGAAGGATTTTCTTTTTTTTCAATTACAACTATTAAAAAAAAAAAAATGTCGAGAAATTTTCATCGAAATTTGCATTTTTTTGTGAAAACGTCTGCCAAAAATCCAATTTTCATTTTTATTTCTTTTCCTTCGTCCAATACCTAGTTTATTGTCTATACTAAAACACGTTTTTTTTTATTTTTACTTTTGATGATCCTGAAAGAAGTTCTGCTGACAACGCGGAGGCACCTTTTCTCCGAGGGACTGCCGGAAATGGCGTCGTAATGGCCGACATTTTAATATTTTTTTTTTTTAATTTCACAAAATCTTTATTAAATATGTATCTTTCAAATAATACAAAGTTTTATTAAAATATTTCATTTTTTATATGCAAAAAAAATTTTTGAAAAAAGGCCGTTTTTTGCCCGAGGAAACCCATGTAACCCCTTAAGCCTTCTCTTGGGTTATTATAGGATGGCAGAACACCTTTCTGTATTCCTGAATTGACAGGTAGGTATAATAGACACATACCTAAATGTCATGCGGGTTTTGAAGTTACAACACGTTATATGCGATATTACAATACATAACTGTGAAAGAATAAAATAATTAGCATTTTTTCACATGTTGCGGCATATTGAATGGATCTACTGAAAAATAATTAGAGAAACTAAGTTTTTGTGTATAATGATATTGTATGAGTAGGACTTTCAAGATTTCAAGTTTCGTGATCTGCTTGCCTTAGTTGTGAAAATGCACTTAAAAAGAGATAAAAGTAATGGTGTAATCACTGATTGATACGTAAAAATCTGTAAGTTCTGACTGGCGAAGACTTCAGCAATAAGCCAACAGAGATGTGACCTATTTCAAATGCGATCTGAAAAAAATCATTTATCACCGCTACATTTCGT
This sequence comes from Propylea japonica, assembly GCA_013421045.1. Lineage (NCBI taxonomy): Eukaryota > Metazoa > Arthropoda > Insecta > Coleoptera > Coccinellidae > Propylea > Propylea japonica. Next base: position 10,044,046 of record CM024244.1, read on the forward strand.
GTGTCACACAAATCGTTGTTATGTCAAATGATAGTTTTCAGTTGATCATTCGACTTAGATTGAATGAAGTGCAAATGAAATGAATATCAGGTATCCTATCAGCAGGAAAATGAAGTTTTACGAATCTCAAATTTTGTCGCTTTAGTGTCTGAAACGAAAGCCAACAAGTGAAATCACCATTATTTTTGAACATCTCAACGCTGATGAGTATGCACAGACAAACCTCAATGACTAACAAGCACTCGAAAAACAATAATATCCGCCAGACAAGTGTTACAGATTTTTATTTTCGTGATCCCGTTCTAAAAAACTCGCTCTACTCAAACCATTAGTTCGAATACGTATTTACGTATCCAAAAAAGTTCCAGTTGAACCAATCCGTAACAACATACATAATGTAGCTCTACATTAATACATCCGATTTGTCAGAGCAGTTCCAGAATACGCGAATGGGGCTTAAATATTCGACGTACCTTCAAAACAGGCGTCCCGATTACGTTTATGCATCAATGGAATATCGACCAGAGTTTTAAGTACCATATAAATCAGACCCGACTAGAATAATAGCTTTCAGCCATTGAAATGTGTTAGCGGTGTTCGTTTATTTGTTGTTGAAAGGTATGAATGGGTCCAGAAAAACACTCAACTCTTAATATTTCCGTTTTCCACTCTGGATCGCGATCATGAAAAACCGATAAAAACCGTCGGCTATGTGTTTCCATGCATATTTCTTGCATTCAATTCGACGTCATGTTTTTGGTGTGATCAAGGATAAAAAAATATGATTGAACACCAATTTATGAAATGGTTAGAATTCTATTTTGATTTTAGGAAAACACCTCATCAGTATCGTTCTGCGAATCATTAAAAAAGCGGAGTTATGATGAGTTTATGTAGCTTGATGGGTTTTAGGATCTTCGATGAGGTCAGATTGGATTGTGGTCGATTGGCAGAGTGACCACATTTCTGCACTGCGTCTAATGAAGTTCTTCGTGTGGAATCGTGTCCTTGTACCTAGGGTCCCGCTTGCTTCTTTTATTTCGAAAGCGTCAGCTTCTTTTCATTTCTCACAATGTTTTTTATGGCAGGTACTCAAACTTTTTATACTTCGCAAGTGTTGCGAAGGATTGCTTGGAGCCCCAAATGGTCCTTGATTTACAATCAAGTTCCATTACAGAAACAATGCTAATTCCGGCTCTTTTGTAGCGAAGTACTGACTTTGGCGTATCTCTCCATAGCTAACATTCCAATTTTGAGCTTTCCTGTTAGTTACCCAAAGGCACCGATACCGTGTGTATATGCCTGTGGCTGCTCCTTGCTTCCATCTCGAGAATAATAACACAAAGTCTTGACTATGACTATTCAAACGATAACACCTGTTGTTGGCACTTATATTGTTCAGGGAGCCAATATGATTGGAGTGAAACCAAAATTTGATAAATATCTGCTGGACCCCCAAAATTCAAATAGTGTTCCTCGAATTTAAAAAAATATGAAAAATTTCCAGGGTATAAAGGATTAAACATGGATTTTTATGTCGAAAAAATAAATGGCAGTGGGTACTTTTGGAGAACACCGAAAAACAAATAACTGTAGTTTTATTTCTTTTTTTAAAACTCATTTTTATAAAAAAATTATACGTCTATCCCCTTTTTAGCAATTTTTAAAAATTTATCATCTGTAAAATTCGGATCTCAATATGAAAAAAAAAATAAAATCGAAAAAAGTGTTTCAACAATAATCTCAAAAATCGCTGGAGATAAATAGCAAAAAATATGGTCGAATAATTTTCATTCAATGTTCAGTCGATCCCCTTAGTATGAATTGAAAAGGCCGCGGAGGCAGATTCACCATTGAAACCCAGCTATATATACCCATTCCTTATTTTGCATCCATCATCAAAAATAATTATACAGGGTGTCTGTAAACAAATGCGAGGGACTTTGGGAGATGTTTCCTCGATGAAAATGAGTAGGGGTAGTTCATATAATTTTTTTTCGAAATCGACCCCCCTTCCACTATACAGCCTTTGGAAGGAGATGACGAGTAGACATTCTTAAAAACACTGAGTCAAAAAACTATACATAATATGAAGTATTAAGTAGATGTTACTCACACAATTTTTTTATATCTCATAACTTTATTACTAGAGGTTGATAAAAACTACAGCCTATGATTTTCGTTCAAAAATTATTTTCGTCGGATAGATTTTCGAAAAATAAAATTCTCTTATGGTTTCAATTCTGGGGAAAAAAAGTCTTCAGCAAAATTTCGATACAGTCGATACTTTTCTCGGAAGAAATAAAAACTTTCAAGCAGTTATGATCACTGTTCATTCTGTCAAAACCAATTTTGAGCCTAAACAATATCTTAGAATATTCATTCTATGGAACATACGATGAAATGGAATGAACAGTGATCATAACTGCTCGTAAGTTTTTATTTTTTCCGAGAAAAGTATCGACTGTATCGAAATTTCGAAGCAGACTTTTTTTCCAGAAGTGAATTGTAAACCATAAGGAGATTCTATTTTACGAAAATCTATCCCACAAGAACAATTTTTGAAGGAAAATTTTAAGGAGTTGTTATTTTCAACCCCTAATAATAAAGTTATGAGGTCAAAAAAAAATTGTGTGAGTATCATCTACTCAATGAATCTTATTATGCATAGTTTTATGACTCGGTGTGTTTTGGGACTCTTTCTTCGAGGAAGCAACTCCCTAAGTCCCTCACCTTTGTTTACAGACACCCTGTATAAAAAGAAAGTAATCTTATTTATTGGATATATAAACGCATTTTGGAAATGATTCAATGAATGTATTAAGTTTGTCAGAAAAATTAAATAAAACATTCGAAGAGTTTTGAACCAGCATAAATCCTGTCTGGACAACCATGATTCCTTGGGGAAACAACTCCCACCTACATGAAACATCACATAGAAGGAAAATAGCCAATAGCTGTCAGAATCCTGCCGAGCTGTGTCTGCTAATAATTAAAACTAAGTATCTTCTCCATCGTTGGTCCGTGTTTACTCACCAGAGAAAAATTCAGGAAAATTGATTGAAAACGCAGCGGACTAAGAATACAAGACAAATGGAGGAAGAGGAAAGCTCCAGAGAATTTCCATTAAACAGGCCTCTTCTGGGATTCCATGCAGATTTCAGAGGGATACTATATGGCGGAATAATACGAAATGTGGGGGATATGGTTCACTTCCATCAAAATGGTTCGTTCGAGTAAATATATGAAATTCTGATTCTTGAGATTGGTTATTTCATGGCAAGTTGAATTCTCCATAATGTTAAGAACGTGGCAGGAACTTATTTAGTTAGTGATAAAAGGTCGAGTTTCTACAGGAAGAAGATTAGAAAACTTGCTAGTCTAATTAAGTCACGACAAGTATGATTTCAGAGCTCGTTAAGGAGCTAGTGCCGTTTGAAGATGACGTCCTGTTCACACTTTTTGCCACATATTAGCAAAACGGAATCACATAAAGTGCTGAAAGTTTACACCATGGCTAATATCAAAAATACGCATCGATTAGATTGAGTGCATTTCTTTCATGTCAAGCACAATCGTATCATTTGGGGGGGGCGAAGAGTATTTTTAGTTGAAACTTTTTTAACTTTCATTATTTCGCGAGATTTACATCATATTCATAAACTCTGATGTTTTTTCTTGAAAAAAGATGCTCCTGTATAATAACGCCCAGATGCATCATTTCTGAAAAAAACAGATTTGAATTTTTCTCTTAAGAGTTAGTTAAATGATAAAAATATTTTTTTTTCTCAGAAATGCTGCATCTGGGCGTAATTATACAAAAGCATCTTTTTTCAAGAAAAAAACATCAGAGTTAATTAATATGATGTAAATCTCGCGAAATAATGAAAGTTAAAAAAGTTTCAACTAAAAATACCCTTCGCCCCCCCCCCAAATGATACGATTGTGCTTAACATGAAAGAAATGCACTCAATCTAATCGATGCGTATTTTTGATATTAGCCATGGTGTAAACTTTGAGCACTTTATGTGACTCCGTTTTACAAATATGTGGCAAAAAGTGTGGACAGGACGTCATCTTCAAAGGGCATTGCATTATATGATTTGAGTCGAATATGTCTGAAATATGATCTAAAGTGTCCACTAGAAGTTTGTCGGTCTAATTACGGGACACCCTGTATAGAGGCAACTTCTTCAAAGAATCAGAAGTCGCTATTTCTCCCTTGCAACCCTATGAATTAGCCGACAATTCCAAAAAAATCAGGTATTACTTGGCGCAGAAAAAACTTCTGACTTTACGTCGAGTCTTCCTTCAATTTTATAACAAAACTTAATTGAATGCAAGGAGATTCAGGAAATAAAGAAACATTCCATTCACAGGATCATTGAAATTCATCATGATTGTTTTCGAGAGGAAGACATCAAGGAAATCTCCTGTTGTATCCAGGTGTAATACTCATCAAGGAGGCGTTGAATCAACAAGAATTCCGGCGAAAGAACAATCATCTAGAGTGGAATTTGCAGTGGAATTTAATTTGGAGGATAGCCTTGAAGAAGCAACTGCATAATTATAATCCATCGTTCGTAACTTTGGGCAATTACATAATTAAAATGACGCAGATATGAAATTAGCCATCCGACAATGAAGATTAACGAGCAAAGGAAAGGAGGAAAAAACTTTTCATCTCGAAATGAAGTCAGTGACAATATACGCAACAAAAGTTGACTTACTGATGGAATGAAATTTATTATCTTTCGCGTTTAAATCCGAAACTTTCAGAGAAATGAGGACAAAAAAATGACATTCAGTTCTTTATAAAATATAACCCCAGTTCTTTGAGCGGGGTCGGGTTTGATGGATGGAAATTTTTTGTAACGAGAACAATTTTAATCAGAGAGTATGAGTTGAGATGCTGCTATTACATAAAAGAAGAATTTAATGAAAGATTTCGACGAATTCTGTTAGTTCTCGGATTTCGACCTTGTAGTGCATTAATGTTGATTATTATATTCACCCCAATTTGTAATATGTTGGCTAGTATAAGAGACAAGGACCTGAACGGTGTAAGTTGTACATATGGACACTGAATTCATTTGTTGTTTTAATATACAGTGTGGAACAGCCAAATTGAATAAATTCCATAAAAAATAAATGAGAGCATGATGGGAAAAACGCTTAGACGCGTCGATTTGACTTTTCAGTTGCGCATTTTTTTTCAAACAAAAATAATTATATAGGGTGTGTCATGTTACAGGGGCTGATACCAACTTTCCTATTTTAAATACAACCCCCTGTATATTATAAGTTTTTTGGATTCTTCAGAAAAGTCTAGACGTAGTTCCAGTACAATGTCCCATATCTATCTTCAACTGTTTAGGAAATATTGAGTGTTTTCAGATGTATTATAAAAATCAATTTAAAAAAATCATTTTATCTCACAAATAATGTAGAAAAAACAAAAATATTAATTTCAACGTAAGAGATGTTCAAAATGTTCGCCGCGAACGTCTTGTGAATTAAAATAGTTTTCTTTCTTTAATGTTAATTTTTGTAATACATCTGACAACACTTAATATTTCCGAACCAGTTGAAGATAGGTATGAGACATTGTACATAAATTATGTCTTGAATTTTCTGCAGAATTCAAGAAACTAATGATATACAGGGGGTTCTAATTGAAATAAGAAAGTTGGTATCGGCCATTGTCACGTGACTCACCCTATATAATCATTTGCTTTAGAAAAATTCGCATCTAAAAATACAAATCGACGTGTCCAAGCGTTTTTCCTAACACGCTTTTATTTATTCCATTTGGCTCTTCCACACTGTATGGGTAAACGGACGTACGAATTTTATTTCATTCCTGTGATCAGTAAAAACGTTTCAGACATTGTCTGTGATGATTTGGAAGTGGCACAGTGACCAAGGGTTTCGTTCATTGATTGAATCAATATTCAAATAGTTTTTAAGTGTTATTTTTGTCTATTCGACCATAAAATCCCTATTTTCGGAATTTGTTATGAAATTACTATTTTATTGAATTAAGACTTTCAGAATTGCTGTTTTATTTTTCAAGAATGAGAATATTAAATACGTCTTCTCAAAAACCTCAAAATAATTTACTCGATGTAATTTTGGAAAATAGAAGGCGAAAATAAGATTCTCTCTATTGACGGAAGAATTATGTTGTTGAAATAAATGTAATTCTTGAAAATTCATAAATTCATTACGTATATTCATCTCTAAATCGAATTTTGTTGGATATTCGCATATAGAGTATAAGAGACTAAAGAGATCAATAGTTGAACATATTGAACTACATCTGAGATTTTCTCATCGGAATACCCACTGGTTATACAGCTTGATAATGAACATGCAGGAGACGTTGAATGGTGTTTATGTTTTAATTAGCACAAACCAGATTGTGTAATAATGTGTCAGGACACTCAACACCAAGGACAACTCCTGCAATCCAGACAAAATGAGCATCCCAACGTTCACCTAATCATCCTGACTTGTGAGCCCTAAACCTAGGATTTATCTCGTGGATAATGAAAGTCAGGGAAGGAAACTGGCGCTAGGAAAACACGAGGACTAGTAAAATATTCAAGGTTGGTAGTATACCGTGTATAAACTCAGAAATGAAATACTTCATTGCGCCTTCGCGAGACTGGAATACTTATATGATTTCGCCTTGTAGGACGTCTTATCCCAGCCATAAACGCTAGAGTTATAGGACTCCAAATGAATTGAGATGAGCGAATTTGTAAATTTTCATTGTTACCCTACCCTCATGTAAATAAGTTAGTTGAGCCTTTTGACTGATCACGGCCCAACATAATAACATTAGGGTTACGCATGGAACAGTGTGACTTGGCATAGATTTGCCTACGAAGAAGACTTTTCTTAACGTCTATTACTGTGTGGAAACGGAAGAAATAGCAGAAAAATTTTTGTGATATCTACACTCACAGGGAAAATAATCGATCCACTAAAAAAATCGATGAAGTTTGGTAATTCATAAACATGTTATTTCGAGTCCGATGATTCGATTTAATTTTTTTTTCGATTGTAGGTATGGTCATCAACCATCAATTTTGTATATGAAGAAAGCTTGCGTCCGTCATTTTATACAAGGTGAAACAAAATCTGTTTTTTCAACCTAGCTTTAGAACCACCCTTTGTGTGTTTCCCCTGTTCCATAGTGTGATTTCTTATTTCATCAACAAGACAACAAAAGCTGAAATTTTGTTGAAGATACAGGGTTTTTAGGGCAACATTAAACTCAACAATTTCACTATGGCTATGAAAGTACTTTCACGGATTTAACCTTAAATCCGGACGTTATGAAAATAAACTGAAAACTAAATGAAAACAAAAAAAGAGAAGTGTCAGCGTTTCATATTGTCCTGCATGCACCATTTATTGGAGGCGATTTCGTGCTAACGCTAAATACTGACCCACTGCATCAACCGCATTTATATAGGATTGCCAGGGAGTATTTAGCAGAGGTTGATATCCAAGAATTCAACTGGCCAACTCTAAACCCAGATCTAAACTTAATCGGGCATGTTTGGATGTTTTGGGAGGAAAACTTGATCTCGCGTACAAACTCCTGAAAATTTGCAGCAGCTCTGTGATGCTCTCATTGATTCAAAACCTTAATGAGGACATGCCGGGACGAATTGCACCTGTTATCCGCGTCTGGGCGTAAAACACGTTATGTTTTTGACTAAGTTTTCAGTTTATTTCATTAGGTCAGAATTTTAGGTTGAATTTGTTGAGATACTGTTGTAGCCTTAGCGAAATTCAATGTTTTACTGAAAACCCTGTATCTTTAACAAAAATTGAGCTAGTGTTACAAATGAACAATCAAATTGTCAAAAGAAGATTTTCCTTCATGATGAAATAAGAAATTGCACGGTGGAACAACTGGAACACACCAGGGGTGGTTTTGAAGTTAGGATGAAAAAACAGATTTTGTTTCACCCTGTGATCTGGTGATCGATTGAAGATAAACATATCTACAATTGAAAAAAAATTCAATCGAAAGGGACTTGAAATAACATACTTATGAATTAACAAACTTCATCGATTTTTTGAGTGGATCGATTATTTTGCCAGTGAGTGTATAATTTCATCTCTTCACATAAGGAGAATTCGAAAACATATTGAGGTAAACCTTAAATGTTTAATCTGTACAATCATCACCGATTCTAATCGGTTGATAGAGGTCCACCAAAAAGTAACTATGATCTTGGAAGTGAATTAAGTCCCTCTGTCCCTTCTAGAAACCAGTCGGATGGAAATCTACGCGTCCTTAGTTCGCTTTCACCGTCCTCACATTTCAGTAGCGGGTAAATATTTCTTGGAAAACTCCGTTGGGCTGTATAGTCAGTCCCTTATTCAGAATTTCAGGATCGCTGTAAGAGGATCAAACTTCGTTCTGCCGTGTATTTTGTTAGGTTCCTTATTTCCCCTAAGCCCGAGTTATCGATATAACCTACCGCGCAATATTGCTAGAGTAGTACGGGGAGGTTTTTCGATCAGCGAATGATATTTTCAGCATGATACTTCGCCGTGTCTACCAGTTTCCATGAATAGAAATTGGAATTCAGTATCTGAACTGATAGAATTACCTGTATTAGTTGCACTGTTATTGGGAAGGCAGCTTCGGAAACACTTTTTTGCCGTAAAAAATATGGTATTAGATTTAAGCTACTCGATTTAACTTTTTTAAGCTATCAGTTCTTGAGGCTATAACTATGATGATGTATCATTATTCAAATGATTGAATGATAATAAAAAAATGAATCGAGTGGATTCAAGTTATAAAGTGAAATTATGTACGAACTATACTAACGAATACCCTCTAGAATCATGTCATTATGCTATATTATTACTTTTAGAGGATTGAATAATTCTTTCATGAAATGACGACATAGTCATTTATGTGTGGAAACTTGACAGAATAGAAAAAAGATACCCGTATGTTCAGGCATAATTTTCAATTATCAAAATGCATAAACGTAAACAAGGAACTTGCGCGAAAATGAAGAGAAAATAGTTTGCTACAGTTTTTTGTGTTATTTCAAAACAAAAAATCGTATTTAGAAAATTCGAGAATACGGACAGAAGAATCTAGCTTCAAAATTACTTAAATTTCAGTTTTTCCGTCGTGGTGCTATATATAGGTTTCAATTCGAAACGAACTTTTGCTCGTCATTTAGGGTGGAAAAGATGGGATATGACGCAACAAAATCATAAGTCTGTAGACAGTTTCTTGAACATCTTAGATTCTGAAAGATTACCATTTGGAGAGCGAGACCTAGTTTGATAATCTCTCCTGACTTCAAAACAGCCTTTTCATAATATCGAAGATATTTCAAGGAGCAGTTTTGTTTTTTTCAAGATGAAAAATCAGATCAAATCAATAGAAAAATGTCTTTCGATATTTATATACCAGCTCATTATTCACGCAAATCGTTGAATCACTTATACGGGGGACACCGATGTGTTTACTCAGGCTTCTCTCTGTCCTAATATCATCATACCTAAAAATGTATTGTGCCTCGTCTTACTGGAAAGCTTACTTAGTTATAACGACCTCAGTTCTAATAACGATAATGATTGTACTCTTTCTACATTTTCCTTTGATGCTAATACTACTATGAAACTACTATACATCGTTTATTGTTTGATATACAAGACATACTGTGCAGCCATATCTCAAAAGAATTTATATTGAGTGATTAGTCAATGAAAGCCGATTCTATGGTGCCTACTCATATTACGCCCCAGTTCTTTCACAATTCCTGGAACAACTGCATCTTCTCTTATCGAACGATCGTGCACACACAATATCCTCCCTCGAAACTTCCAAGTTTTCTTTCCTCCTCGAAATAGATTTTCACCCAGCAACCAAACTTTCCAGAAAATCTCATTTGACAAAATCCCCCAAATTTCCTTATTTCAAATGTGTTCCAGCCGTGAATTCAATTCCGTCTTTGAGGTCGACGCAGTTGATTCGGCCTACTCCACCTCAGAGAGTGCTGAACTCCAATTGCTCCTCAGGGACTGCACTACCTTATATACTATCTTTAAGCAGGGTAGCTCTACTAGCACTTGATTCGCCGTCAGTTCGGTCAAAGTCAGTCTGAGAATGCAAAATGTCTCTTAACGCACTTAGATCAAATAATCAGGTCAACCTCTTTTGGGTGCCTGGTCATTCTGGAGTGCTGGGTATTGAAATGGCTGATCAGCTAGCAAGGGAGGGGGGATTAACCTCCTTCATTGGACTAGATCCATTCTTCGGCTTCCCAACAAACCACCAAGCAATGGCGGTTAAAGATTGGGAACAAAAGAGGAAGACCAGATCCTGGCAAATGATGAAAGGACAAAGACAGGCTAAGTAATTCCTCTCGTACTCAGCGATCTGGACTAGAAAAGTTCTCTCACTTAGTAAGTCAGAACTAAGGATACCGACAGGCATGCTCAGGGTACACTGTCCTGTGAATCATCATCTTCAGAACAAGGAAAGGTTCCTGATGGTACCTGTCGCTATTGCCAAAAAACCACTGAGACAGCTGAACACCTGCTATGCAGAGGAGAGGGCTGCGACATCTTGACCCCTTTTTCTCAAAACCGAAACAAGTAATGGGTGCAGCGCCTAAGAAAGTGGTAAAGTATATCGAGGTCTTGCTACTCGACTGGTAAAAAGCTCAATAGATCTTTAGATCTTTAATCTAATATAAGCTAATCAAACGCCTACTTATATTTCGCCCCAGTTCTGTCGCAGTTTCTGGAACACCTGCATCTTCCCTTATCGAACGATCGTGCACACACAATATCCTCCCTTAAAACTCCCAAGTTTTCTATCCTCCCCGAAATAGATGTTTACACAGCAACCAAACTTCCCAGAAAATCCCATTTGGCAAAGTCCCCCACATCTCCTTAATTCAAATGTGTTCGAGCCGTGCCGGTGAAATCAATTCCGTCTACGAGGTCGCCGCAGTTGATTCGGCCTACTCCACCACAGGGAGTGCTAAACTCCAATTACTCCTCGGGGACGGCACTACCTTGTCGTTACCAGAGCGTTTGAGATAAACGCCAGTCCGGAGTGCGTCTGCAAACTTCACCTACTTTCGTGACGGTTAAATTAGCCGTCGCAAACATCGGATCGAAGTCAAATTATATTCTTTAAATACGTTTCATAACCGCCGACGGGTTTCTGCTGAGTTTTCGGCTGAGATATTTCGATTCGTATCCCTTTGAACCTTCGTATCGTCCTCTGAGGTATGGTAAGGATAATTGGGAAGTTTTTTTGTGAGTGACGTTCTTGGTAGTTTCGGTGTGATGCGAATAAGTTTCTTGTTGGTAGCCTCATCTAGGAGAACTTTCTCTATTGAATTCCATTTCGTTGTGATGACCCTTTCTGAGTCAATTGACTAAGGATTCTACTCTTAGTTACCTTCTGCTCTAGTGGTTTCTATAGATTATTAACTTTGGCATGTTCCTTTTCATCTTCAAAATGTCTTTTATAGTCTATGGTGTATATGTCTGCGTATAGTAGCGAGAACCCCGAACATCACTCTGAAAATACATATCACATTTGTTGAAAGTTACCAACAGGTAGTGCCCGAATTGAAGAATCCTCATGATTTCAAGCCATTTCAATAATTTTTCAACTAGATACAGCTTTCGGAGTGACATGACTTTTGAGATTCACGAACCAATGGAAGGAAAAGAATTTCATGAGTTGATTAAACTCTGCTCTTCTATAAAAATTTTCTTCAGACTTTTCGATCAATTAGAGAAAGCAATTAAACATTTGGTTTTCTTGAAAAAAAATTGAGTAGAAAGTGGTACATTATAAGCCTAGTAGATAAGCGATGTAGGCTCTGGACCGAATATGTCTTGGCAAACTTCGTTTCAAGTCCTTTAAACCCGACGTCATGATTCAAAATGGCTGCGTGATAGGTGTGACACCTGATTGAAGGTATTCCAAATATTCCAGAAAAGATATTTGTCTTGTACTCTTGAAAAAATCAGAAATTTGCTCGGTGTCATGAAAAAGACGATAATCAAATAGCAACCGCATAAGAGATTGGTTATATAATAAGATCACTGAGTATATTCTTATTAATATTAACTTGTGCCTACCATTACTATTTCATTCATCAAAGAGACATAAGTTCCTACGGTTCATTTGATTGGAAACCCCGGGCTCACACCGTTCACCTAAGGTATTCCTTCTGTTTTGATGTGAAGTTTGTATTTATTCATAGTTATTTTGTGAGCAGTACTCAGTACTGAACTCAGTTTGCTGGAAAGTGAGTAAATTATGTTTTTCTAGGCTTCCTTATCACTATCATTACTTATGGTGGTATTCTGCTTTACATCTGTTAGTTACAATACTGTAGCGTACGATTGATCTGTAACTGGCCGACTAACAGATTCGTAAATAATGCAATTCTAGAATGGTTTATGTAACTTTCTTACTTACAGTGTCACTTTTGAACTACTCGTCGAAAAACTTAACCTTCACTCGTAATATTTGATCATGGAACTTTATGTATTATGAGTAAATGGTTTCGATTTGAATTTGAGAATACATTTATCTGAATGTAGTTTGCGTTTGTTTCTTTCATCTAATAAATTGAAAACCGAAAAAAAAATTATTGATTAAAATTGCTGTAGAGCATTTATTGAGTTTATAGTACACTGGTTCTTCAATCTGAATGTTCACAAACTCGACATTTGGCATTTTTCCCATCTGAACATTTTCTGATGGGCATCCGGCATTTCAAATGGATTCATTTGATCACGCAACCTTTTCCTTCCAATAAAGTTCCCACTTTAAAAAAGAATGATTTCCAGGTCATGTATATTAATTATTGATGATGTTTTACCTGTTATGATTTTCTTCCGATAAGAATCTAATAAACGAAGCCATATTATTTTTGTTCATCAGGAATTTCTTATATTAAAACGTTGGTGTTCTTCGTAAAATAAACAAACCATTCAACGTGACCTCACAATATGTCATTCGATAATGCTTCCGATCACCCGTCGAGTACTCATAAATATTTTACGATTTCTGTGAGCTACAGATCCCTTAAAGAGGCTCGAATTGCAATTTTCCTGTAAGCTTATGAAAAGTTAAAGATTGGCTTACAGATGAAATCAAAATACCACCATTAGAGCTGATTTCTTGAGAATAAAGATTGAAATTTCCTGATATATACAGTGAAGACGGTTGAGGCGTATATTAATATGACCTTGAAAATACTCACTTAATACGCTCAAAAACACGCTTTTGACATTCTATTATGTCGGAAATGGCAAAAAAACACCCCATGTGACGAATTCAACGGGAGAATCTGATCGTATATTTCCATCCCGAATGATCTATTTTGTCGACTCGCATGGGGCGGCCGACGGCGACCGCCTCACATCTGAAACGAGACAAAAAGAATACAGTCCAATTTCGGGGTGTAACGCGACAGGAACACTCGCTCATAGGCAATTTGATCCTATTGAACGGGGTCTCCATGGGCGACGGATCCGGATAAATTGAATCAGCGAAGGCGAAACGGCTCTAAGAGGGCCCCGGGCGATGAATGGAGTTAATTAATTAGTCGGTATAGGATGCGACAGTTTCGAAACAGGACGATGCTGTGTGTCTTAGATTGCTGCCAGTGGTGAATTATGTAATATCGGGATGTGTTTTGCTTTGTCGAGGTTTTTGGCCTTGTTTGTGTTATGAACCCAAGGCGAATTCGAAGCGGTACTCACTGATTAATATTGGCTTGGTCGGAAATTTACTCGGGGTGGTTCTGGTACGTAACCACGCGCTGCAGAGTTTTAAGGGACACATCGTCAGAGTCTCTTCTTCAGCAAACTCCAAACATTATCAGTTTCTGACATTGCAATCCAAACAACAATATTATGCTTCTTTTTTCTTCCTCAGCCCTTAATTTATTGTATATCCAGCTCCTTATTACACTGATAAAATCCATATAAACAGCATGAAATCGTATTATTTAATATATGAGATCTAGATTCGACTTTTATTGAAAAATCAAAAAAATAATTAGTCGGAATATGATGCGACAATTTAGAAACAAGACGATGATGTGTGTCTAAGATTGCTGCCTGTGTTGAATTATGTAATATCGGGATGTGTTTTGCTTTGTCGAGGTTTTTGGCCTTGTTTGTGTTATGAACCTTAGGCGAACTCGAAGCGGTCCTCACTGATTATTAGAGAGTTGAAGTACTGCCATGAACGTAGACGCAACAACAATATCAATATAGTTAAAACATATAAAGGTTAGTTTTACGTCTGATGGTATGACGTATTCATGGCAGAACTTCAACTCAACGGTTACGTGCTGCTTTACGTGCTCTGCGCACCTCAACTCTCTAGTATCGGAGTGGTCGGTACAGAGATTTACTCCAGGTGGTTCTGGTTCACAACCATGCGCTGCAGAGCCTTAAGGTACACCTAGGACCACGTCGTTGGAGTCGCGTCTTCAACCAACTCCAAACATGATCAGTGCAATCTGCACATCTATCTATTATTGTAATAATATATGCTTTTGTTCTTCATCATCAGCCTTCATTCGCCCACCCCTTAATTTCTTCTATATTCTGCTCCTTATTACAATAATAAAAAGCATATAAACAGCATATTATTGAATGATTTAAGTTAATAGTCTTAAGCCTTTATTTCACGACAGCCTGCGAATGCTAGCCGAAACTTTGAATACAAAGAACTAAGATGATAGAAAAAGAACAGCATGAAATAATAAATATACAAATATCAAAGATTTGTAGGTTTCAATAAAAGAGAATAAAGTAATGCAAACAGAAAAATTTTAGTGTAACCAGAAATAAGAACGTTTTAAAGTCCAAGGCAAAATTATTTTTATTGCACTGACGTCTATAATAGTATATTATGCAACGAGCGAATAATAGCCATTATACGCAAGTATGAGTAGTCATTTATCCACGACTACTGAATATATTTCTTGAAGATTTCAACATTTGGCGACCGCGACAAAACTCTTCTATGACAAGCGTGAAAAATGTCAAGTTGACACATGAGATTGGAGAACTGGTCATTGTATATTTAGTAATAAAAATGCTTCAATCGGTATAATGAAAGTAGATTTGGTCCTCGATTGACAAGGTATTCCCATATTTGTTAGTAGTAGAGTATTTTAGAATACTGATGAAATAGCAATTCAAAGAATATTATATCAACGCTAAATCTATGAAGCATCTGACAGCAGTGAATTAAGTCACTTGTGATTAATGGATATTATTTTGGCCGAGCCCACAGACGTAAAATGGCTAGATTATATGTAGTAGTCGTGGATGAAAACTATTTTATAGCTGTAAGCCAACATTATAATTTTTCGTATCATTTTTCCTGATTCCAAAATCGGTACTATGTATGGTAAACAGGTCTTACACAATTTTCAGAATAGAGTATCGAGAGAAAAAATACTGTTCCAATTTAGTTTCGAATTCAAACTCAGAAAGATGCTGTATATGTAGGTGTAAAACTTGATCAGAGAATCGTCAGGCATTTCCACTGAGCGAATTCATAAAACTTTCAACTGCTCTTTTATGTGCGGAAAGCTGTCAGATTGAAAATACTCTTGGTCGTACAAAAAGTAATCGAAGTGGGTAAAAAGCAGCAGAGATTTCGTTAGGAAGTATTTCACACTTTTTCAGATATTTTCATGTCGGAAATTATTCACAAAAATCAGTGAATTATTAATTTTCAACTCCAGAAGAGCGCATAACCTACTTCGGAATTTACCGCTTTTTTCGTCGCAATCATGAAGTGAATTACGTAAAAGTGACAAAATTCAGGATATTCAATCCGCCTTGCCTAACAACTTTGATTTATTTCATCATCTGGCCTAGTGCCCGCTGAGAATTGATTTAATGTTGTAGAATAAATTGCTCGCACTTCGCCGAAATCGCAATCAGTTTTCATTTTATGGTTCGATTGTCTGAGTTCGGAACGGCATATTTTCGATTTATGTCTCTTGTTGCTTGCCCCTATCGGGGTTTTTCGATAAATTCTTTTGGTGACAAACGATGCTGGTTCTGTCGTTTATATCTTAATATCGGGTTGGCTTGAATTTAGTTGTAACGATTTTTCGTTTTTGAAAAAACATCCTGTTGTAATAATGATATAGTATTGACAACAAAGGTAGCATTAAATACAAGTATGTCATTTCAAACTGGTAGGTACCAGTCTAACATAACAAAATGTCGAATTTTCACCTGATTTTGATATTAATAACTGAAAAAAAAATTTCGTCATGGCAATACAGGGTCAAGTAATACATACTTTATTGATCATAAGAAGTTCAACTTGTTTTTATGTCCGCCGGTATGTCTATCCACCATTATTCCAATGAATTGAAATAATATTAATAACAATAATAAGTAGACAAGTCAAACACATCAGACTTACATAAGATACTGATTGAAGCAGATGGTTCAACACCTCTACTACTAAGCGAGCACCCTTATAAAAACACCACACAGACGGATAGTGATCAAATTCAAAGATGGAGAGAATAGCCCCTACATGGAAGACACCTGAACGAGGTCACCCAGGAACATGTCGACATTCCTGCGTTGAACTACTAGCTGACTTCTGGAAGATTGTTTCCTGAAACAGAAGGTTTTCTACTTACCATTCAAGATCAAGTAGTGCAAACTAAAAACTATCAGAAATATATCATGAGGGATAGGAGCCTCACCAACGATAGATGCCGCTACGGATGCCAAACATCAGAAATAATCCAACATATGACAGGAGGCTGCAAAATGTTCGCTGGAAATAAGTCGACATGATGCAGTTTGTAAAATACTTCATCAGGAACTCGCCATCCAACTGAAAATGCTGCAATCCGAAACAATTCCATATTATACTCGTAAGTATCAGCCTGAAGTAGTAATGGAGAACCACCATTACAGGCTATACTGGAATCGCACAGTACTTCGAAATTTAACAGTTGCCAATAACAGGCCAGGCATAATTCTAGTGAAGAAAAAAGAGAAGAGATCAATACTTATAGACGTATCCATCCGAATAACAACAATCTACGTCAAAAATATCAAAAAAATAAAATATTTGTTTTATTCTTTGTCAAGGTGTATCTTTCGTTTATGTTTTGTATCTAGTCTGTATTGAATATCTTGAGACCGCAAAATATTTTATCATAAATCGCAAGATGCAGTTATCAAATCTATAAATTCGTATCTGTGAATCGCACATATTACTATATTAGAATTGTGGATGCCGCAGGTTTCGATAATTCTTCTGACTTTATCCTCTGAAACACATAAAGGGAAAATTTTGATTATTTCCTGCAAGTAACAACTCAATAATACTCCATTCTAAGCTATTGATAGTTACATAGTTGTTTAATCGTTTATGGCTTGACTTCTCAACATAAATCGAAAACGCTGAATGCAAAAAAGATGTAAATATTTCCGAAATGAAATAATGAAACACAATCCTGAAAACTGTGCGTATCTAAAGTACCATACTTTAACCTATTTGCTTTACCATACAGGGTGTTCCTAAATTGAACGTACAAACGAAAAGGGGAGATTCCTTAAGTGAGTTTAAGAAAAAAAAGTCCCATAAACATGGGGTCGCAAACGTTTCGTTTTCGAGATACAGAGTGTTGAAGTTTAAAAATTTTTTTTCTCGAAATCGTTGGTAGATAGGACGACAAAACTACAAGAGACCGAAAAGTTTAGTATGAGAACAAAGCGTCTTTTTACATTTTTTCAAATTAACAGTTGCTCACCAAAAAAAAGTACTGCAGAAGAACAGGTGGCAGTGTTCCAGAAAAAATATTACCCTGTAGATCTTCTATCGAAATTGCCATGTCACGTGGTGAGAACTTTCAAATGTAATATCTATGCCAAATTTCAGTTGAATATCTTGTGAAGTGTAGATACTATGAGAAAAAAACTTGAAAAAAATTCAAACTTCAACACTCTGTATCTCGAAAACGAAACGTTTGCGACCCCATGTTTATGGGACTTTTTTTTCTTAAACTCACTTAAGGAATCTCCCCTTTTCATTTGTACGTTCAATTTAGGAACACCCTGTATATGTTATAATAAGCGGATGTATCACATATAACAAAGCATGAAGGATCTTATAACAAATATAAAGATATGAAGTGAATTCAGTACCTGTATCGAATTGACAGTGGAAAGAAGAATAACTCTTTATTTTTCAGAAGCGCCTATTCATTAGGATTAACTTGCCTACTCCTTCCGCAGTTGAATGAACAAATCGCAATTCCCTGATTAAAGTACATTCATTCTGCGATTAATCGTTCCAATCAATCGTTTTTCGCCGAGCGAAATTATATACATGAATCTCAGTCAGATCTACTCGGTCGGAAGGAATTTGAATTGCCATTAGAAGAAGGTCCTACATTAAGGAGCAGATACGGTGATGAATATAAAAACAGATTCGTTGAATCTATTTATACTGTGAGAATTTTGAGTTTCATGTTCTTTGAACGTCTTCTTTGAACATTGACTAGAGAAATCAACAACGACATGACCTCACCTCACCAAACCTTATTTCAACCTCAACGATTTGGAAATAAGTTTTCGAAGTAGAGCTAAATGATTATTACCATTGCGTCGAATTGCTCAAAATTCAGTTATTATAGGTCATATTCAAAAGCTGTTAAAATTTCTTCGCTTTTCAAATTAAAAATCTTTCGTTCAGAGTTCGGGAAGTTCGAGAAAAAAAATTTACATAAAATTAGTTTGTGTTTCAAATATCTGATATTTTTCACTAAACTTAGTTTGAAATCGTTGTTGATTTAATAACTTGACTGCACCATTATATTTCTTTCTCTTCAAACGATTTAAAAGTAGAAGAAAAAAATATGTTGAATTTTTTTCATCATTCTATAAAATTGATAGTTGAAATGTAGCGAGTTCAATATTTTGTGATTTATATTGAATCATTTTTGATGTTCTAAGTTATTCAATGCAGACGATGAAAAAAACGTCAACTCAAACGACACAAGGAATCATTAACCTACAACTTCATAATCATAACGATTCAATTAATTGAAGTTTGAAAACAAAATACAGATATGTCAACTTATAATTATTATTTTTTAGGGTTGCATCTACGTGAAATGATGAAGAGTTATTTCAACCTATTTTTTTTCACTTGAAAAACGTTTGAGGGGACAAATGTGTGTAATTTAAAAAATTTATCGAAGTGTAGTTTTTAGGGGTAGTAATCAGAAACGAAATTTCTAAGTTGGATTCTGGCTTTGCGATATCATTTGGAAATGGTTGAACTTTTCACCACCTGAGTGCCCAGATATTAGCTGCTTAGAACATTTTTGGACATCCTGTATTATACAGGATATCAGGGAGAAAAGTACCATCCATAATGATACGCGATAGAGGACCATAAAATATGAAAAAAAGCTCCCATGAATTGTATGTCCGTAACATATTTTTTTGAGAAATACAGGTTGTTAAAGGTTATCATTCGATCACAAGGCCAGGAATTCGAATATCTTATAAATACTTAATTTTTTTGTTGATTAATCAGTCTTCTGCTGTTGTTATTAAAATTTAATAATTGAAGTGTTATGTCCTCTTTATTGTAAGGAGGTTACTTTGGCGCTATTCGACAATTTGCGTGCATTATATTTTTTCGATGCGTTTTTACCTGAAACCGTTGGTCCTAGCGACTTCAACAAACTATACCATTTTGAAGGAAAAAAGATAGAGAAATCGCTTTTTCTTGTCGAGAATGACATACATTGTAGGGCGAAAAAGTAAGGGTCGATTTGAATGAGGAGGAATCCTGTATGTTGCGACCTCTATTAAAAATCTAAAAATTTGTAGGATATTTGGATTCTGCATCATACGAAATCGCTGCAAATCACAATGACATTTTGTTCAATTCTTACCTCTTTGCCTAAAGTTATCAAAAAAACAAATAAAAACATAAACTGTAACACCCTCAGTTTTCAAAGGAAGCAGTTTCGGACATATATTAATGGGGCCTTTTTTCCATATTTTATGGTCCTTATAACGTGGCACTATACATGGTTCTTTTTTCCTTGACACCCTGTAGAGAATCTGAACTTCATTCCGATTTAAACAACCTGTGAGACATAGCAAGAAATATTTGAAACATAATAAAATGAAAATCTTATAGTAGGAAAGTTCACCGGGTCACGTAAAAAAGGCCGTGTGTTTTTCGACCGAGGCAGCTAGAACTATAATGCAAAATGACAGATCCCATTATTTACTGAAAAACAACAAAGTGAAAGTAGCAAACCATGTAAGGAGAAAGGGAAGAAAGTATAATATCAGCTAACCCAGAAAAAGGACGACCCTTTTCTCGTACACGGATTTATAACCCGTCTTGAAAACTTTAAAGTACACAGTTGCGCTCCCAGAGTTTCTGACAAATTAAATGATAATATTATAAACTTCACTTTTTGCAACGTGGTGTGGACCAGAATGGATACGACTATACCCTCCTGTTGGATTTCTGGCTGAACTTTCATAAAATTTGCAGAGAATAATTTCAACGGCTTCTTCCAGGAAAATAAGAACTAATGAGGGTTTGAGACGGTTGAAAACTGACACTGCGTTAAATTATATGGTTGACTCTGAAGTCGAGCAGACATCACTACTCGATGGTGGTTTTATTTTTTAACGTTCGGATTGTAGTTTTCCATTTCTTCCTTTTTGACTGAAAACTTGCTGAAAGATATGTGAAACAACGATTAATATTAATTTTTTAAAGAAATTGAGAACTTTTCATGATGAGGATATGTATTTTTTTCAAACGATCTCAATGATAACACTCTGAGCGATCATTGCAAGGCACTCATTTTATGGAGATCAAAAAGGTACATTCTTATGAAAAACACATTTTTAGGTCTTTTTTTCAGACATTTGTTTCTTGAAAAACATAGTGCTAAATTTCTGCAATTTCTTGAAATTGTTCGAAATTAGTGTCTTCCACGGAAAATTCTAATTGAAAATCTTTAATTTTGGGAATTGGGACAAAAATAAACTGAATTGAATAATGTTTAAATTTGGCGACGTTTCGTTAAATTTTTCATCTGTTTCTTCAGGTCTGAAAAAATTACACTTACATCATTTTTTTCTGATGTTTTTGACAAAAATCCAACAATACTAAGCTTTCGCAAAAAAACATGAATTGCCTTTTTAAACTTTATTATTCTTAAGTCATGGAATAAAATGCACAAAATTCAGTCATAAATACATGAACTTCAGACCAGAAAAACTCAACAATAAACTAATTACTTAACCTCACATATTATAATATTTCGAATATCACATGTTTGACTAGATTCAAAAACACAGAAATAATTGACTACCACATAAAAATATTCACTTTTCTTCCTCATCATTCTTTCAATCATTATATTTTCCTGTCATATGTTTATATTTTATTAGGATACTGTTATATAAATTACTCAGGTATTCTGTAGCTGATCTGAAATTAACGGTTAATATTCATGTAAATTATCTCTAAAATATTTCTGTTTTTATAATTTTTTTCTCGGTTATATCTTTTCAAATTTTCGAAATCGAATCGATGGTCACCATTGAAGAAATGGGAGCACAGGGTAGTCTTGTCTCTATTTTTCACGTCTCTCAGATCGTTTCTATGTTGTTTAGTTCTTTTCTTTGAATATTGTTTCGTTTGTGTTATGAAGACCATTGGACAGCTTAGACAAGGGATGCCATATATCAAGTTGGAAATCTGTTGTTTGTTAACTTTATCCTTTATGTGTAGGTATAGTTTATTCACGGTTTTCAAATTGAAAAATACTAATTTGTTATTTTCAGATTTCAATGTCTTTTTTATTCTTTGGGAAAGTTGTAGGATGTATGGCATCTTGTAATATTTTTTCTGTATCAGTGATTTACTTTCTCCTGTCTTTCTAGTTGTGTTTGATATTAGTTTTCGAACTAGTTCGTGAATTTTTTTCAAATGACCTAGGCTAATAATTATCATGTAATATTTTTGTGTTTTTCATGATATTCTCTTCTTGATATCGAAAGATGCTCAATTTAATCGATCTAAACAATATATTGTTGATAGTTTTCATTTTATAATTCATCGAATGGTTAGATAAGAAGTTAAAAATTTTCCCGGAATTTGTGTGTTTTATATACCTATTTCTTTCAAGATTCTGCTTTTGTGTTCGTGTAACCATGATATCTAGTAGGGTTTGTAAGGGTGTCTTGGTTGTCCAATGGTCTATATAGGACAAACGAAATAATATTTGAAGAATAGAAGCAAACAACATGGAAACGATCTGAAAGACGTGAAAAATAGAGACAAGACTGTCCTGTGATCCCATTTCTTTAATGCCGACAATCGATTCGATTTCTAAAATGTAAAGATATATAAGTATTAAAAGATTAATATTTTATTGTAGATGATTCACATCAACATTTTAAAAACCTAAGAGGTATCAGTTTGATTTTATCCATTTATATCTATTGAGTGTATTACTCAGAAGACTTTTCTACTTTCTTCAACGGTTCGTAAGTCCGTTGAAGTAGCAGTGAGATGATGGAGAGTAAGGGGTTGTAAATCCACCACAAACCAAGTAAAACTCGCTGTAGAGAGAATAGTTTATTTACGTCAAAATGTGAACAAAAAATGTTAATGAGAAATAAATGGAATAGTTTATATATTAATTGTGAAGACACACATTTTTCGTCATGGGCCGCTTTCCGGAGTTGCTGTAATCTGAAAAGTTTGCATATTGTATGCTCTAAAAATGGTATTGAATAAATGAGGTCGAACATTGCTCTCTCATAATTTTCCATAGGATTTGAATTTTGGATTTTTAGATTCGATTTTTTCTAGGTAATCCATAATGCTTAAAATAATGGATTTTTTTTTGTAACTGTGTGAAACTGATATATTTTCGCACAATTTCTGCTTTCAAAGCACGGCAGAACAAATATATTTCGAACAGGATTAAAAAAAATCAGAACTGAAAAATCCACCTTCTTCCGCAGAGTATCGTACATAGAAACCTGGATAATCCCTAGACTGTGACACACCGATCAAATTCTGACAGTAAATATTCGACAAACAAATCTCAACTTCACATCTAAAATGAAGGACTCTTCATAAACACAGTAAATCTACAAACAACACTTGATCTCCGTATTTGCGTGTGACATCAGTGCGCATGGTTAATTTCGAGATTAGGGAACACTTCCGCAGTTATTTGTCGTGTATGTCACCACGAACGTTGAACAAAAACCGATGTTTTATCACGAACCAGATAAATGCAAACAAAAAACCGCATTTGCATCCACTGATGTCACGTGGTCTCCCCCAAGTCCCCTATGGCAAATATGTCGGTTCGGTTGGCTAGTCGGATAAATTAACGTTTTTCACGGTACAGAGATATAAATTTCCATGTAGAATATGATGTTGAAATATAGATGTATAATATGTACTCGTATAGCTACGTTCTTTAAATGTTGGAATTTTTTAGCCCCATGCCATTTCACTAGTGGAATGAAGTAATTCAATCAGTTTCGAATTCTCAATATAATAAAAGTATATTATGGAACGAACGTATAATGATAGCTATTATTCACGGGCTGAAGTTTAGGCTACGAGACAAAGGCGAGTGGCCTTAATTGCCGTGTGAATAACAGCCATTATGCGCGAGTAGCATTCTATTCCTTATCCACAATTACTGAATATATTTCTTGAAATTCTTAACATTTTGTGACCGTAATATGTAATTTTTTTACTAGTGTGGAAAAAGTCAAGTTGAAATTTTTTGGAGAACTTGTCATTGTATATTTTGTAATGAAAGTTGATTTGGGCCCCGATTGAAAAGGTATGCCTAAATTGGTTAGTTGGGGAAGTCGAATACTGAAGAAATATAAATTTGAAGACTACAACATTTAAGCTCAACTAAGGAAACATCTGACAGCAGTGAATTATGATTCATTGGTTACTAAGTGTTTAATGGATATTAGAATGGCTGAGCTTATACAGCTTTGTAAATTATCAACGGAAACGTGCGATATTCAATGTATTAGAGAGAGTATTTTGCAGTGCTATACTCGACAGATTACGTGCTATGTTTTGCTTTCGTTTGACGCGATGGATGGTCCAATGAACGAATAATATTGTTTTCTCTCTCAAGTCGACTGATGCTGCACGTAATACTCGATGCGAGAAGTGCAGATTCCCTACCTAACTACATTATTTCAGTCCGTCGTTCATTTAGAGAGACAAATCACGTAAACCTTTCGATTATACCATTGTTCAACTGCACGGCAAAATTCTCACTCTGATGCATTTAATTTTGTATGTATCCGATGTGAATTTCCAAACCTGTATGAAAATGAAAAAAAAAAAAAAATGGGTAGATGCATTTGTTGGTCCGGAGCCTTCGCTGCCAATCTGTCGCACATCTGTCAGAAGTTTCTTCAGGAACTGGCTGAACAGGGAATTTTCCTCGGAATGGAGCGCAGGGGTGGGCCTGAGGTGGTCGAGGATTCTCATTGAGAGACCGTCCTCGCGATCTGAGGTCAATAGGCTTCTGCTGCTGGAGAGGAAACAACT
Organism: Propylea japonica; assembly: GCA_013421045.1. Taxonomy (NCBI): domain Eukaryota; kingdom Metazoa; phylum Arthropoda; class Insecta; order Coleoptera; family Coccinellidae; genus Propylea; species Propylea japonica. Next base: position 10,068,740 of record CM024244.1, read on the forward strand.
CAGTCTGGTGACTGGTGCATTGACTGGTCACCTGTTTAACAAGCATTTGAAGAGAATGGGATTGACGAGCTGCTCCCTATGCCGGTGGTGCAGGAGTACTGATGAAACGGTTGAGCATATTTTGTTCAACTGTGAAAACCTTACTGAGTTAAGGTCAACACACCTAGGAAATCCAACACCTTCTCTTCCTATGGTGAGAGGGACCACTCCTGGCAGGCTCGCGACATTTCTGCCTTCGTGTCTGAGGAGCTGAGTCTCTGTAGAATGATGCGGGTGAACAATGGGCCACTAGGCCTCAGTTCGGCCGGTAAGGCACCGCACAGAGAAGAAGAAGAAGAAAATGGGTAGATTATACAATAGTCGTGAATAAAATTTATTGTTCTATTGCTATACGGTTGGATTCAATTACACCCGCTCTTCATTTTTTTCTGAGAAGTGGAACTTACATCCTTCAGAAATCAGAGACTCTTTTCGTTCAAAATTGAATGAGAATTTTTGGAATGTATACTTTTAATTCAGAAAAATATGAAGGCGTTCTTTTACTCTCAAAAATAAAGATATTAGTACATATGACATTGTGAAGACCCAATGCGATGTGTTCAACGTGAATACATAATCATTTTTTCGTCGACCTCACAATGAAAGGTAGCTTTAAAGTATACGAAATTGATCAATAACGACCATTAGGTTGCTCATTATTATTATTTCAATGTTTAATTGTCATGGGCAACCGAACACAAAATACTCAGAAGCAGTACTAGTAATGTAACAACTCAACTCAAACATGGAAGAAATTTTTATTATGTAAAATGTATCTTACAGAACATGAAAATTTCGATCAGGACTTCATAATCAAATCATAATGCTATCGACGAGAGACATCGAGACCTTTAGAGATGAGAAACAGAAACATAAGAACAACCATCAAAAATAGAGACATTATGTACATGATCACAAATCGCTAATCATGTTTGTTTAAATAGCGGAGATCACAACACAAAGATTCTAATGACGGAACCTGATAATTTTAAAAGGAAAATTGAGAAATCCACATGTATTTTGTTAGATGAAGAACATAATTTGACCAATTGTTCGGTTAATAATAATAAATGACATCAGGAATTTTCAAAATTAAATGAAGCAACATCTCTATGTGTTGAAAACTTTCAATTTCAATTAGACTACAAACGAAAAAAGGCACAAATCCAAAGATTTTTCAAGTTTGTCTGAAGAAATCATGATATAGACACCGAAACGTTACGTTATCCTTTTCATTTATTTCCTTTTTTAGTTTTACTGTTGGACAACAATTTTTCAAAATCAATTTGCTCCTGACAAATTGGTGCATGGATTTAAGCAGGAGCATTTCATCTTAATTCATCTTTTTCAATTGTTTCTGTTTCAGAGCCTGGAAGTGAAAACCCAAAAAAAAATTCTAGAAACACCCTGATCCATGTTAATACTGCAGCTTATTATTTCAAAACTCATATTGCAAAGCATCGCTAGCATTATCGAAAATATTCCTTCAATCTTACTTCAGCTCATGAAAAAGTCAGGATCCAATAAAAATACATGAAACGGCTAAAGGACTAGTTTCATTTTGTTATTTACAGTTTCCAGGTTTTCGGTCGCAAACATGACAGAGTTTTATCAGTGGCATTAACATCTCTGAGTGATGTCGGTAGCAGCTACCTCATTTCTATCCCGGCTGCTGATTATATTAGCGAACACTCTGATTCCGTTCCTTCTCAGACATGATTAATGCACCTCCACTAATATAACGGCAAAACTTAGCCTTTACGGAAAAAGTTCGTCCATTTCTGAGATGACTCCCGACTTTCTTTGTATCTGAGGTGAAAAATTAAAATAGATAAGGGGGTTCCTTTCATCTTTCTTCTTGATAGATGGAGCCATCATGCCTGATGGAGTGGAAAAAATTGGGGAAATTGTTTCAAACTATTTGTTGGCGTGGAAGATATTACCAGATTGATATTTCTTCAGTTCACTGCTGGCCGTTTCCATACAGTCCCTGTTTTCTTGATAGTGTCTTTTGAGTTCAGTTTCCATTTGTTTTCACAACACCCAAAATCGTTTCTTTGAAATATCATTCCCTTCCGAGAAAAACGATCTTGAATTGTAAGCCCAGATCTGTTTCAGGTGATTTTACGCAGATTTCGAAGGATTGAATACTAGGGCGTTCAATAAGAATAGTGAGCCTAAAAATGAAAACAAACGATTTTTGTCAAAATAAATATTTATTATTCAACATAGGTAGTCTCTTTTAACTGAATAGACTGAGTCCAACGATATTCCAACATTGAGATGTCTTTGAAAAGTGAGATTTGTCAATGTTCCCAAAATATGCTTCAGTTTCCCATTTGACCTCTTCATTCCTTTCAAATTTCTTTTCCTGGAGCCATCTCTTCAGGTTTGAAAACAGATTATAATCGCTTGGGCTTAAATCTGGGAAAAAATAGTATGAGGAAGCTATTCGAGGCATAGTTCATGGATTTTGTCCATCGTTTTCTTTGATTTGTGATTTCGGCTTTCAATCGATCCTATAAAGCACAATAATAATCGGTATTGATTGATTTCCTCTTTTCAAATAGTTGATGAACAATATACCTGTATAATCCAAAAGACGCTTTAACCTTCCCGCCCGATGGTTGAGTCTTTGCACGCTTTGGTGTGACTCCACCCGGTCCTACCCATTATTGATTGATAGTACAGTATTATTATAAACGTTCAAACGATTACACGAATCGATTAAACAAAACTGCACATTCATTCAAATAGTAAGTCTTCGACATTCGAAAAGTTTTTGGCATTTTGGAGGTGAGGCCGAAAACATGGAAGAATTAAGAGTAATGCGAGCGATCGTGAAACAAATTTGTATAAAAACGATAAATTCGATAATTTTATATGAATAATTTGGATCAATTTAATCGATGGTTCCATAATATCTATCCTTATATGGTCATTCTAAATAAAATTTCAACTGTCAGAAGCTGATGAAAGATCGAACAGAAATATCGATTGGCTAGAAAACAACTACTGAACTATACCATAGGATTCATCATAATAGGCGAGCTACTGTTATTGTTTAAATTATTCAAAAAACAAAAGTGTTCTCAACATTTCGTTTTGAAAAGCTCCATTTCTGAGACATTCAAAATTTAATTTCATTTAATTTTTCAAGAGATTCTGGGATTTCCGAAGCTATGTCTTCGATACCAGATGGTTCTTAATTTGGAAATTATTCAAAAATGTATTTTCATTATTTATTCATTTATTCGATTATAATTTTGATATTTTCAACGAAAGTGATGAGTAAAACTGTTATTTTCCTCTCCATATTGTGTGGCAATAATCAAAAATAATTAATGATTTTGATAATGGAAAAGATGTTGGTATTTTATGGAGACAATGTTGTATGAAAAATGAGTGGAAAAAGGATCTGAGAATTTCAAATTAAAACTAACTGTCAATTCTGACAAAGGAGAATATTTTATGCTCAAAAACTTAAATTGAAACTTAAACTGAAAATTGTTGGTTACTATTAGTAAGTTAGTTATTATTAGTTGAATTAATTTGACTGCAGCTCTTTATAATAGAAACATTGGGTAACATGAATGAACGTAAAGGTCTTTCGTAGGTACCTACATGTGTTCAGTACATAATTCTATATAAAATCATTCAAATCTTCAAGCGTTGAAATACTGCCTTTGTATATTGTACAACGTGCACAAATGATATGAAATAAGAGAAAAGTCTCAAATGTTATCAGTACCTAATGTTTCATTTATGAGCTCTGAATTCCTCATGTTTGATATAAGTTCAATTATATATATATACCTATATATACAGGGTGACTGGTGACGTAAGGGACAACGGCTAACTGGAGATAGAGGACCTCAAACTGAATTAGGATTGGGGGTTTAAATGTCCTGTAAGGCTATTAGTTTCAGAGATACAGGGTGTTTTTTGCAAAAGTGCTAAAACTATAAACTCCCAATTTAAAGGTCCATTAAACCCTTAATCCTCCATTAGTTCCTTGTAATAATGGAGGATTAAGAGTTTAATGGACATTTAAATTTTAATTGACGTTCCTGCAACTGACAGTAAGAGGTTTATTATTCATTATAAATAAAATACATCCTACTACACGGATTTTTACTCAGTGTTTTCTGCAGATTCTAATTTCGCAATTTAATTTTTTTTATTTCATATACCGAGTGATATTTCTCACCTGACACGGAAATTGAAATTTGTGAATACGGACCTGCAATTTTTGGGAATTTTTTCTTGTCGATCTGATGGAGAATATGTATATTAACAAGCTTGCCAAATATCAGCGAAAAATTTGCCATATTGACGAAGATATGGGAGTTTATAGTTTTAGCACTTTTGAAAAAAACACCCTGTATATCTGAAACTAATAGCCTTATGGGACATTTAAACCCCCAATCCTCATTCCAGTTAGCCGTTGTCCCTTACGTCACCAGTCACCCTGTATATATATTCTTTTGAAATGAGAGCTAACAAAATACAATACATGAAACAAAAGATTCCCTAGCTGAGGTTGTTGCAAAACGGGGTACCATACTATTCTGTCGTATGATACCAGAGCACAGGGAAAAATCTCAGTAGAAAAAACCCTGTCTCGCCGTTTTTACAAAATTGAGACTTAAAACTATTCGAATAAATACCTTCAATATTCAGAAACAAAATACGTAATTCTTGCTCTTGGGCCAGGAGGGTGTTTTAAACCAGGTCTGGCGTTCCAAGTGATGATTTTCGAATCTTCTGTTCTTCTAAGACCGCTACAGGACCCTACTGAAGGGTAATCATCTTCCATAGATTTAAATAGTGGTATTTCATCTTAAATATCGAATTTTAATTTCGGAATTAAAAACGTGTGACAAACTTATGTCAAAATGACATAAGTTCAATTGAATGAAATGAAAGAAAATAATTTTGTAGTTTCCGAACATTATTTCCTCTTATTCATAAGCTCTGAATTTTGTCTTTTCCTTTCAGAATGAAAAAAACATGAAGAGATTATCGAGTTTGATTCGATTTTTCATTTATTCGCGTTCAATCTTTAATAAATGGAAGTGAAGTCAGCATTTCATAGGAATTGAATAGAATGCAGGAAAATGACATATAAAACTTTTAGTTGAATTTGCAAAATGAACGTTCAATACTCGAGTTGCAACTAATTCCATAAAAAATGTCAATTTTTCGGTATATTTGAACGCATCATTCGTTTGCTGAAAATAACTAACTCACAACGAACTTTTACATTATTGGAAATTTTAATCGAGTTCAATGATTATTTGCGTATCGATAAAACTTTTCACTTTTATGAGCAAAAAAAGTTAATAAATGAATTCTGCATTTTGGTTTGGAGTTCTCATAATGAGCTTAAAAAAAATTTAAAACACAATAACGTATATATAAACATAAAAAGAATGAGTTTCATATTGGTTGATTTCAATCGATGAATTTAAGATACAGAACACAGAACAGCGTAGGTATGTTCTGTGTCTTTTTTTCATCATCACATCTTTCAGTTAGAAAACAGATCATTGTCTCAGAGAACACAAGAGTAGTCATCTAAGCAATTCGTTTTCATGTGTGAATTATTCTACCTGAAATAGAAAAAACTCCCATTACACTGATTTCCTTTTCTTCCCATACACCCTCTGTTTCAGGATATTGAATGCAAGAACAGAGGCTTGAAGTTGAAGACTTCTGAATGGTTCTTTGATTCACTGAATTGGTCTCTGTCTCAAGGAACTTTGTCGAGCTTTTTCTATTTCCTTACTACTTTGGGAGAGTCAAAGAACCATATTATATTTTCGACAAAGTTCTACCTTTGTTGCGAACAAGATAAAAGGATTCTTTTCCCTTCGAGACTATGCGCCACGAACTGAACAAATAACCCACCAGTTGTTTATCTCCATGTGTTCCCATTATTTTTCGTTATATGAAGTCCAAAAGTATTTTCCTCAGCGTTTCACTTCTAATTCGTAAGAACAGTTCGGAATTCGCCGTCTTTTTTCCTTTTTACCGAGAAAGCCATACATGCGATCGATTTTGTATGACAGAGATTTCATTCTTTTATAACTTAAAAGGTGGGAGGCATGTAAACTCGCTAAACCTAAACACACAAGCAATACTGCTTATATAATTTCTTTCGAAAAAGAATGCATCTGATTAAAGTCCAAGAATGTCTTCAATATTGCGAATAATGGGACATTGCTATGAGATTAGATTAGAGTAGAGGAGGGGCGACAGATCAAAACCGACATTGCGAGCACCTTGACCTTAAGATCTATTGTGCATCCAGGCCCGCCGAAAGCGGGCGTGCAAGGCGTGCCCGGCACAAGGGCGGCAAATCTAGTGAAATTGAAATTTTTTTTGGAGGGGACAAACAACGTGGTAAGCGGGGGGGGGGAGAAAAAAAAGGGAGGGGAGGTTGTCCAACTCCAACTGCTTTAAAATTTTGCCAACTGCCATAGAAACATAGAAATTTTGCCATATGAGATCGAAACAATGCCTACTGCTTTGAAATTTCTCCAACTCCGTTCAACATTGGGGGCGGCAAGGTCTCCCCATCCCCCTTAGGCAGACTTTTTCTCTAACATTGATAATTTCCGTATATCCACGGAATTCAGTGAATTCACTGCAGTGTTTCTTTCAGGTATATTTCCGGGAGGGGCACTGCCGCCCCCCGAAGTTCCGCAGGTGCCCCCCCGTAAAACTTCAAGATCGAAAAATTCACATAATCCGATAAACTGCCCTCCCGGAACTTCGAATTGCGCCCTCGGGAAAAATTTTCTGAAAGAAACATCGATTCAGAAAGTTCCTACGGCATCTCTGATTTTGTTGAATATTCTACGAGAAAAATTTGCAGATGTTCTTTTTCCCAATATTACAACCAGGTAGTAGTAGTAGTTGAATATTTTCAGTGTCGCCGTATCGTTTATGCCAATTATTGCTTGTCATAAAAAACCATCTGTTACCAAATTGCGCCCTTTCTAGTAGCCGAGTTTAGGTAGGTACGTGATTTTGAAGAGGGAATTACGAAAATAAAGTTAAAAACAGAATGAGGATCTTTGTCGGAATATACACCCCCTAGGATCAGTTTCATTTTGAAGACTCAGCATATTTAGCGCAGGGGAGTATTTACGGGGGGTGTGGATACGTTGGGGTAATTAACCCCAGGAAAGAGTTTTTCACACTAAATCTTCGATTGGAAACGATCTTTCTCCGCTTTTCACTCAAGATCAGTTCAGGTCCCTCTCTAAAACTTGCCAATACAACCTCCCCCCCCCCGAATTGCTCTCTGGATAAGCCTTGATTTAGCGCCCTATTGGGGCGGCATAACAGTAATTGCACGCGGGCGCTCAGACAGCCAGCGGCGGGCCTGTGTGCATCCCCGCGCTGTTTACCAGTCAGGCAGCAAAGTCTCAATGAACTTCACCACCTTTCTGGGGCCACATCCATTACTTGTTCAGGCTTTAGGAACCAGGAACCAAGATGCCGTAGCCGTTTCTGGTGAACAGCTTCACACTCGCATAGCAGGTGTCCTCGAGGTAGCCTTGTGGTTCCCTTTACAAGAATGCTTTTTACGGCTACATCATCGAGTCGCGACATACACCCTTTTCTCTCTTATCGTCGAAGACTGTCAGGTGTGCGAGTGTAGATTCTGTGTGGAAGAGAAAGAAAACTCGTTTACTTAGTTACAGATTGATTCCTCATTGCGAGCCTAGGAACATCTAAAGGGGCCCACTCACTAGGAAGGAAGCGAGAAGGCTTCAATGCGCGTGGTACGGGGTACAGTGAAAATAGTGTATGTATGGCGTAGTTTTGATTTTTAGCGTGTGCATTGCTCATCGTATGTGGAAGAATGGCCAAGAACGATCGTGTATGGGCAACAAGTCTGTGCACGTTTCATTTTTTTACCAATACAGTGTCGGGTTCGCTATTTATACATTGGACATTTTGTCCTTAATAACAACACTCGCCACTGCCATCAACATCAGATCTTTTTTCGACGTCATCTCACGCTTGTCACACATCCTCATTCAACAAGCAAAAGTGTCTGTGTGTGGGAAATATGAAAGTACACGTTTACTTTACAGCCAACTGCGCATTCTTCCTTCCTAGTGAGTGGGCCCCTTCAGACAACAGCATTATAAGAGATAAGCGGATTCAGCTCCCTTGAACCTCACTCAGATACTGGAATATCATTGAAGCACTGGAACTGGATTATTTCACTTTGCCTACCAAACTGCTTGAACAAGGCTACTATCAACGATAAGAGAAAGAAAACAACCATCAGTCGTAGTTGATAACGCATTTCGTCATCATCGTATAGCATTAAATCTTTCGAATATTTCTCCATTCAACTAAAAGGCATAGCATTGCAAATCGGATGCTTAGTACTTGTGAGCATAATCACAGCGACTGATAGTGTATGTGCACACAGATTTTTCTTGAAACCACAGAAGCTGGTCCAATAAACAAACCTATACACAGTCCGAATTCAAATTCGTATCATTTCCGACTCAGATCTGTACCAATGTTGTTTGTTTTCAGCAGAATAAAAGCAAGCATAATCACAGAGAAAGAGGGTATTTGCATACAGATATACCTTTTCTTGGAACCTGCTGCAGCTTTCCGAATAAACTTTAACGCTCATGAAACCCAGGCAGCGACCTTTCCCAACCAGCCGAAATTTAATAAGTGTTCTCGTTTAATATAGGACGGAAGGATTAGGGTAACATTGTGTAGATGTTGAATTTCGCGTTGTTACTTCCAGCCAGCGCAAGAGAACTACTACGTCGCTATCAGCGGAATCTCATCTAATCCGGACAAAACGAACTCGGGACTAGAATTTATCCCGGACATGACTCTTCTTACGCCCTTACAAAAACGAGTATTCGCCCGCCTGGGCTCCAAGAAGTGGATATATAAAATCTCTTTAAGTTCATTATTAAGAGGTTATCTAAAGAAAATATCGCGCCATACGACGAGTTGGCTTTAATCGCACGAAATTGCCCCTCAAAACTAGTAGCACTCAGGGTGTAAATTGCTGGCTGGATGAAGTTTCAGGGTGAGATATATAAATCGACTTATGCTTTATGGCCTGGCCGTTTAAGCTTTGAGAGCAGATAGAGAGGTCATTCGTGAGAGGAGCTAGTAATGACTAAAACTTCATGGACTATCAAAGGAAACACTTTCTGAAAAATAAAGTTCGCTAAAGGAGCAATTAAATTATAAACAGTGCACTTAAGCTATCGACGTTGATTTTGAAAGGTTAATATTTGCTGTAAATCTGTCTATCAGAAGACATTCTTCTCATACCAGCATATGAGATAGATTCAATATGTTTTTTTTCCATAGAATGAATGGTTTCAATGAAATGATTACGTTTTCACCTTACACAATCAAATTCAACTTGTATTAGTTTTAGTTTTTTTATTCTGTTTTTTTTATTTATTTTGGTTACAGTTCGCCTAAAATGTATTCGCATGAAGTAACGTCAAATGACAGGTACCTACAATCTAAATTTACCAACTTCAACATCAACCCTCGACTTACGAGGAAGGATTGAATCATGAACACTGAGATCTCTTAGATTCTGAAAATTAAACCATGCACTGTTGAATAGTGAAAAAAAACTTCTAGATTGAGATGGTTTTTAAGAAGTATCATAATAAACAATGTATGAGCATTCAAAGAGATTCTTAAAGTTTCATTTTCTTCCTGTAGCTCAAAAACCTATCAGTACCTATCAGTTATTTTTTCCATATCCTCTAGGTACAGAATTGTAGTGCTAAGCAATCTAAACCTGATCACACTGTACATATTTATTTAGAACACGATGCAAATTTGAATATCCAAAGAATCATTGGTATCGTTTTTCCAACATGAAGGATCCCGAAAGATTCTAACTTCGAAGGTTCTTTAAATTACCAAGAGATCTAACGCGTAACATCCCCATGGAACATAAACAATGTGAGCAGAGAATAATATTAATCGATTAAAATCAATTAAATAATCATACTTCGGAGCTAATCTCGTCCTCGTTCAAAGTAAATGCAAGAAAGTGATATCAAACAGAGCATCAATGGATAGATAGCTATTTCACCCTATTGGGGCTCATCAGCATGGGGAATAGCTCTGCATGTGCCATTTTGTATTAAAGATCCTAGAATGCTTCGTATCATCTAGCTATTCTCCATGCTGTTGAGCCCCATCTACAGCGAAATAGCTATCCATGGATTCTCTAATTCCGTCTTCGTTCAAAGTAAAAACAAAGTAGATCCATCAAACAGAGCATCAATGGATACCTATTAAGCCTTATTGGCGCTCATCAGCTTGGAGAATAGCTATGCAAGTGCCATTTCGTTCTATAGATCCTAGAATGCCTCGTATCATGCAGAGCTATTCTCCATGCTGATGAGCACTGATAGGGAGAAATAGCTAACCATGGGTGATCTGTTTGATACCATTGACTTGTATTTATTTTGAGCTACGAAATATGAGTTTAAAATTGATTGATTTTAATCGATTAATATTATTACCTGCTGTCATTAATCAAGTTCTTTGAATTGTTTTTGATCATATGACCGATATTCAATTACCCATTGAATAGGTTCACACCAAGAAAACCACAGTTTTCAATAACCAAAGGGAACCACGAATTCAATACGCCGTCCGTCCACACGATAACTATTATTCTCATTAGAAGACGATATTTCTTGCGGTGGTTCGGAGATATTGGCGCATTCGATGATAATTGCTGCAGAATTTAATCGGAAGTCAATATAATGGCGGAGTAACTCCCAGGTACGGATTCGAACAATGTTAATTAAGGCCAATGTTCGAATATGATCGGCGAACCGGGATTGGACCCAACGCGATGATTGGATCCTGTCATAATCCCCATGTCCTACATTTGCACTGGGGATACGGACCTAGTTAATGTTGTAGTTTGGATCCACGGTGACGGGGATTTTAATTTTACCACGGATATCTTTTCCAACATTATGACTGATTAAATCCGTAATCCGGACTCGGATTCTGGGTTATATTGAGGTATGCGGAATCGGATTACTTTTTCTGAAGGGCTCTCTCGATGCTGTACGAGGGATGCTGTGGGACGTTATTTTATGTGATGAGTGTCCAAATATCTTGATTTTATTAAACGGTTCCGGTTTCGGAATTACGCATAGGGCAGCTGATAGTAGATTGTGGATTGTAATTTGTAAAGGAGGATACATTCTACTGCAGAGCTACAATGATCTGCAGTACCTATCTGTGAGGGCTCCAAGGAGGCTAAATTGGTGAGCCTCCTACAGTTCTTCTGTCCAAGACATTATACGCTCAGGTTCATGGTAGTAAGGCATTTTGTGACTGAGTCCACAGGAGTTTCCTCCTTTATCTCACAGACACTGTCAAGCCTATTTTCATCATTTGTGTAGAAAGCCAATAAGGATGAGCAACTTATTCTACTGAGATTCAAATAGTTTTAAGACCCTGCACTTTTAAAGTTCTGTAGGACACAGTGCTTTTTTATCAGTTCCCTTCTTCTCCAAAAACTCTTTCTGAATAGTGTATTTGGATATACTACCGAAAGGTTCTGAGTGTTTGTTCTCCTTTTTAGGCTAGTGTGTAAGCTTTTTCGTTTTCTTCGATTTTTGAGTGAATTGTAATTCAGTCTGAAGAGACCTTCTTGTTGTTTCCTTCTTCACTGAGGTTTTTTCGAAACTCCCATAACAGTTATGGTCTATGGCGTACGAGTTCAGTTCCTTAACAGCAGCTGGACTATCAGAATAGTTCACTATGGCAAACCCTTGAAAGTTTTTTTCCAGGATTCTCTCTCTGCGTCTCTCGATTGCAACTATTTCCTTCTGTAAACAGTCGCATTGGAGTTTCCTTTCAGTTCGAGATTCGGGGTAGTCTATTCCTTCTATCATTCTTCATTCTCTCGCAGCATCGAGTCATGTGCTTTTCATGCTTACTTTTGGATCATAACATCACTAGGTAGGTTTGCGTATGAGATGTACTTATTCAGGAAGGACCAAGCTCTCTGAGTTTCGATTTACTAACGCGATCATTGGATCCTGTCATAATCCTCATGTCCCATATTAGCACGGGGAATACGGACCTACATAGTTAATGTTGTAGTTTGTATCCACAATGACGGAGATTTTAATTTTACCACGGATATCTCTTCCAAGATTATGACTGATTAAATCCGTAATCCGGACTCGGATTTGGGGTTCTATTGAGGTATGCGGAATCGGATTTGCTTTTCTGAAGGGCTTGTTCGATTCATTTTTTGAGGGTGACGGTATTTAGGTGATGTGTGTCACCATATCTTGATTTTATTTGTCGATTTCAGTTTTAGAATAACTCATAGGACAGCTGACGGTAGATTGTAGATTGTTAAATGGGATACATTTCACTACAGAGCTTCAATGAACTGAAGTATCTGAGAGGCCTTCAAGAAGGCTTAATCGGAGTTCTTCCCATAATTTTTCTGTCCAAGATATTCTTTGCGTAGGATCACAATGGCAAAGTATTTTATGACTAAGTGAGCAAGTCTTTCCTCCCCTTCCCCAAAGAGTCGGCACTGCTCAGTTTCTGCTGAGCCGATTCTCATATGGCTCTCTAAATTTTAATTAGGTATCTCATAACATGTTCTTTCCTTGATATTCTGAGGTTAGCATCATAGGCTATTCCATTGTTCAATACTGTAGAAGAGTGAGTTTTGTGATGACCTCAAATGATCTAGTCAAGCATAATATCATAGCAACATTTATGCGAACACAGGGAAGCCTTTGTATATTGTTGAGTGTTTTTCTCCTTGTCATATAATTCAACATAAATCTAATTATCTTGTAACGTAATATTATTACAAACTTCTCAGAGAAATGCAGAAAATTCAACATGTACTTTTCCGTAACCAGTCCTACACAAAGCTCAAAAGCTCTTAAAAGACCTATTGCCATTCAAATAAAATTACATCCACGCTCAAAGTGAATAACAAAATTTCTTATGTCTCATTTGTTTTCTAGTAGCATACATCAATGGTAGTCGTGCCCTAGTTATAATTGAATATGTTTTCTAGTATGGCATGCACTTCTGATATCAGAAATGAACGCTTTCAGTATAACTAATATAAACAGATTAATTACTCTATAGCGATACTACGTTTTGTTGCTTGGAGTAGGTACTCACTATGCCTTAAACATTCCAATATAATAGAAAATTAAATTATAACCACTGAAGAGTGTTTGCTGCCTACGCTTCTGCTATCGATGTTAGCACTCAGGGGTTTCATCAATAATTTGCAGACCCGTCTTGGCTTCTCTCTAATATTTCAAATTTCAATGAACTAATAATTACATGTATCTCTCTACTCTCATTTTGTTATCAATAATTATTAGTTGAGTTTCACGGAAACGGAAATATCATACCGGGGACTAACTTTTTTTATTTGATGCTCAAATTATCATAATGTTTATCATAACATATTATTTTACCTTCCATATTAAAACCGCCTTTGAGCGCTCGTTATCCTCAAACGAGTGCTATATCGTTTTGCCCAAAAGTTTGTAATTTTTGAGTTTTGAGCCGAAAATTGTCTCAAACGATAGAGTTCTACTCCCTGATGTCGAATTCGTGGTCAAATTCAATTCTGTCCGTGGGGCCGTCGGGCCGGCCTTCAGCACAATAACTTTCGAAGGGATTGTCCTAGAGACTTGAAATTTTCAGGGTGAGTTCGGTACCCAAATAGCTCGGTTGGGTTCGTTAACCAGCCAAATCGTACAGAGTGTTCCATGAAATATGGGCAGTTAAAATTGATTTATTGCTTTCTTTCTTCTGTGAGGCTACAGCGTGTAGAAAAGCTGCCTTTTGTCTAAAACCTCGCCCAACAACGACTAAAACAAGATCTTTTTGAACAATCTTGATTATTCACTTCTGAAGGACCTACAAATATTTGATATGGCATTCATAAGCCCCACCCCATGCTATAATTCCACATTTTAGTTGAGACTTCACAACTATGGTTTTCCATTTTCAACTCCACACATACTCCACAGGTAGAAATTCCTTGGGTATTTGTTTTTTATTCTTTCTCAAGGTTCCAACGTATGTCAACCCTTTTTTATTTTGTTCGAAGTACCAGCCATATTAGCTTTGTTTTGGTTCCGAAATAGGAACTATGTCCTGGGACAGTTCTGGACTCGGAACCAAAACAAAGCGAAGTTATACGAGTTTTGTCACACTAACCCTGACACGAAGTCCCACGATATAAAGGTATAGTAGAAATCTTTGAAATTTGAATACGCTTGCCTTAATTCAGGAACAGGTACCTAAAGAAAAAGCCATCTTTTCAAAAAATGGTGGGAGACATGCATATACCTATAAAACTTTATACTGCTAACGTGAAATAAAAGTTGAAGCAATCTTGATGCCCTTTCTGATGGCCCATTCAAACATCTGCGCATGTGCAAACTCTAAATTTGACAAGACGTGAAAAATTGAGGCTATGGTTTTTAGTAATTTTCATTTGACAAGTCATAATTTAAACTATTCGAGGTTATGTTTTCGCGCCTGCGTAGTGAATTCATTGGGTCACTGCACCACGTGCTTCAATTTGTAATAGAGAAGTGGATCCATGTTAGCGGTATAGAAGTTTATCAAAGTATATGGAGATATGACGATTTGTAGGCTTCGAGGAGTCTGTGAAGCCGGCCATAGACATCGTTATTTTCCATCCGTTCGTATCGCGGCGATAAGAACCGTCCCGGCAAAAGCGCCAAAAACCGAAGTGTGTGGCGAAAAACCGTCGGTACGTATCGTCGGTATGAATATCTGCCGATGCTTGATTTTTGTCACGACGGTCCATCTGTTGTCGTGCCATACCGACATTGTGTGGGGATTTCGTCGAGAATCGGCGGTTATTTTCCATTAGCTTAGTTTCTTTCTTTCTTTTTTACTCAGCACCGAAACTGCGGCAGCCACTGCTGAAAAATGTTTCACCTTCATGACGTGCTTATTCGCGAATGAAAGCAAAATATTTGGTAGAATTTACCGAAGTGTGTGGGCAAAACAATTCCGCGATACGACTCGGCGGTTCGAGTCGCTGCGAGCAAAACAGATATCATATTGCTGCGGTAAAAACCGTCCCGGCAAAAGTGCCAAAAACCGATGAGTGTGGCGAAAAACCGTCGGTACGCCTCGTCGGTAAAAATAGTTGCCGATGCTTGATTTTTGTCGTGGTTGTCGTGCCATACTGACTGTGTGTGGGGATTTCGTCGAGAATTTGCGGTTATTTTCCATTAGCGTAGTATAAGTTGCGGTTCTTTGATTCTTTTTTATTCAGCACCGAAACCGCGGCCGCCACTGCTAAGAGATGTTTCCTCTTCATGACCTGCTTATTCGCGAACAACCTCGAAATAACTGGTAGAATTTAGAAGTGTGTGGGCAAAACAGTTCCGCGATATGACTCGGCGGTTCAAACCGCGGCGAGGAAAACGGATGAAAAATAACGATGTCTATGGCCGGCTTAAGACTCCTGTCATCCTAAAAGTAGGCCAATCAAGACCTTTCTCAGCATCTTCATTAATTTATGCTCGAGTCGCTAGCTGCCATTCATTCCATCATTCATATTGATCAACAGCAATATTGGCGTAACCGTTTATGGGCAATACTAATAGTATCAATCATCTCAAGAATCCGTCCCTGGTTTCGTCCATATTTCGAGCGAGGATGCTCAATTAGCATCCGAGTTTGTGCACAAACACGAAACGTTGGTTAATGGCTCTGATGGACCGAACCTGATTGAATTTAATTGGTTCGCTCTGTGTTTACACAGAAGAGAGAAGAGTTCTTCTGAGGGCTGAGGAATTTGGCTGGTGGCTTTAACTTGAGTAGATATGGCTGCTGCAGACGAGGCCAACATCAAAGGATCACTTTCATTATGAATTGTTATAAAGAGAATTTGGTTGAGGATGTACATATTGCGGTGAATGGATAATGGCAAGACCCGCAAATTTTCCATTGGATGGGGTGAGTTTGTATAGGAAAGGGACGAACAAACTCAAATATGGTAACTATTGATTCTCGATTCTATCACGAATAATGTTCACTCGTATCCAAGAAGTGAACAATGTGTAGAATTTGTTCGATCCATCTAGACCTTATACACGCAGCCACTGTTATTGGAACATTCAACTTTATCTGTAACTTTTATTATTATTTCGGTAATGAGGAATAAAAATAAAATTAATCCAGAAAAAAATTGAAGAAAAGTCCTGAGCAGGTGCTTCTGAGCTCCCGTTCATTGGTGGAGCAATACAGGACTTGATATTCATGCTAAGTATATGAATGCAAAATATCATCACGATCGGAATTATATTAACAAAAAAATTTAATTCTATGGATCGGATGATGCAATCTTTTTGAAAGTTTGCATAAACATATCAAAATTCATTAGCCAAATAAATTTCACTCGAATCGGTTAATTTATTACAGAAACACTATGGCCACCAAGTTTCGCATGAAGCGTATAATGAGCATCTTGTATGTGGCCGCAAACTTTCATTTCGATTGCTTTCGTTTTGTCTGAGATATTTAGGAACAAATATTTTGAATGACCATATTTTATGGAACACCCTGTGTGATCTGGCTGGTTAACTAACTTAACCGAGGCATTCGGGAAGCGAACTTATCCTGAAACTTTCAAGTCTCTAGGACAATCCCTTGGAAAGTTATCGTGCTACGGACAGAATTCAATGTGACCACAGATTCGTCATCAGGGAGTCGAGTCTTTGTTTTAAGACCATTTTCGGCTCGAAATTAGAAAATTACAGACATTTGGGCAAAAAATACCTATAGCACTCGTGTAAGTAGAACGAGCGCTCGAAAAGCAAATACATGAGTTGCATTTACGAATTTTCTCAAAACTGTCAATTCACAACAAGACCTTATTTGATATGAGTTCTGGACCAATCAAAGCCCTCATTATATTGAAAGTTTGATCATGTTGAAGTTGTGGTAGTTTTGTAGAATAATACATTTTTCACACGGGTATATTTAGCTCTTACTAATATTATTTTTGGAATGTGATAATGATTACATATTTATTTTATGGAAACAAATATTTTAAAGTGAAGAAAGGTAAAGTAATGTTCCAGAATACTTTCATGTACTTTGTATCACTGTGTGAACAGAATCTCCAAAATCTACAGCTAATAGGAAATATGAGATAATCCATCAATTCACAGTGCCGAAAAATAGAAGAAATAATCAATTCGATGGGAATCCGTAAGTCGAAACCTAACAGAATATGTGCCATCCAATAACTTTAACGAAATGCGGAAGGGAGAAAAAACCAAGGCACAAACATCAATTCAGCAATTTCAATAAATCGTCTTCGAAATTCTCGCAATTCATCTCATTTCGCTCTTTCGCCGAAATCTGCTCTTTCACAGTAACTGAAATGATATACTTTATACGTTTTCGACAGCGCGCTCGTTACAGGTAAACATCTCTGTTGAAAAAACCTGCTGCTTGCTTTCTAAGATCAACGCACATAGATCGGCATCAGACGGACGGCACGGAAAAAAATAGTTTCAATGAAGTTAAATGGAGCAACGCACATATGTCGGCACACTGCATCTACAGCATTTATCATAGTAAAAATTCCGTACCATTCGTACCGTCCGTCGGATGGTGACGAGGATGGTGATGATGTGAGTTGAGCTTTATGGACCGATCAGAGCCTTTTATTAAAACCCTGATCTTGTTGAAGTTGTGGCGATTAACCTAAATGATAATTTTTCACTTCAACGAAATACACTGCTCAAAAAAATTTATTCTACAACTGAAGGTGTTCTCAATGATAATTATTTTTATCAGAATTATGCATGCATATGTTATCCACTTTCAACGTTTTCTTCAATACAGATGATTTTTCCCAGCAGAAATTAAAAAAGATGAGATTATCAGATATTGAATGTATTGGCTCCATTCTGAAATCAGTTGTTCTCGATCAATTCTAGTGGTCAATAGTTTTTCTTTCGTTTGATCTTCTACACTCGATCGCTATGCAACGGGAAACACGCAATTTGACCCAAGAGGAATGTGCCCAAGCGGTAGTTTTGCGAGAAGAAGGGTGGACATACACAAGTATTGCAGAAGAGTAAGGAGTTTCCCATACAAGTGTGTCCAGAATGTTGCAGCGATTCAGGGAGACAGGTATGAATGTCCGAAGACCAGGACAGGGTAGACCACGGGTAACAACTGCCATTCAAGAACGTTACTTGAGAGTTTCTTCGTTGAGACAACGGTTTGCAACCGCTCGCCTCCTTCAAAATCAGCTTGAGCAAACCCATGGGGTGCAAATTAGCACTCAAACAAAAAGAAATCGCCTCAGAGAATATGATTTAAGGCCTCGTGTCGTGGCAAGAGGCCCAGCTCTTACCCCAGCCCATCGAAGGGCGCGTTTGGATTTTGCGAGAGAGCATATCCATTGGGAAGAGGCTGATTGGAAAAAAGTTCTCTTCACAGATGAGTCTAGATTCTGCCTCTACCATTGTGATCGACGTTTCCTTGTATACAGAGGTTCACATGAATGATATGCTCAGTGCAATTTCCTGAATACTACTGGTTTCGGGGGAGAATCGATTATGGTATGGGGTGGAATATCTTTGACTGCTCGCACAGACCTACTGGTCGTTGATAATGGAGCTATAAATGCTGATAGGTATATAAGGAACATTTTTGAAGAGCATGTAATGCCATTTGCCCCATACATTGGTGAAAATTTCATTTTTATGGACGATAATGCCAGACGCCATCTTGCGCTCATCGTTCAAGAGTACCTTGAAGAGGTTGAGGAATCTCGAATGGAATGGCCAGCAAGAAGTCCAGATCTCAATCCGATTGAGCAGGTTTGGGACAACCTCAATAGAAGGCTGAGAAGTTCAGAAAATCATCCAGCTACTCTTAATGACTTAGGAATCCAACTCAGAGAAATCTGGGAAGGATTAGATCAGAACATTTTAAGATCACTCATTTCGAGTATGAGCCGTCGTTGCCGAGCTGTAATTAACGCAAGGGGTGGAAATACCAAGTATTAAATCACTTATCAGCATTCCAGTATTTTGAAAATTGTTTATTTCTCTTTTTTCACATAAGATTCTGTGAAATCCTGAATTTTTCTTCCATTTAATGTGTCTTGTTTCCTTCAAATCCTTCCCGAGAGAACATCAAAAATAAGTTATAAAGTCAATGCAGAGTTAACTTTCATTAAAATTGAGATTTTCAGAATGTGCGTAAATTTTTTTGCGCAGTGTAGATTTCTCACGGTTATATTTGGCTTTTCTATTGTTATTTTTACGATATGAAAGTTACTGGATATTTATTATATGGAAACAAATAATTCAGTTTTTCTGCATTGTGAAGAAATGTGAATTAATATCCTAGGATACTTTCACGTCCTTTCGATCCTATCACTGAGTGAACAAAATCCCTGAAAGCTTCGGCTAATAGGAGAATATGAGATAATCCATCAATTCAGTGTCGAAAAATAGAAGAAATAATCAATTCGATGGGAATCCGTAAGTCGAAACCTAACAGAATATGTGCCATCCAATAACTTTAGCGGAAAAGCGGAAGGGAGAAAAAACCGAGGCACAAACATCAATTCAGCAATTTCAATAAATCACCTTCGAAATTCTCGCAATTCATCTTATTTCGCTCTTTCGCCGAAATCTGCTCTTTCACAGTAACTGAAATTAAATACTTTATACGTTTTCGACAGCGCGCGCGTTACAGGTAAACATCTCGGTTCGGCGCAAGGTTGCAATAAATCTTTTATTAAGTTCGTAATAAAACTTTCGCAATAACACGGCTCTGCGTACGGAATTGAACGGTTAGAGACATAGACATGGACAGTTCCGCGGTATCTGGGACCTGGATCTGCAATAAATATATCTGGTGTAACTTGCCTGAAGTACGTATTAAGGAGTAAGCAATGTGTCGGACGGAGAAAATGGAACGGTTTGGGACCGGGATATCGACAACTTTGTCTGCCAGAGGCGCCAAGGAACCTGGGAAGTCCGTAGTCTAGGGGAGAATAAGGTGATAGAGGTGGCAAGTAGGCAGGTCGACCCCTTTCCCTACTTGGTAAACAGATATCGACAACTTCGGCACTATATGTTCCAATCTCCGGTGATGGAAAGGAAAATACACGTTTTCATTTTTCCGATATTATAGCAGTTTACTTCAAGGTTCTCATAATGATGATAGGAAAGTGAATATCACTGAAAGTTTTGTGGTAATAAATGGAGAAGTATTTTTACTGATTATTTTTTTGATGTTATTAGACTCTTTCCATTAAGATTGATTAGATGATATAATTTGACGTGAGTCAATAAATGCGTTTAATTAATTAGATCAGACTGAGAAGCGAATCGAATTCGTTTCCCAAATATTAGATTAGAGGAGGAACCATAAGGATATGCTAAACCTCGCTGACACCTTGACCTAAAAATGCACTTTTAACCTTTTCAATAATAATTAATCTAAAGACATAATTGATTTGTTTGTTAATCCATTCTGTCTGACATTTCTAGGCAACCTAGTTGTTAAAAGATATTACGTTTGCTATTGTCTTTTACATATAGGTAATTAAATATTGCTCTGTCTTTCGTCGCTATAGTTGTGTATTTATTCTTCTTAATGTTTTTCTTAGCTATAATTCACTATGCTGTTCAATCACATGAGCGGACGTGGTGTGCTGCGTACAAAAGGGTTATTTAGTGCTATTTTGTGTTTTCAAGGAATACGCAAATATCTTGAAACCATCCTATCATGTAAGATTTTACTGCCGCTTTCAAAATCATTTTTATATGATTCACTTTTTTCCTTCACTTCAAATGATCGTTTCGCCAATTTTTTCGAGATTCCTGATACCATACGAATCGTGCATGTCAAACAAAAAGTGGTAGTGATACTGGTCGTGTAAGTTTAAGACGACATAATATTAAATTCGTTTTTTGAATAGGATTTTTCGTCAGTTGCATTGAATATACGAATTCATCAGGTGGAACAAATAAATGCCTATTTCAGTGTAGACACACCAAATTTTTTCTATAGACTGCTCAGCATTCAGTGTTTCAGCATACCCATAAAATGAAGAATTTATAGTTTTCTCAAGCTTCGATCACAAAAAAATTTTGAGTTCACGTCAGTGGTGATTGAAAATTTGCTATTCAACGTATTGATGTGGTACAACCAAGTAATATTTCAGCTAATAGTGTTACAAACAATACCAGAGCAAATACGCATTTCGATATCCACTGGCTTTTAGACACAAAAACTCAGTAGATTCTCTGACACTGTTTGTTACTCGCAGAAACATTGCTTTGACATCTTTTTCAGGAGTATGGCATTTGCCACTGCCATTGTTGAATATGTCTTCAGATGACATTTGATGAAAATACGATTATCTAACACTCAATGGTGAATCACGAAATACTTGCCTATAGATTCGTTCCAAAATTTATCTATATCATAACATCTAAAGAATGTTGAATTGATACTTTTTTCTTTTTCAGGTAAGTCCATCGTCCCAGACCTAGAATGGTGAGATCAATATATTTTCACCCATTCCGCTGTGTAAGTAATAATTTTTACTGGGGTTATATTTCAATGTCTTCGTCGTACTTCTTCTACCCCTCGGCTGTTGGGGCAATGTTATAAATGAATATACGACTACAATTAAGCTCACTTTTCCTAATGATTTACGGTGTTACGCCATACAATAAAAGCACGTTTTCCGACAGAATAAGGGCCTATATTTTCGAACTAATGAGTTTTTATTTAAGAATTCAATTATGAGAGTGGCCACGAGAACAAAACCCAGTCGAAACCAGCAACGCGGTTCGAGATCGTGGCGAATTATACCACGAAATTTATATTCATTTGAAGCTGGCCCAATCGAAAAACCGCTGCAGAAGTTTTCTGTTTGGGAATATGGAATGGTACATGGAGAGGACTAAATTAGATTTTTTTTCGGAATTATCTTCTGGAGTTTGTCAAGAATGAATGAGGACTATACTGAAATGGCCGAAAAATTCTGAAGTTCTTTGGATATTTTTCAGCACAAAGCTACCAAAAATCATCTTCCGAGGGGCAATTTCGTGATAAATACACTGGAGGTTCATTTTTTCAACTAACAGATAACTTTTAATCCTAAATTGATTTCGAATTCATTATATCTAAATCTGATTTTCTAATAGGAGAACCTTCTGAGAATGAAATTTCCTAAATTCATCAATACATCATTGAAAACATTAATGAAAGATAGCTTTGAAATATGAATAATTATGTCGGTGATGAAACGCCAGTGTTTCACAATTCATCAATTGTTGTCTGCAACCAAATACTCTATGTTTACTTAATTTGATCTCAGAAACAGTTTGACGAATAGAAACTATGCCACGCCTTACATTAATCGAAAGGAAGTAGTCTGTTCTTTTCGAGATTAATTAATGAACTGCTGAATTTAAGATTTTGCAGTTTCGTTCAAAACATCTGAAAAACTTCAAATTTCGAGATATCGCTCATTCGAGGTATAACAAGCTTGACCGTGATAGAAAATCAAAATGTCAGAGCCCAGCACACATCTTAAAGGCTAAGGATACGAGAGAATCACGTATTGGTCCGATTCTTACACTACCCAATCAATCAATCATCAGTTTTGAATTTCAAGGAAATTCGGCGTAAATCATTTTATACAAGATGAAACAAAATCTGTTTTTTTAACCAAACTTTAGAACCACCCCTGGTGTGTTCCAGTTATTGAACCGTGTTATTTCTTATTTCATCATCAAGACACATCTTCTGTTGTCAATTTTATTCTTCATCTATATCAATAGCTCAATTTTTATTGAAGATGAAGGGTTTTCAGTAAAACATCAAAGTTCGCTTAGGCTACCGCAGTACTTCAATAAAATTCAACCTAAAATTCTGACCTAATGAAAATAAACTGAAAACTAAGTCAAAAACATAACGTGTTTTCCGCCGAGCCGCTCATAACAGGTGCAATAATTCGTCTCAGCATGTCCTCATTGAGGTTTTGAATCAATGAGAGCATCTCTGAGATGATGAATTTGGTTTGAATCTGGGCTGAGTGCAGATCAAAAAAGGACCAGCATAGTCAACTCCACTGACGTCAAATGGAGGTGCAGGATTAACTCTGTCCCTCGGTAATTGACCCATTATTTGTTCCAGTGGAATTATTGGCTTTGCTCTAAAACATTTTATTCATTTGTGAATGCAGGCACGAACTAAGTTCCTACCACCAACTAGCCAATATTTTTCTCTCAATGAGGAGAGCACCAATTGAGGACCAGCATACAACAGTCGCTGATGTTCCATCTCTACCAACAATTTCGTAAATGGATGTTTAGACATCAGAAGAAAAGGATGCCTTTTTGAGAATTTTGCACTGGATAATTCACGGCGCCGACTCCTCACGAATCCAATATCTAATCTCAGGTGCACAGGTAAATCCAACTGCTAGTACCTCGTCTTGGTTTGCCTAGTCTCGTTCCAGCTACTTCCGAAAAAAATTTCCAACTTCAAGCTTCGATATGAATGACGCCGTTATCCAACAAAAGGGCGTTTCTTCGATGTATTTCCAACAACTGTATTTATATCCGGCTCGTTTGGACCAAATTTATGTGGGGTATTCAACCAATTACCCTCCAGTATATTTCATAAAACACCAATGAACTATATTGACAACTTTAATCACCAACAATTACATAAAACCACCAATGCAATTATGACCAACTTTTTACAACTATATGCAAATTCAACCCACGCCAACTAATTAGTACCCACGCCCCCAAGCCAAAATCTTCTAGAAAATTCCATAATATTCCGCGCAATCTCGACACGTCACTCTTACGGATTTTGTGGTCCCAGGGTTGCAAGATTTGCGTCATCACTACCACCGGTGGTACGCACTATTCGGGTTAGCACGATGCAACAGTGCTAAATAATGAATACTTAGAAAATAGTACGAATGCCATTTTAGAATTTTCATGAACAAAAGGAAAAAAGTTTTTGAACATTTTGCCAGCAATTTCAAGAAGAAGATGCTACTGAATAAAGTCTAGCATACTTGTGTGAGTTCGACAGAGACAAGTTAACGTTTATGGTGGTATCATTGTTTACATTGCGCCTGACATAGTTTTGGCCTTCACAATACAGGGTTGTTGAAATTTCATTAAGGCAGCTTTATTTTGTTGATGATCATTTTGCCTCAAAAGATAATAATGATCTCATATTGAAACATTACACCTGTACCGAAACAACGAATGCTGGATGTACAGACTACAGACGGTACAGACGCCAAAGCACCGAAACGTTTATGGTGTTATCATTGTTTACATTGCGCCTGACACATTTTTGGCCTTCACAATACAGGGTTGTTGAGAGTTCATTAAGGTATCTTGCTTAGCTTTATTTCGTTGATAATCATTTTGTCTCAAAAAATAATAATGATGATCCCATACTGAAACATTACACCTGTACCGTAACAACGTAATGCTGAATGTACGGACGGTACAGACGGTAAAGCATCGAAAATAAACATTAATCAATTATTGAAGCGAAAGGTCAACTCTGATCTATCATGTTTCCAAGGCTAACATTCTATAGATAATGCAATATGGGAAGCCTCGGTAAACGCGTGCCCTCGTTGAGTAATGTAATATGAGGGGCTCCATCGAACGCTCGACATCGAGAGGGCTCTGTCCACATGGAAGTGCTCGTGTATGACGCCTGGGGCACCATTTTGCCGTGTACCGAAACCCATCTCCGACCCCTTTGTCGGAGGCATTGATGAGGTCCGTGGGGGTTGGGTAATTTCAGATTAACTGCCAATGTTTGCTGCTGTTGCGGGTTTATAGACTTCGTACTGAACGAACGTAAATAACGCTGAAACATTCTGGTTTTAAATTAAAATTTCGGTGGGATGTTAGAGGTGGTAAGCTTTCTGGAGATCACGGTAGCCTCGTTATCAGGTCTTAATCGCTGCAATTCATTCAGCAATGATTTCTATCATGAGAAAAATTTCCAGATCCTAGGCGTTGAGGACTATCTAACATTTCTTGAAACTGCAATCATGATATTGATGTGAATCACAAAGAAAAGGTACCCGAAAATGAAAGCCTGTGGTTCCTCAGATATGAAGTTATGATTCATTCTCTGATAAACTTTTTTCTGTTAGAAAAATATGTTCGGCACCAGACCAGGATGCTCAAATACCTGTTTGTGTTGAAAAGCAATGTATAATTTATAGGAATATTACCAAGAGTGCATATTCGCTTGATAAGGTAGATTTCGTTCAGGTACCGTGAATAAGCTACAAGAGTAGATATTTAATTGACGAACGCCCAGGCGATATATAGTTTTGCCCATTTTAAGATGAATAACAGTGAGCCTTCACCCAATTAAGACAAAAGTATGCCATATGCCTCGAGACGTCGTTATAAGAATTTTCAGCCATCTTCATTCGATTAGAAATAAAGTTATTGCATCAAATTGTCGACCAGAAACAGACCCAAATTGACTAAACCGCTTTCATCACACACTGACTAACACTCCCTGCACCCGACAGATTTTGTGTCAAACACGAAAATAGAATTATGTCTGGGCGGTAAAGCGACAACAACACACGTCCGACACGCCCACGAACGCCCGGGCGGCCGATAGTTTCGCCCATTCTTAGCTCTTCTTGAATAAGAGTGAGGCTTCCTTTCAATTAAGACAAGAGTATAGTGTTGATATATCGTTATAAAAATTTGCAGCCATCTAAGATGAACAAGAGAAAAGGTTGACGCTCACTTGGACGAGACGAGAGGAAGATTTGTTTTCCGCCGGAACGGTTTGCATTGAATCAAATGGGTAGACGCTCACTTAGGAGGCGCGAAGCTGCTCGGGTGGCGTGCCATATAGACTGTGTGTGAGGATTTCGTCGAGAATCGGCGGTTATTTTCCATTAGCGTAGTACAAGTCTCGTTTCTTTCTTTCTTTTTTACTCAGCATCGTAACTGCGGTCGCCACTGCTAAGAGATGTTTCCTCTTCATGACGTGCTTATTCGCGAACGACAGCTAAATAACTCGTACAATTTACCGAAGTGTGTGGGCTAAACAGTTCCGCGATATGACTCGGCGGTTCGAAATTGGATGAAAAATAACGATGTCTATGGCCGGCTTTAGACGCGAGGTATATTAGACGCGCACTTGGACGAAGCGAAGCGTTTTCCGTTGGGGTGTTTAGCATTGAAACAAATGGGTAGACGCTCACCTAGAAGTCGAGTCATTCGACGCTTGGATCATCTACCCTTTCATGCGGGTGGGCGGCATGCAACAAGGGTAATAAAAATGTATTGTGGGCTAGAGATAGGGGGGGGATTTCTTCCGATGCCTGCTCGACGCTTCGTCCAAGTGCGCGGTCCTCGGCAAACTTACGCTTCCACTCGTCTAGTCCAAGTGAGCGTCAACCTTAAGGCTTCATTCAATTAAGACAACGATGAAAAAGATTTTTTTTAGGTGTGAAGTTGATCGGTTTGAGTATAGTGTCGATATTTTGTCGTTATGTAAGAATAGTTAACCATCTTGTTTTATGTCGAAATGAATGTATCTCATCAAATTCTCGACCAGAAACCGACCCAAATCGAACTAATCACACATCACCTACAACCCCCTGCATCCGACAGATTTTGTGTCAAACACGAAAATAGGATTCTGTCTGGGCGGTAAGGCGACAACGACCCAGGTCCGACACGCCGACGAACGCCCGGGCGGCCGATAGTTTCGACTTCCCGATACCATCCCCCGCCTAGAACTATGTAAATTTCATTTCCCAGTAATCCACTCGCCGAGATTGGTCCGGATTGATGGACGCAAATTGGAAAGCAGAAAGAGGACGCGTGCGATGTTGCCATCTCCTGTGATGCAATCGGAATATACGCGGCGTTGTCGTTAATTTGAATGCGTTCAGCGATCGGACAGGATGATATTTCGGTTCGATCTATGTGATTTGTGGACGAAAATATGTTATTAACTTCTGGTTGGAAGATTGGAGTGTTGTTTGAATATGAAATGGATATCCTGTGGCAACTCTGATGATAGTAGTTTCCCTGGGGTAATTAAGGTTTGATGCAGTTGTTCCTGGATTGTTCCTGAACTTCAGAAAAAAGCTCACTATAGCAGTATTATAGTCCATCTGCGAATGATTGACATCGCACATTTATGTTGGGTGTTGGAAATAACACTGACAGAAAACCTATTCGAATTTTGACCATTTGTTCTGATCGTTTCTGTTCTGACTAGATGGAACATAAAGTCCGTTCACGAAAGTTTGGGCTGTCGGTTGGCCATGGAAATTTGGCATATTCCACTGTGTATATTGAAATTTTAGGTAATGTTGTTTATTTTCTTGTCAGATCGATACGCAAAGTTGTCAATATTGCATAGAGTTCTCTGATAACTCGCAAGCTCGTCGGACGAGGCCGGGTACATTCGGTAAAGTTGACTCTATTTTACGTTATGACAACAAATACTGCCAACTTCAGATAAATAAACGAACGCCTACTATGAGCTCAAACTTTCGTGAACGGACTATAATAATGTGATCAATTTTGAAAACTCATAGATAATTTCTGAGTAGTTTTTGTCTTGTGCTTCAAAACATGTTTGAATTCGAACAATCAATCGTATGTGCTGAATGCGATTTTACACCATTTGATGAATTATGTATCAATCAAGAAATTGATTCGTAAAACCAATTCGAAGACATGAAAAAATGCCATTGGCAGTTAATGGGAGAAAATTATGTATTATAAGCAAAGTACTTATATGTAATATTTGTCTTATACTAGCTTACTAACAAATGGTATTCTACTTCTATTCTATAATCATTTATGAACTTATGATGGACAAATCGAAATCTTGAGTAGAAAAAAATTGTTACTCATTCATTTATAACATGGACAGTTTAAATAAATACAAATGAAAAATGACTTTTTAAGCGCTTGTTCTACTTAAACAAGTTTTATGTCGTCTTGCCGACATGTCTATTATTTTCAAATTTTGAGCCGAAAATGTTCTCAAACGATAGGGTTCGACTCCCTGATGACGAATCCGTGTTCAAATTGAATTCTGTCCAGCCGTAAACACGATAACTTTCTATAAATTATAGCCATTCAAAATAATTGTTTCTCAATATCTCAGACGAAAGGAAACTAATTGGAATGAAATTTTGCGGTTACATGCAAGATGCTCATAATAAGCCTGATGCGAAATTTTGTGGCCATAGTCATAACAGAACTATAGAAAATTCAATAGGAATATTGAAAAGAAGAACCTTAATATTTCCATAACAAGATATCCGATTCAGGTGAAATTTATTATGTTGATGAAGATTTATCTGCTTAATTTTCATGAAAAATTTCTAGAGAATCGCATCTTCTGAACCATAGAATTAATTTTTTTCAATAGTTGATTGTTTACATATGTTTTAATAAATATCAAAATATAATTCCGTTCGTGCTGATATTTTGCATTCATATGAATCCCAAGTCCTATACAAAATTTTAAGGTAATAGAATTATTGCTCCACCGATGAACGAGTGCTCGAAAGCGCCTTCTCATAGTTTTTCTTGATTTTTTATGTTTATTTACTCTTTTACTAAATTGTTTATGGGTACACTGAATGGATCCTTTAAGTTTTGCCTCATTTATAGACTTACGTTGATTTCTAGTATACGTAGGTAATCTTGAATGAAATTGAAATTTTTTTCGAATTCAGAAATTTCGTCATGCCCAGAAAAAATTTTATAATTGAGTTATTTTGATATCTATGATGAAATCCAGAAAAAATGTTATTTTTTTTGCTCTACTTTCAGAGCCTACTCTGATGTCAATCATTCTTGGATGATTGACTATAACTTATCTTACATATTTCAGAAGAAAGGATATCTTTACTTTGGAAAGATTTCTAAATAATTTGGGAAGAATAGAAAGGAAACGACAATAAGGTTAACTGATGATAAAAAACGGTGAATTATATGAAACTCGACATTATCATATGAGACACAAATTTCGCTTCCACATTCTCTCACTCCCATTAGTTCTCCTCCCGTAACCGCAAAGACAGATCTTCCGAACGTCGTGCGAAAGGAAAAATCGAGAGTTATATTATCTATTCTTTTGCTCCGCTTACAAAAACTGTCACATCTAACGATGTCATTCGCCTTCAAACAAGAACTAATGTGTTGAGATATTAAGCCTCGGGGGCTTAATTGTCTGCCACAAGTCCGAGAGACAACACATTTCTATGCGACGCAATTTTTCAGACGGGCCCCAGTTTCAGGAAAAGTGCGAAAATACGTTGCTCGAATGGGAATCGCCTCTAAGAATTATTGCACCGAGAGGAGCTCTCGCATCCGAGGTCCGCTTTTGGGGGAATTTACATCGCCACTACGTGACCCTTTTTATTCGGCTAATACACTGTGGACTTTGGAGAGGAAGGGAATGAAAACTTGGACGTCTTGTGAACATTGAACTCTAGTGGAAGTTAGTTCTCTCCCTTTCAATCGGAAAGAATACTGATGGGGACCAACCATTTGCTGGTTCCAGAAACCAGATGCGGCACTCAAGCTTCCTACACAGTAAAAAATTTGACGGTGTAAATTTGTACACGTTAGAGTAGTTCAACTATTTGTCACTGAATTTGAAAAATTCATGGTTCAACACCGGCCTGAAGACATTGTCAATTTTTAACACCATATGGTGTTCAACAGTGAATCCTCAAGTGGTTGAGACGACACCGTAGCACACCGTGGCGAGGCTTAAAAACCGGGTTTAGACGAAGCGCACCCACTCGCGAGTCAAACCTCGTCATCTACTCGCGCACCAAAACTCATCCTCGCGCCAGTGTTTACACTATGCGCTGGATTCGCCTAGAAGGGTAAGCCAGGATGAAGGCGAGGTAGTAATCAGCCTAGTATAAAGTCCGAGACTCGACTAGCTCCAGAAGCTTGTTCAAACGACACAGCGAGGCTTCTTTGATGCGCAACTGAAAACCGACCGGCGATGGCTCAACCCGAGGACGAGGGGCCTCACGGCGAGGAGCATGTTTACACTATGCGAGGGAGCGGAAGCGCACCCACTCGCGAGTCAAACCTCGCCACCTACTCGCTCACCAAAACTCATCCTCTCGCCAGTGTTTACACTACGCGCTGGATTCGCCTAGAAGGGTGAGCCAGGATGAAGGCGAGGTAGTAATCAGCCTATTATAGTATAAAGTCCGAGACTCGACTAGCTCCAGAAGCTTGTTCAAACGACACAGCGAGGCTTCTTTGATGCGCGACTGAAAACCGACCGGCAATGGCTCAACTCGAGGACGAGGGGCCTCAAGGCGAGGAACATGTTTACACTATGCGAGGGAGCAGAAGCGAGGCTGGTGCGCGAGTAGGTGCGCTTCGTCTAAACCCGGCTTAAGAGAGCGTTCAAAAATTAAGACGCGTATCTTCGCCATTAGCTCATTTCGTTGCTTGCAGCCGGGCTTGTCTAGACTTGTTTAACCTATTCAAGCCCAAATTACATAAGTACTAACTTATCGGTCGTTGGTCAATCGTCAATATCTTTGTGACAGGTTAGTGTGTTTTACTTTGAAACGAAAAATCGATTAGGGAGAGTGATATTATGTCAGTGTTTATAAAAATAGAATACAGAAACATTCAGAAATGGATGTTTATCCATAAAAATGCTGATATCAAGAATTTCATTCGGATGAGTGAGTACAAAAATACAAATCGCCTTTGGGAGTTATGTACAAATATTCAAATATGTGTAGCTCCCAAAATTGTCCTCACTACAAGGCAGCTGGATTGGAAACAAAAACCTCGAATCAGTTAAGTGGCAGATGAAAGTGGATGCCTAATTCAACTGTTCAGAATTAATGTGGATCAAGTCCAAATCAACAACTTGTTTTTCCTACTTCCGAACAACTCAATCATACTGTGATATAAGTTAGTTCATTTATAAACAATTCTCAATTTTTGACAAGTATTACCTTATGCATGTATGTTTATAAATGATTATTATTTATGTTTTTGATGTTTGAGTTGATGGTTTTGCTTTTGAATAGCATTCACTTACTTTCATTTCAATTTCTCAAATACTCCTTCAATACAGGTCAGACTTAAATATTTTTTATTGTTCATCTGTTGCTGTAGAATAAATTATTTTTATTCTCATTTTTTATTGTGTTATCAAAATACCAAATGAATTCGACCCATTTTAATGCGAAAAAAACCAATCCAAAACTTCTTCACTCAATTTTTTGTAGGTCTTAAATAATTATTAAAAATTATTGGTGTTAAATCAACCATTGAAGAAGAGCTTTAGTCTATTTGGTGTAGGAAATTACACATCTCATACTCTTTCAGAGTTTGAATTGATTCTATGGTGAAATTGAACATTATCTGGTGAAGAGTTACACCATGAAATGCTTTTTGTAACGCAAAAAGGAATTTTTTACACCCCCGGAAGTAAAATTGCTACCATAGGGGAAAAATATCATTAACACCAAAATTGTGTGTATGAATATAGACACCGCCGGGTGTTATTTTGGTGTCAAATATCCCGTGGATTTTTTTACTGTGCATAAATGAAATGAAGAACAACGGACTTTAGGATCCTTGCTTTTCAATTGAAAAAAGTAAGTTGAGTTGATAGCTTCATTGCTCCACCATTGAACGAGCACTCAGAAGCACTTGCTTAGGGCATTCTTGAATTTTGTTTTCACTATTTTCTCCTATTTTCTGTAACTTCTCTCTATGGAGTTAAGGTAGATTGAAATAGCTCCCCTATTCTTCTGACATAAAATGTTATCGGAACTTTCCGACAAAATCCATTTTTCTATTGAATATTTCAACGACAATTGATTGAATTCGATGCGCGACGGCTTAGATTCATTGCGTGTATATCTCTATGCAATTTATTTTGTCTCGTCTTTCTAATTCCCTTTGAATAAAAGATGATATTTGTCAAACAGGCTTCGCTTTTTGGACCCGTTTTCATAAAATATTCAGACGATTTGTCATGAATTGCTGACTTGCACACTATCCAATTTATCAGACGAATATACCTATGATGACAATTTTCTACCACTTTCAACCCTTCAGAAAATAATTGAAACTCTTAATATATTATTATCAATCAAAACTTTTGATTGGTACAGGTTTTATACAAACTACAAGTGCTTCGGTTGAATGAATTGGGTTTGAAGACAAATTCTGCACTCTGAAAATGAACCGAATATTTTCAAGTCGTCGTTCCATACAGGTTGTGATAAGTTTCATTATAATGGGTACGTTCAGCAGCACTCAACTGTTGGCATAAAGCAAACATCAGTTGAGTAAAGTTGAGTTACAGCGGATGAAAATTTTCTGAACAATACGCTGAGTCGTTTACAAATCTGACATATCATGATATATAACAAACAAAAAAGATAGATCATTGTAGTTCACGGCATCACGAGTTTCTCGAAAAAAGATAACAGCAAAGTGCCATTCATTTCTTTCTATCTCTCAGGGTTAAAAAGTTGTAGTTCAGGTATCACCAATTCTGGTCACCCTGTACGCTATGAAATATACCGTAATACCAACCAAAGGTATTTTAAAACCTTAACATTCCGATGCCAAACATGCATATTGATCGAATGTCGAATCTGAAAAGCGACCATAATTTCGTATACCGTTTTCCCCCACACAAACTTTCGCTGTTCTACCGCAGAGTGTACCCGTCAAATCCATCGATACAACCGGCGGCAATGTTCCATATGATCAATATTATATTAAAAATTCAATCTAGTTAGTTATCCTTGTGTCGCAAAGCCCGGTCGTTTCCAATGACACTGTCAGGTGCGGCTTAGTAATGCCTCCGTTATAGACGTGTCAGAGATGATGGATGGCCACTGCTGATGACCCCTACACCAGCTCTGGATTCCTTTCTGCGACTATAGAGAACCAATATTTTGATATTGTTCAACTATTTGGCGAAGCAACAGCTAACCCATTAAGTTATTGTCTGTTGGGCTGACGGTATTTTAGCGGCTTCAGCTGAAACATAATAGCGAATGTCATCGAGGTAAAAGGTTTTCTGCGATAAGGTGGAACGATACGATGGCCTGCTTCAATTGAGTTGTCTGTTTGAAGGAGACCGTTACGATTTGCTTCGAATTTACATAATATGTATAGAATACATGTTTCAACATTGATTATTCTAATATGAAGGTTTTCTCTCAATGGGAGAAAATAGAATATTATTCAACGAAAACTGCTTTATTATATATCGAAATACAGAGGAATTTCTCCATAACGAACATCTGTATAACAAATTTCGTTGTATAATGAATTTCGTACAAGACATTGCACCTTGAATTCAAATTCCATGTTGTGAACACCCTCTAAACCGAAGTAAATTCTCTCTTTAACGAAATATTCAAAGGACATCACTCTTTGAATGGATAATGGTAGGAAGGTATAAATCATTACGGAGGGCAGAGTGATCCTTTTGAAAGATTTAAATACACCCCCGGATGTTTGGTTTCAATCTAACCATCACGCTAGTGTGAAAGTTGTGCGAAAATGTCTAAAAGGAAGTGCTGAAGTTTGAATAATGAACTTAAATATATCTGTAAAGTCGACCGCGACATTGCCGACTATAGAAACAAACTTTCTGTATAACAAAATTTCTTTATAACGATTTTTTTTTGTGGATTTGTCGCTTTCGTTATTTTGAAGCAGTACTCAAATGGATGCTATATCGTTTTGCCAAAATGTCTGTAATGTTCGAATTTGGAGCCAAAAATGGTCTTAAAAGATCGGGTTTGATTCCCGGATAACGAATCCGTGGTCAAATACAATTCTGTCCGTGGGTACAGCCGGCCGTAAGCACGATAACCTTCGAAGTGATTCTCTCGAGATTTTCAGGGTGAGTTAGGTTCCCAAATGTCGCTGTTGAGTTCGTTAACCAGCTGAATCTTACAAGGTGTTCCATAAAATATGACCATTCAAAATATTTATTCTTCAATATCTCAGACAAAACGAAACAAATCGAAATGAAGTTTTGCGGCCACATTTTGTGGCCATGGTGTTAACAGAACCATAGAAAATTCAACTGGAATATTGAAAAGAAGAACTTGAATATTTCCATAACAAGATATCCGATTCGAGTGAAATTTTTTCGTTAATGAAGATTGATATACTCAATGTTCATGCAGAATTTCAGAAGGATCGCATCATCAGAATCAATGAGTTTTTACATATTGCAGTTTTTGGATAGTATCCAGGATATATTTCCGAACGTGCTGTGATTTCGCATTCATATATTCGGTATCAATTCGAATTCCTATACAAGTTTTGATTGCTCCACCAATGAGCGAGCACTCAAAAGCATCGGCTCGGGGGTTTTTCAATTGAATTTTTTATTGTCCTGTTGAAACTGTGGTCACAATATTTTGCATGGGGCTTATTATGACCATCTTGCGCATATAGCCGAAAACCTTCAATTCAATTGGTTTCTTTTCGTCTGAGATATGGAATAAAAAAAATTTGAATGGTCTTATTTTATGGAACACTCTGTATGGTTGGACTGGTTATCGAATTCTACAACGGCATTTGGGAACCGAAACACTATCGTTTGAGACCATTCTCGGCTCAAAATTCGATAATTACAGATATTTGGGTAAAAATATATAAAGGGTTTTTCAATAAGGGCGGGTAGATTTTGAAACAAAATTAAACAAGCAGCGTATGAGGTATCAACAATTTTTTTAATTTATTTAAAGGGCCCATATATGCCATTAAGTATGGAAAATGACATTATTCAAATGCCCGCCTCGGCTTCTCACAGTGGCACGCATCCGAGTGGTCCAATTTTCAATGACTCTTCCGCATAGATCCGCCTGAATTTGAGCGATGGCATGTGTTACACCAAACTGTAACTTTTTGAGGATTCATTACCACCTGGTGAACCTCGTGTGGGTTTGTGTCGTCCCATATACGGCAATTTTGTTTGTTAACAAAGCCATTCATCCAAAAATGCGCCTCGTCGCTAAAGATGATTTTTCGCCCGAAATTGGGATCCTCTTCCAAACGATTCGATGCCCAGGCAGCGAACAAACGACGCTGTCTATGGTCATGAACTTTGAGCTCCTGGGTCAGTAGAATCTTATACGGGTGTTACCCTAAGTCCCGTCGCAAAATTCGCCAAGTTGAAGTTTGCGAAAGGCCGAGTTCTTGTGCACGGCGAGGAATCGACTGCCTCGGGTTCTGCTGTACACTTTGACGGACCGCCGCGATGTTCTCGGCTGATCTTGCGTTTCTTGAACGTACAGGTGTGGGTTGATCGATTAACGAACCGGTTGTTTCAAATTTTGCCACCAAACGCTGAAGAGTCGACTGTGAAGGGCCACCACGTCTACCGTAAAATGCACGCAACGTTTGCACTAACGAACACTCATTTTGATAATGAAGTTTTATCATTTGTACGCGCTGTTCAATCGTGTAACCTGCCATGGTGATTTGGCATAAGCAACTGAATAATAAGCAAACGATTTGACAATTGTCACCAAAACAAAATGGCCGTCACGGGCCGCCAAAATCTACCCGCGCAAATTGAAAAACCCTATAGCATCATTTAAGTAGAACGAGCGCTCTGCAAAAAGACAACCCTCGTATAAAATGCATAAATAATAGATGACACACATTATCTTCCTAAAAATAACTTCACCCACGAAAATATACACCAGCCTACAGGTGTATTCGACGCCCTGCATTTTGTCACACTATTCCCTCTTCTTTATGGTAAAAACCACTCAAAAAACCTGGATGACGTAATGAAGAAGCGGAGAGTTCACTCAGCAGGGAATATGTAGAGAACTTATAAGCTTCACGAAGACGTGGAGAGTTATGAGCGTTAAGTTTGAGGGGTGCCAAGGGTAGCTTGATGAAGTCAAGACTAAATTTCATTTTCTCCTCGGCGAAAGTTGCTTCACCGCCGTGTATTCGAACTACGTGATGGGTTTTCACGGCCTGCCGTGATCTACGTGATGCTTGATCTCATGAATGAAGATAGATTAAAAGTTCATTTCGTATAACTACGTCATATCTAATTGGATGCCCTGGTTTATTTTAGTGCCCTCTCGTGTAGGGGTAAGATGCTAGGGAAGACAATTGACAATAAATCGTTATGAAGGCTGTGCCGAGTTGAGAAAATGGGAAAGGGGACACTATATGGAGTAGTTGGAAAACCTATCTGAACCAGCCGAACCCTGTGAAATTTTTGGTTGCCTGAAAGTTGATATGATCAATTTCACTTTTGTCACTATTCGTTATGAAATTTTCCGAAAATGTATTCAGAAAGTTGGGATTTGGTAAAGGAAGAAAGTCAATAATGTGGCATAATGAGAAAAACGCATTCAAAATGCCTGCGCTACGTATTCGTATACAAAAGAAATCATAATGTATGAATGGAATCATTTATTATCACGACAGGCAAGACTTGGTGCTCTTCAAATTAATGCCTATAATTTCGATCAATTCCTGTAAATGTTTGAATCATCAGTCACTAGGCTCTTTCTATTTGAAGCTGCATCACTTCCAAACTGATGCAAAATCAGTTGATGCGCGTTCTATTTGACAATAAAAATAACAAAAAGTGACTAATTATCATTGCTAGTAATGAATAATTCATATTACTTTTAGAATTTTTTTCCGAACTATCGTCGATATTCCTACTTAGTACTCTGATTTCAAACCTTATCGTTTTGTTGATTGTCATCCGAAAAAGGCATGTTCTATTTGTTTTTGTTAAAATCACTTCACTTCCAACTGAAGTGATTTCGGAAATTATTCAGTCCAATAGAAAGCTAGAACTATTTGCAGGCCTTATTTTTTTTCTATATGGTTTGCAGTAAAAGAATATTTCTGACAATACAAGTTCAATCTTCAAAACGATTGTAGACTTTTTGAAATTCTTGATTTATTTGAATATTATTCCGGCTATTTCAAATCATTCTTATTCTAGTATTTAACGTTTCTGCGCGAATTTTCTAGCCGTCGCGTCGTCAGGAAAACTTTAAAGGCTTGTTACTTTGAGAGTAACTTTCGTCAATCTTTGAAAGTTGCTTTTCCTTAAGTTACAAGTGTTAAGTGTTTACATCATGACGGCTGGCGAATTCTGGCAGAAACGTTAATCACAAGGAGCAGAAACGATGAAAATAGCTCATATATTATACAGGGTGTCCGGGGAATAATTGTACATACTCTTACCAGAGATGTACTCGAGTCAGAAATACATCAAATATATCATTATTCCAGGACCGGACTCATGAATCTTCATTAAAAGTGTTCAGGGTAAAAAAACACTTTATATTTTGAATAATGAATAATTGATTCCTTTTTTAGAAAGAAGCTAAATTATGCATTCATTCGTGGTATCGCTTAAAGTTGTCACATCAAGAATTATTTTTTTATGAATTTTTGAATTTGGAAAAAGTTCGAAAAATTGAATTTATTTACCTGAACAGGACTCAGTCACCTTGTGGAGGTCGAAAATAAATTATAAATTTTCTTTAAAAAATCACTGAAAGTGAGAAACACTATAATAATTTGTTTATATACTGGGTGGCCAACCTAGACGCGGATCTCATTGCGATGAAGTGAATAACGGTATATTGCGAAAAAAAAAATTTTGGCGACATGTATAGGGTATACATAAGCATATTTCAAAATTATTCGTATGTATACCGGGTGTTCGACAACAAAGATCTAGATGAAAGTGACACTTCTTCCGATGAACACCCGGTATACATAGAAATAATTTTGAAATATGTTTATGTATACCCTATACATGTCGATAATAATTTTTTTTTTGCAATATATCTTCATTCACTTCATCGTAATGAGATCCGCGTCTAGGGTGGCCACTCAGTATATCAAAAAATTATTATAGTCTTCCTCACCCTCAGTGAGTTTTTAAAGAAAATTTATTATTTATTTTCGACCTCCACAAGGTGAGTCAGTCCTGTTCAGGTAAATAAATTCAATTTTTCGAACTTTTTCCAAATTCAAAAATTCATAAAAAAATAATTGTTGATGTGACAACTTTGAGCGATACCACAAAAAAATGCATAATTTAGCTTCTTTCTAAAAAGTGAATCAATTATTCGTAAATCGAAATACAAAATGTTTTTTTACCCCAAACACTTTAAATGGAGATTAATGAGTCCGGTCCTGGAATAATGAAATAGTTGATATATTTCTGACTCGACCTTAGCATGTGCCAATAACCCCCCAAGTTTCAATAATATCCGTCAATAAGTTTGGATTTTATGATGGTCTAAGGTCTAAGTATTTCCATGAAGTTGGAAAAACATCCTGTTGTTTTCTAGGGAAACCCAGAAATTAATTTTTCACAATCAATCAGTAGTCAGCTAGTGCAACTCTATCTCTGGTAAGAGTATGTACAGTTATTCGCCGTACACCCTGTATTTCAAAGTTCCCGTCGAAACGAAGTTTGAGAGAATCTCTTCATGACAGAGAAGTTATATCCGTTTTGTCAGTTCATATTGAATGAAAATTATTCGAATAAATATCCTATATTTACGTTCCATATTTTCATATTTAATAGTTTATTAGAAGACTCTAAGCGAAATCTATTTGATAAGTAATGAGGCATATAATTTTTTGTCTTTTATGGTTCCTTCACTTGCTCTTCATTGGGTTTTGGAGATCAAGTTACATCCTAGGTATACCAACAAAAATAATGAAGCTACCCAAGCGATGAGTAGACTTGGAATGAAAAAAAATAGCCGAGAAGACGGTTTTGGATGGTTTGTGAGTTTCGTCAACTATCGTCAGTCAGTTTTGTTGATCATTCGGTAACAATAATATAAGTATTGATTTATTTTGAACGCTATAAGACAGAAATAGTATAAATAACACTTCAGAGGAGTGAACTTCCTCTGCAAAAAATTATTGCATATAATATTAAATAAAAATAGGGAACAAAAATTACCAAACATAACATTGATGGTAATATGAACAACTACATCTGAAAACTCCATACGAGAAAAATGCAGAGATCGCTAACGCCATGAATTCTGATTACATTGGTCGGAACTAACACCGAAGTTTTTATCAGATCACTTTGTTCATTGCAAAGAATAATTTTGCAACATTGTGGGAATTATCGAAAGTTCTCTGCATACTCATTCAGTCAGCAGTATGGGCCATTTAATAATCAACCAAATTTCAATCATGCTATCAGAGCTGAATAGTAGGTACTCATGTTCAAAAACTTTGCCATCGAAATTCCTCTTTTATATTCTATGAATCCTGATTTTTAATAGGTCCAAACATTCATCCTAAAAAACAACACCTCAACAGCTCACAATTAGTACTTCAAACCCTTTAAAACCGCCATTACATCTGGCGTAAAACAAGATAAAATACTTCATTAATTTCCATCCGCTTACGTTATGAAGATGTGAATGCAATCCAGTATAAAAGAAGCATTATGCCGAGATAAATCTGGCTTAATTGCTCTGGGAGGAGAAAAACCACTTGTACGTCTCAACAAATTTAATTGCGAAGGAGTTTGGAGCATCAATCAAAGTGGTATGATCGAAACTCGAAGAGAACACGGTCTGCTCCGTAAGTGTTCTCGAGGGTTGGCCAGAAGCCAGCCGGATAGACGGATTTCATCAATCATTCGGTTCATTTGGTTATTTCAATTTCTGAATTGTATCCACTTTGGCATAAAGGTTGCTGGGCCGTATCTGCTCATCAATCGAATCAATTTATGAACGCGTATCTATTGTAGTAGAATGATGCTTTGCCGAAATTCAGTCGGAAGGTTTCTTCTTTTTCTCTAAGAAGGCCAATCGCTCCTTCATTTCCAGTCTATGTTGGTATTTCTTGTGACGTAGATAGCCAAATGTCTTGCTATCATTCTGGTGGGCGTCAGATAAGGCATTTTGTTATTTCAATTTCTGAATTGTATCCACTTTGGCATAAAGGTTGCTGGGCCGTATCTGCTCATCAATCGAATCAATTTATGAACGCGTATCTATTGTAGTAGAATGATGCTTTGCCGAAGTTCAGTCGGAAGGTTTCTTCTTTTTCTCTAAGAAGGCCAATCGCTCCTTCATTTCCAGTCTGTGTTGGTATTTCTTGTGACGTAGATAGCCAAATGTCTTGCTATCATTCTGGTGGGCGTCAGATAAGGCATTTTGTTATTTCAATTTCTGAATTGTATCCACTTTGGCATAAAGGTTGCTGGGCCGTATCTGCTCATCAATCGAATCAATTTATGAACGCGTATCTATTGTAGTAGAATGATGCTTTGCCGAAATTCAGTCGGAAGGTTTCTTCTTTTTCTCTAAGAAGGCCAATCGCTCCTTCATTTCCAGTCTGTGTTGGTATTTCTTGTGACGTAGATAGCCAAATGTCTTAGTATCATTCTGGTGGGCGTCAGATAGGGCATTCGGTTATTTCATTTTCGGACTTGCATACTTTTTGGCATGAAGATTGCTGGGCCGTATCTGCTCATCAATCGAATTAATTTACGAACGCGTATATATTGTAGTAGAATGATGCTTTGCCGAAGTTCAGTCGGAAGGTTTCTTTTTCTTTAGGGTGGCCGATCCCTTGTTCATTCCCAGTATGTTTTGGTATTTCTTGTGACGTAGATAGCCAACTGTCTTGGCATCCATTCTGGTGGGCGTTAGATAAGGCATTTGGTTATTTAAATTTCTGAATTGTATACACTTTGGCATGAAGGTTGCTGGGCCGTATCTGCTCATCAATCGAATCAATTTATGAACGCGTATCTATTGTATTAGAATGATGCTTTGCCGAATTCAGTGGAAAGGTTTCTTCTTCTTCTTCTTCTTTGAGAAGGCTAATCGCTTATTTGTTTCCAGTCTGTGTTGGTATTTCTTGTGACTTGGATAGCCAACTATCTTGGCATTTTTTCGGTGGGCGTCTGTTAAAGCTTCCTTCGTGAGGTTGGCTGTCCTTTCTGTTTCGGCTTATTTTGGGCACACCTCCTTAGGCGCCTTGGCCCTCACCTTCAGGATGTCCAGGACAATAGTTGTATCGACAGCACCTCTTCAGTTGTCTTACCGTCATCCGAAGCTCATCTCACGATAGCTTCATAAGCTTTTTAGTATAGATATGCAAAATCATTACGAATTTTTGGTCCTGAATAAGTCCAGGAGTATTTTTCCCAGAAGGTTTGTCTGTTATTCATTTCCTATTTCTGGACCACTGCCCTATATTGATCTTTACCAAGACCACAAAAAGGCTCAGGTCCATTAAGTGTTAACCTCGAAGTTTTTGTTCGAGGTCAGCGAAAGCGCTCACTTCTTAGAACTTCAGAGATTCTCAGTTGAGGTTCATATTATACGCTTTCAGGGTCTTCATTTAGGTTGTTCGCAATATCCTCTTAGTTATAAACGTTTTGAAAGGTTACTTCATCCTATGAAAATCGATATTGAATTGTATAGATCTATGAAAGAATATATTTAAAGTGAATGTTAACGAAGTATTTATTGATCCTTCGAATACAATGATGAACAAAATATTTTCCTTTGGAGGCTCTATGAAATGGATACAAAGCTACTGGATTTGTCTCAACACAATTTTGTTTTATATGTAAGTATTTGATAACGTAACTTGGACGTAACTATCTGAAAGATTTATATTTGTTTCAGTTTTATCATCGATTGATCAGAAATTGGCAATTAATACATATCTCTATCCCACTGCCCACATTGCTGAATAAAGTATTGACACCATAGACTAACTAAACGGAGAATAGATGAGACACTAGTAGAACAAGCTTCAACGCCATCTGTTTTTGTACAACATTACTAATTCGTGAAAAAAGCTCAATTGAAAAAGGAATCTGTATCGTAAAGCTGCCTCAAAAAGAATTCTGTAGTGCACCTTTTGAATAGGTAGGTACACCCATATACAAGAGGCAAAAGTTTTTTGAAATTCAATTTCCAAAAGGAAATCAGAAATGGATTCGTGCAAGTTATCGATGAGTAAGGAAATTTATTTCCATGAAAATAATA
This sequence comes from Propylea japonica, assembly GCA_013421045.1. Classification (NCBI taxonomy): domain Eukaryota; kingdom Metazoa; phylum Arthropoda; class Insecta; order Coleoptera; family Coccinellidae; genus Propylea; species Propylea japonica. Next base: position 10,111,014 of record CM024244.1, read on the forward strand.
CCTGCAACGAACTTTCATCTGATTTTCTTTTGGAATCGAGAAATGAGGATCAATAATCAAATTCTGGATAGAATAAAAATTTATTAACTGAAATAGGTATCACCAATTCAAAATACAGATTTATTTCATAAATATCTATTCAATAAACTAATAATTGCATTGAAAACATTTTCAAAAACTAACAACAATGAATTCAATTATACAAAATATGAGTATTTACCTACTAAACTTATTCAATACATAAAAAACTTTTTTGAAAACTACGAGTATCTTAATTCTTATAGGTAACAGAATATACATATAAAAATTATAATTACCTTCTTGGCATCTCGATTTTCACATCCAATAACACAGCACGTCTTCACTCTTGCAGGCATATCGAAATTTATTATATTTCAAAAAGAACGTGTCAAACCACTAAGTACTTGTGTCAGTTGACAATTCAAAGGTTTTTGATAATAATGATTTTACATACTTACTATTTTCTCGATAGGATTTCCATGAATGCAACGACATCTAACTATCAAATTGAAAATCATTTTTTCGTGTATTAGTCTCCTCCTCCGACAGATGGCGCGGATTATACGAGTGGCTCATCTAATTTTTTAGTTTGTCTATGATTGACACTTGGAAACTGAATATATTATCATTCTGTTTTTCAAAATGAACGCAAGGGAAGATCGCTGATTCCAAATAATGATAATAATCCGGTCTTATTTGTGAACATAAATGCTCCTAACATTTCTACAGTGTTTCTTTCAAATTCCCCCATGTAATATTCTTCCTTGCAACAATTCCCAGATTTTATATCTTCGGCATTTTCTGAATCACAACAAAAACCTCGTTTATCTCACGCAATGCTTTCAGGGCTGGAAAAACGGCCGAATATAAAAACCGACTCGACGAAGTGGTAAAAAAAAATTGCTGTACGTAATAATAACACTCTATTACGTTTCGTGTCACTCGCAGATGCAGCATTCAATCTTTGCGGAATCGAAATCAATCTAAATCTCAAGGTTTCTATAGAATAACGGACACTGCGATGAAACACAATTTACACGGCTTCAGTGGCGATCGAATTGGTCCATTGGTTCGCTGAAAAAGTAAAGATAGAGTGTGGCCAGAAAACGTTATTCTAGCCCAATGCTGGAGACGACATGCGTTGTGTGGAATTCGAGTCATAATATTCTCAGAAATTGATTCAATTTCGTTCAGTTGAATCATTTTCTGAAGAAAAATTGAAATAAATATATAAAAGTATGATTTTGCTTATCAATAAAAAGATATAGGGTAAAGGCTATAGTGATTGACACTTTGAGTGCATGGATACTTTCAGTAGGCGATTTCGGTTCCTAATTTTACCGTAACACCATGGTTTTTATTACCGAACAATAGTTGAATGTTGCTATTTTGATATTACCTTCAAACTTTCAATAAATATTGATTGAATCTTCGAGGAGACGCCAATTCTCTCGAAGTTAAATAGTTATTTGTTAGACATTGACATAATAAGGTTTAGAGGATTTTATTTCATATTAACAACGAAGTAACAGAAAGTTTTATTGATCTTCACATACATATATACATACCATTGTATACTTTTGGTGCTATCTAGAGTTTTTCATCTGTCTTAACATATTTCAAATTTTTTTATTTCTATTTGGGTCAAGTTCAATTTCTTCAAGTAATCATTCTGAAATTCCACCATTAGATATTTCGCGCGAGATTTTGCAGTAGTGTCAATAAGTGTATATGTTAGAATCCACTTAAGGATAGCTTCGAAATGAAGGAAATTTAGGTTAGGAATTTTTAGACTTTTTATTTGTTATCATGTTAGCCATAATATTATGGCAGAGAATGGGAAGGTAGGACAAAAGTTGATATGTCGTTCGAAGGTACACTAAATGAGTTATTTTTTATTGAAAAAAAATGTGTGCATAGTTGATAATATTTCACCAAAAAAAACATTGGAAAAAAAAGACTAATATTGTTAACTTCAGAATTCTTCTCCTTATCACGCCCGCAATAAGAATTTTCTGCACGCAGACTCTTTTATCTTGTAGCAAATTTATTGCGCCTTGCGAATATGTGGTCAAATTGGATGAGACTACAAGGAAAACTGAATAATGATCATTTTAGAGAAAAAATCCGAAATATTTCGTGAAATCAAGAAATGTTAAATTGAAGAATAACCCTCAACATTTTGACCATGTGTTATATAATATTTTTTGTCTGTTGTGTAATTGCATCCATATTCAATATTCATTATTCAATATTCAATTATTCAATTATTCAATATTCATTACAAGGAATATATATATTTTTAATATTATAACGAGGTGAGTGGTAGATCTGCCCATTTTTATTGTGTTTTTATTTTATTCGTGTCATTGCAGCCTTGAGAAAGGACCAATCGTGTCCGAAACGTTGGCAATGTTATAAATGGTTTAAACATCAATACTCAGATTTTATTTTCCAAATTCATAATATTTTTTGTTGGCAATCACTTGTTTAATCACTCCTTGTAGTCTGACCACTTTAAAAGTAGACACCATGTATAAAATTCAATGAAGCATCTCTTCTTCAGAGAATAGAACAACCCAAAAAATTTTTCGGATTATAATTAATTACTATCTAATAAAATGTTCTCTTGAATTGAAAAACGTTAAAACGTTCTTGCGTGTATTTAACACGTTGAGCGCCACGTGCACACCGGTGGACATTTTGAATTTTCAAAGCAGGACCAAGTGTTCACTGGTGGTCATTGTTGATTTTCATCGATCGGACAGCATGACCACCCGTGGTCACATATCCAGTAATTAGTACACATTGCTGGACCAAACTACAAAGTCCAAGTGAAATATGCTCACACCCTGGGACCAAACCTTACATTCCTAATGTTATAATGAAAGAAAACGTAGCCTCCGATGAGCACGCGGTCCCCAAATGAAATACATAATGTGACCATGCTGTCCGATCGATGAAAATCAACAATGACCACCGGTGAACACTTGGTCCTGCTTTCAAAATTCAAAATGTCCACCGGTGTGCACGAGCAACGTGTTTGAGTTCTTGTATAAACAGAATTTTTTTTTATTGAGAACTTTACAGTTCAACCTATAGGCAAGGCGCAAAATGACTCGCAGCTTCGTGAGGTGACGCACAGTGAGTCACGGCGGAATTTTGAGGAGGTGAGCTGCGAACGCGGGAACCGCGCAAATACGATCGCAGTACTTGCTGGTGATTGCTATAACGCAGTTGGGTAGAGGCTCAAAATGGAAATATCTACTGCTCTTTTGTTTGACTTAAATTCTGAATCTGATTTGGGAGATGAGTTCGTGTCCGAAATGATATTTTTTACCTCTCAACTGAATAAAAGAAAGGCATCGAGAAGTTTATACTTAAACTAGCTGACCCGTGCCCACTCCGTTGGGCATAATGTTAATAATCCTTTTTTAGTACAGAGTGTTATGTTTTGATTTATAACTGCCAAAAGGAGGTTTATACGCAGGTATATTTTGTATTTGCATGCTAATACAAAATTGGAAAGTAACTCTGTCCTAAAAAAACATTTGAGGGATTTGCGATAAACGAATTCCAGGAGGACCAAGTCGCGTGTAAAGTTAGTTTGGTAATGGTAATTTTAATTGTTCAAAACTTCTCTGTAAACAATATTGGATATAATGTTATCATTTGGTAGCAAAATATATTGTCTGTCAGGAGTTCTAACCCGAGATAAGCCAACATGTAACTGCCAATGGGAAAAACCCGGCTTTCTCAGGTCAAGGCCCACCAGAGAGAAAATGTGTCACCTTGGGACTTGTTAATAGTGAGGGCAAAAGAGATCTTCACTGGAGGAAACTGTAGCCTTTTAAACGTTATGGGTAAATCAGTGGGAATCATGGGTATCCGCGGAATATAGGCCAGTTGTCCCACTGCTGGCCCTGATAATGGTCGCCACGATTATACTGTCCCTTAACTGTTTTGTAAGCAGCATTTTCTCATTACACATGCTGGGGGGCTCAAGTTTCTTAATAGCATGATAGGAATGCCAACTTTCGTGAGGAAGTAAGCTAGAAGGGTTCAAATAATTTAAAAATTTTTGGGGATAGACTTATAGTGATTGACCTGACCGGGCATTTTCTCTGAAATGAGTTTATTTGTTTCATTCACTGTATCGTTTCTGGGTGACAATATTGCCCTAGAACAAAGCGAATGATAATCTCCAATAAATTTTCAAGACCGGGATATATTGCATCAGTAAGATGTTCCAACCTCTGCAATATGTATCCTAATGTCCCGTCAAGTTTTTACGTCATTGCTGTTGGTGATTGTAGAATCAGGTGCTGATTCTAGGGTAGTTTGTATGGGGATGGAGGAAAAAGGTGGAGATTTCACTGTCAACCGTTTATTGAACTAGCTAACTGCGGTCTCATCTGATTAGCAGTTGTTGTGGTTTATATATCACAATCAATAAAATTTGTAAACAATATAGTCGTTCTCTACTACTACTGATAATGTTTCACCGTCGCGACCTTGCTTGCCTGCACATTCTTTATTTCGTTTATTTGTTGCAAGGCCAGACGCTGTTACAATGAAAATAGTTTCTATACATATACTAAATGAATAAGGGATCATAGATGTGATCGGTGGAGGGGAGGGAGGGTAACGTAAAATTGACAATTTTGATGCCCGCGTAGCGGGCCCTAGCGAGCGAAGCGAGCCCCGTTTTTCGCGAGCGAAGCGAGCGATCGAAAGAGGAAAGATCGACGTTTCCGTAGAGGGGTCGATCGTCGGGCTGCGTCCCCGGGAAGTTGCCGAAAAAAGATCGCAAACTTGGGGAAAATTGCGATTTTCGACCTATGGAGCTTCAGAGTGCGCGAATGATTTCGGTGACCGTAGCGCTTCGAGATTCGGGAGCAACCGCGAACGAAGCTCGAAGGATGTGGCCACTTATTAAAGTATTGTTTGTTTCCGGAGCCCCATCGGAAAGTACCGAAAAAAGCATTTGAAAATGGTCAAATTTTGACGTCTGGCGAAATCGTTCCCAGACCATCGAAGTTGAATTATTTATCTAGATGACAACTGTCAGATCTGTTCGGGGGACGGAAGTGTTTGGAGAATTTTTGCTCATTTGAGAAGGAAAAAGGCCAGATACAAATGAAAAAAGGTACGAATATCGTTTTTTAATCGTTTTATAACGTTTATCACTAAAGGTTTTCGTTCCAGGAACGATTGAATTGAAAGGATAAGCAAAAAAGATTACAACTGTCGAGCCAGTTTTCAAGTCTGAAAGGCTTCAGAAAAATGCAATTTTCAAGCGGAATACGAAGAGATCCAAATAAAACAAGGTACGAATATCGTTTTTGAATAGTTTGAGAACGTTTATTGATTAATACATCTGTTCCAGCAACTCCAAACTTTGAAAAATGAATGAAATCATTGAAGCCAGTACGTGGTATCTGCCAAGGTTGTTTAGAGGTCAGGAATTGGTTCGTTTCGAGTGGAAAATGTAATTTGAATCGGAATACGCAAGGAAATGATAATAAACTGTATGTATTATAATAATTATCGATATTTCGATTTATTTTTTCGATATCCTGATATGTTTTACCTGTCTTTTGATTCCTAATAAAACCCGTTGAAGTCTGATATAAACAGTGGTGACGTCACACCATTGCATACGTGATTTGTGGATCCAGTAGTACCGGGGTGAGTCAAAAATTTTCAAGTTCTGCTTTCAATGAAATCGGTGAAATTATTGAATCGAGTAAAGTATTCCTTTGAATTTCGTTTGTTTTTCCAGAAATGTCTCGAATATTATTTTGATTTATACAGGGGTGAGTCAAAAATCTTTAATTTTTGCGTTATAATAGGTAGCTTTCAGTGGAATCGGTGAAGTTTTTGAAACATGTTGAGTATTCCTTCGAATTTCGTTTGTTTTTCCAGAAATGTCTCGAATATTATTTTGATTTATACAGGGGTGAGCCAAAAATTATTGATATCTGCGTTATTACATGTAGCTTTAATGGAATGGGTGAAGTTTTTGAAACATGTTGAGTATTAATTTGAATTTCGTCTGTTTCTGATTTATACAGGGGTGAGTCAAAAATTTTCAATTTCTACGTTATAACAGAAAGCTTTCAATTAAATTGAAGGGGCTTTTGAATTTCGAATGATTTGTTATAGGAGGTGGGAGTTTAAATATAGATGATATGCTTCGGATTTATACAGGGGCGAGTCAAAAAGTTGAATTTCCGCGATATAACAGGTAGCTTTCAGTAGAATCATTCAAGTTGTTCCTTTAGGAAGTTATTGGGTTTACGGACCATAGAGCTATATTATATTTGAGTTTTTTTTGACCCGGTTTTTTTCTATGGGTTCTTTAAACTGTTTTAGGCGTATCTGGGCGAAAAGGCGAATCTACCCGAAAGGTAGATCTGGGCGAAAAGGCGAATCTACCCGAAAGGCGGATCTGGGCGCATACTAGTCTATAATACTAAAGTGATAAGGACCACAGTTGTGACCGGTAGGGGGGCGGAGGGGTACCGTAAAATCGGGGAAAAGGGGTTCGGGAAAAGGGAGCTGGCGGGGGCCGCGGGGGCGATCTTACAACGGGCGAGGTGTCGAATTTGAGAGCAAAGATCGAGCTACCCGTAGACGTCGAGATCGCGTTTTATTCCGACGAAAAGTGCCCGAAAATTGCGCTTGAAGCAACCCATTTTCGCGATTTTCGCAAAAAGTACCCTCACTATGTCGCCTTATTCGAGAGAACCGCTTCGGGGAGAGGAACGCGAGCGGGGTATAAAGGAAGCCGAAGAAGCGACACGTTGCTTAGGCATATTTTCTTTCCCGAGATCCAAACGGAAATTGGCGAAAAAAGATCGAGAAAATCGGGAATTTTGAAAAACCGGGTTTGACAAGGGGGAGAGCACAGAAATAATAAATCGAATAATTATGAGAACTGTCAGATCAGTTTACAAGTGATGAATATTCCAGGAATATGGCTAATTTGTTACTGAAAACGAACAGAACTGAATGAAATAAGGTATGAATATCAATTTTGAATAGTTTTAGAACGTATATAACTAAGATAATTCGTTTCAGGAACTTTAAAATTACTAGGAACAACAAACTTTTACCTCCTTCAATTTCCCTTCCCATTAACAAATAACGTAAGGCGAACAAAATTCGAAGATTATTCGTTTTTTAGGAAAGAATACTGGAAATGATATCAAACTGTATGTATTATGATAATAATTATCGATAATTCAATACATTTTTTCTATTTCCGATACGTTTTCAAATCCTTTCTTGCTTTGTTTGACATTTCATACCACGGAAGAATGACCTTGAAAGTTTTCAAAAACGATAAATTCTCGAGTTAATCTTATTCATTTCGATTGAAAGGCGTGCTATTTCTTAAGATTGAAGTGAAATGTGTGATTTATTATATCAGCATAGATTTTTTCTCTTATAATTCAAGTAATATAGATAGATCAATTTTTGTACTGATTGCTAAGAAAACCCATTGAACTCTGATATTTTCACAATTATATGTGACAAGGCGAGTGGTCCAACGGTTAAGCGACTCGGTTCACCGATTGATACCAGTGGTGTCCAGGGTTCGAATCTCAATGGTGGCGTGTTCCGTTTTTTGCGAATAAAAAGTTTTTTTTGCAGGTTCACAATAAGTTGATGAAAATGATTGAAAATTTGTATATGAATGTTTTATATAGGTACGTTTTGGATATATACAGGGTGCTTCTTTAAATCTATCAATTATTTCACATTTCTACGTTATAACAGAAAGCTTTCAATTAAATTGAAGGGGCTTTTGAATTTCGAATGATTTGTTATAGGAGGTGGGAGTTTAAATATAGATGATATGCTTCGGATTTATACAGGGGCGAGTCAAAAAGTTGAATTTCCGCGATATAACAGGTAGCTTTCAGTAGAATCATTGAAGTTGTTCCTTTAGGAAGTTATTGGGTTTACGGACCATAGAGCTATATTATATTTGAGTTTTTTCTGACCCGGTTTTTTTCTATGGGTTCTTTAAACTGTTTTAGGCGTATCTGGGCGAAAAGGCGAATCTACCCGAAAGGTAGATCTGGGCGTTACTCGTCTGATTAAACTAACCTTCTAATATTACGATATTTTTCAACTATTACGGATCCACACGTGTGGTCCACATATTAGATTACATATACAGGGTGGCCATTTGAAAACGAAACAGACGAGATTACAGACGAAATAAATTTTTTCGATAGAAATGCTCGGACAGGTCGATTTCTGTTTCGAGGGGGACAACTTAAGATGTAGGTTACGGACGCATAGCGCTTCAACCCTTGCTACTACAACCCTCACCACCAATTTTTGAATAGGGAAGATGGGGTGAGTGATACCTCATTTGAAAGGTATTTTTATACAGATTTCAGCACAGTAATTGTTTTTTCATTTTATGCATTAGTTCTCGAAATATTCTTAACTAAGTATTTGAAAATGAAGTGGTGTTTTCATGGCACTTGTAGTGTTTTTTTGTGAAAAATCGACATTTTGAGCTTCAAAACAACCATGACTGTGGCTTCCTTCCTCCAATCCACTGACATAGAAATCTTTTATCAAGATGTCGAACAAACAAAGCGTATTGCGAAAGAGCTCAATCTTGCTGAAACTCAATCTAAATTATCTTCGATATAATTTGCAGTATTTCCAATAACATGCGGTACACTTGATCGATAGAAATCTCCAAAAAGTCCAAATAGGTACGTACATATCTCTAATCAGATTACCAGGTAAGAAAATCAAATCATTAATGATGCCACAGAAATATCCCAGTCCCAATTCGTGAAACGATTTCCGACTTAATTATGAAGTGTTTTCTCAGTTGGCTTCAATAATGTTTTCATTTTGTTGATTATTGAATTCATATCTTTTTCAAAAAAATGAGAATCGATAATTTTTTATTTATTACGAACAGATCATTAAGTTGGCTTAGGTACTGGTTTTTGACATGTGAATTATTCTTAGTTTTGAATCGAGACTTGTATGTGTTCTAATTCATTGTTCGACATGGTTTATTCAATTGCAGAGAGGGTGGAAATAATTTCACTTTTTTTTGCAAACAATCAATGTGCGAATAGAACCTCAGAATTCTTCAATCAACGACATTTAGATAAACATGGTTGTTTTGAAGCTCAAAATGTCGATTATTCACAAAAAAACACTACAAGTGCCATGAAAACACCACTTCATTTTCAAATACTTAGTTAAGAATATTTCGAGAACTAATGCATAAAATGAAAAAACAATTACTGTGCTGAAATCAGTATAAAAATACCTTTCAAATGAGGTATCACTCACCCCATCTTCCCTATTCAAAAATTGGTGGTGAGGGTTGTAGTAGCAAGGGTTGAAGCGCTATGCGTCCGTAACCTACATCTTAAGTTGTCCCCCTCGAAACAGAAATCGACCTGTCCGAGCATTTCTATCGAAAAAATTTATTTCGTCTGTAATCTCGTCTGTTTCGTTTTCAAATGGCCACCCTGTATTATGATTATGACGAAATGTTCCTTGAATGAATTGGGATTTTGGTTAAGTCCATTTTTTGACTTAACATATTGCCGCGACTAAAAATGGATAAGTATCATGAGGTGTCCTCGGAGTGAGATGTCCGCAGCGTCCGTACCATGTCTGCGTAAATCGGGTGTTCCTTGTTGCTGGAGTGACCGGCGTTGTCATTCAGTCTGCTCTGGTTCAGTGGCTGCATCTCCACTGCGTTCTCCGTTTGCTGTTTCTTGCTTGATGCGCTGAATGGAAACCTTTTGGTTTGCCATAGATAGTAGCCCAATGCTAGTGACCCCAGTATTATAATGGTTGTGACGCTGCTTGACGATATCCCATGGGCCAGGTGCCGCCATCGTTCGTTACTCATGCGTTGTGATAGGTCAGCTTCCAATCCACGGAGATGGTGAAGAACGTCCGATGTCTCTATTTTGTTGTCATCTATTTCTATGCTTTCTTTGATACGGTTCAGGGAGTGCTCTTCAGTCAACCTCGGATTGTGTTCTTTGTTGAATGATTCAAAGAGCTGAATCTCATCTCGCTGGCTACCCTGCAGTATTGTTCCTCTGGTTTCGATGTAGCAGTTTGAGCTTGTCTTTATTATTCCTGTGTTTAGCAGTGTCTCCTCCCTCCTTTTGCCGTTGCACATCACTGCGATCCGGACTTGTTTATTGGTCACGAACATCCAGCTGTTAGCCGTGCTCAATTTTTTCCACATAACCTCGGGGATTTCTACTGTTCTATATTCACAGCTTTTATTGTCGTTCCGATATATTAGGTTCAACACACAGTCAGGGGAGGTTTCCATATTTTTGACCACTGATGGATTGTAGATGTAGTTGAAGTTGTCTATTTTTACACCCTGTGTAAACTGTTGATGGTCTAACTCAAAATATTTTTGCGTATTATAGTCCGTTGCTATTAGTGGTCTTGTGATTTGTATGCTGGTAAATGTTGCATTATGGATTTTCATCGGTACTGCGGTGGCCTTTATTACGTTGAATTTGATTCTGTCTATGATGTAGAAGTGTGCCCATACTTCTATGTTTTCTTGATTGTGTTCAATTTCCATTGCTCGAAGTGGTTGTCTCAAAACTGTACTGGTGCTTGGTAGTTTGTGGATAACATTGCTAAGAATGTGGTGTAGCTCTCCTGGTTTCAGGAAGTGAGAAATGTGTCCCTGATTGAAACAAACCTCCGTTAAACTCTGATACTTCTTGTCTAGTACTTCGAAGTAGTTTTTCGCCAATTGGAATGAATTTAATATGTGAATGTTCAGACGATTTGGTTCTACTGCCGTCAGCCATCCTCTCATTTTTTCAACGCTTCGAAGACCTTGATCCACCTGCTGCCTGAACTTTTCCAATTTCACACTAATTTTTGTTTCATAGTGTTCCATGTCTGCCAAACTGGATGCCATTATTTTATTTTGCTGGTTCGTCATATCAATCAATTTTTCCTGATTTTCCCTTAGCTCGTCCAAATTATGGTACACCTCGTCATTTACTCCAAAACGGAAGTCATGAATTCTCCAAATAGACCCCGTTTCATTCGGTATTTTCCTATGTTGAGGATGTGGTCTATTTTGGTGATTAGTTCCTCTTTAATCTCCCTAACATGGTGAGCTAATTCATCGCACTGAACTTCCTGGGATCTTTCCTTGGCGTTTATGCATAAGTGTAGAAATTGCTGTGTCGTTTTGTTTACGTGTTCTTTGTCCAGTTCTAATTGTGCTATCGGAATTTTTATTCCCAGTTTATAGTCGCCATTTTCTTTGTATGCTTGTCCGATGTGTTCCACATATATTCCTGGTTGTAGGACCTTCGTTGTCTGATTGGCTTGTACGGATGCTATTGTTGTGGTACTTAGTACCATAATACATATTAACGCTGTGAGTATTTTGTTTCCGGGTGGTTTCCTTTTGATTCCTGATTGGTAGGTGGCTTGACTGGTTTCTGGATCGGATCGGTGGACTGGCAGTTTACATATCTTCGTTAACGGTCTTTTGAATGTTTTATGATTACTCATTTGGACGGTGACTACTCTTATCAATCCATCTTGACCCGGGTGTACATCGACTACCTTAGCTAGAGGCCAGTTGTTTGGGTCAACATTGTCTTGTTTGACTATAACCACGTCCCCTTTTCCAATATCTTGAGTGGATTGGTGCCACTTTGTTCGGTGTTGAAGTCGTGACAAGTATTCTGAGCTCCATTGTTTCCAGAAATCTCTTTTTAATTTCTGTAACAATTTCCATCTGTTTGCTAATGTTTGTGGTTTGGTTTCTGGCTCCGGCCATTGTGTTAATGCCTGTCCTATTAGAAAGTGTCCCGGTGTCAATACGGCGGTATCTTCGGGTTGTTCACTTAATTTTACTAGTGGTCTGGAATTGAGATTTGCTTCAATTTGGCATAATAACGTGGCGATTTCTTCATATGTCAATGTGCTGTTTCCCATTATCCTTTTGAGATGAAATTTGGTGGACTTCACTCCGGCTTCCCATAATCCTCCGAAATGAGGGCTGCTTGGGGGAATCCAATGCCATCGAATTCCTTTCGGAGCCAAGGCTTCTACAATTTTATCTTCACGTATAATTTTCTTCAATTCCATATCCAACTCATTTTTTGCTCCCTTGAATGTTGTTCCGTTGTCACTGTACATATCTGTGCACAACCCACGCCGGGCTGTGAACCGATTGAATGCGGCTATAAATGCTTTTGTTGTTAGATCACTAACAGCTTCGAGATGAATTGCTTTTGTAGTCAAGCATATAAATAAAGCTATGTATCCTTTGTATGACTTTGTTCCTCTTCCTTTGGAGACTCTCAAGTCAATGGGTCCTGCGTAGTCGATTCCAGTGTGGGTAAACGGGTGTGATTGCTGAACTCGAGGAGCCGGTAGGTTTCCCATTTGCTGTTGGGAACAGCAAGCCCTGAAGCGAGTGCAAATGATACAGTTATTTATAACCTGCCTTGCCTTTTGCTTTCCTTTTGGTATCCAATGTTGTCTTCGGGAGTATGCAAGTGTCTGCTGAATTCCTCCGTGAAGAGTAGACTTGTGCGCCTCCTCCATTAATAAAGTTGCCAGTTTGCTTTTTTCAGGGATGATTACGGGATGCTTTTCATTGTACGGGATTATTGCGTTTTGCAACCTACCGCCGACCCTCAGAATTCCATTTTTGTCCAAGAAGGGATTTAGGCTTAGTAGCTTGCTTTTCTTATTCACCGCCTGTTTTTCACTCAGATCTTGAATCTCAACTTGATAATGAATTTTTTGTATCATCCTGTAGAGTACTTTTTCACTGTATTGTATTTCCTCTGGAGTCAGATAATCTGGGTGATTTTTTATATTTCTACATTTTTCCATGAATCTGATGCAGTATGCGATGCTTCTCTTGGTTTTGCTCCATGAGGAAGCACTGATTTCCTGATCTTGTGCCGTTTTTTGTATTGTCATTACGGTTTTAGTCTCCTCCACCGTTTTTAACGTTGGGGGTATTTGGATTTCAATATTTTTATTTCGCAGCCACTCTGGTCCCTGGAACCATATAGATTCTTGAAGTTTTCTCATGGAAGTTCCTCTAGATGCTAAATCTGCTGGATTATCTTTCGTATTTACATATTGCCACCGACCACCTGGGATATTTCGTTTGATATTGTTTACCCGGTTTGTTATGTAAGCACCTTGTTGTTTGTTCTGATTGTTTGTAATCCATGATAAAACAATCGTTGAATCCGTATAGCATGTTATTGGTATTTCATTCATGTCCAGAGCCGTAATTACTTTTTTCATCAGTTTACTTAGCAACTCAGCTCCTTGTAATTCTAGTTGTGGTATTGTACGTTTGGTCTTTAGTGGTGAAACTTTTGCTTTTGCGGTCAATAAGTTGACGTGTACCTCGTTTTGGGGACTAGTCGCTTTTATGTAGATCGCAGCTGAGTATGCCATCAGGGATGCGTCGCTGAAGCCGTGTAATTCTATTGAATTAGTTGGTGTTGTTTGAACCCATCTTGGGATGTTAATTGTATTTATGTCTTTTAGGTCATCCTTGAACTTCGTCCATTTTTCCTCGATGCCTTGTGGTAATTTTTCATCCCATGTACATTGAAGTTTCCAAATATCTTGTAATAGTGCCTTGGCCACTATCACAAGAGGTGATAAAAGCCCCAGTGGATCATAGATAGACGCTATGTCTGACAGTATAATCCTTTTTGACGTGATTTTCACTGGTTTAGCCTTAACGTGATACTGCAGTGTATCCTGTTGTGTTTTCCAAATTACTCCTAGTGTTTTCTCGCATTGCTCTCCGAGGGCTAGGTCCTGAGTCTGAGAGTCTGCATCCATGTTACCCTTCCATTTCCGCAAATTGAATCCACCCCTTCTCATTACTTCGGTTAATTCCTGTCGAAGTTGCATTGCCTCGTTTCGTGAGTCTGCTCCTATCAATGCATCATCCATGTAAAAATTATTCAATATTAACTTGGCTGCCCTTGGATAGGATGCCTTTTCATCTTCGGCCAGTTGATGCAATGTCCTTATTGCTAAGTATGGGGCTGTTTTTGTCCCATATGTGAGTGTGTTCAACTCGTACACCGTTATAGGTTCCGTTTCTCGGAATCGCCATAATATTCTATGCACCTTTCGGTCCTCTGGGTGGAGTTTTATCATCCGGTACATTTTTTCTATGTCAGCCGTCAATGCATATTGGAATGTTCTAAACCTGAGCAAAATATCGGCAATGTCGTTCTGCAAGGTTGGTCCAGCTGGCATAATGTCGTTCAAGCTGAGTCCGGTCGTGGACGGACAGGTGGCATTAAATACAACTCGTAGTTTTGTTGTTGATTTTTCGGCTCGTATTACTGCTTGGTGAGGTATATAGTAACCTTCCGTTACCTGACCTTGACTTATAGGTGACATATGACCCATTGTTATGTATTCTTTCATGAACTCTTTGTAGTCTCTTGACAGAGATTCGTTATTTCTGAACTTCTTCTCCAATTGATACAACTGTGCGATCGCTTTATTCGCTGTATCTCCTAGATTGTTTTTGTTTTCGTTAAACGGGATGCGAACTGTGTAAGATCCTGTGTGTAAGATTCTGTCTCGGCTGCATGTGTTTTTGAAGTGCTCCTCGCAGCTACCGTCATCTGCGGCTTCTCTTACAGCTTCTGGTTCCTCCAATTCCCAGAATTTCTCCAGTCGTTCTCCGATTCCCTGAATACTTGAGATCATGCTGTTAATTTTGATTTTTGGGGTGTATCCCTCACCGGATCCCAATAGAATATATCCTATTTTTATGTTGACTCCTACAATGCCATCGCCGATGTTTTTATTACCATCGTCGATTATGAATGCATACGCATCTGCCCCTAAGAGTATATCAATCGGCCCTGGTTTGTAATAATAGGGGTCAGCTAATATGGCACTATTCCACTGATGATTTGTTGTGCATATTTCTTCCCTTGGAAGAGTTCCGGTTATTTTTGGTATTATGAGTAGCTCTTGGATTAGTTTGAAGCTACTGGAGAATCGGGGTCGTATTTCTGCTTTAATTTTCCAATTCGAGGTTCCTGCTTCAGTTTTTCCTACCCCGCTTATTTCTGTCCTGTGCTTTGTACGGGGTGTTCCAAGGAATTGTGCAGCATGTTGTGTGATAAAAGAGGCTTCGCTTCCTGGGTCCACTAGTGTCCTCAGTGTCGTATATGATCCGTCCACTTTTCTGACGTCAATATAGGCTGTGGCCAACAAGGTAATTTTTGTTTTACCATTTTCGATGGTGTTTCTTCCAATGTGGCTAGTTGCGACGTCGTGTTCGCCGTTAGTGTTGTTTTCTTGCTTAGACGATGCCTGTTTGTTACCTGATAGTTTTGACCTGAATTCTGTGAAGTGTAATAGGGTGTGGTGGAACTGCTGGCACTTATGGCATCTCATTTTTGAAAAGCATTTCGTAGAACTGGAATGGCTTAAACAGTTCATACATAGTGAATTCTTTTTTGTCACTTGATTTCTGTCATAGATCGACATTCCCAGGAATTTGGGACAATCCTTCAAGGTGTGTCCTTCCTTGCATACTATGCATTGCTTCGTCTTTTGTATATGGTATGATTCTACCGGAAATTTTTTATCTATTTTTTGTTGGCTCTGTTGTGATCTGTTCCATTCCGGCTTTTTCATGTTTTTGGATGCTTCCAACGTTTGAAAACGTCTTTCTAAAAATGGCAAAACCTCCTCCAATTGAGGTATGCTTTTTTGATCGTCCATTGCGTTGTCGAACGCTTCTTTAGTTTCAGAGTCCATTTTGTTGATTACCAGAGCTGCTATTAATGGACTCCAGGTAGATATATCTATGTTTAGATTTCCAATTGCGTGCATGCATTCTTTAATGGTATCATGCACATGTTTATGGCTAGCTGCAATTCTCCAGTTTGTGGTCTGTAGATTGAAGATACGGTTAGTAAACTTTGAGAATAGTATTCTCTCATTGTTATACCGATGCTGTATAATTTTCCAGGCTGCATCGTAGTTAGAGGCGGTAGTGTCCAAGTGTTGTATCAGCTTACTTGCTTCTCCTCGTAGGAACGATTTCAAGTACTGGAGTTTTTGAGTGCAACTCAAATCTTCCCTGGTGTGGACTGTTTCGCTATATACATCACGAAACGTTGGCCAATGTTCATAATTACCAGCAAATATCGGTACAGAAATATTAGGCAGGGGTAAATTAATTTTATTTACCTGCTTTTGACGTTGCCCTTCTTGACTGAGCTGGTTCATCACTCGCTGATACTCAGATTTCACACCTTCGTACTTTGTTATATAGTTGGTAATATCCTCTCCGTCGTTACATAAAATGTCCATGTGTGCTGATTGTATTTCCTTCCATGCGGCTGCCAGTTCCTGCTCTTTCCTTTCGATTGGTCGAATGTCTCCTTCCATATCATCCTGGTACGTCTGGAGCATTGTGAACCTCACCAACTGTTTCTTTATCAATGGGTCCTGGGCTTTCAATTCTCTTTCAAATTTTTGTAGAAGTGATTGTATTTCTGCCCTTTTTTCCTCGATCTTCTCATAATAGTTGTTTTTGATGTATGGATCTTCTGGAGATAGTTTACGTATCAGCTCCTTGTGGACATTATTGAAGGCATCATATAGATTCTGAAGAGTTGTGTTTCTTGTTTTAATATATTGTTCTGTTCTTCTGCTTGCGGAATCCTTTTTTATATTTAATAAAAGTTTTTCCATTTCCTTCACTATGGACATTTGTTGGTTTATTTTTTCCTTATATTCTTCCTCCATCATATATTTTTTTTTTGTTACTGCACAACGTTGGTGTAGATTTTCCTTATCTTCAGTTTGTTGGCAGGTCGCTTTTGTTAGAGACAAGGGTCGTAAATCCTTGGCTCTGGTGTCGTTTTCTTGGCACGGGCGCTTCTTCTCGGCACTGGCTCTGATGGCACGGGCGCTTCTTCTTGGCACTGGCTCTGAATTGAGGATTCCTTGGCACGGGCGCTTCTCCTTGGCACTGGCACTGAATCCTGCTTCGACGAACTTCTTGTCCGCTCAATTGCTCGAAGGACCAAATGTAAATGTTTTTTGTTAAGTCCATTTTTTGACTTAACAGTGATAGAAGAGACAATTTTTTCTTCGCTAAGTTTGAGTAGTTTACGCGGAAAGTCGTCATCGTCGTTGTCGCTCAAATGGGCTCTCATGTTTGTTCGTAAATTGAGAGATGCAACCGAACTCCGTAAGTGAGATGATTTTAAGCATGCTCTGATGATATCGGCGCGTGTTCCTTTTGTTACTACAGGCAGTGTTTGCCGAAAATCGCCCGCAAAAACAAAAGTAACACCACCCATTACAGCATCAGAGTTTCTGAGGTATTTGATAGTACATTTGTCACATATAATTAAAGATGTTTTTCGTAAAGTTTCCCGAGTGGCCCATTTTTACGTATGGAACAAACTGACTGTTGCTCTAGTTAGACTGTTAGAGTGTGCTGTTTTCCCATCATTTAACAGAGTAGCGGCAATCCCCGAAGAGGCAACAGCTAGTCCATTTCTCCCGGATTGCCTTCCTTTTGCCAATACCAAATTTGCAAGAAACGATTTGCCAGTGCCTCCCGAGGCTTCAAGAAAGAAGTTAAACGTCTGTTATTAAGCACACAGTGAATTTTGTGCATCAAAAGCTTGTTTCTGGCGTTTACCTAATTTCGGTACATTTTCATTAATAAAAACTGACAACTCATTGGTATCCTACGAACGTATCAGTAGTATGTCCGTTTCATTCTTATGTGGCCGAATATCGAAAGTGTGCTAATTCTGTTTCGAAGAATTCAATTCCGATGACGTCCGCTGCGCCTGCGTAAGGAGACGCGACGCAACTGAGCTGCGATCACGCGATCAGATGTAAAAGGCCACGCCCCCTTCTCCCGAAGCGACCACGAACGCAAACCGAATTAAACCGAAGCCCTGGCGCGTCTTCCGCTGATTTGGCTGGCTTTCATACGATTTTTACCCGATTCACTTTGCAAAACCGACTACCACGTGAAAGCCTTCTTATTTTTTGGTGTTTTATATAGCCTATGGCACTCTTGAATAATGTGGCTTTCTATTGGTGAAAGAATTTTCAAAATCGGTTCAGTAAATCCCGAGATTAGCCCTTTCCATTTAACAAACACACAAACTTTACCTCTTTATAATATTAGTATAGAAGAGGAAAAAGTCACGGAGAATTTGCTTTAATCAGAGAATTTAACGATGGACAATTTGAAAATTATTTTCGGCTAAAACGTAACCAATTCAGTTTTTAGTTTTGTCCTCATATAGTCTACCTGGCTTGTTTCGTACAAAACTTGCCGAATTCGCACTGCTTCAAATAATTTTTCTTCTATTTCTGCTACGACTCACCGTGAATACATACAAGAAACTGCGGGATCGACACTGCGTTTCGCAGGGTCATGTTAAGCAAAACCTGCGTCATGTCACACTGCGATTGTGTATGCGCGGACGTATTTATTTATTAGATTTACAAAATCTCGCCGTGACTCACGCTGCGTCACCTAACGAAGCTGCGGGTCATTTTGCGCCTTGCCATACAGTGAGGTCAACTCTTTCAACATCCAGCAAGTATAACTTTTCTCGATAGTCAATTGAAAGATACCAACAGACCATCATTTATTGATCAATGGATTTGATCCAGGCAGCTGAAATTCAGTCACCAATTTCTTTGTAACGACTTTGAAATCGTATCTTCAAATCCCTCGTTATTTGAAACGAAGCGAAATGGCTCTGAACCCATTTCCATTATAGTATGAAGAAACCATAACTATTCTCGCATACCCTACCGTTTTCTCTGTCAAAGGCTACGAATGAATGAATTGGAGCAAATGAACTATTCGTTCCACCATAGCCGAATGTAACCCAAAGAGATTATTTCTTATCTGAATGGAAATTAGCATGATCCCACTATTAGTCAGTCTTAAACTTTCCCTATCTGAAGATGGGATATGGGTCAGTGGCACGCCTACAGGGTAGAGTTGATGAAAATATATATCACTTGCAGAATGATCTGTCAGAGGCCTCAGATATGATCTACGAATATCAACATGGTTACAATGAAATAAGAGGAGAATCAGTAATATCACTTCCAAGTGCCAACAATTCAATGAGAAAGTTTCTTCAGGAAATTTTAATGAATTGTCCAAACCTAAATATGGTCAGTGTAATAAGTGTATATACGTCACAACAGAAAGAAATATCTTCAGAAAATGTTGTTAGCAATTCTTAATATTTTGACCGACACCGTATGTGAATACACCCTTGTACCCTATGTAACGTCAACTTGTACCTGAGGGGTATTTGAGCACGAGATTCTAATACTTACTAAATTCTCAAGGGAAGCGTGATTACCCCAGCAACAAAATTCCTAGTGAGGATTTCAATAGTATATCATAAAAAAACAAGTAGTACAATTCTAAATTTACATTTCCAATCACAATCTCGCAAATTACACAAACTTATAACTACTTATCTTAAAAAAAAGGTTCAAATTTTCGCACCATTTCCAATGCACTATGTTGTCTTCTGTAGTGCCAGATGTTCTCGGTAACGGGATATGTCCTCAAGTCGGCTTCGATAGACTTCAGGTATGCTACCAGCTCTCTACCTTAAGTTAACTTCCAAGCAAATGTTAGTACAGGCAAATGTAGAAGCCAAAAATAACTTCAGCTTCAGCCAATGGTTGTATTTCAGTTCAAGAAATGTGGTCCATACCAAAGAATGTGCTCCAGCCCAAATAATTTGGTTCAAGCCAAGTAATGTGGTACAAGCAACAATGAGGTCCCAACCAAGGAATGTGGCCCAATCCAAGGAGCGAGAATAAATATTATTTATCTCGCAAAATAAAACTTAGAAATTCCAGACAAAACATCCGATGGATTCAGATGAAAATTTTTCTCGATACACGATATATGTATGTATACGATAGATGCTTTCTCCTTCAGAGTAAAGCTGGAAAAAGAAGTCAAATAAACTTCACTACATCAAGCAGATTCGAAGATCATAGAAGAGAAATAACCTGAGATAAAGTTGACAGTCCGTCAACTATGATTATCAGTGGCGTTTCAAAAGAAAATAAATCATAGGCGTGCAAGACGTTGCACCCTCTTGGTATCAAAGAAACAAGATGGTGGATCTGAACCTGAGAACTCATTTTGAACGAGTTGAACTTCATGATGTAGCTGTGCTAGGGACTGTAACATACATATTTATATAGAGTTTAAAGCAGACAAACAATGCCAGCAAACGCCTGTCAATGCCACCGATGTCAAGCGTCTTCCGCCCAAGTCATATTTTGCAGTATTTGCAATGCCAGCGAATGACAAACAATGCCAAACAATTACTGCAAATGCCAGCAATGCCAACCAAAACCAATGCCATTGGCAATGCCGTATTTTGTACACCATATTGCCAACAGGTTTACCCCTCGTACCTCACACATTCTCAATAAGTTCTAAATCAGGTGACCGGTTATATTTGTGAAGTTTTTCATGAATAGGTACTTGCTGTTGCACATCAAATAAAAATTCACTTTTAGCCTAACGTTACACACATGTATGAATTTTTCACTTATAGGAAGACAATTTTGCTCTGCCTATTGATTATTATTTTTCCGAAATTCTATAGGATATAAATTCATTTAGACTCTGAAAGTATTTATGATGTAGAATGAACTTCACAGTAATTCTAACTGTGTGCATTTTTCAAACTTAATTCATTTTTTATGAGTGGGAAAGGCTGACATACAATTCATGGAGAATTAGTTCATTTTACATCCTCGCATGCTTGCACAGTCGTAAAAGTATAATATCCGTTTGACCTTTCAACATGGATAACTCTTGTTTGTATACCTTCGAACAATTTTTCACAAGAACTACTATTCGAGGAATTAGGTTTTACATTGCATGTTCTGCTGCAATAAATGACGAAGGCGATAAATGTCCTATTTCCAGTTATTTTAAATTTAAAGAAAATAGAATGGAGTTTATTGGTGTCCGAACTTACACAATAATTGATCAGTAAGTTGATTTTCTATTCTTTATTTTTTTGTGATTGGTATTGTAATTGCAGGCCTGCTTATTGCCGTTATTAAAGGGCCCACTCACTAAGAAGGAAGCGCGAAGGTTTCAATGCGCGTGGTACGGGGTACAGTGAAAACAGTGTGTGTATGGCGTTCCGCCGTTCGAAATTTTGAATTATCTCCGTCGGAATCAAGATAGTTTTGATTTTAAGCGTGTGCATTGCTCATCGTACGTGGAAGAATGACCGTGTATGGGCAACAAGTCTGTACACGTTTCATATTTTTAGCAATACAGTGTCGGGTTCGCTATTTATACATTGGACATTTTTTCCTTAATAACAACACACGCCACTGCCATTAACATCAGATCTTTTTTCGACGTCATCTCACGCTTGTCGCACATCCTCACTCAACAAGCAAAAGTGTCTGTGTGTGGGAAATATGAATGTACACGTTTACTTTACAGCTAACGTGCAGATACTTAACTGCGCATTCTTCCTTCCTAGTGAGTGGGCCCCTTTAGGTTTTCGAATTAATTTGTCGTGTTTTCAGTCAAATAGTGCTGAATAATTTTCATTGAACTGATTGTTGATACGCCCATGAATTGCTGAATTGTTCGATTCCCTGATGAAGAATTCGTGGTCCAATTCAATTATGTGCGTGGGACCGCCCGTCTGGCCGCTAGCACGATAACTTTTGAGGATCGGCCTAGAGACTTGAGATTTTCAGGATGAGTTCGGCTCCCAAATGCCTCGTTTAAGTTTGTTAACCAGCCAAATCGTACAGGGTGTTCCATAAAATATGGCCATTCAAAATTTTTGTTCCTCAATATCTCAGACTGAACTAAACAAATCTAAATGAAATTTTGAGGCCACAAGCAAGATACTCATAGTGAGTCTCATGCGAAATTATGTGGCCATAGTGTGAACGGAACCATAGAAAATTCAATTGGAATATGGAAAAAAAAACTTCATATTTCCATAACAGGTTATCAGATTCTAGTTAAATTTATTTTTTAAATGAAGATTGATATACTAAATGTTCAAGAATATTACATCATCTGAACAAGAGAAATTAATTCAATTGAAATATTGAAAAGAATAGTCTCCATATTTTCATAACAAGATATCTGATATGAGTGAATTTAATTTTATGTATGAATTTTGATATAATGAATGTTCATGCAAAATTTCGAGACGATCACATCCTCAAATACATATTTCATTACATATTTCAGTTACATATGTTACATATTTCAGTTTTTGAATAATTTCCAGAATATTATTCCGAACGTGCTGAGATTTTTCATTTACATTTTTAGTATCAATCTCAAGTCCTATACAAAATTTTGAGGTGATAGCTCCATTGCTCTACCAATTTTGGCTTTTTGAAATTTTTTTTTGTTCAATTAAATTCAATTGTATTTTACTTCTCCAAAATATAGTTAATAGTTTCAAGGATTAATTTCTGAAAAGTAAATACAATTGATATTTAGGGGGTTCCATTACCTTTCTTGAGTTATTTTAATTATATATTTAAGAAACATCTAAGGCTGAAATTGGATAAAATTGAGATGTAACCAATGCAAAAAGTCGATCAACATTTTAGGGCTTCTTATTCTGTCTTTCTTTTCTCTCAACTCGTGGTACATGTCGATTTTATATGGGTATTAATTGAGCTACGAACAATCGAAGGTATCAAATACGTCATCGTGGTGCAGTTTTTTACTCCCGATCACTAGGAATAGTACATAGATGGACCCGACTAATCAATATACAATTTGGCACAACCTCCAGGTGGTTTCGGCTGTTGTAAGAAAATTTGGTATTCTGTACACAGAGGCGAACATTCCAACCGAAGAGGTCAGATCGAATTTTCTCATTAATCATCGTTTAAAATTGACTTGTAATCTTATCTTATTGTGAAAATAACTGCGATCTTCCGATCCATTATCGAATAAAAGATATGCTCGGCGCATTAGTCAATTGATGAAAACTCCGAAATCTATATAACGATATAATTTTTTTGTGTCACTCTCACACATACAAAGCTCGATCTGCTCAAGACAAACGCTCCATAGCGACTTGACTCCCAAGAACCCATTGAATAACCCCGTCCTCCTCGGATTCGTGGAATCAAGCTAGATTTGAATAACCATCGTTCTGAAGTCTTATCATTCATTGCCTGTCAATATTTGGGCAAATTTTTTTTACACCTTTTGCGATTTATTTATCCTCGGTACTTTCCTTACAACTCAGTTCACCACTATACTTACCATCAGAAATATATGTGAGTATCCGCCCCAACCCAGCCGAAAAATTCAATAATTATTTTTGCCCCGACTTCACAACCTTTCTCGGAATCCAAACCCAAATATTGACAAAATAGCGGTCGTGATGGCGAAAAAATACGCTGGCTCAAAACGGAAATGGAGGAAGGAATTCATAAGCGCCAGAGAACCGTTTTCAATTTAAGGTTAAAATAAACAAATTGGCAAATTTACCATAAAATGCAATATTCGTTCTGGCTGATCCACTCGAGATTTCCGCCCCAGCCACAGTCCAAATTTGAATCTGAATGCGGGATTCCCGGATCTCGGCAAAGAGTATTCGAAGCATCCATGCCAATATTAACATTGAATGTTGTCGGCTCTGGGGGGCGCGCAGCGCTCGAGTGTGTGATTTCGCTCGCACAGGTTTATTCGAGTTACCGAATTCTATTAACGATTCGACACATAAGTTCGCGATTGGGAGGGACAGAATCGCATGAATTCATTCCGGATAAGGCCTGATTCTCAGGACCGTGAGTTAAAATGGGCGAATAATTGGTTTCTCCCAGATCTGTTCTTACATTTTGTAGTATTCACGTCCATGTTTAAAATTAATGTTAAATCACAGGAATTATAATGAAGCGTTTTTCGCTCATTGCTGAATGCTCTGACTATACCGCAATAATTGACTACTGATGGTTAAACAGTATGGTATTATTCCGTCCTGGACCCTGGTAATAATTTCCTACCGCCGTATATCATTCAGGTGGATGTCGAGGAAAATAAACCGAAATAAGAATAATTTCGCTCCGAACTGGTTCTGTTGTATCACTCTCAATTCGCACCATCCTGTGTACCGTTTCGCGATGTTTCGATTGAGGGTGATCGCGTCTAATTAATTTCGTTAAACGTCCTGTTCAGCGAATTAGATGCTCCGTAAATAATATTGTGAATTATAATAATTCACATTATTATTGTAACCGTCCGTTTATTTATTTTCCCGACGCTGAACCATGGAAAATGATATCGATAATTACCAGAGAAATTCCATTCCGTTCAATTGCATTCCGGTAATTTTTCCGAATGAATGAAATTGAAAAATTGATAAATTCGGAATCATTCAACACGAAATAAATTATTTTAATTTCGATTTCCAACCCATGTAGAAAAACACCAGTCCGAGATGAAGTTTATTATTTACCGTTTTTTCCGACACATGCTGCTCGTGTTTTTCGGAAGTTGGGAATTTGATAAGAAAATTGTCCGCCGTTTTCGTTCCGATTATGTCCGAATTTGCTCGAAACCGAAAATGGAGTTTTGGGAAAGGCGGCCAATCCGAAAGCACATTTTCAACCCGGCCGCCGAATTTTCTGGAATTTTGACGCATGTCTTGGTCTAGGGGGACATGCCGTTAAGACCAGAATTCGCACGAAAAATGAGGATTTCAGCTCCGAGTTCTCGTTATTGTACATTATTAATTTTCGTTTCTTTTTGAGATTTTCCAATATTCAAAGTTTCAGAGAGAGAGATATCAATTGAATATTTGGGATGCCATTCGAGAGCCAGAAGGATCTCCCGGAACTCTCATGATGACTAGCTTGGTCGTGCATGCCAGAGAACCTTTCGAGATATGCCGTCGAACCTTAGAGCAAAAACCCTAATTGTTGACGTGAAATCCTTGAAACATACCTTATACACTCATTATTCGTGAAACCGAATTCTATTAACGATTCGACACATAAGTTCGCGATTTGGAGGAACAGAATTAATTGCGGTATTGATGAGTCAGTCTAGTCTGCCTAGAGCTATCTAAACGCTTTCTCATCCACTATCACTTTGTAACTGGAATTGTGACTCGTCCGGAATAAGTATGCATTGTCGTGAATTCCGTCTTGGTGGTTTTCTGCCCATTGCCGACTGTACTATATCCATGAGTTAGCCGAGCTACTTTTAAGGCTGTTCTTGTCCTTGAATTTAAGGAATGCAATCGTTTTCTTATGGTACAGGTTTAGACTACCAGATCCTCAAAATATGACTTTTAAGGGCTGTTGCAGATACCGTTCAATTTCTTCGAGTAAAATTAGCGATAAAACGGTCCTCCCTTGTATCCAAATGTTGTTCTGGGAAGACCATTTCTGATTCAATTCCAAACTCAACAGAATTAGATATTTCGAATAATTTCTATTCCATTTGCTGAAATAAATTTCCCAAAAAACTCAACCTTCATAATCGAAATAGTATATCTGAGTAGACAAGACTGAACCATGCAAACAAATGCCTCACATAAAGGTAAAAACCTAAGAGATTGTTTACACAAATGAAAAATTATTCAACGATAAAAAAGAGAAACATCAGAAATAAAACAAAATTATGTATCCTTCAACTCACACAAAGAAGAGAAAACTGACATTAATAAGTACAACTCTTCTTACCATTGTTAAGGTGTACCCAGAATCAACAATATTTTTCAGTTGAGCTGTGAAGGGCCCTTCTATACTCTTAGGTGAGTGGTTAATGGCCGGTCTTGAAGCAATGTACGTAATAAACGGTGCCAAGCAGGCCTGAAAATCCGGGTTGGTTTAGTGAATAAACATTCCATCGTTAGGGTTCTGCAAACAAACCCATCTATTACCATGTAGATTAAGATGTTACCCATCGATCGAAGGGGATGATGATGAGTTTTAGGGCTGACCACACGAACGATCTTATCAGCAATGCAGAATATTAAACGACTATTAATATTAGAATATTATGAAAAGGAAATTTATGAATATATCGTTAATAATCCATGTGCATAACTCGTGAATGACAATGTTACATCTCAAAAAATTTAAATGGTTTCCTCACCTGGTTCAGGCTAGAACAAAAATAATATAGCACCCTTTGATTGCAAATATAATCCAATTTCTGATTGATGCATAATTGTACTATACAAAAATCATTCCCAAAACTGAAACCATTCCGTTCACAGGAAATTTAACCTGCACAAATGCTACTAACACTACTATCAAAACTATTTGGCTGATAAAAAGAATCAAACCACAGTTTTTATCAATTGAATTTTGCAATTTCTTCACTGCTCCCAGCTATTGGGCAAGAACTTGCCATAATTCAAAAAGAAGAAGAATAATTCAGATCAATATCAAGAATGACTATCCTAAAAAAATTAAGAAAATCCCTGAGCAGGTGCTTTCGAGCGCTCGTTTATTTGTGGAGCTGTGTATCATGTTATGTATATGAATGCAACATCTCAGCAAGTTCAGGATTATGTTTTAGAAATTAATAAAAAATTTTATAAGTAGAAATCAATATTAAAAATAAATTATATGGTTCTGGTGATGATCCACTTGAAATTTTGCATGAACTTTCAGATGATCAATATTCATTCACAAAATAAATTTCTCTCAAATCGCGTATCTTGTAATGGAAATATAAAGAATATTTTTTTCAATATTCTAATTAAATTTTCCATGGTTCTGTTAACAGTGTTAACAACATTTTGCATAAGGCTTATTATAAGCATCTTGCGGTTGGTCACAAAATTTCATTTCGTTTTGTCGGAGGTATGGAATACCCTCTACGATTTGGCTGGTTAACGAACCGCGGCATTTGGAAACCGAAGTCACTCTGAAAATCTCAAGTCTCTAGGATAATCCCTTCGAAAGTAATCGTGCTTACGGCCGGCCTGGCAGTCCCACGGACAGAATTGCATTAGACTAGAGATTCGTCATCAGGGAGTCGAACCCTACCGTTTGATACCATTTTTCGCTCAAAATTCGAAGAATATGGACAATTGGGCAAAACGATATAGCACTCGTTCAAGTAGAACGAGCGCTCAAAAACACTAACTAATGGAGACATGTAGTAAAAAACAGTCAACTATGAAACCATGAGCAAAATGGCTTCTACATTCTGTTTTTATAATAATGCTAAAGGTACCGTGTAAACATATTTTTATTGAAAATCCCAACACTTTTTGTTCACAAATTTATTGGAATTCACAAAAAGTATCTCAGAGAAATCTCTTCAGAGATCAAAGATAGTATATTATGCAACGAGCGTATAAGGATAGCTATCATTTACAAGGTGAAGTTTAGGCTACGAGCCGTAGGCGAGTGGCATAAATCACCGAGCGAATAACAGCCATTATACGCGAGTAGCATACTATATTTTATTCACGACTACTGAATATATTTCTTGAAGATTCTAACATTAGGCGACCGCGACGAGACCCCTCTATCACAATTGTGGAAAAATTCAAGTTGACACAAACATGAGAAATTTTTGGAGAAATTCTCATTGTATATTTTGTGATCAAAATTGCTTCAATTGATGTAATAAAAGTAGATTAGGTCCTCGATCGACAAGATTTACCCGCATATTTGTTAGTGGGATTACTTTAGGATACCGTAGGAAAATCAATTTAAACAATATAATTTTAAAGCTTAAGCACCTAAATCTATGAAGCATCTGACAGCAGGGAATAATAACTCATTATTCACTTGTGATTAATTGGTATTATTATGGCCGAGCAAACAGACGTATAATGGGTGGATTATACAATATTCTCGGATAAACTCGTTTCCTAAATGTTAAAAATTATGTCAACCGACAGAGGAAATTATGGTAGAAACCGAAGCAAACTAAACTGCTATACCGTTCAAGATAATGTTTTCTTTTCATATTATCGTCAGTAACTCAACTAATCAATTCGCGTAGATTCGAAATTTCAGGAGTTATATTGATATCAGGCATTCAAAAAGCCTTACTTTTTGCATCCAAGGCGCTCCACAGCTTCGACTTTTATTGGACTCACTTTGACATCTGTAGATTTTATCAGAACACACCAGAGCACATTTCGTAATTGCATTCAATGGCCATAAAAATATAATATAAATATTGAAAACTTTCGATAAAATGCTGTTCACCAGTTGACCATCAAGAACTTTCAGTTACAACCAATTCAGGTATACGATCCTAAGTTTTCCACTCGAATATTTCTGCCTCGGTCTTCTGAATACCTGTATTCAAATTAGACTCGAATATTCATGTATTACACTCTAATTGCCGGGATGTTTAATATCACTAGAAATGTTGATGTTGTGCTGAACTCCACCAGACAGGAATACCCTGCTAAACTGCTTGGTGTTGCCCCAAGTAATTGTTTATTCACATAAATTTTCCGGTAATAGTTGTTTTCCTTGCGTGGGTAAACTGAATAGGTAACTTGATTTTGAGCTACGAAACTTGCAAGTGAATATAATCCAAGTGTTCTTGGATCCGTAACTTCATCAGTGCAAATTTATATTGCACATGACGAAACAAATTGCAAGGTATGAGTTCTGTGAAACGATTCTCACTCATACAGGATGAATTTGGTGGTCAGTGTTTTTAATGGAAAATGTTTCATCGTATTCTAATCGAATACTTGAAGACTAAACTGCTTGTGAGATATATACTATCAAAATTTGAAGACACTGATCGATAAAACCTCGAACTATAATACTGCATGAAATATACATTAATCGTTGGATATTGAACTATTATTTGCTGGTCGCTGGTTTTGACGCTTATGATATGTGTGATCCTTTATTTTATGTGACAAGAACAGATAGATTAGATAACAGTGTCGAGTAAATAATATTTCGGGAGAAAAATTTCCGCACTGCCAAAGAAATTTAACAACGAAATATTTGCTTTATATTTTCATTATTGAAAGTAAAACGTTCAGTATATTCAGTATGACTAATACTACACACAATGAAATAATTTCGGGCTACCATCTGAGTATTTCGATGGAATTATTAATTATGGCGATTATTTATCTTCGTATATTATGTCGAGCAATTTTACCCATATATTTCATCACATATTATATCCACACACTGAGCAACCAATATCCACTGGAATTAATTAATATTAGTTTTTGCGTTTTCATTCTGTATGACAGGCTTCTCAAATCAAATAATAATCCAACCTGAAACATCCAATCAGTTTCAGCTATGATATTATGTTCAGGATAGCATCATGTTGATTAGTCGATTGAATATACGAATCGAATAGTGCATTATTTTCAAATTTCTTTAACATTTTATTATGTTGAGTTTTTAATAAAATTTGAAAAATACTTGTTGGTTAGGTAAGCAAAAAACTTTATTCAGTTCGGAGAGTGAAGATTACATTGGAAAATCTAGAATAATAAAGTCGAAAAAATTTAAGTGACTTCACTACTTATTATTATAATAATCTTGTTCAGAATATTGCGAATTGGTTATTATTACTGAAAAAACATTTTCAATACTGAATGCACTGAGATGTCCTCTTGACACTCATCATAGAAAGAAAATGTCAATAGTTTGAAGTAGGAATAAAAGCTGGAGTAAAGTTTGAAGGGCAGTTATCATGGAAATGAAGAAATGAATAACTATAGTCCGTTCACGAAAGGTTGAGCCGTCGGTTGGCCATGGAAATTTGGCATATTCCACTGTGTATATTAAAATTTTAGGTTATGTTGTTTATTTTCTTGTCAGATTGATACGAAATGTTGTCAATATTGCATAGAGTTCTCTGATAACTCGCAAGCTCGTTGGACGAGGCCGGGTACATTCGGCAACGTTGACTTTATTTTATGTTATGACAGCAAATACTGCCAACTTCAGATAAATAAACAAACGCCTACTATGCGCTCAAACTTTCGTTAAAGGACTATACAGACATTTTACAATTTCGCAATAGTAATGAATTCAGAAAAAAAATTATGAAAATATGTTGTTACTGAAGGGAAAGCGATAAATTGATCATAAAAGCAAGAAAAGAAGAAATTGGAGAAGATATTATATTTTGAAGTTGAGTGATTTTGAAGTAAGACATAATTCAATAATACATATAAAAAAAGAAATTGCGGAGGAAAAAAAGAAAGAATTTGACAAGAACAATGTAGAGAAGGATTGAGAGCGGGAATACATTTCTGAGTTCAGTTTCTTTTTGTATTTATTGTTTCCATATTTCAATTCTTGAAGATAATCCACTTCACTGATTCGTCTTGTGATACGAAATTTTACTGTGTTGTTATTATTCTGCTCCTAAGACGAAACTTGACTGTGTGCTTATTATGTGTATGTTAGTATGTATTATTATATATTATTGGGATAATATACAGTACAATAAATGAACCGAAGTGCTATCAAAAACACGATCAGTGTAGAACTGTCTAACCGCGTATTTCACAAAGCTCTATTTGGCAATAAAATCGTTGATTTAGGTTTGAGTCGTTGGTTGAAATGAAATTTGCACAGAAATGATGACATTTCATCTTTTAACATGATCGGGATTTTTGTGAAACCCAGCTTAAGTTTTTACCCATCAGCTCAGATGACTTACTTTATAATCCCTTCTCGTAATTTTGAGCTGTCGGTTGGCCATGGAAATTTGGCGTATTCCGCTGTGTGTATTGAAATGTTGGGTTATGTTGTTAATTTTCTTGTCAGATTGATAGGCAGTGTTGTCAATATCACACAGAGTTCTCTGATAACTCGGAAGCTCGTCGGGCGAGGCCAGGTACATTCGGCAACGTTGACTTTATTTTTCTTTACGAGAGTAAATACTGCAAACCTCAAATGACCAAACAAAGGCCTACTTTGCTTTCAATAATATTCGAACGGAGTAAAATTGATTTACGATTCATCTATGTTTTTCCATAAACGTGATCAAATATTTTGATGGCAGAAAACCAGCTAGGTAGCATAATATATTGTTCAAATTATGCCCTAGATGTCAATTGTGTTAATATGGTTTGAATAAAATAGCACACTTCGTTTTTCAAAAATAAATCTATTGGCTATCGATTTCGGCTTTCAAGCCATCATCAGGCCAGCTGAAAAATATACAAATGTAAAAATAGCAATTGTAAAAATTTTTTGGATCACAGAAAAAAACGACTAGAACTCACCGTCAGTAAAGTAAATATACAATCTTTGTTCATCCTAGTCGTTTTTTTCTGTGATCCAAAAAATTTTTACAATTGCTATTTTTACATTTGTATATTTTTCAGCTGGCCTGATGATGGCTTGAAAGCCGAAATCGATAGCTAATAGATTTATTTTTGAAAAACGAAGTGTGCTATTTTATTCAAAGCATATTGACATCAACACACTTATGGAAGAGTTCACAACCAAAAAAAAAGTCAATTGTGTTATTGTTATGAAACTGTAATGATTTTTTTTCATCTACCTCAAAATGAAAGCTCTGTTCTACTTTCACAAAATTGATCAATAATGGCCTGTTTCAATGTGTGATTTTTTTCATACTTTATTGTAAAATTTTCATGATGTGTTCGGAATAAATGTTTCAATTTAGCTGAAATATTCAAAATAAATGTTATGTCAAATGTATCCCTTACGCAAAATAAAAATGTTGAGGATTTCATACTCAATTCAAAATGGGGTCGACGGAAGAATCTTCTGATAAACTTGTTTATAAATCTAGCCCTCAATTGAATGAATAACTATTTCTGTTGCCCCCAAAATAAAAGTTCAGTAAACCTATACTGAGTTGATAAATATTACTCATTTTAATGCATTCTTTTTCCGATTTCAATGTAAAGTTTTATCGAACTATCGAAGTGCTCACTCCGCTTGTGCCTCATTGAACTATAATAAACTAGCTGAAACCTCATTAAACCATAATAAACTCACACTATTCACGATTTAACCAATCCAAAATTTTGACGATTGAATTCAAATTGGTGACCTTTCTGCATATGATTTTTCTGGACGTTTTTATTCTCTATTCACTTGAATTCTACTGGTGTTATCGAAATCTCTGTTCTATTAATTAGATTCAACAATAAATCTAAACATGAATACCACAAACTGCAAAGATGAAAAACAAAATGAAAATTACACCGACTGCAATCAGTCCGAATAACAGTATTCCGAAGTGAAATTTGGCCAAGACGAATATGCGGAGGTGAAATGAGAAAAACAGTTGGAGCAATTAATCCAAGAAAAACTAATCAAGCCAGATAAATTGCTGGTAGAGTGTGAAGGCAAAATTACTTTATAGTCGTGATAAAATATCCACCCATTTTAATTGGTACTACAATTTATAAACTAGCGCCTTTATGTTTTCTTCTTCTCTCCGCTCTTCGGCGAATATTAAATTTGGGGCGCAATTACTCTTACTTCAACGAATAATTCGTTTTTTGTTCCCCTCATTAGTGACAGATTCATTTATAATGATGAGTTATACATCTGGAGCTCCCTCAAGTGTATCCTCGCTTTTTTCAACAGTTTTATGTGTTTTCGTGGTTTTCTGGAAACTGAAAACTAGATTAGTGTCCACTCATTCGAAAATGAAATATAAAAACGATTTTCATGGCAATTGAGTTTCTGAGTTATAACGCATGGAAATGTAAGCATATTTTCGTTTGAAGGTTGATAGGATCCAGAATCATTTTTGAGCGCTCGATCTACTTGAACGAGTGCTATATTGTTTTGTCGAAATGTCTGTTATTTTCGAATTTTGAGCCAAAAATGGTCTCAAACCGTAGGGTTCGACTCCCTGATGACGAATTCAATTCTGTCCGTCCAGAGATTTATTTTGTGAATGAAGATTGATTTCCTTTTCGAATAATTTATATATGTATATATATACAGGGTGTCCGGGGAATAACTGTACATACTCATACCAGAGATAGAGTTGGACTAGCTGATTACAAATTGACTATAAAAAATTAATTTCTGGATTTCCCTAGAAATCTACAGGGTGATTTTTGAACTTCATGGAAATACTTACATCATCATAAAATCCAAACTGATTCACGGATATTATTGAAACTTGGGAGATTATTGGCACATGCTAAGGCCGAGTCAGAAAGATATCAATGATTTCATCATTCCAGGGCCGGACTCATTTATCTTCATTTAAAGTGTTCAGGGTTAAAAAAACACTTTGTATTTCGAATTACAAATAATTGATTCGTTTCTCAGAAAGAAGCTAAATTATGCTTCAATTTGTGATATCGCTTGAAGTTGTCACATCAACAGTTATTTTTTTATGAATTTTTGAATTTGGATAAAGTTCGAAAAATCGAATTTATTTACCAGAACAGGACTTAGCCATCTTATAGAGGTTGAAAAAAATTATAAATTTTCTTAAAAAAATCGCTGAAGGTGAGAAAGATTATAAAAATTTGTTGATATACTGGGTGGCCACCCCAGACGCGGATCTCATTGCGATGGAGTAAATGAAGGTATTTTTCGAAAAAAAATTGTTGATTTGTATAGAGTATACATAAGTATATTTCAAAATAATTCGTATGTATACCGGGTGTTCGACAACAAAGATATAGACCAAAGTGACACTTCTTCCAATGAACACCCGGTATAAATACGAAATATTTTGAAATATGCTTATGTATTCCCTATACAAATCACCAGTTTTTTTTTTTCGAAATATACCTTCATTTACCCCATCGCAATGAGATCCACGTCTGGGGTGGCCACCCAGTATATCAACAAATTATTATAATCTTTCTCACCTTAAGTGACTTTTTTTAGAAAATTTATAATTTTTTTCGACCTCTACAAGATGGCTAAGTCCTGTTCAGGTAAATAAATTCAATTTTTCGAACTTTATCCCAATTCAAAAATTCATAAAAAAATAACTGTTGATGTGACAACTTTAAGCGATATCACAAATTGAAGCATAATTTAGCTTCTTTCTGAAAAACGAATCAATTATTTGTAATTCGAAATACAAAGTGTTTTTTTAACCCTGAACACTTTAAATGAAGATAAATGAGTCCGGCCCTGGAATGATGAAATCATTTATATCTTTCTAACTCGGCCTTAGCATGTGCCAATAATCTCCCAAGTTTCAATAATATCCGTCAATCAGTTTGGATTTTATGATGATGTAAGTATTTCCATGAAGTTCGAAAATCACCCTGTAGATTTCTAGGGAAATCCAGAAATTAATATTTTATAATATATTCGTAATCAGCTAGTCCAACTCTATCTCTGGTATGAGTATGTACAGTTATTCCCCGGACACCCTGTATATATATAAAATTCCGATCGTGCTGAGTTTTTTGCATAATTATACTTCTAGCATGAATCTCAAGTCCTTTACAAAGTTTTGATGAAGTATAGCATTTTTTGCTGATTGAATGAATATTGAGCAATATCGCCTTAGTTACCATATGTCATAACACACTCATATTTCCCAAGGGAAATATGAAACGTCAAGTCATAGTTTACTAAAAAGAGTATACATCAGAAAAAAGTCATTTTGAGCTTCTTCAAGAATTTCTTGATCTGCTCCCGGGACAACACTGCTGATTTTTGGGAACGTATCCTTTATTTTTGTTCTTAACAATTGCTTCCACTTCATCGAATTATTTCACATTCGTTTTTTCCATCAAATGTAGCATGGACGTGAACATAGATAATTTTGGCCATAATGTGTTTGGTGAATATTTCTGCGACTGGAGATCGAATGAATTAATCATACATTGAAAATAACCAGAATCAGAGCAACATCCCAAATCTTCAAAATATACTAACAAAATATTTTCGCTGACACCGGAATCAAAAATTCACGGGCTTTCGCCGCTTGAGTTTCGACGTAGTTCGACATTATTTAAATAATTTTATTTCTGACAAGACCTCAAAATAAAACCAGTCAACCATGATTCTCACAAAATCGGCCCATAACAACGTTAAAAATCCAAAAAATTCAAAAATTTACAACCTCATATTAATTTTTTCATTTTAAGAACGATATTGTTTCAATCAGAAAAAAACTATTGATCACAAGACGAGAAATATGAATACATTTCCCACGGTTGCCTATACATCCCTCGGGCTTCGCCCTCGGGATGTAACTAGGACCACCTCGGGAAATATATAGTCCGTTCACGAAAGGTTGAGCCGTCGGTTGGCCATGGAAATTTGGCATATTCCACTGTGTATATTAAAATTTTAGGTTATGTTGTTTATTTTGTTGTCAGATTGATACCCAATGTTGTCACTATTGCATAGAATTCTCTGATAACTCGCAAGCTAGTCGAACGAGGCCAGGTACATTCGGCAACGTTGACTTTATTTTACGTTTTGACAGCAAATACTGCCAACTTCAGATAAATAAACAAACGCCTACTATGCGCTCAAACTTTGGTGAACGAACTATACTATTCATATTTCTGTAGTTTTAATAATAGCTATATTGCCCTACCAAGCGCTCAATCTCAAAAGCATCTGATCAGGGTTTTTCTTAAATTTTTTTGATTGTTGTTAATTTAGTAGTATTGGTGGGTGAAGGTGTATGTTATCGATTCATTATGAATTTCGTGGCACTAAATGACACCTAATATATGGGTTTATGATAGGAACACGTTGAAGACGAATGTCGAATATTTGTATTCTTTTGAACTTATTGAGTATAACACACCGATTGATTTGGCAATTATTCATGACTTAGATTATCTACTATTGATGGGTTTCAAGTTAACAGCCAAAACGTGTTTGGTATTACATTTTTGGATA
Organism: Propylea japonica; assembly: GCA_013421045.1. NCBI lineage: Eukaryota > Metazoa > Arthropoda > Insecta > Coleoptera > Coccinellidae > Propylea > Propylea japonica. Next base: position 10,146,972 of record CM024244.1, read on the forward strand.
ATTGTGTCTGAAATAAAAGATGTTATATGGCAAAATATTCATACCAAAAAATTGGTTAGAAAACAATATTCGTGGATTAAATCGAAAGATATCAAACTCATACACCACAGCTATTCATGCAGATTTACGTGCTGCCTTCATGACGTAATAAGTAATCCACTGCGAATTATGTTGTCTCTCTGGAAAGAGTGTCTTAAGCATTGAACATCTAATTATTCAATGCGTCAGGGTGGCCGTAATACTCGATTCGAGTACTTCAGGTTACCTGCCAAACTGCTCGAATGTTGCTATTCCCAACGAAAAAAGGAAGATAAAAACATTATTCGCACCCTTCATTCATTTCATCAGAACGTATCACGTGAATTTTTCGAATATACCGGACGGCAAAATTCTTTCTCTGATGAATGTAATAGGTATCATATAATTTTCGAAGTGGGTTTCCATACTGGTATGTACAACAAACATGAAAGTCTGGATGAACTCTGAGTAAGGCAGTCTCCAGTTCTGAAAGGTGACCCCAAACTCCTCAACTTTTCGAATTTCCCCAAGTTTCAGACATTGAAAAATGTTCGATACACATTACCAGAAATCGAGTGGAAATCCCAAAATCAAAGATAAATATCAGGTCGGATTTATAGAAACTTTTTTCTTCGGAAACATTCAACCGAAACCCGAATCTCAGAATGCCGTCACATACCGACGTCTGCATAAGTGAATTGATTCCAACTTGTTTCGCAACTCTCAGGTTGGCTCTATTCAAAGACTACTCAAACTTCAGATCCCATCGGGCGAAGTTCCTACATTTAAGATGAAATCTTTCGATTAATTTATGGGAGTTTCAATAGTTGTAATACGGTTTACCGGAGAATTCTGCATCTGAACATCGTCTGAGTAGGGATAAAGTGACTGGGAAATGATTATAAATTTCTCTACAACAAAGGGTATCGGAGCGTGATGGGGTTAAGCCTAACGTTGCCTATCAGCAACATGGGCATGCTTTTGTTCTCCTATCTTCACTTTCCTTCTTGAATTGCTGCTTTGGGTCTACATTCACATTGTGCTCGTTCGGTTTTTCAGATTATAATAAGGATACAGAGTGAGTTCTGAAATAATAATATAAACGAGTATAAAATTAGTAGGGGCTTTTGCAGAATAAATTGTTTTGAGATGAAATCTTTCTATGAATTCATGGGTCTTTCTATAAATGTAATACGGTTTACCGGAGAATTCTGCATCCGAACATTGTCTGAGTAGGGATAAAGGGACTGGGAAATTATTATGAATTTCTCTACAACAAAGGGTATCAGAGCGTGATGAGGTCAAGCTTAACGTTGCCTATCAGCAACTGAGGCATGCATTTGTTCTCCTATTTTCACTTTCTTTCTTGAATTGCTGCTTTTACCGGAGAATTCTGCATCTGAACATCGTCTGAGTAGGGATAAAGTGACTGGGAAATGATTGTAAATTTCTCTGAAACAAAATTGCTGAAATATAAATATAAACGAGTACAAAATTATAGAATAGTTTTTCTGCAGAATAGATTGTTTTAAGATGAAATCCTTCTATGACCTCATGGGTCATTTAATAGATGTAATACGGTTTACCTGAGAATTCTGCATCTGAACATAGTCTGAGTAGGGATGAAATGGCTGGGAAATGATAAAAAAATTCACTACAACAAAGGGTATCGAAGCGTGATGGGTTTAAGATTAACCGTTGCCTATCAGCAACATAGGCATGCTTTATTTCTCCTATCTTCACTTTTCTTCTAGAATTGCTACTTGTTCTGTTTTTGAACGCTCGTTCTACTTAAACGAGTGCTATATTGTTTTGCCCAAATATCTGTAATTTCAAATTTTGAGCCGAAAATGATCTCGAACGATAGGATTCGACTCCCTGATGATTCATGTTCGAATTCAATTATGTCCGTGGGGCCGTCCGGCAGTCCGTTAGCACGTTAACTTTTAGGAATTGTCCTAGAGACTTGAGGTTTTCAGGGTGAGTTCGGCTTCCTAATGCCTCGGTTGAGTTCGTTAATCAGCCAAATAATACAGGGTGTTTCATAAAATATGGCCATTCAAAATTTTTGTTCCTCAATATCTCAGACAAAACGAAACAAATCGAAAGGAAATGTTGCAGCCACATGCAAGATGTTCATAAGAAACATCATGCAAAAATTTGTGACCATAGTGTACACAGAACCATAGAAAATTCAATTGGAATATTGAAAATAAGAAACTTCATGAGTGAAATTTATTTTATGTTTGAATATTGATATACTAAATGTTCAGGCAATTTTGTGGCCATAGTGTTAAGAGAAACATAGAAAATTCAATTGAAATATTGAAAAGAATAATGTTTTGTTTATATTTCCATAACAAGATATCCGATTCAAGTGAAATTTATTTTGTGATGGTGACTGATATACTGAATGTCTATGCGAAATTTCAAATATATCGTTTCATCAGAACCATAGAATGTAATTTTTTCAAATGATCTATCTCTTACATATTTCATTTCCTGAATTACTTTGAGAATTTAATTCCGATTGTGCTGAGATTCTTCATTTATATAATATTCGGTATCAATCTCAAGTCCCATATGAAATTTTGAGGTAATAGTCTCATTGCTCCACCGATGAACGAATGCTCAAAAGCACCTGCTCAGAGCTTTTCTTAAATTTTTTATATTGAAATAAGGATACAGATGAGTTATGAAATATGAATATAAATGTGGACAATAAGATTAGAGGTTTTTTTTCAGCAACGTTGGAAAACTTTCATTTTCCTATCTTCACTTTCTTTCTGGAAATGCTGTTCTGGTGTGCTTATTCGGTTTGTCAGGTCATGATAAGTATACACAATGAAATCTGTAATATAAATAGGAAGGAATACCAAATTGGTCGAGGTTTATTTGCAGAATAAATATTTTTCTGTCAGGATGTTTCTTGCTAATCATCAGTTGGACTTGTTTACACATATAAGCGTATAATCGGCCAGCGGTGTCTTGAAATCATCCTCAAGTAATTTCTACATCAGTACGGACAGCCAGGCCACCCTGAGATCCCTTGAATCATACTGCCAGGGGTCTCTGCTGACCTAGGAGTGTTGTAGTATGTTACAATAGAACATTTCGGAAGCAGAAATGAAGTGACTCTACTATGGGTGCCAATACATTGTGGTGTTGAAGGAAAGGTAAAAGCAGATGAACCTGCAAAAAAGTGCATCAGGGTTAATACCTGTTGGAATCGAGACTTTTGTCTGTTTGGAAAAGATCATTATGAGGCAGAGATCAAGCAATGAGAGTTGAATAAAGAATAACCCCTGTAGAAACAGTTCTATACTTAGTAGACTTACTCAAGCCCAATAATTCGTTACTTCTGTCACGAGTTGGGCATCGGGTAGGTTGGACTGCTGGCGGGGCCCTGTCTGTATAAATCCCATTTGTACCGTATGGGAAAGTCAGCAGACGGAATTTGCAGGTTCTATGGATCACAAGCAGTAACAGCTAAACACAAAATATGTGCTGGCTGGCCTCAGAAAAATTCATATGGAGAAACCGTTCTGCATACCCAAGAGGTAACCAGAGCTGTGCCGAGCACTGAAGAAAAGTGCTTCGAGCACAAAGCACTAAGCCCTATTGAAAAGTGCTCCGGAATCTTGAGCACTAAGCCCTTATTTTTAAATGAATGCTCGCGATTACTAAGCTTTTTTGGAAAGTAATTCGTTTACACGAGCACCGAGCACTAAGCACTTTTCAAAATGAACCTTCGTATTTTCCCTCCAAATGTTTCTTAGTTTGAAATTTTGATTTTAATGTCTTAATGTTTTCTTTCGAGTGTTATCGTGTTTTGAACTGGCCTAATTGAAATTGACAATATTTTTTTCTCAGCAAGTCCAACATTGTCGTTCATAGACAAACATAAAGTTACCATGACTTCATATAAAAAAAATGGAACAATATCATGTGGTCTCGAAACAGAAAACAAAATTCGAAAAGTTATAGAAAGACAATGGCGTCTTGGAAACAAATAAGATGGAAATTTTTCTTGTGGTGAAGCTAAAAAAAATGCATAAAGTTACCATGACGTCATATAAAAAAAATTGGAAGAATGGCATGTGGTCTCGAAACATAAAATAAAATTCGAAAAGTTATAGAAAGACAATGACGTCTTGGCAACAAATAAGATGGAAATTTTTCTTCTGGCGAAGCTAAAAAAAATGCTACAAAGAAAAAACTTTTTCTGAGCTCTTCATGTCATTCATTAAGTGAACAGACTGTAACTTGAATATTCGCCAATAAATAACTTGAAAGCATGATTATAGAAACTTGCATAGTATATCAAAAGAAGGTCGCATTGCTACATAGAATTTCCCAAAAAAATTTTGCCATACAACATAACAATTTGTTCTCCGTGTCAAAATAATGGAAACATAAAGACTTGTTCCATTCCATGACATACAGCGTGATCGTTTTTTTAACACCAGAGTGATAATGCAGAAAAAACTTAACAACTTAGATATCCATAAAGGTTGAACGAAAAAATATTAATATTTTAGTTCTTTGTTTATTCCGGCTAAAGTCCGTCATTTTCATGTTGCGACAAGTCCATAAAGGGCTTAGTGCTTGGTAATTTCTGGAAGTGCTCGGGAGCACTGCGATGCTTAGGAGCACTTTACAGAATTACTAAGCACTAAGCCCTTTCAAAAAATTCACGAAGCACCAAGCACTAAGCACTGGTTCACTCAAAAGTGCTTCGAGTGCTTTCACGAGCACTAAGCACAAGACTTCGGCACAGCTCTGGAGGTAACGGCCAAGTTTCCTAAGGAGGTTGTCCACTTTACCAACGCCATTAACGACCTGCTTGGGTTTCTTCTAATGAGTAGGGTTGACAAGAAAAGATTTACATGATCGAATTTCCTGGAAGGCTAACCTATCCACTATCTACGTCCCTAATTTTGATAATAATAGCAACATGTTTTTTTATACTTTGTGACTAATGTTCTTCTCTTTTTTCCAGGTAAGTTGCCTTGGGGAGTGAAAATATTATAACCATTATAGAACTGCGGTAAGTGCTTCCGAAAGTTTGACAGCTTGAAAGTGTTTTAATCTAGGTATGTTATAATTATCATTGCCGAGTCAAAGGAAAATATACGACTTATATCAATTAACTTCCTTGAATTTACTCATAACTAGATTTTCTGGGTTCCAAAATATTTATGATAATATTTTACGAATAAATATCTAGGCTTTTTACCAGTCGCGCAGCCAGGATTTTGTTATGGGGGGGCTGAACTGAACAATTCTTGATGATACAACAAATACGAAAGTTACAAAAAAATGAACTCAGAAAAAATTGAAACTGTTAGAATCTTTGGGGGGGCTGCAAAAGCCCCCCCCCCCCTAGCTGCGCCAGTGCTTTTGACTATATACGTCGGTGGTTTTCAATTTTATCATTTATCATCATGTAGGTGGTACCTACATTCTTTTGTGAAACAATAAACGAGGAACTTCAACAGCAGCCAATTAATATTTATTAAATCAACTAGGTTATTAAATACAGCGACTAATGGTCAAGATAATAGATAAAGGTCAAGATAATAGATAATAGTTCGAGACCATTAGTCGCTCGATTAATAATCGAGTTGATCACAAGATTTTTCCGACGATCTATATGAATTGTGTATGAATTCTTGATTAAAATACATTCTCATTTTGCTTAAGAATTTGACATAATAAAACTTTTATGTATCTCTGTTCTAGTAGAGTTTTGCATTTCTCTTAGTGCTTCTGAATACTTTGTGAACGGTTGCCATGGGGATTGAACATTTAAGTAGCAGAAATTGAGCATTAAAAGTGGTCATTAATGATCAATTCCATACACATTAAAAAAACTTTCATTTCGAGATCGACGGAAATAGTTATTCAATCAAATAGGTTATTAATTAGCAATTAATAGTTATAATCAAATAGTTTATTCATGATAGCGACTAATGGTCCAGATATTTATATAGTCCGAGACCATTAGTCGCCAGACTAATAACCTAGTTGATTCCGTTGTCCTTGTTATGGATTGAGAATGAATATTGGATTGAAATACATTCTCATCATGTAGAAGACACAGATTTTACATAACTTAATTTCTGTGTTTCTATGTTCCAGTAGAGTTTTGACATTCCTCGTATTGCTGCTGAATGCTTTGTGTTTGGTTGCCCATGACAATTGCACATTAAAATAGCATAAATTGAACATAAAAATGGGTCATTAATGTTTAATTTCGAACACATTGAAGTCATCTTCTATTTTGTGATCGACAGAAACACATCTCACAGTATGCTTTCGACAGTTCATCACGAGCATAAACAAAAACCAATTTAATCGAAATTAACGTAATCAAACGACGCTAATTAGACTCCGATGACTAAAACCGACGATCCGAGCATAATTTCATCAAATTTGCGACATGCTCCGTCGTTCCCGCAGTGTCGCTGGGAATTTGAAGATTGTCTGTCCGTACGTACGTGTGTATGCGAAATTCTCGGTGATACTGAACCAGACAGCCCTCCATCATCGCCGATGTGATGAAGCATCCGACCGAAACTTGGCGAGAAACTTCACGAACTCTCGTCATAATACATAGATGTATATTATAATTAACTCTAATAGCGCCCTGATTTTATATCAAACTGAATGAGAAAACTTGGAGTTTGACTTTCCTTTGACTAGAACTACATTAATATCCTAAAAAGAAGAAGCTGATTGTCGGTGGGGTCCGAACAACCTGTGATGGGGCTTAATTTGGATTTTCTAATGATATTATGGTCGTCTTCATTGTTGAGTTCAAAAAGTTGGAATATTTTATCCCATTAGGACGTTTAAAGACAACCATACGCAACTCATAGCACCAAGAGTAATTTGACGTTTATTTACTTATTGATTTAAAGTTTTTTTCCGTTGACCTCTAATTAGAAGTGGGTTTAATGCATTCGAATTGTCAAGGGCAACTGAACACAAAGTGTCCAGAAGCAAAACAAGTAATTTCAAAACTCTACTGGAACGTAGAAATTTACATTATGTCGAAAGTCCTGTGCGAAATAATAATGTATTTCAATCAAAATTTTATACTCGATTTATAACAGAGTCGATAGAAAAATCATGTTATATACTCGTTTATAATTCTAACGATTAACAAACTAGTTGATTAAATAACTAATAATTCACTAGAGAAATAAAATATCGATCACTCACTCTCTAGAAATTATTCCTTTCATACAAAATGCAGTAAACACTTGTTTGAAAGTAAGTTTATAGGAATTTCATCAAAAATTTTTGTTGGCAGTCATTTATTTTATTGAGTAAAAATTACAGTCATTGAAATTTTCAAAAGGAAATCGAAAACCTGCACCTAATTCGAAAGAAACACGCTCAGTCTTACTAGCAAAAATGTTGGTGCATTTTTCAGCTCACAATGATTTTTAAGTTGACACTTACGGCTTCCTTATTTTTTCTTCAGGTACAAAAAAATATCGTGTACATCTATTCGTACCAATGCCCCCTCCCCCCCTCCTGCTCACAATATATGTATTTTCAAAGTCTTGACGACTCATAACGATAATAATATTTTTTCCTTCAATAGCAATCTGCCCCTTCAAGTTTTCAAACGATCTCATGCAGTGGAAAACATTTCAGCTCTGTAGAAATGTTAATTATTCACAACAATAATAAAGACTTCAAACAACCTTAACTTAATGGAAGAACTCTCCACTTCCATTCGGTGTAGAAAGTTCATCTGAACCATCTGAACTTCGCAAAATCAACAAACATTCAGTTACTCATATCTGAGAGCGCTCTTTTCTTGCCTTCGCTCGACCTGCTCTCGAGTTCAACAAACACTCTAACAGCCCCGGAGCAAAGTGACCTTCCCAAATCGCCGTGGCATCTCTGCGAAATTGTCAAAAGTTTGATGGAGAAATTGCCAAATACCAATTTTGACTTATAGCTTGATCACTCAAGAAGATATACAGGCATGCAGTTGATTGCCTTCTGAGTTTTTCTGTAATATGCCATTCATCTTTCCCCATCTCTATTGGTTGGGTATACAGTTGTAGTCCAGGGATGCTCAACTTGGCCCACCCTGCTCACAATATAATATTTCAAAGTCTTGACGACTCATAACGATAATAATATTTTTTCCTTCAATAGCAATCTTTCCCTTCAAGTTCTCAAACGATCTCATGCAGTGGAAAACATTTCAGCTCTGTAGAAATGTTAATTATTCACAACAATAATAAAGACTTCAAACAACCTTAACTTAATGGAAGAACTCTCCACTTCCATTCGGTGTAGAAAGTTCATCTGAACCATCTGAACTTCGCAAAATCAACAAACATTCAGTTACTCATATCTGAGAGCGCTCTTTTCTTGCCTTCGCTCGACCTGCTCTTGAGTTCAACACTCTAACAGCCCCGGAGCAAAGTGACCTTCCCAAATCGCCTTGGCATCTCTTCGAAATTGTCAAAAGTTCGATGGCGAAATTGCCAAATACCAATTTTGACTTATAGCTCGATCAATCAAGAAGATATACAGGAATGCAGTTGATGGCATTCTAAGTTTTTCTGTAATGTGCCATTTATCTTTCTCCTTCTCTATTGGTTGGGTATACAGTTGTAGTCCAGGGATGCTCAACTTGGCCCACCCTGCTCACAATATTATATTTCAAAGTCTTGACGAATCATAACAAAAATAATATTTTTTCCTTCAATAGCAATCATCCCCTTCAAGTTTTCAAACGATCTCCTGCAGTGGAAAACATTTCAGCTCTGTAGAAATGTTAATTATTCACAACAATAATAAAGACTTCAAACAACCGTACCTAATGGAAGAACTCTCCACTTCCAGTCGGTGTAGAAAGTTCATCTGAACCATCTGAACTTCGCAAAATCAACAAACATTCAGTTACTCATATCTGAGAGCGCTCTTTTCTTGCCTTCGCTCGACCTGCTCTCGAGTTCAACAAACACTCTAACAGCCCCGAAGCAAAGTGACCGTCCCAAATCGGCGTGGCATCTCTGGGAAATTGTCAAAAGTTCGTTGGCGAGTTCAAACAGGAAAGCCACAATTCAAGCGGAACAGAACGGACATGTGCTCGGTGACATTCAAAATATCGTTCGCTCTCTTGCGGATAATTTGCCACAATAAAATCCATTACCGAAGAGCGTCCGTTGAAAGCGACCTATTAACTGAAAGTGTACTGTCCTAACTAATGCAGTTAGTGCAGTGCCGCTCCTACGTTCATCTACTTTTTACGTAACTCACTTACATTATTATCGGGCCCACACAGTCACTCACCGACACTGCTAGCTGTCCCTTTGTATTTGGGGATGCGAAAAAAGGACCAACGTCCCTTTGAAACTCTGGACGACGACAAGACCTTTTGCGCTGACGAAGTTCGTTACTTAATTAAAGGCTTTAGCGTCGCTTCTGACGATATTTTGGATATAAACTTTTTATTATATGAGTGCTGGGAGTAATTTTCCACTTTATACGCTTTCCCTGATTGGATGTGAGGAAGTTGCGTGGTGGTAAGAGGATGTCCCGGATGTTGCTGGGATTTGAAATAATTGCGTTTTCCCTCTAATTATGTTTGGAATTTCATGATGTTGATGTATAAAATGCGTTTGAGGAAAATTAGTCTAATTGAGTCTTAGTTTCTAAATGTTCTGTACGAATGCGCATCACATTCTGTGGGGCAGCACTGATGTGAACCCCAGGGGTGAGGCTCTAGCTGATTTTCTGTTTTCAACCAGTTTACACCTTCTCAATAAGGGTGACGAGCCTACCTTTATCACGTCAAGTAGAAGGGAGGTTCTTGACGTCACTATGTGCAGCAGCTCCATCGCTGATTGCATAATGGATTGGCGTGTAGCCACGGAGGTGATCTCACTGTCTGATCACCGGCACATCTGCTTCACCATCAGTGGAAGCAGCCCGACAAGGGATCCGGTAACTTTCAGGAACCCCAGAAAAACAGACTGGTCCAGATATCTGGCATCCCTCTCTGAAAACCTGGGACAGGTGCATCCCAAACCTAGGACTTCGAGAGAATTGGACACTGCAGCTGAAAAGCTTCAGGAGGCCATAATCTCAGCCTATCATAGCAGTTGCAGTCCCCAGGTTCGTAGACCGAAGGGTCAAACGAAATGGTGGACTCCTGAAATTAATGATGCCAGACGCACCAGCAGGCATCTCTTTAACAAGGCAATGAGATCCGGCCTTGCAAGTGACTGGGACGACTATAAGTCGGCACTGAGAGTGTACAAAGGACTTATAAGAAAGTCTAAGCGAGAATCTTGGAGGCGCTTCTGTAGTGATATTGAGGGTGCGCCTGAAGCTAACAGGCTCAGGCGGGTCCTCTCTGCCGGGGGCCCTCCGAGGATTGACTACTTAAATCTTCCTAGTGGGCAAAAGACGGGCTCAGAGGAAGAAAGCTTAAGACATCTCTTAGAGACGCATTTTCCTGGCTTCTCTGAGAATGTAGACACACAGGGTGTATGCCATCGGCGGGCCTCATACGAGGACTGGAAGCTGGCTGCACGTGTAGTCACACATTCTCGACTTCGTTGGGCGATCAACGGTTTCGAGTCTTATAAAGCAGCTGGTGAGGATGGCATTGTTCCGGCTCTGCTATCCAAGGGGCTGGAAGTGCTGGCCTCCCCACTGCTTCACGTTCTCCGTGCGAGTCTGGCTCTAGGTCACATTCCATTGTCCTGGAGAAAGGTGAAGGTAATTTTCATACCCAAGCCTGGAAAACCATCGCATACAAAAGCGAATGACTTTCGACCAATTAGCCTCTCCTCGTTCTTAGTCAAGACACTGGAGAGGTTGGTGGAAAGATACATCAGGGACGATGCTTTAGTGGCTATACCACTGCACCCCTCCCAGCATGCGTATCAGCTGGGCAAATCAGTAGATTCTGCTCTTCACTCAGTGGTTAACTGTATTGAGGACGGAATACATAACAAGGAGTACACCCTAGCTGTATTTCTTGATATTGAAGGTGCCTTCAATAACACTGCGTTTGGTGTGATGCAATCTGCGTTGGCCAGACATGGTGTTCCGCCTACTCTTTGTCGGTGGACGGGGTCTCTGCTTGGTTCACGTAGCATCGTGGCTCGGCTGGGCGGCTCGACCATAGGGGGCTCGCCAGGAAGGGGATGTCCGCAGGGCGGTGTTCTGTCTCCGATACTGTGGAATCTCGTCCTGGATGAGCTCCTGGTGGAGTTGAGAAAGGCTGGGTTCGTTGTGGTGGCCTATGCGGACGACCTTGTTATATTAATCAGGGGTAAGGTGATCAGTGTCATTGGGGATCTGATGCAGAATGCTCTGCGACGGGTCGAACGATGGTGCTTGAAAAACGAGCTCTCGGTAAATCCTAGTAAGACAGAGATGGTTCTCTTTACTAGAAAGAGGGTGCCTAGCAACTTACGACTTCCCAGTCTGTTTGGAGTTGGGCTCACTCTATCCGACCAAGTTCGTTATCTCGGGGTGATATTGGACCGCAAACTTTTGTGGAACAAACACGTTGAGACTCAAACGAACAAAGCCAATGTAATATTCTGGTCTACTCGGAGGGTGCTGGGTAATGGATGGGGCTTCAAACCGCACGTTATGCACTGGTTGTATACTGCCGTGGTGAGGCCTATCCTGACCTATGCCTCTGTGGTGTGGTGGCCTTCTATGGAGAGGGCCGTCAACCAGAACATTATGACTAAATGCCAGAGGAAAGCTTGTTTAAGTATTACAGGCGCTCTGAGGTCTACCCCTACAGCAGCGATGGAATGTCTGCTGGGTCTCCCTCCTTTGCACCTAGTTGTGAAGGAGGTGGCTATGAAGACAGCTCTAGGAATCTGGGAACGGGGACAATGGCGCGATGGAGGACTCTTCACTGGGCACGCGAGGGCCCTCAAAATGGTTAAGGATGCTCACGCTCCCCTTCTCCAGAGAGGTGACCGCGCGGGCACTAGGTTCTGCTTCGACGAACCCTACAGGGTAATTGTTCCCGACAGAGACCTATGGTCTTCATCAAACAGGCTTCTTAGTCCAGAAGGTCCCACCTGGTTCACTGATGGCTCTGTCACAGCAACAGGGTCTGGGGCCGGAATCGTGGGTCCTCACTTCAATCAGGCTATCCCTCTGGGGAAGGACTGTTCCATTGTGCAGGCTGAGCTATTTGCGGTTCTTGCATGCGCACTGGAAAACATTCGCAGGGGATACTCTGGCCAGCACATTTATATATGTTGCGACAGCCAGGGAACTCTGAAATCTCTATCTGATGTTAGAGTTGATTCTCTTTTGGTAGAAGAATGCAGGAAAGCTCTGCGTGGGCTGGGCTCTGATAACTTTTTGAAAGTGGTCTGGTGTCCGGCTCATGCGGATATACCTGGTAACGTCAAGGCAGATGAACTGGCTAGGCGGGGAGCCGGATTAGCATTTGTTGGTCCGGAGCCTTCGCTGCCAATCTGTCGCACATCTGTCAGAAGTTTCTTCAGGAACTGGCTGAACAGGGAATTTTCCTCGGAATGGAGCGCAGGGGTGGGCCTGAGGTGGTCGAGGATTCTCATTGAGAGACCGTCCTCGCGATCTGAGGTCAATAGGCTTCTGCTGCTGGAGAGGAAACAACTCAGTCTGGTGACTGGTGCATTGACTGGTCACCTGTTTAACAAGCATTTGAAGAGAATGGGATTGACGAGCTGCTCCCTATGCCGGTGGTGCAGGAGTACTGATGAAACGGTTGAGCATATTTTGTTCAACTGTGAAAACCTTACTGAGTTAAGGTCAACACACCTAGGAAATCCAACACCTTCTATTCCTATGGTGAGAGGGACCACTCCTGGCAGGCTCGCGACATTTCTGTCTTCGTGTCTGAGGAGCTGAGTCTCTGCAGAATGATGCGGGTGAACAATGGGCCACTAGGCCTCAGTTCGGCCGGTAAGGCACCGCACAGAGAAGAAGAAGAAGAAATGTTCTGTATCTGGTGGTTATAGTTGGTAGGTTCGAGTTGCACAAATATGGCCAATACAGTTGCACTTCACAAACTTCGAAATGGTTTTTCGGAAAATTTTTTGATTGTTCACATTCAACATCCCATACCATTATGCCATATTCAATGTTTTTCAGCACACTCCGCGTGTTTCATAGTAGAAAACAAAATTTGTGAATTTTTTCAGTACCTATGCGAATATGTCCTCAGAGAGAGAGACAATTCGGAGATTACAGTGTCGTTTTGTACTCACAACAATAACCAAACATGTTTGTGGCAGTCACCAGAGCAGTGTCGACGTGCATGTATGTGACCGTCCGATTTCTGAAGAATTTCTGATAGTTTTTGCAAATACAAAACAACTTATTGTTGTTATAAAATGAATTGAGCATGATTTAATCAATTGATTGAAATAAAATAAGCAGGGAAATAATTTTTCGGTATCTCTGAGATTATCCAAGAATGATCCAAAATATCCCTGGTGCAAATTGAGAGGTGGGCACAAACAGAAGTCTCGTGTTTTTCTGCATTTTTGAAACATTGGTCAAGAAAATACTCCAGACTTAAGAGCATACTTCTTAAATAAAATTAATTGAAACCATGCATCATAGCACATTTTTTGAATGAGAATAACATTCGAATCGAAAGAAATGAAGATAAAGGATGATACAAATGATATAATTTTGCCACTTCAGCATTCAAGCATGAATATCACTTGAAACTATAAACGGAGTGTGCCAAAAAATTTTGATCCTATCATTATGATATTCCTTTTTTACGTAAGTTGCTATAGAGTATTGTCAAAGTTATGTCAAAACCAATTCAATTGAGTGTGATTTTTGTCTCAATAAAATTATTGTCAATCTTTGATCAAACTCCTCAGATCATTGAAAACTACCATACATGGACAATTGGACATTTGTACTACCAAATCTATAAAACAAAGCCAAAAATTAGACCAATAATGACTGCTTTGCTTCGTTCTTTCTGCGGAGTTACGCTTTCTTAAGTATTTTGATCAGAGTTCCATAATCTATATAATTGTTAAACTCATTCTTAAATCAGCTGCTAATTTTCTGCAGGTAGGGAAGAGTCTGTAACAGAGGTCATGTAGGTAGACAGTGGTTACCTTCCAACTTAACTACCAATTTGCAAATACTAAAATGTGCCATCTAGCCAGTAGGGTTCTAATCCATCACTTTTTCTATTCACGATGCTAGATACAGTCATAGCCTTCTGAAGTATGGACAGTTGACATGTAGTATTCTTGAGTCCATTCTTGGAGTCCATTTCATTTTTGGGGTAATCGCTTTACCTCGAAATTTGGCACGTGGTATGAACAAATTTCAGCAAAGCATTTTTGTTTTTTTTCAATATTTTCATTGGTAAAAAATAAAACTCTCAGCAAGCGCTACCCAATATATGTAGGTATTTTTTAACATATAAATTCCAAGCATCCTTTTCATAACTTTTTTGTGATACAATTTTGTGTTACTACAAACTATGACTGAAAGTACTTTAGCCTTCATCTCCTGAAGGTACAGTGGCTACTTGTGAATCTCAGATGAGATGGCACTGTTCTTTTATGATTATTGTGCTCAAACTGCCTTTTTTTCTGATTTTATTAATACTACAATGCCTCATCGTGAAAAAACGTCTAAAATAATGGGTAAAACTGCTAAAACCATGTATGAGCGCAGCACTTCTCGTGATATAAGCTAAAGCCGCTGCAATTCGATAAGAAATTCGTCGTACAATTTTCAAGCGTTATTTTGAAAATTGCTGGAATAGACGGGATGCTATTGCTTGAAGTTCACCCATCGTAGAAGAAGCTCCAAGGTTTGTCCCGAACTATTAAGTAAATCACATATTTTCTGCAAAAAAACGAAATATTCCCAAACCATGACTCAATTTCATCACTGATCAAACATCAAGGAAAGCTATTTTTCATTTTTTTTTATTTATCTTCGTATAATATAAACTAAAACTGTGTTATTCTATATTTTCGATTAATAGCATATTCCGTCTCTTGTACAACTTCTTAAGATTTTCCCGAGGATTTTCCACACTGACATGGCCACTGTAATGTCAATGATGGTACAGTGGCCACAATACGATAGTTTTAAAAAACTACTATACTTTAGACAATTTATTGTTCTTAGGACGAAAGCTTCAAAGAATAAATATAGAGCATAACTTACATATTTTAGATTAAATATTTTGGGTGGTGCATAAGCTAATACATAAAGAATGTTCCAGACTGTCCCTTACTTTTATTTCTAATTTTCATCAATATTATTGCATTAAGTTGAAGGCATTGAGATGATAAGATTCTATTTCCAAATTAGAAACACATCTTCCAAACGACGCTTTTCACCTAATTTAATCACAATGAAATTGAAAAGAACGTAGGACCTACTTTTAAGCAGACATCAGAGGATCCTGCCTACAGGAAGAGGACGAGCACTTTTTTTGAAGAGATTTGGAACTTAATGACTGTAAGGCCTGACACTGATTCAAGGGATAATGGAAATCTTTTATGATTCGGCACACAAATCCAGCGAGATTATTCAATCTTGCCAGAGTCAGAAAAAGCCTAATCAATATGTACCGTCGAGAAAGGCTTCGGCTTAGATTTCACGGCAGGGATAAAATGGAACGGGCGTTGTTACAACATGAATAGCCGCTCGAATCTTATTGGGTATTCAGGGTAAATTGAAAGAGACTGATAACCATTTTTCATGTCTGAGGATTACTCGGCTCTTTCTAGCTCAACAGGTCAGACTGGAGCTCCAAATCCACAAATAAAAAATATGGAAAGGCTGAACGTATTCAGCGTTGAAAACCTTTGTTATCTGGGTTCCCTGCTCATAATTTTCACATTTGAAAAGTTTCCCTCATACAACGTTTCAGTAGTCACAAATATTCTCGGAACTAATTGGTTCATTCATATTAAGACAACTGATCATTCAGTTCATGCAACAGAAATGTCATGCAGAAAAGTTAATTTTATTGAAGTAATATTGCAAACTGGAATAGTAACGAAGAGGTCAGTTTCAATGATCAAATGAATTGAGACAGTAGTGGCCTGTTTCTACAATTACTGACGAGTAACTGATAGTTTTCTGACAAATTTCGTTGAAATAAATTTATCTATAACTACTTTATCGCGAAGTACGGTCAGGTTTTCAATATCGAATATAATGATTTTAAAATTCTCAATAAGAAAGGGATATTTTTCTTACTGAAAAACCATCAATATTCCATTCGTGATTTTCTCAAGTTGAAAATAAAAAAATTATGAAAGCCTTGAGCAGGTGCTTTTGGGCGTTCGTTCATTGGCGGAGCAATGAGGCTTTCACATCAAAATTTTGTATAGGACTTGAGATTGATACTAAATATATAAATACGAAATCTCAGCACGATCAGGATAATACATATTCTGAAAATTATTCAGAAACTGAAATATGTAAGCACTTGACAATTGAAAAATTTTAATTCTATGGTTCTAATTATGCAATCCTCTTGAAATCCTGCATGAACATTCAGAATATCAATCTTCATACACAAATTGAAATTCACTCAAATCTGATATGTTGTTATGGAAATATTACTCACAAAATAAATTTCACTTGAATCGGATATCTTGTTATGGAAGTATATACATTCTTTTTATCAATATTTCAATTGAATTCTCTATGATTCAGATAATGCGATCTTCTTGAAGTTTTGCGTGAACGTTCACTACATCAGACTTTATCACAAAATGAATTTCATTTGAATCGGATATCTTGTTATGGAAATATAAAGTTTGTTCTCTTCCATTTTCCAATTGAATTTCCTATGGTTCTGTATACACTATGACCACAAAATTATGCATGAGGCTCATTATGAGCATCTTGTATGTTGCCGCAACATTTCATTTCGATTGGTTCCATTTTGTCTGAGATATTGATGAACAAAAATTTTTAATGGCCAAATTTTATGGAACACCCTGTTAGATTTGCTGGTGAACGAACTTAATCGAGGCATTTGGGAACCGAAATTATCCTGAAAATCTCTAGTCTCTAGGACGATCTCTTCGAAAGTTATCGTTTTAACGTACGGACGGACAGACGGCTGGACGGCCCCACTGACAGAATTGAATTCGACCCCGAATTCGTCTTCAGAAAGCCCTAAGGTGTGAGACCATCTTCGATTTTAAGTTCGAAAATTACAGACATTTTGGCGAAACTATATAGCAGCCGTTAAAGTAGAACGAGCATGCATAATTAGCCTTTGGTTTTGTTGGCGAAAGACGATTTTTGAAGATTTTCAGTAGAGTTTTTTCAATTAAAATGCAAGAATAGCAAAACCGAGAGGTAATTGAAATTTATAGTTGTCTAGTTTTAAAAGGCTTAATTCGCTTTGTTATATTTTGTATTGGATTAATAGTTCCACAGTTTTTATTTCCATATCGTTTTTTCTAATTCACGTTTAACTTAGGCTAACAACAAGAAAGTCACTGTGGTATCTAGTTAAGGTGGTTTTTGGACAGCTGGCATTTGAAGTTTTGATTCAAGAAATAATTTCATTGCAAGCTCAGGTTTTAAAAGAATTCACACCTTGAGTTGGCTTTTCGTATTTTCAGGTGGAATTTACTGCTTTGCGAGTACATATTGAAACTCGTGATATCATTTAAATGATTTTTTTCTATTTTCCATTTCTGCAAGTCTGTAACTCACGTGATAATACAAGGTGTTCCTAAATTGAACGTACAAACGAAAGGGGGAGATTCTTTAAGTGAGTTTAAGAAAAAAATCCCATAAACATGGGGTCGCAAACGTTTCGTTTTCGAGATACAGAGTGTTGAAGTTTGAATCGTTCAAAATATTTTTCTCGAAATCGTTGTTAGATACGACAAAACTACAAGGGACCGAAAAGTTTAGTATAAGAACAAAGCTTCTTTTTACATTTTTTCAAATTAACAGTTGCTCACCAAAAAAAGTTCTGCAGAAGAACAAGTGGCAGTGTTCCAGAAAAAATATCACCCTGTAGATCTTCTATCAAAATTGCCATGTCACGTGGTGAGAACTCTCAAATGTAATATCTATGCCAAATTTCAGTTGAATATCTTGTGAAGTGTAGATACTATGAGAAAAAAACTTTAAAAAAATCCAAACTTCAACACTCTGTATCCCGAAAACGAAACGTTTGCGACCCCATGTTTATAGGACTTTTTTTTCTTAAACTCACTTAAGGAATCTCCCCTTTTCGTTTGTACGTTCAATTTAGGAACACCCTGTATATTCGATCATATCATTCAATATTATCTGTATTGATTTCTTCGCGACTCTTCACATTTCCAGCTGCCCTTCTAAAACGCCCTACAATATTATCTACAGATTTATTGGCAATACAGTTAAAACTGAAAAGGGACCAATAACCGTTTTTTCCTGTCTAAAAAACGTTCGCCTTTTTTCCCCGAACTCAACAGGTCAGAACGAGGCTGCAAATCTATAAATACAAGATTGGAAGCTCTTCGCATCCCTGCGATTTCCTTATTTCCCTTTTACTGAAAGCGTCGAAATTTGATTTGAGAGCTTAACGAAACTCGGCCATTAAAACAATCCCCTATAAAACACATCCCTCTCTACGAGAAATGATGTTTCCGAAGCCAGGTTACGACTGCGACTTTATCAGCGGAATGAAAGAAACGAAGTTGGAAAGAGCAGGAAGATCGTCAGGGTCTCTACATCTGATTTGTGGAAAAGCCGGTTCGGAGGAAAATTTCATTTTTCTGGCTGCAGGAAGCTGACATTCTGTCCTCATTTGAGGATACTTTCTGGAGTTGTAATAGAGTTTCGGTTCGCCTCGTGAAAAATGATATTACGGCTGGAGACAAGGTCGCTAAGTAGGAAAGATATGTGAGGTATATAAGGGGTTCATGTTGAATTATGGAAAATAGCATATCTTTCTTTCGTTTTCATGTATCTTAATTATTTTGTTTTCTTGTTTTTCTCCATATGGAGGATATCTGTAGACATGTTATTTAATTTGGTCAAGAGGGAGGGATAAGACAGATCCTCAAATATTCTTAACAAATTTTTGATACGTTCAAAACGATAGGATCTTTAACTGTTCATGGATCTTAACGAGAATCTGAGGAAAAGAGGAGTAATATCTGGTAACAATATCTGGTTACGGTTCGAAACAGAGGAATGCCTTCGCGAGGCAATAATCAAGGACAAAGATATCTCACCCTTGAAAGAACTCTAGTTTCTGAGGTTCAACAAACTTTGAATTCTTGTGGAAGTCAACGAAAATAGGTTGCACCTTTCTACTGGGCATCTCACTGGTAACTGCCGTCTCAGGAAACATCTGAGACTGGGTGTGCCATAAACGATGATTTCAAATTATGTGTCAAATAAGAGTAACATCTGGTATCAATGCCTGATTATAGTTCAAAACAGAGAGAGTGCCTTGGCGAGGCAATAATCAAGGACAAAGATATCTCAATGTTAAAATAGATTAAGTTTCTGAGGTTCAACAAACTCTGAATATTGAAAATCGTTAGGGCCTCCACATCTGACTTGTGGAAAAGCCGGTTCGGAGGAAAATTTCATTTTTCTGGCTGCAGGAAGCTGACATTCTGTCCTCATTTGCGGATACTTTCTGGAGTTGTAATAGAGTTTCAGTTCGGTTCGTGAAAAATGATATTACGGCTGGAGACAAGGTCGCTAAGTAGGAAAGATATGTGAGGTATATAGGGTGCATGTTAAATTATGAAAATTAGCATCTCTTTCTTTCGGTTCCAGGTATCATAATTATTTTGTTTTCTTGTTTTTCTCCATATGGAGGATAACTGTAGATATGTTATTTAATTTGGTCAAGAGGGAGGGACAATACAGATCCTTAAATATTCTAAACAATTTTGTGACACGTTCAATACGATAAGATCCTGAACTTATCTTGGATCGGTTCGGAGAAAGGATATGTGAGGTTTATAAGAGGTTCATATTGAATTATAGAAAATAACATAACTTTCTTTTGTTTTCATTGCTGATTTGTTTTCCTATTTATTTCACATGTAGGATAGCGGGGATATATTATATGAGCAAAGGATAGAGAAGGAAGCATTATTACGGACCCAGAACACTCCAAACAATTTCTTGAAAAGCTCAATGGAAAAATATCCTGAACTCCTTCTGGAATTCAACAAAAGTAGGTTGCACCTTTTTACTGGATATCTCACTGGTTACTGCCGTCTCAGGAAACATCTGAGACTGGGTGTGGCCACAAACGATGATTTCAAATTATGTGTCAAATGAGAATAACATCTGGTTACAATGCCTGGTTATACTTCCAAAAGGAGAGAGTGCCTTGGTGAGGCAATAATCAGGAACAAAAATATCGCAATTTTGAGAGAGATTTAATTTCTGAGGTTCAATAAACTCTGAATATAGCAAAGCGTTAGGGCCTCTACATCTGACTTGCGGAAAAATTTCATTTTTCTGGCTTCAGGAAGTTGACATTCTGTCCTTATTTGGGGCTACTTTCTGGAGTTGCAATAGAGTTTCAGTTCGGCTCGTGAAAAATTACATTACCGCTGGCGACAAGGTCGCTAAATGGGAAAGATATGTGAGGTATATGTGGAAATATGGAAAATTGCATATGTTCCTTTTGTTTACATGTATCATTGCTGTTTTTTTTTATTTTTTGGCCATATGAAATAAAGTTGTAAATAAATTATTTAATTACGACAACAGAGAGGGAAAGGAACAGATTGTTTAGCCTTGATAAAATATCAAACTGGATCCGAAACGTTGCTGAAGACTTAAAAAAATTCGACATTGAAGACCAAATTCCTGAAAAAATTGTTTTTATTGTTGATAACATGGACGAAAATCCTGGTACAGATTCCAAAAAATTTTTCTCAACGTGCAATACGACAATAACTACTAAACAAAATACTGAAAAACATAAGCAACCTTACGTAGCCAACTCACAATAAAGTATGCAGATTTTCAAATGGTAAAACTCATTCTCATAACTTATGTGAATCCAGAGTTAGTGTTGTTTGTATACAGAAGGAGAGAATATTTGACTTATGATCAAATTATTGAAGATTTTATGAATTTTTTTTTGAATGTGTGTGAGATGGCAGCAGCAGAAAACACTAGTAATTTTTCATTCGTGTATGTAGGTATGTATGTTTCTTCGAGTAAAATCTTGTCCAAAAATACCCACTGCTCATTGGAGGTCACATTTCTTGAACTCCACGCTCACCTAATCTATATCTATTGAATATTTTGTGCTGGGGTTGCCTGAAAGATCTGCTTCGTACTCATTAAAAATCTGAAAGCAAAATGTAGATCTCGTGCTTTATCAGAGCAATTGACAAACATTTTGAACATTTTATTGAATATTACATCTTCCTAACGAACACTAGAATCTGTACCTGAAAACAGTAAATTTTTCAATTTCCTGTGTGAATTCAATGAACGAAATTTCATTCATTGTTCAATGTTTATATACCTTTTTCATCCGGCAAACATTCAGAGGGCAAATTAGTGAATTCTAGCATTGTAACCATAATATCATGGTGCTTCATTCTGTTTGAACCAGGTGTCAGTTCGGCTTAGATCCAAATCATCAAAACCTAGTGAGAAGTTAGTGATGGAAATCGAATAGCTAACAGAGACCAAATTTCGAAGGCAAAGGGTTTTCAATAAGAGGTGTTATTTTAATATTCAAAGAAAAATGCTATTTTTCAATATAAAAGATCGGATGTTTATTTCATTATAAAGAAGAAGCTATGCCGTTAATAGTGGAAAATTACATCAGGCAAATGACACCCACGACCACGCTTACAGGACCATATCCTTTCAATGACATTTTTCACATCCAAATCGCGAAGTGGCTGCCCTTTGTCCTCGATAGCCTCACGAATTCCATCTTTGAGGTCTTGAATTGACGCTGAGCCATTGGCGTAGACCTTCTCTTTCACGTGGCCCTAAAGGTAGAAGTCGCAAGGTGTTAAAGCACAAGATCTCGGTGGCCAATTGTGATCACCTCTTCGAGAGATAACACGATCCGGAAACTTTGCCCGCAAAAGATCAATGGTTTCGTACGGTCGGCTTGAGTTCTTGTGTTAACTGAACTTTAAAACCCTTAAGACCCAAATCTTCATGCAAAATACGGTGCAATGACGTTTGTGGAATGCCTAATTCTGAAGAACGACGAGAAATGGACAAACCTCGGTTTTCTTGAACACTTTCGGCTACAGCAGCAATATTCTCGGCTGCTCTCGAGCGACCTGCACGGCTTTCATTCTTCACATTACTAACTTGTCCCAACAGCTCGAATTTTTCCATCAATTTCTTTATTGCAGTCCGACAAGGTGCTTCACGACTACCCAAAAATGTTCGAAATTTACGAACCATCTCTGCCAAATTCTCACCATTTCTATAGTGAATTTTAATAATTTAAATGCGTTCTTGAAGTGTGTATCGTTCCATGTTTATTAATGGCGTAGTTTCTACTTGTCAAATAGCGGGCTATTCAAAATAACACCTCTTATTGGAAAACCCTTTATATTCAGTTTATCGAACTCATTTCAATCATGGTACTTTGAGTTGAATAACACCAATAAACTTATTAGTTCTCCATGGTACTTCAAGCGAGTATACCAAATCAATGCTATTTTCGATAATTAATTCCGGGGATATTACCTAGAAGGGAATCTTGAGGATTTCCATCATAGTTATGTGATCTCCTCGCTTAATAGTAATTGATATGGTCAGCGACAAGATTGTCCCTGATTTACTTTATGGATCTAATTGCTGTTTCCGATAGGTTCTCACGCAATTTGATACAATTAATTGAAACCACTACATACAAAGCCACGAATTCGATCAAGATGTTAATTCAACATTGGATATTTCCCATGATACAGGATGTTTCTCCTAACTGAGATCTAAACGGAGCTAGTCCAGGAATAATAAGGTTCCAATATAATTTTGAAGTTTTAAGATTTATATTTTATATGTCATGTTTCGAAACCTGTTACCTAGATCATCACATAAGGTTTCAATATAAACTTGAAGTTTAAAGTCTTTTTCTCTTCTGCATAGTATCACTTCAAGTATGGGCTGATTCATCAATGCATATTCTTTTTTGAGCGCTCGTTCTACTTAAACGAGTGTTATATCTTTTTGCCCGAATGTCTGTAATTTTCGAATTTTGAGCCGGAAATGGTCCCAAACAATAGGGTTAGACCTCAGAGTAAGAAATAAACTTTGTTTATTTCTTACTCTGAGGGTTAGACTCCCTGATGACGACTTCGTGGTCAATTCTGTCCGTGGGGCCGTCCGGCCGTTCGTTAGCACAATAACTTTCGAAGGGATTGTCCTTGACTTGACTTGAAATATTCAGAATGAGTTCGGGTACCAAATGACTTGGTTAAGTTCGTCAAATCGTACAGGTTGTTCCATAAAATAGGGCTATTCAAAAGTTTTGTTCCTCAATATCTCAGAAAAAACTAAACCAATCGGAATGAAATGTTACGGCTAAATGCAAGATGCTCATAACTAGCCTCATGCAAAATTGTATGGCCATAGTGTAAACAGAACCATAGAAAATTCAATTGGAATATTGAAAAGAAGAAATTTTACAAATGAATTCTTCCATAGTATGTTCTCTCGAGATTAAGAAACGTAAAATAAAATAAAACACACTATTACTGTTTATTAAAATCTTCGGCTATCGATTTCGGAATCATTCCATCATCAGGCCAGCTGAAAGTATACAAATGTAGAACATGTATTTATTTAGGTGATAGTAATTATGCAACTTACTGTCTTGAATTAAAATGAACAAAAACTGTTTAAAAACATTAAAAATGGTCCTCC
Source organism: Propylea japonica (assembly GCA_013421045.1). Classification (NCBI taxonomy): domain Eukaryota; kingdom Metazoa; phylum Arthropoda; class Insecta; order Coleoptera; family Coccinellidae; genus Propylea; species Propylea japonica. The sequence continues at coordinate 10,170,903 of CM024244.1, forward strand.
TTTGTCAGAATTGTTAAAATTTTGAATTCTAGTCAACCTTTATAACTGATATATCTTTCTTGTGGGAATGTCAACTGAATATGGAACTATAGAATATGTACGAAATGTGATATCTAATATGTTATTTTAGGTGGTCTATTGGTGGCGGGAATTTTTTGAATTTTATTTATTGTTGTTTTTTAAGAATCTAGGAGTTTGAAAATGCTTCTTCTGTCAAATTCTATATTATCATTAAGTAAAAATTGGTTGTCTTTTTTTTAATTTCTAGTTGTTCGAGTAATATTATTTTAGGGTAGTTATTTTCTTTATGCAGTATTTTCAGATTATCTAATGTGATATGATGTCCGGTATCGTTTAAATGTGTGCCTAAATCGGAATGGGGTTGATTTCTTCTGTGCGAATGAAATTTATTTTGTGAATGGAGATCAATTAACCGAATATTCCTTCAAAATTTCATGGCCATAGTATTAACAGAACTATAGAAATTCCAATTGGAAATTTGAAAAGAAGACGTCAACCTGGAACCGGGTGAAAAGGCAAGTAATGCTGGTTGTCAGAAAAATATAAAAAAAAATCTAAGTTGCATGATTTTAACATAATGGGCATTTAAAAAAACACGCAAAATTCCACACCCTGTGACAGCCTTTTCGCTCCTGTTGCCACAAATATCAAATTCTTCCAACTTTTTTTTGCTGTGTAACCTTGAATAATGCTTGTCTAAACTGTAATCAAAATTTGGATACCAGCTGCTCTAAGTTTCATAAAAATAGGGCTTGCTTTTCAGAAAAAAAATTTAGAATAAACAATTGCCTAGTTTCAACTGACTGTATTGAAAAAAAAATGAACTACGCAAGTTTGGCATGTTTTGTCAAAAGTTGGCGCATTTAGTAAGGATTCCAAAATGGTATAATACTTGTTAAACTGTAGCTGCCGTAGTTCAAATTTATTTTCGATTGCCTCTGAATACACTTTTTCTTAAACTGCTTCCCAGTAAAAAGTCCAATGGATTCAAGTCCGGTGAACGGGCCGGCCACGAGATTGGACCAGAACGTCTGATCTATCTTCCGGTAAAAATGTTACCATAAAAAAAAATTTCGCCGGAGAAATTTCTCTGGAGATTTTTTTATGGTAACATTTTTACCGGAAGATAGATCAGACGTTCTGGTCCAATCTCCAGAGAAGTTTCTCCGGCGAAATTTTTTCTGGAAAAATATCCTATTTGAGGGAATTTTTTTCATGAATGTAAAGTGATATACTGAATTGTCATGCAAAATTTTGTGGCCATAGTGTCAACAGAACTATAGAAAATTCAATTGTAATATTTAAATGAAGAATCTCTATATTTCCATGGTAGTATAACCGATTCAAGTGAAATTATATATAATAATGTTTTGTGAATCCAAACTGATATACTGAATGTTCATGAAAAAATTCAAGAGGATCGCATTATCAGAATCATAGAATTTAATTTTGTTATTATTTATTTTTTACATATTTCATTTTTGAATTATTTGTAGAATATAATTCTGATTGTACTGAAATTTGCATTTATATATTTGGTATCAATCTCAAATTCCATGTAAAATTTAGAGGTAATAGTCTCATTGCTCCAAAGAACGAGCGCTCAAAAGCTCCTGTTCAGGGCTTTTCTTAATTTTTTTTTCAAGTATGGAGCTACCTCTCTATCGATTAAAATACAATGTTATATTATCCATAGATGTCCAGCGTTAGCTTTTGCAAATGAGACCATTTGAAAATCCATAATAATACTGCTTTAATGCCCAGTCAATCGTGCTTGAAATATGTTCATTATTAATTGGTGCTTGTGTGACAGGCTTGTGTTGAATTTCGAGAAATATTAGGTTTGTCACATTAGATAATCGGATGATATAATGCTACAAAAGAATATAAAGTGTGATTCCGGAGGAGACCGTCAGATTTCAGGGGAAGTTAACACTAGTCAAGGTAGTTTCAAAACAATGTTTGGCCGCTCTTGACAATCTACAAGATGATTTGTCCCGATTTTTCTTTCATTCATAACTTTGGTATGACTTGATCAACCATAATGAAATTCTCAGTGCGAAACAAGATAATAGTGTACTTTCATTGAGTGTAACACTTTTTGAAAAATACAGGGTGAGTATTATGATAAGTTCAGATCGAGTTTGCAGGTTGAAAAAACACCCTGTACATTCCGTTTTCAAAAATTCGCTACCTGCTTCAGATTCTACCATAAGTTTACATTACTGGAGCGTTTTAATTTTTTTGCAACACGTCCAGTTTCCGCAGAAAAATTTTTTAAAGATGCACAATATCGTAATTTCGCTCCTAGGCAGTGCAGATATTCTGAACCTGGTAATAAAGATGTATCGTCCACTGATACGTAACTCTTCCTGAGAGTTGATGACTGTCATCTAAAACGTTTGAAAAGCATTAATAAAAGTTGACAAGGATTATTACGAGGCCCTCGAAAAACTTACTCCTCTTAATTAAAAATCTAAATCTTCATTTGAAAAAAACATAACAAAACTCAGAGTTGAATAGAGGTTTGCTTGTCGACCTCATTATGAAGTGTGTATGAATTGAATTGAAATACATTTTATTGCTCAAGAGAAATATTTTATATGATATAATTTTCTGTTTCAGTAGAATTGTAACCTTAGTCGAATTGCTTCTGAATACTTCATTTTCTATAATCCATGACAATCGTACATTGTAGAAATCATGCATTAATGGGTAATTATCGATCTATTTCGTGTACGTTATATTGAGCTTTTATTTTGAGGCGAACGGAAAATAATATTTTCAATATATTCCTTAACAAAGAAAGTACCGGATGTCCAAAATTCATTGTCTAGTGAGGGGATCTCAGAAACCCGATGAGCTAGAACAAAATGTAATAAGGAAAAATTGATAACATCAATAAATTCTACTGAAAAAGGTGTCTGTATAATGTTTCAGTTTCATGTTTATAACTTCAGTAATGAAGAAGTTATGAGAACTTTTCATTTGACGCCATTTTCCAAATTTTCTCTAATAATAGTTCGAAAGCGGTTTGACTTAGAAGGTTGCTGTTTTCTCCAAATTGATTCTCTCAAAGATGGAGCCCGTAAATGTGCCACTAATTTCGTACAAGCTCATCGGGTTTCTGAGATCCCCTCTCTAAACAACGAATTTAGGACACCCGGAACAACAAAAGCTGTGTTCGAACATACCTGCATAAAAACTGCTATGTATGGGTTGAAAGGTATCCTTAAACTTAACTCTAAGTCTCTACATGCCTTCAAAGTGGAAAGTTTACGTTGCAGTTCCCGGCAACCTCCCATACTAATAAATGACAATCTTGTTACGGGGAACATAATGTTGCCTTGATTCGATGTCATCAACAGCCAACCGCAACACCACCAACGTTCAACAGTAGCACGCCAAACAGGAGTTTTATGGCGTTCTGTTTCATCAGAGTCAAAGAGATTTGCGGTCATCATTGCGATTCCTGTTATGTCAAAGCGACCTCATTGACATGGCCGTATTGAACAGTATATCTAACCGCCGCTCCCAATTTGGTACAACATCGATATAAGTTTGTGTACAAAGGGTTTCGAATATGTTTAATAGGAATACAGTACCACATAACATGTTGGAATGATTGTCAATTTGTTTTCAAGTAATAGTATAGTCCGTTCACGAAAGTTTGATCCGTCGGTTAGCCATGACAATTTGGCATATTCCACTGTGTATATTGATATTTTAGGATATGTTGTTTATTTTCTTGCCAGATCGATACGCAGTGTTGTCAATATTACATAAAGTTCTCTGATAACTCTGAAGCTTGTCGGGTACATTTCGCAACGTTGGCTTTGTTCATCGTTATGACAGCAAAAACTGCCAATTTGAGATAAATTAACAAACGCCTAATTTGCGCTCAAAAATATGTGAATAATATACCATCTTTTGCCTACATAGCAAACCTGTTTTCAATTTTTGAACGAATTCTTTTTTCTACAGCCGTGCCTTGATTACTACTTGCCCGCACTGTCTGGTTTTTTGAAAATAACACTTTTCCGCTTGCTTTTTGGACAAGTGAATATTTGTTGAATTGAAAATTTTAAAGTCTTTAAAACGAGATCAATACAGGGTGTCTGTAAACAAATTCGAGGGACTTAGGGAGATCATTCTTCGATGACAATAAGCATAGATAGTTCATATACTTTTTTTTCGTAATCGACCTCCCTTCCAAGACAAGCCTTCGTAAGGCGATGACGAGTTCAGTCCTGAAAAACACTGGGTCACACATAATACACATAATATGATTCATTAAGTAGATGTTACTCACACAATTTTTTTGATCCCATAACTTTATTATTAGGGGTTGAAAATAACATCCCCTTATCACTTTCCTTCAAAAATTCGTTTCGTGGGACAGATTTTCGAGAAATAAAATTCTCCAATAGTTTCCCATCCAATTATGGGGAAAAACGTCTCTAGCAAATTTTGATATAGTCGATACTTTTCTCGGAAAAAATAAAAACTTGCAAGCTATTATGATTACTGTTCATTCCATTTCATCGTATGTTCCATAGGATAGAATGAATATTCTAATTTATGCTCAAAATTGGTTTTGACACAATGAACAGTGATCATAACTGCTTGTAAGTTTTCATTTTTTTCGAGAAAAGTATCGACTGTATCGAAATTTTGCAGGAGACTTTTTCCAGAATTGAATGGGAAACCATAAGAGAATTTTATTTTTCGAAAATCTATCCCACGAAAACAATTTTTGAACGAAAATCATAAAGGGTTGTTATTTCCAAACCCTAATTATAAAGTTATGAGATCTAAAAATTTGTGTGAGTACCATCTACTTAGTGCTTCATAGTATGTATAGTTTTATGAATCAGTGTTTTTGAGAAGCCGTGAAAAAAATTCAAAACTGTCAACTCGTCATCGCTTTCCAAAAGCTGTATCTTGGAAGAGAGGTCGGATTCGAAAAAAAATTTATATAAACTACCCCTACTTATTTTCACGAGGAATCATCTCCTAAAGTCCCTCGCATTTGTTTACAGACACCCTGTATACGCGTATCCGCCTACTCATACAGTGCGCCTCCAAATTTTGGAACAAATTCATTTCCTCAGAAGAAAAATATTTGGCAATATACTGAAACAGGTCAATTTTGTTTCACTTTTACTAAATTTTTATGCATTTTTGAAGGATTTTTGTTGCACCCTGTGCCAACCCGCATCAACCATCTGAATTTAATCAATAGGAAAAGTGGGTCATGTGGTTCCTTTTTGGTAATGTCTTTGTATCTTCTTTACAGGCGTGCAGAAATTTTCAAGAAAAAAATTTTTTTTGAAGAATTAGTTCATTCAAAGTGGTTTTCAGTATGTGGACTTTGTCACGGCTCATTTACTTCGAGGCGATGGTACCGATTGGAAGTCGATCATTATAATTTTGCCTATGCACAACGATCAACCCCCTCACGTGAAAAATTAGAATATGTGAAACACTGCGCTCATTTATGATCTTGAGTAGGTATATTATTAGTACATTTCTACTTCCGTAGAAACGACAAAAAATTACGAAAATGAAAAATATAAAATTACAAGAGTACTGAAGAACACAATGAAAAATCATTTAACTTCAAACGACCGTTACTCGTTTTTCCCTCGTAACAGAACTCACCACCAGCGAAAGTTTCGCTTAGAAAGATTCGCCCATACGATAGGTTCACTTTCTGCGTATACAACGTTTCACTATTTCTCTCCATAATTCTTCATCATCGACTCCATTCGATATCACCTCCCTCTTCGCAGTTTCCCCAATAATCCGTACTCTCTAATGAATAAATGAAAACCGCTTGAATACGCTCCCAAGCTCTCAGAGTCAATAAAATTTCCAAAGAATCCACTTCCATTCAAAGACCTGAATGGGAAATTATACCAAGTACTCTTGTATGCAGATTTGTTTCTTGATTCAACAGGTGAACCCGTGTAGTGAGTGCAGTAATCTGCTGCCTCTGGGACCATTTTGCAGACGGGCCAGGGTAATGCATAAGTGATGACAGTCTATAATGTTGGGGGTTTGTCCGAGCCCCTTGATGGCCTTTTCGTTTAATGCTGTTTCAAAAGGAGACGTTTGCTTGGGCCTCATCATTATTTCACAGATGCAGAGCTGGAAGGACCATTTGAGGCGCCTATTTCAATTGGAGGAAGTATGGGGATGAATTTTTGTTTGGAATTTTGAGATTTCTGGGAAGGTTATGTGCTCACAGATTTTACCGTTTAAAATACAGGGTGTATGGTGATGCGATGGAAATCTCAGTTAACCAAACGTCCCAAACAGATTAGATTATAAAGCGTGTTTTTTAGAGGTAAAGAACTTTAAATTGCGATAAAACAACGATGGATTATTCGATTGACATGAATTTTATTAATCCGGAAAATAATCTTGTGGCATTACATTTTAAATATGATTTCGGGCATATTACCGCCACGGCTGCCTCATATGTAGTCCAATCTGGATGTCCAATTTTCGATGACTTTTTCCAACATTTTTGGCCGTATAACGGCAATAACACGGCGAATGTAATCATCCAAATGATCAAGCGTTTGTGGCTTATCCGCATAGACAAATGACTCTACATAGCTCCACAGAAAGTAGTCTAGCGATTTTAAATCACAAGATCTTGGAGGCCAATTCGCAGGTCGAAAACGTGAAATTAGACGGTCACCAAACGTGTCTTACAATAAATCGATTGCGACACGAGCTGTATGACATGTTGCCCCGTCTTGTTGGAACCACAGCACCTGGACATCATGGTTGTTCAATTCAGGAATGAAAAGTTTAGTAATCATGGCTCTATATCGATCACCATTGACTGTAATGTTTTGGCCATCATCGTTTTTGAAGAAGTACGGACCAATGATTCCACCAGCCGATAAAGCGCACCAAACAGATTTGCTTTCCTGCCATCTGAGTGCTCTTTGTGCGTTACCTCATTACTACAAAGTTGATTATCTTCCTGTATCGACTTTCATTTCAGTTAGTGCGCTTGAACATAGCATTATCAAAATATGTATTCGATGGTTTCTATATCAATTCACAGAATCTACAGATATATAAATTTAAATTGATAGTAGAGTTTTTCGAATTGATTCAATATTGCCCCTTTAATTTCAATCGAACATTCGCATACATATTCATTCATTAAACTTTTGCAATCTGGTCAACGTATACAATTCCGATAGATGGGGTTTATTCATTAGTTTTGTCATGAATTTGTTGGAGATTCTGTTACTTCAGTGAAACTTCCTCTAGAATATATAAACTTGCTGATCCGAATATGAGTGAAGTTTAAGTGAGGCTCAAGAAGTACCTAGCACATTATGGAAAAAATTTTTCAAGACATCGTTTTATTTATTATAAAAAATAGAGAGCCATTTTTTCATGGAGAATTCAGTATGTAGGAGAAAAGCATGAACTAATGTTTTATCTAATAGTTTTTCAATATATTTAGGGATCACATGAAAATGACGAATTCGAAACTCAAAGTAGAATAATTTCAGGGTGCATCTAAAATGATACATTTCAATACATATTGAAATAATGAAGAACTAGGATAATGTTAAAAGTCTGATCATATTGAACAATAGGTATATAGAATTCATCTATGATTGTAACAGGTCAACAATCATCTTCCTTAGATTTCATTTTAAGAAATTCTTGGAGAGAAACTAACTCTGACGAGATACAAGACTGCAGTAAGTTTTGTTCTGATGTTGGTTCTGTCTTTACTTGATAGATAACCTTTTGTCTTTTTAAATATATTCGAAATTATTTTTGATTTAGTTCCGAATAAAAAAATTTCGAACCATCTTTTCGTCAAGTTGTAAGTGAGGAATATTTCCCTCTATTTTCAAGAAATTCAATAGTATTACGCTCACACTTCGTTCGAAACACCGCTAAGGTTTCACTCCAGCACTGCTAACTTCGTCGAAAAGATCGATAAGCTTTATCTGCCCCTTTTCTCATCCCTTTATAGATATTTCCCTCTAGAAGAAAGCCTGTATATCTAATATAAGTATGCAATAAAGCAACTTCAATATAAGTATCGAGTTTCAATATCCGCCTTTATTTCATCATATTTGCCCCTCAAATTTCGTTCGTATAAAAGGCATGAATTTGGCAATATTGCAAGCAAAAAACAACGAAATTTAGGAGCACATCGAAACTTATTTCGTCGATTTTCATCTGAAACATTTCGATAATACATCGGTGCGTTTTGTGATACGAATCAGAATTCAGCAAGTTAAATACTTGGATTGGTTAATATATGTGGACTCAAATCCTTTTCTCTGACCATACATTTCATCTGCGAACAAGGACTGAAGCCGCGTTTCACAAAAAACCCAATCATCTTGATTGATGAAATGTCATTATTTCTGTGCAAATTCCATTTTGATGTACACGACCAACTTCAATCAAAATCAAATATTTGATTTCACTAAAGGTCCATTTGGTAATTTCATCGAGCGGTTTTTATGATCACGTCATTTTCGAGTCTCTATAGGGTGAACTGATAACCAAATGCGATTAATAATTCTGAGTTTGAAATTCTGACCTAAATAGATGGTTTTCGTCAATTTCAAAATCAAAATATTTAATTTCATAACAGAAATATTGCTTATTGTTCCTTGGCAAAATTCGCCTTCATAAACCATTAGCAAATTATTTTTGACCTGGGGCCTATTGGACCAAAATACTTTGCAACTTTTCACTTTGAACCTTGCATTCTGACAAATTTTAAAAATGAAAATTAATTATGTTGCACAACATTTCACCCAATAATATATTTATTTAATAATAATTCAATTAATTTCTGCCTAGTAGTTTCACTTTGTACTTGACTTTTCACATTGTACGTTTCAATTATGATTGCGTTTCTTGAAACGTAATTTATTTGACAAAAAAAAGTGCAAAGTAAAAAGTTGCAAAGTTTTTGGTGTAATAGACCCCTGGTCACCAGCAATTCAAATAATTCGTTTGGCGTTTCTAATTGATATTCTCTTGATAGAGCGACATGCTCGCCAATTTTTTTGCAGCTTTTCGAGTGATGTGATCGCTGAGGTTATAACCAAACACTACTTTGATCACTCCGTGCACACAATTTGTAAATAACAACCAAGAAAGAGTGATCTGAGCTCTTAGATGTAATTATCAAATGCACCTAATCAATCTTTGTGAAACCCGCGGTATTACCGGAAGAATATCACCAATTTTGTTCTTCCGTCAGAATAGCGAAAACTCACTCAGTCAAACCATATACTCACAATTTCCTCTAGAATATGAATCCTGGGAAAACAACTAATAAAACGAACAAATGCAGGTGAAAAGTAAACTGGAGCAAAGTATCAACTAGGACAACAAACAAACACGAAAAGCTGTCCCATGTGGTGTCGTCCTAATACTCATTTTTCCCTCATTCCCTCAGAAGTGTGGACGTCCACAAATTTCAATTCACGGAAATGGACGGGCATTTCGAATAACGGAATTTTCCTTTGTCTCTGAAAGGAGGGGATGGAAATGCTATTGCGGGGGTCGACGCTTCCTATTTCCCGAGTTCGCAGTTCATTTATCTTGTCCTGTGCAGTGACCTATTTCCGAAAGTATATTGAATGTTTTCTTACATCCCCACCATACTTCACTTGTTGTTCGCATGAGGGAGTCGGCCAGAAAAGAGGAATTATCCGGAGTTTAGTTCGAACGGCTAGGTATTATTCCTCCAAGGTTAAGGAATTTTGATAATTTCGATATCCATTCAGAATATTCTGCTGAAGTAATTTCCTTCCTGTTCTAGAGACCATGATATTGAATTTCAGTATCATGTCTTCATGCAACGATTTCATCAGTCATAGTTTAAGCGCTCGTCTCACTTACTTTCTCTTGAAAGTCCGTAATTTTTTTATTTTTTTCCTGATGACGAATCTATGGTCGAATTCAATTCTGTTCGTTAGGCCATCCGGCCGTGAGTTTGATAACTTTTGGAGGGATTGTCCTAGAGACTTGAAAATTTCAGGATTTTTTCCCAAATGCCGTAGTTAAGTTCGTTAACCAATCAAATAATTCCATAAAATATGGTCATTCAAAATTTTTATTCCTCAATATCTCAGACAAAACGAAATCAAGCGAAATGAAGTTTTGGGGCCACATGTAGGATGTTCACTTTAAGCCTCTTTCAAAATGTGGCTATATAGCCTATTCATTTTGAAGAGTTTCATTCTCCTGAGTAACTCAAAAGCTTGAAATACGGGTTGCCATTGGTTGCGCACAAGCACTGGAATGGCTCAGTAGCACGAAAATCTTCAAAACGAATACTATAATTGTGTCATGAGAACCATAGAAAATTCAATTGGAATATTGAAAAGAAGAATTGCTTTATTTCGATAACCAGATATCTGATTAAGGTGAAATTAATTTGGTGAAGGAAGATCGATATACTGAATGCTCATGCAAAAGTTCAAGAGGATCAGAACCATAGAATTAAATTTTTTTAATTGTCAAATTTAACATATCAGTTTTCGAGTAATTTCTCGAATATTATTCCGATCGTGCTGAGATTTTGCATTTAAATATCCAGTATCAAATTCAAGTCCTATACAAAATTTGGAGGTAATAGCCTCATTGCTCCACCAATTAACGAGCGCTCAGAAAAAGGTAGCTTCACTATATATATGTTAATAAAGGGTTGAATCTACGTAGAAGTCGATGTTCCTTCAATGATAATGAGAGGGGTACGCAAGAAATTTTTATGCTACATTTGACCACTTGACAATGTATATATTTAAAAAAATCTTTGATCAAGTAAAAAATAATTATTTCAATATGTATAATAATACAATATAAGAAGGAGCCTTCATACAACTGAAACCCAGAAGATTTTGACTTCATGTCAGTAGTTCCCAATTCCAATTCCCATCAACAATGGAATGTTGAAAAGGATGCCAGTTAAGTAAACACCAAATATCGTGCGTTCAAAAAAATTCGTGGTCAAGTAAGCTGTGGATTCTAATTTTCCCCTCATAGACTCTTAGGAAAAATAGAATTCACAGCTTACTCGACCACGGTATTTGGTGTTTACTTGACTGGCATCCTTTTCAGCTAACTATTTTTCCTAAGAGTATGAGGGGAAAAATAGAATTCACAGCTTACTTGACCAGGAATTTTTTTGAACGCACGTTATAAATATGTACAAGATCAAACCAGAGAAGAAAACATTCACTCTATGAATTTAACTTTTTTCCACAACTTATCATTTCTTATCGGCAGTTGTCCCTGTTGTGTACGAGGCCATATTTTACGTCGATTTGGAGAAAACTAGATTACACTTTTATATTCGATCATAAAACGTGCTAAAATGAACGAATGAACTGCTGATAATACTCCAAACAATGGAGTTCCTTCCTGTGCTGGCCTTGTGATAGGACGGAATGCACTCGATCTTTATATTGTGTGGTCTCGACAAATATTTTATGGCCGTTTTCGTTACCGAAAGCACCAGATATAAAACACAGGGAGCTTCTAAGTAAAAGCGAGTGCTTTTATTGAAAACTTTTGAGGTAACGAAGATAACAATAACTTTGTTTCATAAATAAGACTTCAAAAGGGAATTAAATTTGACAATCAATGATTTTATGATATCAACCTGAAAATGTTTCATTAATTCTTAAAACGGATTTCAGAAAAAAGGAATGACCGAAGAATTGTACTTGCGCGTTTAAATTCGTTACTTCGAGTCTTCGGATATAAGTTCCTATAACATGGTAATTGGTTGTGTTATTTTTCACAGAAATCCGATTGATCTATCACTACACTCATACTACGAGGTATAGAATATAGTGTACAGAGAAATTTTTTGTTATTACACATGCTATGAATTTTATTATTTTTATTATGACCCTTTAGCATATAATTTGTTAAATTTCTCATATTTTTTCGATATATTTTTTGGTCATTCCATTCTTTCAATATTTTCAGCTAAACCCTCCATTATAGTATGTGTAATCAAACGATAACTAATTTTATATTAACTGTTGAAGGGTTTTCTGAAAATATCAAAAGAATTGGAAATAAGTACAGTATGAGAACTGCATTTAAGACTTATCAGGGCTAATCTCTCACATGTAAGACCGGATTATGAAAATAGATTTATCAAAAAATGCATATATGGAGTGACTCGTAAGTGTGAAGGGTTTTTCAATTAGATGTGTTATTTTGAATAGCCCGCTATTTCGGTAGATGTCACGTTTGAATCTGTCATTTTTTTGCATTCGACAAGTTGAAACTAGGCCATTAATAGAAATGAAACGATACATGCTTCAAGAACGCATTGAAATTTTTAAAATTCACTAATAAAATGGTGAAAATTTGGCAGAGACGGTTCGTAAAAGTAGAATATTTTTAGGTCATCGTGAAGCACCTTGTCGGACCGCAATAAAGAAATTGGTAAAAAAATTCGAGCTGTTGGGACCAGTTAGTGATGTGAAGAATAAAACAACGCACGTCGCTCAAGAACAGACGAGAATATGGCTGCTGTAGCCGGAAGTGTTCAATTCCATTCCTCGTCGTTCTTTGGAATTAAGAATTCCATAAACGTCATAACACCGTATTCTGCATAAAGGTTTGGGTCATAGTGCTGATTTACAATGGACGTAACCATAACGAACACGTAAACGTACTTTGTCCGTAAACGTAAATGTGTTCAGAATGGACTTTGGGCCTTTATACCTTTATAATAAGTGTTCTATGAATTTTTTGACAATTGATTACTGTGAAGTGTTGTCATAAATTGAAAATGTATGAAGTATTAAGTCTGTTTTTATTGAGACGATGTTGAAAAAAAAAGAAATTGAAGAGCAAAATTCTAAAAGAAGAAAAAAACGACGTTGATGAGTTAGACCTACAAATCACAGAATGTGAACAAATTTCTATAATTAACGTTAGAATTACGGACTACCATAAGCTCAACGTAAACGTAAAAATTACAGAGCCTATTGTGAACAGTTCCATATGATTTGCATCGGTTCAACTTTGCGTTTTTCGTTTACGTTCCGGGAGTTTTATGGTTACGTCCATTGTGAATCCAGCATTAAGGCTTATAAAGTTCAGTACTACAAGAACTAAAGCCGGCCGATCATCATCAACGTCGTGCCTCTGCTAATTGGGTCTTTGAAATGCGTGAAAATGATCCGTAAGTTTCCGGACCGATAATATGATCACTATTGGCCACCAAGATCTTGTGATTTGACTTTAGGGCCACGTGAAAGAGAAGGTTTACGCCAATAGCCCAGCGCCGATTCAAGACCTCAACGATGGAATTCGTGAGGCTATCGAGGACATAAGGCAGCCACTTTGCGATTTGGTTAAGGAAATATTTATTAAAAAAATATGGTCCCTCAAGCGTGGTCGTGGTGGTCATTTGCCTGATGTTATTTTCCTCTATTAACGGCAAAGCTTCTTCTTTAAAATGAAATAAACATCCGATCATTTATCACTACATAGTATAAAACAAAGTCGCTTTCTCTGTCCCTATGTTCCTTTGTGTGCTTAAATCTACGCAATGGATTTTGATGCGTTTTTCTAAATAGAGAGAGTGATTCAAGAGGAAGGTTTATATGTATAATAACATCCATTAAATAGTGGAGAAGTACTGTTATTTTTGAGGTTTCTAATGTGATGTCGTCCCGTGCGAAGCCGGGGCGGATCGCTAGTATTGAATAATGGCATTTTTCTTTGAAAACCCTTTACTAAAGCTTATATTGGAGAAACTAAATGTCCTTTAAATGTCCCAAACCAAAAAATATAGCAAATTAGCAGCTTGTTCAGCATGTTTCGAATAGACCGCATAGGGTCCTTTGAGGTGAATCTTCCATAATATCAAAAGAAGAAAATAAAACTTAGATGATTAGAGAAAGCGGCTATCTTGTGAATCACCGAACATTCCATCTGTTGATCTCCAAACAACTTGAGATAATAAGACAACTAAATAAATCATCAAAGTCATCGACGATTGTTATCTGAGAATAGTCTGAAATGATGAACATTTTCTAGGACTGAAATTTAAGAGTATACAGGGTTTTTTTCTGATGACGGCTGGCGAATGCTAGCAGAAACGAAATAATAGATAATATTTCAATATTTCATCGTCAACCGTTTCACAGCAACCACATCTAAACCAATAACAGATAAATATCACATTTCTACGCCAGCTGCAAGTGTATACCAAGTAAGGGAAACGCGAAAAGTCGAAAAACACACAATATCGACATTTTATAACTGCCGAGTAGATTGCTCCACATAATACAAAAGCCGATCTTTTCAACTCCGCCAACCCACTAGTTGCTGGCACGGAATACAGCCAGTCTTTGCCATGGCGCGCGGCCTGTTGCGCCCAAAAACTATTTCCTCTCCGTCGTGATTTAGTACCGGCCAATAAGTCCTCTGTGAGCATTCAAAACCCAATCGATTAGCGCTGAATAACTAATGGACTTTCGGGTCGAAAGTGGATCTTTTAAATTCGCAACAATACGAACGTTAGGCCTGTTTGCGATCGATTAATGCACATTGGTTGGCCATTCTCTTTTGCGAATTATGCAACACGATAGTCGTTTGATGCCAAGTGCAGCTGATGCAGCTATAGTTATTCTGTGCATTTAGGATTCATTCGAATACAAAATGGTTATGTTTTATACTCTGTTGAGCCTGTTTCAATTTATCCGCTTAAGTATATTTAACGTTTTTTTTTATAGTTACATGATAAACGGTGATCGAGCAATGCGAGCTCAATCTCTATAGGTACAAGTGAAATTTCGAAAAGTCCACTACGAGAATTTTTTAAAACCAAAGGATTAAATCAATTGTTAACACGATCATGATGGCACTCTAGCTTATGTTCGTACATAACTCGACTGAGGCGAAGTTGGTAGTATATTTAATAAAAGCTCGTTTAACAAAACTCAATCCTCATAATGTTTTTGGAAAATCATCAATTGAAAAACCTGAGATCAAAGAAATCGACAACACAAACGTACAATAGTATCCTACCTATAATCTTTCCGATGAGTTCTATACGATAGACTTCGCTATAATACGATTCATAGTGAAATGATGTCCAAAAACTCGACTGAATTTTTAATAAGAAATGAATGAAGTTTATAAATCGTTTTTTGATTAGCCTCTGTTCGTTCATTCGTATTGTTTCACGCTGATAACTGTGAAGGAATTGATGGCATACGCTATAGGAAAAAATTCAAACTTCAAATTGTTCCTGAAAAAATCATTCACTGAAAAATCTGGAATTCAATAAATCGAACAACTTCGCAAAATTGCCCCCAAAGGTTTGCGCGTGCCTTGAAAGCTCCTTCAAACGCTTGTTTTATAATAGACTTTTCATGAAAACTGGGAAAATCAACCCTTTTCATTGATTCATGTTGGATCTGCTATAGAACATGCATGCCATAATCACATAGTTTAATATAAAGTGATTGAAAATCAATGGGATGGAAAATGTAAATTTATGATATTTTGTTTCGATGAAATATGCGATAATTAAATTTTGATAAATTTGCCTATGACGCATAGCTGTAACGATTTGAAATCGATATAGGTTCTATGCGTCGTTATTCTTGATTCGAAAGTATTCTCAAAATACAATTGGAAAACTATTTTGCAATTAATGCACAGCGTTTATTATGAGTTTTTGGAAATTCATAATTCTGGTGTTGTCAATATAGAAACATATACAAAGACTATTAGAATATTCGAGAACAATCTACAAAAATCAAAGAATTTGAATGAAACGATATGTAAAACAAAAAAAACCAAAATAGAATGGCGATATGATGGGATGAAATCATCGAAAAATCTATTAAGGTCCAAAAAAATATTTTTACATTTCTCATTATTATTAATTGATTATTTTCCAATTGTTTCTGTTTCAGAGACTGGGAGTGAAAACCCAAGAAAAATTTTCTAGAAATGTAGTATCCTTCCAGATTTTATTTCAATCGATTTCTCAATCAATTTTCAATGATAATATCCAAGTTATATTTATTACGACTAAGAGTAAATGGAATAGAAAAAATGTTTCTTTCCACGTCACAGAGCGAAAAAACAAATTTTAATTGTTCAACTTTCCATTTCAATTATACGATGTTAGCACCTAATCACTTATTATCATTTCCTCTACGAGCAAATGTTGACGTAAATTTCTATCCATATCCGAAAAAAATGTAATAAAAATCAAGAACACTGCAGCGATTCAATTTTATTAGAATTCACTTTCCTGCTTGCAATTCATTTAATGGAACACCTACGCCCTTTTCAGTTTAGAGGTCCTTAAATGTCTACGCGGAAGTATTCTCTCTCTAGTTCTGACCAGTAACTAAATAAACATCAATTCCTAACTTCTGAGTGCCACTTTTCTGCTCGCAAACTTTCCTGAAGTTCAAGTTTTCATTCAGTTATTGAAAAGTTAAATACACTAGAGATATAAAATGAACGTTAGGACAATAACCTGAAAATATACTGAAACTAAAAGTTTGAAGGATAAATATTGGAAATTTCATTTAACGAGTGTTGTTTTGGATGCAACAAGGTTTTCTTGTATACTCCTTTTTATTTTCTTACCTGATCAGAGTTAAGAAACGGAAAGTAAAGTCACGATTGAGGTTTACCTTGAAAAAAATTTGACATTGAAGTTTTTTTTTAATTGACACTGTGATAACTTGCCCCTATAATCACCATCTAGCGCCTTCATTGTTCATTTTTATTTTGGTCTGTTTTACAGAGAACTAAAATTAAATTGCTTTAAAATAGGAATAATAATGAATATGACGCTCATTCAGCAAAATTCCGGATTTTAAACATAAACAAAGGAATTTTTCCATATCCCTGAAATTAGGGGTCATTCAGAACAACGGACCTAATTAATCTTCCGTCATGACTGTCCCACGTGTAGAAAATACCTTACGCAAAACCAGACCTCCACCGCATTATTTTGTGTGCACAAATTATTAACGCAGGTTAACCGCTTGGGGCTTGGGCCATACCGAACACAATGTATCAAGAATTATGCGGTAATATAATAGAGATATTCTGTAGCAAGTTAATTTGTGGGAGATAATCCTTTGATACTTTCTGATACCTAAGGGTCATAAACAGGTCTGTAGTATAACTAACAAACTCCGGGCCCTAAATTGTCCTCCAGAGGGTATTATTCAATTTTTATCAAACGGATCATTCCTCTTATACGCTCTTCGTATGAGTCGAGGTCTTATTTCAGTTATAAATTGTGCCGTTGAGGCAAGTTATTTGTGTCCTTATACGTATAGTGTTGCTATAGATAATGTGTCGAAATAACTACGCTGGTTTATACTGTTTACAATTGCTGAACTGGGACAAATTCTTGACTGAACGACTTGACGATCGTAAAACTTGAAATTCAAACTACATGAGAACTATTTTAGTAATCACTGCTTGGGAATTTGCTCCTTAATTATTATTGTAGTGTCTGAGACGACAATACACGATACTACACTGTATAATACTAATGAAGATAAACAACGTTTAGTTTACCTAATATTATGTGGAGAAGATGAATGAGATCTGGAATTTATGATATGTGCTAGCTCACTTGATTCGAATTATAGAATGATATTGAGTTTCGCCAACGAGATATACCTCGGTATAATTCCGATGAAAAGGCGTATCGAGTCGAAAAAAAAACTAAATTAATCTGACCCATTATAATGTTCATTTTTATACAACTTTTATTTTGTATTGAGTTTTTTATTCTGATGAATTATGCGGTAATATAATAGAGATATTCTGTAGCAAGTTAATTTATGGAAGATTATCTGGTCTGTAGTATAACTAACATACTCCAGGCGCCAAATTATCCTCCAGAGTGTATTATTCAATTTTCATCAAACGGATCATTCCTCTCATATGCTTTTCGTATAAGTCGACGTCTTATTTCAGTTTAAAACTGTGCAGTCGAGGCAAGTCATTTGTGTTCTTATACAGGGTGGACCAAAAGTCCGTTCACTTTTTAAACAATGATAAAAACAAAACTTGATAACTGCTGCAAAATCTGTTTATTTATTATTGAAAAAGACAAGTAGGGATTTTATTTTTTGAATATTACATCATCCATATGTGACCCTTGTCCCTCACGACACTGTTGCAACCTGGAGCGAAAATTTTTGTTTTCTGAAATGTTTTGGAATTCTTCACTGATGCGTTCCTTTAATTCTTCAAGAGACGCTGGGTTGGTGTCAAAAACTTTATTTTTAAGGTATCCCCAAAGAAAAAAATCCATTAGGGATGAATCTGGACTACGAGGTGGCCAGTTAACGTCACATCTTATTGATATCACTTTTGACCAAAAATTTCACGAACTGCAATCAATGAGTCATTGGAGGTGTGACATGTGGCCCCATGTTGTTGAAACCATGAGCGTTGATTAAAACCATTAAAAAAGTTCCGTAGCATGGCTATATACCGCTCTGTGTTTACTGCAACAGCATGTCCTTTTTGATCTTCGTAAAATATGGACCAATAATCCCTCTTGCTGACAAAGCTGCCCATACAGTAACTTTGGGCGAATTGATGCTTCAATTTAGGATTAGTGTCACTCCAGTACCTGCAATTTTGCCGGTTCACGTGTCCATTTAAGTGGAAGTGTGCTTCGTCTGAGAAAAAAATGTTGTTAAAGTTGGTGAACTTCTCTAGCATATCCTTAGCAAACTGGAGCCTATGAGCATGATCTTGTGGCTTTAATTCCTGTATCATTGGAATTTTATAAGGATGTAAATGTAAATCTTTGTGGAGAATACGAATTAAACATGTTCTTGGCGCATTTAAGACACTTGACCGCTTTCGAGTAGAGAGGGTAGGCTGTTCGCGAACGGATGTTCTTACAGTCTCTACGTGTTCGTCATCCCTTGAAGTCCCAGATCGGCCGGATCGTGGTTTATCCATTGTCGAACCTGTCTCCTCAAACTTGTGTACCCATTTTCTAATCAATTGAATTGATGGAGCTTCATTTTTATGCCGTAAGTTGTAGTGAGCGCAAAATTTTCGTTGCGCTATAGTCGGAGAATCGTTGTTTCGATAGTACTCGCGTACGCAGAACGCAAGTTGTGCTCCGTTGAATGGCGCCATGGCACTGAATTCCCATAGGCTGCTCTCGAGTTACGTACCCCCTCCGCCCCACCCCGCCTTCGCTGCTCGACGTAAGTACTTATTTAAAAGTGAACGGACTTCTGGTCCACCCTGTACTTATGGTGTTGCTTTGAATAATGTGTCGAAATGACTACGCTGTTTATATTGTTTACAATGGCCGAACTGGGATAGATTCTTAACTGAACTACTGGACGATCGTAAAACTTGAAATTAAAACTATACAACAGTTATTTCGAGTAATCACTGCTTAGAAATTTCCTCGTATAATTATTGTAGTGTCTGATAATACAAGATTCTACAATGTATCCGTTCTAATGAAGACAAACAAAACGTTTAGTTTACCTAATATTATGTGGGGAAGATGAATGAGATCTGGAATTTATGATATGTGCTAGCTAACTTGATTCGACTCATAGGATGATATTGAGTTTCGCCAACGAGGTACTTCTGATAAAAAGGCTTATCAAAATCGAAGAAAAACTCAACAATAAATGATGTTTTGGAGATTATTTGAATAATTTTGAAGAACAGCTTATGTATCCCATATACATCGAACCAATGCAAACAATATTTAATATACGAGTAAAAAGTTTTTCGAACCTTCTACCATTAAGAAAACGATACTAAAGACTCGAATAAATTGGGAAATATCGACGTTATCCAGTCTACTTCACCCATTTAGGACTTCAACACTCTAAATCTTAGATCGACCTCAGAAATTTCAGAATTTGAAGCTGGTGAACTGTAAACACGATAACTAATCAGAAGATAGGACTAAAATCTTGTATCGTGTTTTCACTATGACCACGTGCTAAGAAAATTCCTACTTCATATTATTATTATTATTATTATTATTAACATTGATAAGAGTTTAGGCAATGCCTATAAACTCACAGAAAAAAAGAAACATAAAATCCAGAATGAATCAAAACAAGAATATGAATAACAAAAAAAAATTACAAATTAGGGTTTCTACCACTTAAATGCCAACTGTCAAAATTGTTTTTAAATGAGTTCACTGACACTGACTCAACCACAACAGGAGGTAACGCGTTCCACACACCGAATATTCGGTTTGACAAAAAGTGTTGCCTTTGCACTGTCTTGAAGTTTTCTTTGCGGAGCTTGAAAGCATGGCCCCGCAAACGGCCATCCGTGTTCAACGTGAAGAGGTTGCGCAGAGTAACACCAAAAAGATCATTTACCGCTCGATAAGTAGTGATGAGGTCACCACGAGTCCTCCGCTCCATGAAAGTTGGTAGGTTCATTATTGAGAGTCTTTCACTATAAGACGGGCGCGAGATTCCGTATGGGAGACGCGTTGCACGACGCTGGAGACCCTCGAGCAATGATGAATCGCGGCACAACGTCGGACTCCAAACAGGCCCGGCGAACTCCATAATAGGTCGCACATAAGTTCGGTATATAGCCGCGCACGTTAAGGGATCACACCGGCCAAATGCTTTTTGGATCAGAAAAAGGGATTTTTTGGCTTTGCTGACAGCATGGACGATGTGCTCCGACCAACTCAGGTTATCTGTCACTATCACACCCAAATCACAATGGCTGCTGGAAACAGGAATAACAACTCCATTGAGATAGTACATCCGACGCGGATTGCGGGCACCCATATGTAGAACGACGCATTTGCCACCGTTGAGGGGTAGCTGCCAGTCTTCGCACCACCGTGAGATGGAGTCGAGGTCATCTTGTATAGTAGAGGCGCTACTGGAGGGGCCAAATATTTTGGTGTCATCGGCGAACTGAGAACAGTGAGAGGTGACATGGCGTGGCAAGTCAGAAACATACAGTAGAAAAAGAAGTGGGCCCAAGACGGAGCCCTGCGGCACTCCACTCATGACAGCTCTGGGTGAAGAGACAGATTCGCCAACACGAACTTGGAAGGTGCGGTCAGAAAGAAAAGCCTCGATCCAAGAGAGGAGGCGGCCACGAACTCCGATATGATCGAGCTTGCTCAGGAGACGTCTATGAGGCACGCGATCGAAGGCTCGAGCAAAGTCAAGGTAAATGACATCAACCGGGTCACCCTTGTCAAGGGACATTGACCAGAAATTGACGCATTCAAGAAGGTTTGTGATGACCGAGCGCCCCGGCAGGAAGCCATGTTGACAGTTGGGTATAATGCCGTGTTCAAGTGAAAATTGCAGAACTTCATCCAATATAACTCTCTCACAAATTTTTGCTATGACTGGGACCAGGCTGATAGGGCGATAGTTGTCAGCACAATGCTTATTTCCCTTTTTGAAAATTGGCGTAACACGTGCACTCCGCCAAGATGAAGGGAGGGAGGAAGTCTCAAATGACCGAGTGAAGATTAAAGAAAGGGGAAGCGCTAGAGAATTGGCACATTCCTTGAGCAGTCTTGCCGAAAATCCGTCAGCTCCAGGTGCAGACTGGACATCTAGGGAAGCAAGTTTGGCCCTTACAATGGACGGAGAAAAAGTTATGTCCTTGAGCTCAGCGGACGCGCGAGGGGTGATTAATGAGGGAGGTGAACCAGTTTCTCGAGTGAAAGATGACGAAAAAGAGTCAGCCAAAAGGTTTGCAGACTCTTCCGGGTTCGAGCACGGCCTATTGCTTTGATCATTAACCAATGGAGCTTCAACTTTTGTGTTCAATGTAGACCTGACGTATTTGTAAAAACCCTTACGATCACCAGATCTAGTCAGCTTTAGCTCATAGTCTCTTTTGGCTTTAGCGATTGTAGATGATAGAGAATTCGAAAAGCTTCTATGGGCATCGTAGTCTCTCTGCTCTTTTCGACGTGTATAGCGCTGCCACAATGATTTTTTATGACGAATAAGCTTGAGGATATTTGCGTCGATCCATGGTTTTGACGGAATGTACGGGATTCTTCTATTTGATGTGCATTTGTCAACCAGCCCTTGCAGAGTTTCAGTGAAAATGTTCCACATAACCTCCACATCGGCAGCCGGCCGTAGCAGAGACACCCAGTCGACCGCCTCTGCCAAACCATCAAGCTGACGGTAGTTTGTGATTTTCAGGGTTTTCATGAGTTTATTATTACTAGAGGGGAATATGAGCTGCAACGTAGAATGTAGGACAATATGATCTGATTTACCCAGAGGTGGATGCTGCTCAATGCTTGAAACAGTGTCAGGATCGTTGACCAGTATTAAGTCAAGGAGTGAGGGAGTTTGCAGGTTGCGAAATCGGGTCGGAAAATCGACTAATTGTGTGAGGTTGCTATCGCGGATGGTATCGATAAGAACGGTAGAGGCAGTGTTGTAGACTTTAGAGGTTAACGGCCAGACGACATCGGGCATGTTGAAATCGCCAGCTATGTACAGATTTCGTCTGTCCGTAGACAAACTGGCTAGTATATCAGCGAATTGACCATCGGATAGGCAAGGACGGGGTCGATAGACGCAACCAATGGTGAAACAGCAGGAATTTCCCTTGTAGAGGTCGATCAACAAACAGTCTATTCTATAAGCTGTTTCGATTTTTATGACCCGTTAGGCAAACTAGAAGGTCTTGGAGAGTTTTTCATTTTCTCAGGAATCAACATTGTAAATAAATTATTGAAGAATTTATTACACTTCAACATTCGGAGAAAATATTTCCGAAATGAATTATACATCTACCTCGGAAATCTCAACACATCCCTCATTCTCAGTTGTACATTAAAATGCACCCTCCGGAAATGTGGATACGTCAGAAGATAACGCCCAAATAAAATGTCAACTCGTATCTCTGCATCAAAACGAAATACTGTCGGCAAACATTATTTCAGGACACTGATTCATCCGAATGATAAAAGACTGGGCCCAAATTATGCCACATAAATGCTTCCAGATACATTCGTGCGAGCAAAACTATTCCTTCTTCAGATCCTGGCCTGCAGTGGTCCCCCAACCCTTTAAATCCCGAATATTCCTGAAACCGGGAATATAAATGTCTGATAATCAGATCATCGAATGCGGGTGATCTGAAAAGGGGATATCCAGCGGAAAATTCTTTGAGCGAATTCTCAATCTGCATTCTTAGGTTCTCCTTTGATGATTCTTTTATTTAGCAAATTGGGATGCTGAATTTTCACTTTTTTTCCGGTTCTGTTCGGAAGAACGAGTAATTTTCAACTGCGAATAAATCGCAAAGTTTTCAAGGAAGCGATTTCGGTTTACCGGTGTTATTGCAGGAAACTGTTCGTTTGTATTCAGACAGCTATTTGAGTTGTTTGTTTTTTTATTCAATTCCTAGAAAACCTCCTGACTGTCGCCAGCACTCTATTTCAGAATGGGTTTCAATATTGACAGACAAGAATATCTTTCATAATGATGCAAGTGATAGATTTTAGAAAGCCCTGAGCAGGTGCTTTTGAGCGCTGGTTCATTGGTGGAGCAATGATGCTAATACCTCAAAATTTCGTATAGAACTTGAAATTTATGCTAAGTATATGAATGCAAAATACAGATCTTGCCAGGTGGTATTTAAAATTTGAAACTCTGTAGTTCTCAGAATAAAAGAGATAGACCAACATACGTTACATATTCAAAATCTGGGGAAAAAGAGCTAGCCAAACATGGAAAAATATACAGGGTGTTCCATTTGAAAAAATTAAGTTGCCATCAATATGTTGGCCACCCTGTATATATTTCAGTTTCTGGACTCATATAAAAAACCTCAGTTGATTTCGTGAAACTTTATACGAAACATTTTTTGTATCTCCTTCAGTAACAAAGTTAAAGAAGGGGTCAATTTATAGTAAAAAACCCGGTACAGGGTGAGCAAAATTGGTTGTCTCCTGAAGGGATTTCGAGAACCATAGCCGGTAGAAGAAAACTGATTAAACTCTTCTTCCCTGACTTACTCAAATCTGAAAACTGTCATGTAATGTGTCATCAGTTTCCTTCTAGCTGCTGAGGTTTTCGAAAACCCTTCATTAGAGAACGAATTTTGCCCTCCCTGTACGCGTAGTTTTTCCTTTCAATCATACAATCATACATTGAAGCATACCAGCCACAATCCACTTTACCTCCTCCGAACCAAAGAATGTTAATCATGCATGGAGTTGAAATTAATATCAGAAGCACAGAACGAAGAACGATTCGGTTAACCAGCGTATAACACTTGAACGAGCGTGTAAACGTCATCCAGTGCATCGGAAATAGAAAGACTCGAGAAAGAACTAGCAGCAATTACTCCATGAAACATTCTCTATTATAATTGTCCCCCCACTCCTCCCAGCCAGCTCCTGTTCCTACTTATGAATGCATTGTGCGCCTTTCGCGCCTCAACAACTCTCCCGTGATTGGATTATTTGCTCAGAACTTGGTTTGATGCTTTAATTGTTTTCATGGGAAACTCAATTACGGAAATGAATGAACCAATTTCGTGAGTGGGACGATTTCTGTTTTTCCCCCCATTGTGAAATATGCAGGAGGGAATGTCTTTCTTCTTGTAGGCTGTTCTGGGATTTGTGTAGTTTTCTCTAGACATGGGTGTCTTGTCTTTTGGATTCTAGGAGTTGCATGATGAATGTTCTGGGGTGAAAGGGGTTGTCTTTAATACTCCCGGTTAGAGAACAAAAACAAATATTTATCATCCGAAATTGCTCAATTGATTTTCGAAATAAATTCTAGACACATGCGTTTGAACTAATCGTCAAAATACGTTTGTCCTCGGAAGTAAACAGTCCAAAACATGCATTCTGAATGCCTAAACTGAATTTTCAGATTTCGGAAAATGTTGCTATACCACCTAATTTTTCATGTACGGGTAAAAAATCTGCGCTCGTTCATTGGTGGTGCAATAAGAGAATCGGAATTATATTCTGGGGATTATTCAGCAAATGAAATATGTGAAAAAAATGAAATAAAAAATTTTATTCTTTGGTTCTGATAATGCGATTCTCTAGAAATTTTGCAAGAATATTCGGTATAACAGTTTTCATTCACAAAAAAAATTTCACTCGAATCGGATATTCTGTTATGGAAATATGAAGTTTCTTCTTTTCTATGATTCTGTTGACACTATGGCGACAATATTCTGCATTAGGCTTATAATGAGCATCTTGCATTTGGTCGCAACATTTTATTTCGTTTGGTTTGGTTTAGTCTTGGATATTTAGGAACAAAAATTTTTAATGGCCATGTTTCATGGCCTATGAGATTTGACTAGTTTACGAACTCAACCCATAGTCCAGTCAACTTGTGCTCAAAAGAACCCCTAGCAGAAAAGTTCTGGGGTAGTTTTGATTTTTTCGATTTTTTATGTTTCTTGGGGTGCTGAATCTGATTCTGAGGTTTGCTAACAAAATTTTGTGAGGGAACATTGAAAAAAAAAAAGTGAAAAAGTCTCATTCTTTGGCAGTTTTCTGCTTATATCTCGGAAACTATCAACTTTTCGTGAAAAACCTTTTTATACAAAATGAAAGTACGTGAAATTTCCTACAAATTGTATCACCACAGCTTGTTCTGCGACAACCCGTTCTGGTTCAAATTATAGTTGAAAATGAGGTATTTTCTATGACTCAATAAATGAAAATAAATAAAATTCCGTGGTTCCGATAATGCGAACGTCTTGAAATTTTGCATGAACATTCAGTATATCAGTCTCGATTCACAAAAAAAATTTAACTCGAATCGGATATCTTGTTATGGAAATATAAAGATTCTTCTTTTCAATAGGTATTCCAATTCAATTTTCTATGGTTCTCTTCACACTATCGTCACACAATTTTGCACAAGGCTTATTATGAGCATGTTGCATTTGGCCGCACCATTTCATTTCGATTGGTTTAGTTTTATCTGGGATATTGAGGAACAGAAATTTTGAATGGCCATCATGTTTTATGAAACAAAGAATATGGCCATTCAAAGTTTTTGTTCCCCAATATCTCAGAAAAAACGAAACCCATCGAAATGAAATGTTGCGGCCATATGCAAGATGCTCATAAGAAGCTTCATGCAAAATTTGGTGGCCATAGTGTGAACAGAACCATAGAAAATTGAATTGGAATATGGAAGAGAAGAATATTTATATTTCCATAACAAGATATCCGATTCGAGTTAATTTTTTTTTGTGAATCGAGACTGATATATTGAATGTTCATGCAGTATTTCAAGACGTTCGCATTATCGGAACCACGGAATTTAATTTATTTTCATTTATTGAGTCATATAGAAAATACCTCATTTCAGTGACGGCTCGTCGGGGTCGGCAGGGTCGGCCGGGCCGACCCAAAAATAATCGGGAAATTGAAAATAATTCTGAGTCATTCAAAGTCATTCTGAATTATCAACTTCGATATTAAAATTGCCTGGATATTTAATATTTCCACTCAGAACAGAAAAATATAACTTATTCCGCCCAACATTTCCTTTCTGGCTCACCAAATATTCGATTTCCAAAGCATCTAGCGATTGTTCTTTTTGTAACAAACCCAAAATTATAAATAGTAACATATCGTAACATCACCGAAAGCTAACAATTCAGAATTGTACGTTACACCGTAACAGTAGATCTGAAATGTAACACAAATGTTACAATTGTGACACCAAGGTCGGCCCACAGCCCTCGGCCGTACTACCAGTACGTAAATGAAGCGATACTACGAGTACTACGACATACGTCCAGAATACGGCCACTCAGTAGAACGGTACAACGCATCGATAGTAGGTCGCTTCCCAATAGTCACGGTCGGCAGGCCTACCTTGCGAAGCAGAAGTTGCTAATTTGCACAGTTCTTTCACTGATCGAATGAATAGTTAATTATAACTATTTCAGGAAAGATCGGTTTTGTACCGTTCGATAGTAGTTACTGATTTTCTGATCATGAAAATATCATTAATGTATTCTTAACTTTAGGAATATCGTGATTTCAAAAGGTCTAGAATACGCGGCTAGGTCGGCAGGCCGTACCTCAGAAGAGGGGATTCATCTAGAATCGCATTTCGCGATCTTCGCTTATGTATAAGGAATTGAAAAGGGGTTAGTATTTCTAAGGGGTAAGTCGACAGTGTAATACAAGTGTCCAAGTGTTATTAAAATTTATTTGGCTACTTCCGTAAGTTTGTTACAAATTTATTTGATTGTTAAATTTGAGATACTAGGTAATGGCACATGTAAGGGAGGTTGTGTAAAGCAGCGTCGACTTGGTGAGTCGGAAAACAAAATATTTTGAATTGTTCGGACAGTGCTCGAGTGCTCATCGCAAATTTATAAAAAGTTTCGACGATAAGGTTAGGGAAAGTAGTAAAATTATGAAACATCTATTGAATATGATCCCTTTCCTATTGACACAAGAAACAATCATGATAATTTTTAGGAGGTCGTTTAATCGCCGCGAATTTAGACAAAGATTTCAAAAATTGTGTTTAGCCTTCCGCGCCGTCGGTATTTTTGGTTTGTCAAGAACCATACAGAGTGATTTATATGATTCGGCGAGGGAATTAATTTATGAGGAAATAGACAGTGCAACGTACTCTTCTTGGGGAATAGACGAGAAAATAGATATTAAATGTATCTGTCAAATATTGACGACACGGTGAATTATCGAAACGATTTTTGGGGATTTTGCGATGTCCGTAAAATTTGAACCGCGAATGATATTTTCAATAACTTGTTAGACAATTTCAATCATTTTAATATAGCGACTAAATTATTCGGACAAACCAATGACGAGGCGGCTGTGATGGCAAAAAAAATTAAGAGTTTACAATCGCGAATAAAAAATCTGTGTTATATATATATTTCTTTTGGTCTGGCCGACCCCCATCTGGAGGGCACGAGCCGTCACTGCCTCATTTTCAACTATAATTTGAGCCAGAATGGGTTGTCACAGAACAAGCTGTGGTAATACAGTCTGTTGGAAATTTCATGTACTTTCATTTTGTATGGCAAGGTTTTTCACGAAAAGTTGATAGTTTATGAGTAATAAGCAGAAAACTGCCAAAGAATGAGATTTTTCCTCTTTTTTTGTATTTTTTTCAATGTTGTTAGCAAACCTCAGATTCGGATTCAGCACCCCAAAAAACATAAAAAACCGAAAAAATCAAAACTACCCCAAAATTTTCCTGCTAAAAACCCTATTTGACTGTACTACCAGGCGTTTGGGACCCGAACTAACCCTGAAAATTTCAAGTCTCTAAGACAATCCTTCCAAAAGTTATTGTCCTAACGGCCGGATGGCTCCACGGACAGAATGGAGTTTGACCAGGGAGTCTAACCCTATCGTTTGAGACCATTTTTGGCTCAAAAATCCGAAAATAACAGACATTTGGGGAAACGATAATATTGCACTCGTTTAAGTAGAACGAGCGCTCAAAAACGATTTTTTCACTTGGGCAAAGAACTTCGCCCACCCTATATAAAGTTCCCTAAAGGATCTTGTATTTATTTATTTTTATGTTGAATTCCCAGACTATGGGAAACGTTCCGTGAAACAATTGCTCCTACTTACTTCTCAACTCATTTCCTTTTCCGATGCATTGAATGGAAAGTGTCCCCAGTCTCTGCCGTTTATGAGCCTCATTTAGTGGTTTCCCTTGGTAACGGTTGTCAGTCGTCGTCAAATCTTGTCCGCATTATATTCAGGCAGCAAGGAAAACATGAAGGTCTCAGGTTCAGACGAAATCTAAGATACACCCACGATAAACATCCCTCGAACGTTGTATCTCCCTGTTTTTCATTTTGTTTTCGTTTACAAGGAATTCGTTCTCTGAATTCATAATGGTATTAAGTGTTTCCCCTACGTCCCCTCTGTTTTCTTTGAAGTATACGTCAATATTTCGAAACTTCGGGAGTAGATCGATACATTGAATACGGTTTATGTTGAATTTTATAGTTTTGGTTCAATTCTATCCGTATAATAGGACACATTTTTGTATTTGGAATAGAACCAACAAAAAAAATATTTAATTATCTAGACTAGAGCTTTAACACCTGGCCATACTTGTTTCTATTCTGTCTGACATATAATTGGCGGATTCTGAAAAAAAGGCACTTGATCAATGTAATATTTTTATATTGAAACCAACACTATGATATTTTCAAACCAGAAGCGTACATTGAATCAGTTCTGGTTCTCCAAGCGATGATTTTTTGAAAACCGAGAAGGACAAGGTACCCTACATGTCTCAAACTTTGGGCAATCAAGTAGTTACCGTAGATTTTTTATTCATAATTTTCACCTTTAGGATCTTTCAGCGATATAGACAACATGCTGACAATTATTTTGACAACGTTATGATGTGGCAACACAGATTATAATAATTATAATAATGATATTTTTCTTTCATCATTCCATGAATTTCATCATGCAAATTGGAAATAATGCTTACCATACTGCTCAATTAAGCCACTCCCAACGATAAGAGAAGTCGATAAAAGAAATCCTGTTTGTTGTGAAACTTTCAATTAAAAATTTGGTGATCATGAGAAGCACTCACAATATTTTACAAAGAGAAATGTTCAGCTGAAAAACTTGCTGAGTTGTTGACGTATTAGAGAGGATATAGACGTTTAAGGGATAAATCCGCATGTTAAATAAACCCTTGGATGATAAAAACAAATATCATACCAAGAACCGCCTCTTCTCAAATCTCTCATCATCCTTCTAACTGAATAATCAGACATCCTCATCCGCACTGAATTTTTCAACATGTTGATTATATACCCAGTATATTTGTAGATGGCTACCAAAGGGACGGTAAATTTAATGTAAATCTTGGCAAAATCACTGATCCAGAAAATAGCAAACACGGTAAGGCTGCGCCAGCGGTGGGATCTGAGTCGCTCAGACCAACGTGACGCGCCGAATTATACGCCAGATCTCATCATCTGTGTTAAGTATACACATCACGTTGATCAAAGGAGTTTACTTTCACTCTGCCTCTCTCCGCACACAGACGATTCAAGTTTCGATTACCTGATGACTTCGTATCTAATCTTACGCTTCTGAAGACCGCTGTGTACATTACCATCAAATAGAGCATAATCTCTTGATTAGGAAATCGGAACTGAGTAATTATGACCTACAATACGGATAATATCGTGTTGGACTAATGTCGAGTCTGAAAAAAGTATCCGTGATATTTTAAGGCTTTTCCAATAAGAGGTGTTATTTTGAATAGCCCGCTCTTTCGGTAGATGTTACGTTTGAAGCTGTCAGTTTTTGACATGTTACAAGTAGAAACTACGCTATTAATAAAAATGAAACGATACACGCTCCGACAACGCATTGACATTTTGAAATTCACTATAAAAATAGTAAAATTTGGCAGAGAGGATTCTTAAAACTCGAACATTTTTGATTCGTTGTGAAGCACCTTGTCGGACCGCAAGTAAGAAATTGTTGTAAAAATTCGAGCTGTTGAGACAAGTTAGTGATGTGAAGAAGAAGAAAACCCGTGCACGTCGCTCAATAAAACCCGAGAATATTGCTGAAGGAAACCCAGGTTTGTCCATTGCTTATCCTTCTTTGGAATTAGACATTCCACAAACGTCAAAACACCGTATTTTAATCTGGACAACGTTTCAACAAGCCGGCGCTACGTTCCACACAAGCAACGAAACCATTGATCTCTTGCGGGAAAAGTTTCCGAAGAGTGTTATCTCTCTAAAAGGTGATCACAATTGGCCACCGAGATCTTGTGATTTAACACCTTGCGATTTCTTCCTTTGGGGCCACGTGAAAGAGAAGGTCTACGCCTATAACCCAGCGTCGATTCCAGACCTCAGAGACAGAATTCGTGAGGCTATCGACGACATAGGGCAGCCACTTTGCGATTTCGTTATGGAAAATTTCATAAGAAGGATATGGTCCTGTAAGCGCGGTCGTGGTGGTCATTTGCCTGATGTTATGTTGTACTATTAACGGCATAGCTTCTTCTTTATAATGAAATAAACATCAGATCATTTATATTGAAAAATATAATTTTTTTAATATCAAAATAACACCCCTCGTTGGAAAACCCTTTCTATTCTTATCTATATCAGTTGAATTAACGTTCTTGGCTTAGAAGATCCTCAAAGAGAGGCTGTGATTTAGTTATGAGCTCGAGAGATCAGATTGTTTCTCTTTCACTGTATAGATAGTGTACTAACGCCAATTTTTTTTAAATTTAAAATTGTATACATCGGGTGGACAAAAACAAAGGGCCTACAACAAGGTTGTTTTGTTACCTTTACTATTTAAACTCTTCTAAATCATCTTAACATTTATGCCTGAGGATTGTAAATTTCACTTTTAGTTTTCGGTGGATGTAGACACCCAAAAAGTCTTTGAGGGTTTTTGATCTTCCAATTGCTCTTCTGGTACCTAGAATTCCGTCTCGGACCATCCTAGTAATTCTAGCTGCGTGCATTCTACTACCGTATTTTCTCCATCTGACTATGTTTTGAGTCTTGTATTCCTCTCTTCATTTCCGTGGTTCTTAGGATAGACTTTGACTTTTGTTGTTTGTTTAAGTTTCAAAGTTGTTCGTCATGGTCGAATACAAATTATGGAGATCCTGGCTTTTGAATGTTCACTTACCTATTCGTTGTTAAATATGAAGTCATGAAGTGAACCAGCTACCCTGCATGATTAATCTGCCTGTTTAGGAAGCTCCTATGTATTCTACATTTTGGTTCGAAGATATCTCAATGCCTTAATAACTGAACGAAATAACTTGGTCTATAGATTAGCCAGCAATGACTAGTTTGCATCGTTTTAGTTATCAATATACATATGTGAGGCCTATCCTGGCCTATGCCTCTGTGGCGTGGTGGCCTTCTATGGAGAGGGCCGTCAACCAGAACATTATGACTAAATGCCAGAGGAAAGCTTGTTTAAGTATTACAGGCGCTCTGAGGTCTACCCCTACAGCAGCGATGGAATGTCTGCTGGGTCTCCCTCCTTTGCACCTAGTTGTGAAGGAGGTGGCTATGAAGACAGCTCTAGGAATCTAGGAACGGGGACAATGGCGTGATGGAGGACTCTTCACTGGGCACGCGAGGGCCCTCAAAATGGTTAAGGATGCTCACGCTCCCCTTCTCCAGAGAGGTGACCGCGCGGGCACTAAGTTCTACTTCGAGGAACCCTACAGGGTAATTGTTCCCGACAGAGACCTATGGTCTTCATCAAACAGACTTCTTAGTCCAGAAGGTCCTACCTGGTTCACTGATGGCTCTGTCACAGCAACAGGGTCTGGGGCCGTAATCGTGGGTCCTCACTTCAATCAGGCTATTCCTCTGGGGAAGGACTGTTCCATTGTGCAGGCTGAGCTATTTGCGGTTCTTGCATGCGCACTGGAAAACATTCGCAGGGGATACTCTGGTCAGCACATTTATATATGTTGCGACAGCCAGGGAACTCTGAAATCTCTATCTGATGTTGGAGTTGATTCTCTTTTGGTAGAAGAATGCAGGAAAGCTCTGCGTGGGCTGGGCTCTGACTTTTTGAAAGTGATCTGGTGTCCGGCTCATGCGGATATACCTGGTAACGTCAAGGCAGATGAACTGGCTAGGCGGGGAGCCGGATTAGCATTTGTTGGTCCGGAGCCTTCGCTGCCAATCTGTCGCACATCTGTCAGAAGTTTATTCAGGAACTGGCTGAACAGGGAATTTTCCTCGGAATGGAGCGCAGGGGTGGGCCTGAGGTGGTCGAGGATTCTCATTGAGAGACCGTCCTCGCGATCTGAGGTCAATAGGCTTCTGCTGCTGGAGAGGAAACAACTCAGTCTGGTGACTGGTGCATTGACTGGTCACCTGTTTAACAAGCATTTGAAGAGAATGGGATTGACGAGCTGCTCCCTAATCCGGTGGTGCAGGAGTACTGATGAAACGGTTGAGCATATTTTGTTCAACTGTAGAAACCTTACTGAGTTAAGGTCAACACACCTAGGAAATCCAACATCTTCTATTCCTATGGTGAGAGGGACCACTCCTGGCAGGCTCGCGACATTTCTGTCTTCGTGTCTGAAGAGCTGAGTCTCTATAGAACGATGCGGGTGAACAATGGGCCACTAGGCCTCAGTTTGGCCGGTAAGGCACCGCACAGAGAAGAAGAAGAAGAATATACATATAATATTTCATGAAAATTAATCTTTCATTTCATATTCAAATAAGAACAATATCTTTGTATCTTTGGAGGGTATTCTTTGAAGACTTTTCTACTTCCTTCAACGACTCGTAACTCCGTTGAAGTAGCAATGAGATTATGGAGATTAGGGGGTTGTAAATCCACTAAAAACCAAGTAAATTTTGAGGTGAAGTTGGAATAATTTATTTACTTCAAAAAGTGAACAAATAATGTTGATGAGAAATAAATGGAACAGTTTATATATTAATTGTGACGACACACACTTTCGTCAAGTTTGCATATTGTATGCACTATACTGAATAATTGAGGTCGAACATTGCTTCCTGGTAATTTTCCATAGGATTTGAATTCTTGATTTTCAGATATGATTTCTTCTAGGTTTTCCATAATTTCGAATTCAGACTAAACAATCTCTTCCTTATCGGAATTATATCATATATTCTTTTCAAATAATTGTCTGATGTCTGATGTATTTATGCCATAAAATAGGGGTCTCAATTTCAAATTTTTCAATAAAGATTTTTCCACCAGAAAACCTTCTAAGTAAAATCTCAAATTGATATAGTTCATTTTTATAGTTCGAATATTTGCTTGAAGATTCATAAAACCTCTAGGGAGTAAGGAATGAAATACATACCTATATAATTTTTGAAACATGATATGTCGTTCACTGAGCAAGAAATAGGATAATTAGGTTTATTCTTGAACTGAACATACTGATTTCCATTTTCATTCAGAAATACGACCGTTTATTCAAATAAGACACTTTTTGCAATATCAGTGAAAGCGAAAGCACCATCATCCTCTCCACAGTATTCGTCCATCGTTGTTGCAAGTTCAAAAGAAAATCCCACCTCCCCCCAATAATCCCAATAGACGTTTTCCAAGCGGCTTAAGGAATGGAAATTCACTTCCACTAACGTTCAGATGTAGCCCAACATTTTTTTCCATTAAGGAAGTCATCACAAGAAAGCAATTTCATGGGATACACATTGTAATATTTCAGATGCCACGTTGAATGTTACGAACGGTACTCTTACAGCTGCTCACATATACGTGAAGACTTTCACGAAGCGGAATTCAAGATAATAAAAATTTCATAAACCCGGTTGCATTGAATTCTTACTAGATATTATTATGTTAGATGACATCTCGTATTATTTGCACCAGCAACTGCGATGCCGGTGAGGCGCCCGCTCCAGTACACATGTCGCCATTATTCGCAGGTCGTCGTTCGGGCTGCCAATGACAGCTGTCGTATCACCAAATACTGAAAATGCCGCCATTTGCCGCAGCCGTCCGTCTCCTGAAACACCTTGTCGTATGGAATCAATATTGAACCATCCAGCAGGAGCAACTTGTTCGGACGGTTTTTCCAGACTGGATCCGATCATCGTTGTTGACTGTCTTTTGTCTTTGCCGTTGGCGCTGTTCAATCGTCCCATTGGCAGTTTTATCGCTTCGCATTATTCGCCGAGATGCATTAGATGGTTTGTCTGTTCTTTTGTGGTGTTTGGCGAATGTTTTTGTTCTTGTTATGATAATATGGTCTAGCAAGTTATCGATCAGTTCAGTTGATGACGACGAGAAGGATTTATTTTTGTGGGATTCATTTCGTTTTTCATCAATGTAAGCGGTCAGGTATTGTACCTACACACATCGTCAAAAGCGTGCCCCCTTGGTTTCTCAAAAAATGAACAATCTATGTTTCGGAAATATGGTGGATATTGTTCGGATGGTTTTTCAAAACTGGATCCGATCATAGTTGTTGACTGTCTCATGTCTCTGCCGTTGGCGCTGTTGGCAGTTTATCGTTTCGCATTATTCGTGGAGATGCATTAGAAAGGTTTGTCTGTTCTTTCATGGTGTTCGGTGAATGGTTTGTTCTTGTCATGATATGGTCGCGCTAAGTCAAGGGCGTAGCCAGGGGGGGGGCCCGCGGGGCCCGGGCCCCCCCAAAATTTTTCTCCATGTGAATTTTTCTACCTGTATCTCTGTAGATACGGTTGAATTCAAGTACATTTTCAATATTTTATTTAAAATAGCTAAATCGTATTCATGCATACAGCCAATTTTCAGAACCTAATTGATTTTTATTTCCAGCAAAAACATAATGATTATTCTTTTGAAAATAAGACTAGGTACCATGCATTGTGCCAGGCGATAGAAGGCGATAAAATATGAAAAAGGGTCCCAGGAATGTCCTAAACTGCTTCTCCTAAAAAATACAGGGTGTTAAAGTTTATTTTTTTATTTGGTGTTTTCTTGAATAACTTTGGACAAAGAGGTAAGAATTGAACACAATGTGATATGCGGGGTTTTGTATAATGCAAAATCCAAATATCCTATTAGTTTTCAGATAACTAATAGGGGGCGCCACATAATAATTCCTCCACAGTTAGATCAACCCTAGTTTAGTTTAGTTCAAAAAAGGGTTACAGTTCAGAGACCTCAAGGTCTATTGTGTCCCCTCACTGAGCTGTTTTGGCCACACCCTTCACAGCTCGCCTTCATGTTTCAGAGATCTAATGAAATCCAATATCTGCGAAGGCTTCAACGAAGCTAGTTCCTCACTCTTACAAGTTTCTCTCCTTAGGCTCGCAATGTCAAAGCATTCCGTGAATAGGTAAATGGGGATTTCTTCATCTTCCCCACAGAACCTACACTGGTCAGCCCTAACTTTTTTGCCTGCCATTTTCAATATTTTGTGTTTTTGATTAAGATTCTGATTTAATTCCTTATGTTGGTTGTTATTGTAAGTAGGTTAATTTGGCGCTTCTGGACAATTTGCGTGCATCATAAGTTTTCGATGCATTTAACCGGAAACCGTTGGTCCTAGCGACTTCATTAAAGTATACATTTTTGAAGGAAAAAAGATAGAGGAATCGCTTTTTCTACTCCAGAATGACACACAGTGCGAGGCAAAATATTTAGGGTTGATTTAAATGTGGAATCCTATATGTGGCGTCCTCTATAAGTAATCTAAAAATGAGTAGGATATTTGGATCATACAAAACAATTCTCACCTCTTTGTCCAAAGTTTTTAAAAATCCAAATAAAAAAATTAACTTTAACACCTTGTATTTCTTAAAGGAAGCAGTTTCCAACATATATTCATAGGACTTTTTTTCATATTTATATCCCTCTATTGCGTGACACTATGCATGGTACTTTTTTCCTTGACACCCTGTATATTGGAAAGGCATTTTAGAAAATAAATGATCACCAGATTTCAGAAAAAATATTGTGAATTTGACATTTTTTATCAACCAGAAAGAGAAAGATAAAAATAACAGTATTCTTTTTGTTTTTTTTCTCCCTGAATATTTGGATCGGGCCCCCCCAAACGAATATTTGCTAAGTATCGCTCAGTTCAGTTGATGGCGATAAGGAGGATAATTTTTTTGAGGGATTCATTTTGTTTCTCGTCAACCTTAGCGGTCAGATATTATACACACATCGTCAAAAGCGTATCCCCTTGGTTTCTCAAAAAATGAACAATATAATATGTTCTGGAAATATGAAGAATATTTTCCTTCATTTCAGCTGCAATATATTGGATGAAAACTTTCGATTGGTACTCTACAGCTGGAGCAGCTTGTTTGGACGGTTTTTCGAGACTGGATCGGATCATCGTTGTTGACTGTCTTTTGTCTCTGCCGTTTCCCATTTTTCGTCGAGATGCACTAGATCGGTTTTTGTGGTCACTTATGGTGTTTGTTTTTAATCGTTGGTATAGTTTACTAGATGAATGTTTTGTTCTTGTTATAATATGGTCCAGCTGGTAATCGATCAGTTTATTTCATGCTGATGAGAGGGATTTATTTCTGTGGGGTTCAATTTGTTCCTCGTCAATTTAATCGTTCAGATAAAAAAACATGAACAAACCTTGTTCTGGAAATATGATGAATATTTTCCTCTATTTCAGCTCAATATTTTTAATGAAAAGTATTGTTTGTTACTCTACAGGTGGAGCAACTTTTCTCACGGTTTTTCGAGACTGGATTCGGATAATTGTTGTTGACTGTCGTTTGTCTCTGCCGTTCGCCATGTTCGATCGCCCCATTGACAGTATTATCATCGCCCTTTTTTGGTCGAGATGCATTAGATCGGGTTGTCTGGTCTTTTATGATGTTTCTCTTTAATCCGTAGTAATGAATGTTTTTTTCTTGTTATGATATGGTTCACCTAGTTATCAATCAGTTGAGTTGATCAAGATTAGAAAAATGCATTCTAATTGTTTTTTTTTCATTCTTTGTCCGTCTTCGCCGCGTTCAAATATTATATCTAGGAAAATGTCGGGAAATCCAATTTCTCAGTTCGATCTGGCAAGAATAGTAGCCCAACATTTAGAAGCTCTGTTTCAAGACCAGTGTCCCCAGAGTACCATCTGCTGAGGAAAAACATTATGTCGAAAACTTTACAAGAGGAAATTGAACGGCATCTGTGACAGTCATTCGAATTCATTTTTCGAAGATATATAAAAGACATAAAGCTGCAAAACTGGGCAGGAAAAATGGCGCATGGAACTTTGTTCGGACGAATCACAATTCGGTTTACGAATTGATAGTCGACTCTGAAGAAAGAATGGGATGACGTGCCTGAAAATTTCATTAATGACTCAATTGGCGGAATGCCTAGGCGTATATGAAAGTGTATTAATTGATCAAGTGATAACATGGACTATTGAATTTTAGTCGTGAAGCTTTTCAGTTATGATATTATGTTTTGAGTACCTACTTATCACTTCAATATTTTCAAAACAACATAATTTTTTTTAACGTTACCATAACTTTCTTGGTATCGCTCAAATTCTCAGTGTGAATCTATCATATATCAATAATTCCTTTTTTTTCAGGTGAGTACATCGGACACAGACCATTCTCCTGAAGGCAGCATTCTGTCAGGAAAGTAGAAATATTCACATCAATACAGGGCCTATATTCAGTAAATTAGATACTTGCAACCAGTATTTAAAATGAGGGGACTAGATTAATCATTATATGAAGTGAATGGATTAATATTTTTATATACCTAAGTATCTAGAAATATCACAAGGCAACAGTTTTTATTATTGCATTGTTGATTCGGAAAAGATTTTTCTTACTACCTTTTTTCATTTCGATATTTATAATTTGGAGGCAGTTAAGAAGTTAGCGTTGATGTTATCACAATTCGAAGAAAATTGATAGTTTAAACAAAATTTCTGAAGTCCGATGATGATGATATTGAAACTTTCAACCTAAATATGTCAGTAGAGTTTGTCTTCACACGTACTTACATAAATATTTTCTGAAATATGGTGTATCCAGAATACTTTGAATTCAACTTATAGAAATTAAAAGTAACGTTCACGATGTCATGCATAAAACTTACATTTTTATGGAACTATACAATATAAATACTGAATGATGTTAAAAAAGAATGAAAATTATGCGAATATAATTCAAGCATTTTATAATTACGTGTTTCAGTTTCTTTTCAAACATTGATGACATGTTGAACATCTCTTCAATTTGCCAGTGTAGTTCAGATTTTAATATGGACTTGTTTTTGATGTGATAATGTATGCCCATTCAATCACAACTTCACTTTGTCGCCTCAAAACCCAAGAAATTAAGATCTAAACGTCAGTTTTCCACGAAGAAATTCTTTTAGGGACAACAAATGCTGCACTTTAATTTTTTTGACCCTGATAAATTTGCTACATAGAAAGGTATGGTGATGAAAGAGTAGGTACATCCACAGAAAATATAGGTATATATTGTTAACCAAAATAACGTTGTACCTATATAAATTGCGGAATGATGGAATGTGGATATTCCCTGTTCAAAACTCCATTAAGAGCATTGTTATTAACTACATTTCTCGTGCAATCAAATACCCTTTCATCAGCTCTGCTGCACTGGACTCTGGGGTGCCAAAATCGGTTATTATAACTTTCTATTGATTCAAACGTGTTCTCGAAATTTCCATTGTTTTCGAACAGTCTCAAATTTCACAATGCAATTTCAACTTGTATAATTAGTACGTTGCTGTATTTGTTGGTCAGGGTATAATTATCAAACTTTAATAGTTGGCCTTTATCTCATTTAAACTTTCACTGGGCGACAGAGCGGAAGTGGCAGAAACCGAAAATTTTGATGTATGGTTATTTTTTCGAATTTGTTTCTGTCCTGCGTGGGAACGTTCGTTCGAAACCTCTATTCGGGATGAAAAATTTCACTATAATATGGATAACTTTTTATGTAGTATGTATGTATGTACTATATGTGCTCGTTAAAGTCATTGTTTCAACTCATGATGGCACTAAGGTATTAGGTAAACCTGGTTTTGCGCTTATATTCTGCAGTTCATAAAAAAACTAATTGTAATACTTCATTGCGGTTAGAAGAAATTGAACGTGTTGAATGAAAGCGGTTGCAAAATGGCGAATGCGCTGGTCCTTCGTAATGTGAAAATATTGAAAAACTGTTTTAAATTAATTAATGAATTCATTATAATTATATTTTTTATATTCAACTGAACCTGAATTGAATCTAGTTCAATCTTAAAAGAGGTTGTTTGTATATTTCTTTCAAACTGTAGTGGGTTTGAATTGAACGATAAACCTAACGTTGAATATTTGAAAATAGCTTTGCTTTCCCCGACAGAGGCTGTTACCTGAAGATGATTATATACAGAGTGTCTGGAAACAAATGCGAGGGACATAGGGAGATGATTCTTCGATGAAAATAGTTCATATGAATTTGTTTTGAAATCGACCCAAGATTCCAAGATACATTCTCTGGAAGGTGATGACGAGTTGGCGGTTTTTATTTTTTATTACGGCTTCTTGAAAACACTGAGTCATAAAACTATACATTATATGAAGTACAAGTAAGATGTCACTCAAACTTTTTTTTAGATCTCATAACTTAATTATTAGGGGTTGAAAACAACAACCCCTTATAATTTTCGTTCAAAAATTGTTTTCGTGGAATAGATTTACGAAAAATTAAATTCTCTTATGGTTTCCCATTCAATTCTCTAGAAGAGAAATTCCTTTTTTTTTCTTCTGTCAAATCCAATATTGAGCATAAACAATATCTTAAGATATTCATTCTATGGAACATACGATGAAATGGAATGAACATTGATCATTACTGCTTGTAAGTTGTTATTTCTTCCGAAAAAAGTATTTACGGTTTTTGAAAATCTATTCCACGAGAAACATTTTTGCAGGATAATCATAAGAGTTTCTTATTTTCAACCTCTAAGAATAGAGTTATGGAATCAAAAAAAAATTTATGTGAGTAAAATCTACTGAATGTATCATATTATGTATAGTTTTATGACTCAGTGCTTTTTAGGACTCCTAAAAAAATTTGAAACTGTCAACTCGTCATCGCCTTCCAAAGGCTGTATCTTGGAAGGGAGGTCGATTTCGAAAAAAAATTATATGAGCTACCCCTGCTCATTTTCATCGGAGAATCATCTTCTTAAATCCATCGCATCATTTTATCATTATTTTTTTAAACCTTCAAAATTAATTCATTGTGTTTAAAATTTTCATAATCCTAATTGATAAAGAAAGGATAGATGTCTGCTTTTCTGAGTGAAATTCTACAGAGTATTCGAAAAATGCTAGCATATCATTAACAACTGTGAACAGTATAAAAATGTAAAAAAAGGCAACTATTAACTGGTCGTTGGGTCATTCTGTCAATTCATTTTATTTTCAATTAAATGTTCAATTACTGTTTTGGTTTGCCCCCAGCTTCACTTAGCTGAAAAATGTTATGGGTAGTCTAAACAACCGTATAATTTT
Source organism: Propylea japonica (assembly GCA_013421045.1). Taxonomy (NCBI): domain Eukaryota; kingdom Metazoa; phylum Arthropoda; class Insecta; order Coleoptera; family Coccinellidae; genus Propylea; species Propylea japonica. The sequence continues at coordinate 10,212,029 of CM024244.1, forward strand.
GAATTTTCATTTCGTATCATATTTTAAAACTAACGTGATGAAAGGTGGACAAATAATTCCAGTTGTACAGTAAATTATACCCTCCTTGCATAAACATCCACTCTCGAACTACAAATTCTGGAGCAAGCTCAATATTTTTTCCTTAGGTTGCCTTCGTTTAGAAACCATAAAAATGCAGACCACTCCTAATCCTTCCTTTATTCTATTTTCCGATAGATTATGGCACCGAGCTCTTCAAAATACAACTGTACGACTCTGTAGCTCTCCTTGAAGCCCCAACCCCTTTAACAACAATTTCGCATTCCTCCAATCAGCACTCGCAGGCAAAACTGTTTGCTGACTTTATTTCTCCCGGGTCAGTTTCAGCGATTATCCTATCGATCGTTCGGAATTAATACCTTCTCCAATTTTCCATCGAAGTCTGTTATTTCGGGTGGTATTAATTTCACTCGGAGAGCTGACAGTGCCGAGTCGTATCCTTCACCCAAGGATCATGATTGATCATTTTATTATTCTTCGATGAATTTTGTTTATTCATTTGAAATTTAAAACTTTCTTTCGTTTGGACTAAGGAATTTTTTCTGCAGGAAGGGTGTTCTCTCGTTCTGTCCGAAGATCTGGTCGAATTGTTAGCCAAAAATAGTAGCGAAAAGGCTGCAAATACAGGCTATTCCTCGAACCATTCTGTATATTATACTGCAATAATATTGATAATACATAATGCAGGTTGGAAAATTCACTCGGAAACATAGGATTTAACGTGCACATCTCCAGGTCGCTCTGGTTCCAATGGAACAGTGGAAGAATCGAAACATCAGTGCGATTCCATATGGAAAACACATCAGGACATGCAGAACGACCGCTGGAATCGTGGTGAGGATCACTCGGCCGGGCTTTTCGCGAAGTACGCTTCGAATAATTTCATCATTCGAAACGTGGAGAGCATAAAAGCATATTACATAGTTTGAAAAGTAATTAGATTCTCCGTAAATCAATTATGATCAGTCTGGAAGGAACAATTCAAATAATAAAATCGTATCAATTCAATGTGAATATGGCTCTTATAATTATGTTCTGTTGTATTCGAGAAGTTCATTCGCCAAAAAAAAGTAACCAATAATTTCCTCAATGAAAATGAGTACTAAGGTTATTTTTGGCCATGACCGAAATCAATTGGTGTAGTTATTGAAATGTCGGAATAGTATTTTCTCTTAAAGCTCCAAATACAGGTTCCCTATAGATGATTATAACAACGCAATTGGCGTTGGACTATTATAAATATTTATATTTTGGTGTAAACTTCATTTTAAACAAATAGACCAAGCAATAAAGCTATCGAAAGGTCGATTTCGTGACAAAAATACTACCTGAAATCTGACTATGCAGTCATGCAATAGATAGTTTCCAAATGTTTTTCATGATAAATTCCACTCCTGAATCGTCTTAGGTTTTTTTTGAGAAGCGAAAAATAGCCAGAAAAATCCAAAATTTTGCTTTTTCGCTTATAAAACGTGAAGTTTTGATCTGATCGAAAAGCTGTTAAGGCACTTTTTGTAGAGAATTCAAAAACAAAAAACATGAGAGGTGACACGTCTCAAGCGGATAATTAGTTTCTGAGAAAAGTCCAAAAAACTGGAAAAAAACATCAATTTTTCTAAAATTCATAACTTGGTCAATTTCTGAGATGAAGCGTAGTTGCTCTGAATTTAAGTAGTTATTAACATATACTTTATTGGTACACAATTACAAAACTGTCGGATAAATAGTTTTTGCACAATCGCAGTTTTCCGAATTCGACGTACTTTTTTCAAGAAGGTCGTGATACTCGGCTACTTGTCGGATTTGAATTTTACAAAAAGCGTTTTGAAGAAGAAATTACATTCTTCAAATCGTTTTTCCTCTCGATACCGACCGAAAATGTTTAGTGGGTGAAAAACGGCGTCAAACAGGAGCGAAAAGGCTCGAATGCATCAAACTACACCTTTTACAGTTGTAATTCAGAAAATCAAAGTTCAATTTCAGAAAAGGGAACATGTATTTCAGAATAGGAATATGTAATTCAGAAAACAGAAATTGAATTTCAGAATAGTTAATTCAATCAGAAAAGCGAAATTGAAATTCAGATTAGGAAGTTGTATTTCAGAAAAACAAAGTTGTAATTCAGAATAGTGAATTGAAATTCAGAAATGGCAAATTCAATTTCAGAAAAGAAAAATTGTAATTCAGAAGTTATAAATTGAATTTCAGAAAATGTAAGATATATGTACTATATAACATAGATATAAATAGGTACATATTCATGTTCATTATATCTTGAGTACATGCAACCAATTCTGAATTACAATTTCCCATTTCTGAATTTCAAATCACCAATTCTGAATTACAATTTATATTTTCTGAAATTCAAATTACCCTTTCTGAATTACATATCACTATTCTGAAATTCAAATTACGCTTTCTGAATTACATATCACTATTCTGAAATTCAAATCACCATTTCTGAATATCAGTTTACTATTCTGAATTACAATTTCCATCTTCTGAAATTCAATTTGCTATTCTGAATTACATTTTACGTTTTCTGAATTACAATTGGAAAAGGTGTAGTCGCGGAGTGGGAGTAAAAAACCTCTATTGCTTGGCCTAAAACGATACTGTGAGTTTAGGTTGGTCATTCCAATGGAAATTGAATAATGAGACTGGAATTATAAAGTTGTAGACTTTTCATGAGAAACGACAAAATTAAAAATTTTCAAAGCACACTACGATGTAACAATAATTTATAAAGACCCCGTATTTTGCAGCGTTCAAGTAGGTTACCTAAATTTCCGAATGAATAGTCCAAACCTGTATGAATGAACATAGACTCGAAAGATAGAATATAAACAATGAAAGTATGGAAAAATATTAATCTATTTAAATCAATCAATATCAATTTCATACTGATCTCGTCACCAATCAAAGATCGTCCATGATAGCTATCTCTCTCTCTTTCAGTGAAGTAGGTTACTCGAAAAAACCCTCAGAGATTGCGTATTGTTTCGTCTAATACCCCAAGTAAAGAACTAGATCTAAGTAAAGGTTTCTAGAATGCTTCAATATTTCAGAGCTATAGTGATGAACCATAATATAGGTACGGTGAAATAGGTACCTATGGATGCTTTTGATATTACCCCTTGTATGGAGGTCTTGTCACCCAGAGGATCTGCAGATAGCTGGTTCTGTCTTTTCGACCGTCATCAGTGTAGCTTACTCTGAATGACATAAGGTACTCTAGGATTAAGAGTTTTGGCAGTCAACTAGCAAGAATGGAAATCTTACTAGTTGATTAAAAATTTCATGACCTGATGAAAGAGTACCTTGGGTCATTCATAGTTCGCTGTGCTGTGGACTAGCAAAAAACCAGAAACAGCTGTCTACAGATTCTGTGAGTGACATAATCTCCATGCAGATTACTTGGACAATATGCATGAATAGCTCATAAGTCTGAGTTTAAGGTTTTGTTGATTTTATGAACGAATATCATTCTCTGAGAAATTAAGCTATTGATACACTTAAAAAGTGTTAAGGCAACAGCCACTAAGTAAAATTCCAGTAGAATGTCAGTACCAATCACAACAGGACTGACCAACGATTTCAGGTGTTAGATTTGTGAGTTAAAATGGGTCATGGCAGTGCACACCTCAAAGCAGTCATAGTGATAAATCAGTTCTCACTCCAAAATGGATCTTTTTGCTGAATCCGTTTCACTCCGGGTCAGTATCGGCGATTATCATATCGATCTTGTGGAATTTAATACCTTCTCCAATTTTCCGCCGAAGGCTATTATTTCGGGGGTATTAATTTCAGACTGGGGACAGTGTCGAATCGAATCCTTCGATGTAAGGTTCATGATTAATTAGACGGTTTGAACTCGTGTCTCTAGAATCAATCAGTAAACATTGTTATTTATGGAGACGGAGAGCTGTGTTTTCCGTTCACGACATCCGATATATTTCATCGAAATATAACCGTGAATTATGGGCAGTATGACTGTATCGGATTCGATGCATAATGCTGGGGCTATATGAGTAGACATTGAGATTCGTCCATCGCATATACAGAGTGGATAACTGAAAACACCTAACGCTAAAGCAATTTAAATACTATAAAACTACCATACAGTAAGCGTCAAAATTGAGGAACTAAGTCAGAAGAATTAAGAAAAAAAATTTTTGGCAACAAAAACCTGAAACTGGTCCATTTTTGTTTCACTCTCACCATATTTTTGAGCATTTTTGAAGGATTTTTGTAGCACCCTGTCCAATCTTCAAAAATTTTTTAATATGAAGTAGATCATGTGGTATTTTAGTATGGCAAGGTCTTTATATTTTATACATCTGTAAAGAAATGCGCGACAAATGTTGCGACAGCCAGGGAACTCTGAAATCTCTATCTGATGTTAGGGTTGATTCTCTTTTGGTAAAAGAATGCAGGAAAGCTCTGCGTGGGCTGGGCTCTGATAACTTTTTGAAAGTGATCTGGTGTCCGGCTCATGCGGATATACCTGGTAACGTCAAGGCAGATGAACTGGCTAGGCGGGGAGCCGGATTAGCATTTGTTGGTCCGGAGCCTTCGCTGCCAATCTGTCGCACATCTGTCAGAAGTTTCTTCAGGAACTGGCTGAACAGGGAATTTTCCTCGGAATGGAGCGCGGGGGTGGGCCTGAGGTGGTCGAGGATTCTCATTGAGAGACCGTCCTAGCGATCTGAGGTCAATAGGCTTCTGCTGCTGGAGAGGAAACAACTCAGTCTGGTGACTGGTGCATTGACTGGTCACCTGTTTAACAAGCATTTGAAGAGCTGCTCCTTATGCCGGTGGTGCAGGAGTACTGATGAAACGGTTGAGCATATTTTGTTCAACTGTGGAAACCTTACTGAGTTAAGGTCAACACACCTAGGAAATCCAACACCTTCTATTCCTATGGTGAGAGGGACCACCCCTGGCAGGCTCGCGACATTTCTGTCTTCGTGTCTGAGGAGCTGAGTCTCTATAAAACGATGCGGGTGAACAATGGGCCACTGGGCCTCAGTTCGGCCGGTAAGGCACCGCACAGAGAAGAAGAAGAAGAAACAAATGCGAGGGGGATGATTATCCGATGAAATAAAGCAGGGGTAGTTCAAATAAATTTTTTTCGAAATCGACCTCCCTTCCAAGATACAGCCTTCGGAAGACGATGACGAGTTTTAAATTTTAAGGGCTTCTCAAAAATACTGTAATTTTCCCGACTAAGACTGTAATTTTCCCGACTAGGACTAAGTTATTATAAATCAGAGAAAAAAAATCAAAAATATTAGACTATTCTGTTGACATAGCTAATGTTCATGTCTGTGGATCAAATTAACTTATCATGTACATCGAATAAAATCTTCACTCCCTCCCAACAAGGAACATTTGGATGGTTAAATGGGCAATTTAAAGCCATATAAAAGTTGAAAGAGCCCTTCACAGTACTTTGAACCTCATAACCAAGCTCGAGTTACCCCAGCAACATTTCTGTAATCACCTAAATTGCTCAATAAGGAAATACAAGATACGATTCCGCTTTTTATTAAATCCCACACACGACATAAATCTGCAACTTTGCAGCTCTCGTGACACTTGATAGAGCGTCAACGATTGATGGGCTGTCAATATGGGATTTCCGAAATAAACTATAAACTTGATGTATGACTCACGAAAGAACAATCTGTTCGAGTCGGCCGACCCAAAGAGTGCCTACGTCGCTGGAGGGACTGCATTGAATGGGTCTCGTTAAAAGTTTTCCCGAGCCGGAAAAACATTCGATTCGAACTTTATCTACGACTTGCGAATTTACAGATCTTTTATTGCTGAATTTGGGGCCGTAAGTGTTGTTGAGACATTCTGGATATGACGTGTGAGATGCGACGTCTATCAATTTTCCCTTGAAGCCCATACTTCCCCAATTTATATGGCCATTTATGGCAGTTTCGACCTAGTTTTCCACCCGAATTATCTTATATCAATATCTTAGCACGCATAAAATGAAAGCGAAACTTATCGTCTTCTGATATTTAATGCATGACATGGTATCTCAATTCGAAAAGTTGCTTAACGCTTAAGGACAGGTAAAAAAATAGAGGGGGTATCGAAATTACAGGAATGAGCCGTTTTCGACAACTTAATCTATTTCAAATATTTGGAGAGAGACGACACTATTTTTGTGAAATTCACGCAAGAATTTCGCAGATGTGAGCTTCTGAGAATTCTTTATTACATTTATTTCAGGAACACGATACAGATTCAACCAAGTATTAATGTCGATGATCAAAGTTCATTATTAAATATTTCACGGCAACCTATGTATAGTAGAAATCGTCTGAAAAACGTTGCCGAATGTACCCAGACTCGTCCGACGAGCTTGCGAGTTATCAGAGAACTCTGTGCAATATTGACAACATTACGTATCAATCTGACAAGAAAATAAACAACATGACCTAAAATTTTAATATACACGGTGGAATATGCCAAATTGTCATGGCTAACCGACGGCTCAACTTTTCGTGAACGGACTATAGCTACGTATACGAAGAGGTGTGTTGTTTTGAAATTATACACTTTTTTACCACTTAAAAAATATGTGGGAGCGAGGACAGTTGTTATACTTCTCAAAAGTTCAGCCTTAATTAAGATTCGAAAATTATTATCTGATTTTACTGGTAATCATATACCCTACCTCGGAATTTCTCAGATCAGGAGCGGACCTAACTAAATCGACTTACAATTTTCTTAAAATTTTCATTTTGATTCATATCATTAGACAAATCATTGATTTCACCAAACACAGTTGCCCCAACATACATTTTTCATTTTCTGAAATCACTACACCTATGCATCGTAAAACTCATGGAAAGATATCAATGCCTTTTGAACTGGTTTTATAGTTAAGGAATAATACTCATATAAATATTTTTCATTTCATTTGCTTTTATTCACAAAGAAGTCTTAGTAACTGATTCATTTCGACTTCCTCTGGAATGGTAAACTGGCTTTATTCCCAGTCAATCTCAAATGAAAAATCTTATCACATTATAATTACTCGAAATTCTGAATCGAATAAGTCAGGAATGTGTGCAGAGCGAACCGAGTCTCAAGGTTTCAGATGTTATTTCAGAAGTATTTAGATTAGTGTCAATTCTTTCAACCAGTAAGTAGATGGGTAGGTTCCACCTTATTCCTCCACTTCCTCTACTATTAAAACCTTTTTCCAACCCAATTCTGATCGATCCCACGACGAAAAAAAAATTCAAATCACCGTATCCGGCAGACTCGCAATTATTCGGATTGAAAATGAGTCCCGATAACCATCTCGGCAAGTCGGAATTGGAAATGAGATATTGGATTCAACAGGAGGAACGTTAGAAGGGGACGTGATGGAAGAGGAAGAAAGAGACGCTCTCCTCATCCAGTTACAATAACGAGAAACGTGCCCGCAACTACGTCGAGGGAATTCGGCGCATCTTTGGCACAAATAACAAACATCCATGTGCCTGGTCGAATATAGATTTTCCGATTTTACTTATACATCCGGAACTCATTCGAGGAGATAAACAAACACGGTGTTGTTATAACGACCGGAGTTTGACTGGTTTGTACTGGTTCCTTCCGCGGTCGATTTCAAAGAGGATAAATAGAGTACATGTTGCTGGCGAGTTTGGAATTACCACATTTGAAGTTTCGGGTATGTTTGTTCTGATACGATTAATTTAGTTTGTCAGGTAACGAAGCTATAGAAAAAAATTTGTGATTTGAAATTTTCCTCGTTACAACTTTCATTCAAATAAGGTGGAAAATACATACATTGTCAAAAGTCTTCACCCTTCCGATCAACCCTCAACTTGTTGAATGTAAAATTCAAGTTTTTTGTGTGTGAAATTTTTACTTATCACTTGAATCGAATGATAACAATAAACCAGCAAAAATCTCTTACATTCGCGAGAATACAGTTATATTCAAAAAAAAAAATGTATGAGATATTAAGTCTGTTTTTATTGAGGCGATGTTTAAAAAAAAGAAAAGCAATTGACGAGCAAAATTCAAAAAGAAGGAAAAAACGACGTTGGTGAGTTAGACCTACAAATCACAGAATGTGAACAAATTTCTATAATTACGGACTACCATAAGCTCAACGTAAACGTAAAAATTACAGAGCCTATTGTGAACAGTTCCATATGATTTGCATTGGTTCAACTTTGCGTTTTTCGTTTACGTAGCGGGAGTTTTATGGTTACGTCCATTGTGAATCCAGCATAAGAAAATTTGTTATATTGGGAATATTCTGTGGAAAATTCTGTGACATCCAATTTGTCAGTTTGTTCGGGCAAAACTAGTAGTTCCAAATCAAGAAGCTTTGTCAGATTATGCAAAGTTGGAATCTACCACAGAATTCGGAGCTTCTTTGGCACAAAAACAAACATCCATGTGCCTGGTTGAATGTCGATTTTTCGATTTTACTTATACATCCGGAACTCATTCGAGGAGATAAATAAACACGGTGTTATTATAACGACCGGAGTTTGACTAGTTTGTTTGTACTGGTTGCTTCCGCGGCCGATTTCAAAGAGAGTAAATAAATAGAGTACATGTTGCTGGCGAGTTTGGAATCATCACATTTGAAGTTTTGGGTATGTTTGCTCGGATATGATGAATTTTGTTTATGGGGTAATGATGTTGCAGGAGAAAAATTGTGATTTGAAATTTTCTCCGTTACAACTTTTAATCAACTGAGATGGTGAATACACCCATAATCAAAAGTCTCGACACTCCCGATCAACTCTCAACTAGTTGAATGTACAATTCGAATATTCTGTGTGTGAAATCTTCACAATTATATCACTCGAATGAAAACAATAAACCAGCATAAATGTTTTTTTATTCGGGAGAATACAGGAGTATTTGAAGATAACCGCAGTTTTCAGCGTATAAGAGAGGTTCTTATATTGAGAATATTCTGTGGAAAATTCGGTGACATCCAATTTATCAGTTTGTCCGGGCAAAACTAGTAGTCCCACATAAAGAAGCTTTGTCGAATCACCATATTACGCAAAGTTGGAATATACCACAGAATCCGGAGCTTCTTTGCCACAAATAACAAACATCCATGTGCCTTCCTGAAAACATCCATGTGCCTGGTCGAATGTAGATTTTCCGATTTTACTTATACATCCGGAACTCATTCGGGGAGATAAACAAATACGGTGTTGTTATAACGACCGGAGTTGGACTGGTTTGTACTGGTTGCTTCCGCGGCCAATTTCAAAGGGGATAAATAAAGTACATGTTGCTGGCGAGTTTGGAATGACCACATTTAAAGTTTTGGGTATGTTTGCTCGGATTCAATGAATTTTGTTTGTGGAGTAACTATGTTGCGGGAAAAAATTGCTGATTTTAAATTTTTCTCGTTACAACTTTCTTCAACTGTGATGGAAAATACTCACATAATCAAAAATTGATTGAAATATAATCTGGGAGGATTTCGTATTTCTAGAAAAACATAATCGAAAGTCTCGACACTCCCGATCATCTCTGATCTGGTTGAATTAACAATTCAAATATTTTATGTGTGAAATCTTCACTTTTATATCACTCGAATGAAAATAATAAACCAGCATAAATGTTTTTATTCGGGAAAATACAGGTATATTTGAAGATAATCAGTTTTCAGCGTATAAGGAAAGTTGTTATATTAAGAATATTCCTTGGAAACTTTCGGTACATCGAATTTTCAGTTTGACCGAGCGAAATAATAATAGTAGTTCTTCTTCAAGAAACATTGACGAATTACCTGATTGCGCAATGTTTGAATATACCAACGAGTTCGGCGCAACTTTGGCACAAATATCAAACATCTATGTGCCTGGTCGAATATAGATTTTCCGATTTTACTTATACATCCGGAACTCATTCGAGGAGATAAACAAACACGGTGTTGTTATAACGACCGGAGTTTGACTGGTTTGGACGTGATAACTTCTCTTCAACTAAGATGGAAAATACACACATTGCCAAAAGTCCTGACCTTTCCGATCAACCCACAACTTGTTGAATGTACAATTCAAGTTTTTTGTGTGTGGTGAAATCTTCACTTTCTCATTACTTGAATGGAAATAATAAACCAGCAAAAATCTTTTTCATTCTCGAGAATGCAGTTATATTCAAAGTTGATCAGTTTTCAGCGTATAAGAAACATTGTAATATTGAAAATATTCCGTGGAAAATTCTGGATACATCTAATTTATCAGTTTGTCCAAGCTGAAATAGTATAGTCCTACATCCTTGAAGCTTTGCTGAATCATAAGATTTCGCAAAGTTCTTATATACAACAGAATTCGGAGCATATTTCTTTGGCACAAATAACAAACATCCATGATCCTGGTCGAATACAGATTTTCCGATTTTACTTATACAAACTTGAACTCATTCGAGGAGATAAACAAACACGGTGTTTGACTAGTTTGATATGGTTGCTTGTGCGGTGGCTTTCAATGAGGGTAAAATATAGAATACATGTTACTGGCCAGTTTAAAATGACCACATTCGAAGTTTCGGGGATGTTTGCTCGGATGCGATGAATTTTGTTTGTAGGGTAACGATGTTGCAGGGAAAATTGCTGGTTTGAATTTTTGTTCTATATATGCTCTATTGGGATTCAGATGGAAAACATATAAATTTACTTCATTTCTCCAACAGTGTTTCTACCGAAAATATCACGACTCAATCCGTAGTGCTGCTTGAACCAGCATTCAAAGCTCAATTCTTTTTATATTTTGAAGTCCGTGGAAGCCTGCTTTCCTAGATCAAGGCTTGTTTTACTTTCCGTAGCTTTTGAGTTCGAGTGGATAAATTCTTCGCAGTGGCATGATCTGTGGAGTATCCAAGAGGTCGATCTTGGAACCACTTCTATCCCTTCCCTACATTGGTTCGCCAATTGAAATGGGAGTGTGAAACTGGATATTCACTGGGCCTTTATAGCATTTCCCTGCCTTGTTTTTGGCTATGTCTCTAGTCAGCACCCATACTCAGAAATCCAATTGCAATAAAAGTATTAACCAGTTGAAGGACAATGAACTTGTTGAAAAAATTATAGACGGAGAATATAACGTTGAATTTCCGAAAAAACCACGCGGTTCGAAATTCATAATGAATTTATAGGAACATTTACAAGGTGAATGAAATATACAGATTTGGAAATTCACTTCGAAAACATACGATATACAATGCACCAGACAAAGAATCCTTTCCTCCAGTTGCACAGATGAATAGTCGAGATAATCAAATGCTGTTACTGAATGAATTCCGTTGTTTTATTGCAATAATCTAGTCATGTCTCTCTCTCATCGCAGTATGGTAGGAAACCTGCAGTACACGTATAGAATTATTTAATTTGTCAGGCTGCCCGTAATACTCGATTCAAGTATTTTCTGTTGCCTACCATACTGAATGAATTACGCTTCTCTCAACGATAAGAGAGAGACAAGACTAGATTATTTCACTAAGACAACGTTCATCTGTGCAACTGGACGGAAGAATTCTCTGTCTGATGCATTGTATATCGTGTCAGATGTGAATTTTCAAACCTGTATATCGTTAAGAGCATTCGAGAACCCTAAAGAATCTCAGTTTTGTCTACTTCAACGAATGATGTTCGTGGAAATTTTCAACGAATAATAATTGACTTCTAAATTTCCTTCATAGAGAAATATCTTCTATTTGTTCTATGATTTCATTCTATTATTTATAATCCGTCAAAGAATACACTAATCGAGAGGTTAAGTTATTAAATAAACCAAAATGTCATTTCAATCCCAGCGCGGAAATACCTGAACCCGTCAAAAGAATAGGAAAAAGAGAAAGTCCGGAAAGGAATATAGTCCCTATTTAATGGTGCCCATCCATCTTCACACTCCCGTTGAGTGACCGCATCAAGTGGACAAGATGTTTCCCTTAATGCCCTTGTGGAAAATCCTACTTCTCCATGCCAAGAGGAAAAACCGGTAATTTCCTCCTTTTCTATCAGCACCCGACAAACATAATTCATCCCAAACGTTCAAACAATCATTCAAAATGTCAGGGAGGAACTCCTTTCCTCGGAATGAACAAAAGAAGTTGTTGGGTTGCATTCAAGTTGTTTATTTCGCAAACGCCGCGCCGACTTTTTTGAAGTGAGGGAAGTTTCAAGCGCTTGGAATTTATGATTGGATCATTTGCTGGCTGAAGGAATTACCTACTTAAGGTTGAGTTGTTTTGATGAAGTGCGTTGCATGATTTGGCCTGCTTATGGGTTATTATATTTTATCATACGGAGGGAGGTCTGAAAGTTCGTGGATTGAGAGCGTATTGAATGGAATGAAAAAATAAATCTATTCTTGTTTTTCAATTTGATCACCCTTAAGTTCATGACATCCATAAAGATACATTGAGCCACTAATTCATTACCTGTGAGTGTAATTACAGGATTTATAATATTTTCGAGGTAATATGCACCAGTCATCATACCGGTTAAGTTAGTTAGTGGCGTTTTTCTTCCAAACTTTGTGTCTCCCCAAAACATTTTAGTGCCACCGCGAGGAGGTACTCGAATAGCTCTCTCAGATTCTTTTCGACTCTCTGTTTCCCTCCAAACTTTTGAGCGGTAGTCATCACTTACTAACCAAAACCGTGAATGCTCTGTAGATAGCACATTCTTCCATTCTTCTAAATGCCAGTTTCCAAGAGTTCGCACTCGCTACAGACGAGCGATTCGGTGACGGACCTTTAATGAAAGAACTTGTAGAGGCCTTCTGGACCGCTATACTGATGCTAAAATTCTTCTACGAATTTGTAGCACATGAGACTACACGGTTGTGGGCTCTTGGAAATTCCGATCTGAGTGTCGGTACCGCCACTGGCTTATTTCTACGGGCTGATTGGGCAATATACCGATCTTCTCGAATCGTTTTAACACGAGGACGACCACTTTGAGGTCTACTTTGCACTCCACCAGTTTCATCATAGCGCTTTATCGTTCTGATAACCGTGCTTCGAATTATTTTCAGTCTATTGGCAATCTGATAGTATGAGAGCTGTCCTTGCCAGAGAGCAATAATTCTAGTTTTGTCAATTTCAGACAACTCGTTTCTAGGCATATTACACAGTTTTTTAACTGACCGGTACCTACTTGAAACGAGAAACTAGTGATCCGCAGAAAGGCACACATACGACAAAATCGATATCTTAAACCCATAAACAATTTTTGTTTCATAATGTTATCGTTTTAATAGGTTATCAACGAGTTTTTTTTGTTGTCAGTAACAATATGTTGTGAATCTAGTTTATTCTATCACCACTACAGGAGGGGGGTGCAATACTTTTGAAAGTGAGGGTATATATAATATTCACGATTCTGACGGAACAAATTACATTGAATAATGCACTCTTTTGCAAACACTCCAAAAACATCCTGTAGCTTAAAACCAATGGAAGGGACCGAATTAATATTTAAACGATCAAATTCTTCCCTACTTTCGATTCCTTTACAGAACTCGACCTCGTTACCGAATGTTTTTCGATGGGAACTCCTGAAATTCCAATTTTTTTTATTCCTGACCAAAAGTCGAAGTAAACAACAGGACTTATCTCCCCGAGTTCACATCCAATTATCGGCTCCTCCGTAATGTTTTATGTTGAAAAGTTGGAAGTGTTCAAGTTTTGTGGAGTCGAAACGGTCGAATCGAGTAGCGCCCCAGCAACAACAGAGTTTGGAAGTGATGCAACGTCATATTGAAATCTACAAAAGTAAGCTACAAGTGTCTTTATGAACAAGTGGCAGAGTATGGAAGGTATTTTGAAACAAGTTGCACCCTCTGCGGTGAACGGAGTTATTAGGTTGACCAGACTTGGGCATTTGAACTCCTAACGGTAGATTCTACTGTACACAAATCACTTGACTGGTGGCCGGTTTTTGACCAGCATTTATCAGTTGTTTATATAACTTAAAAACTGAACAAATCAATACCATTTGAGTCGTTTTATGGGGCCATCATTAAAACATAATAGTGGATCCCTACAAAAAGGGTTTTCCAATTAGAGGTGTTATTTTGATATTCAAAGAAAAATGCCGTTTTTCAATATAAATGATCGGATGTTTCTTTCATTATAAAGAAGAAGCTATCCGTTAATAGTGGAAAATAAGATCAGGCAATGACCACCACCACCACGCTTACAGGACCATATCTTTTGATGAAATTTTCCATAACCAAATCGCAAAGTGGCTGCCCTATGTCCTCGATGGCCTCACGAATTCCATCTTTGAGGTCTTGAATCGATGCTGGCATATTGGCGTAGACTTTCTCTTTCACGTGGCCCAAAGGAAGAAGTCACAAGGTGTGGAATCACAAGATCTCGGTGACCAATTGTGATCACCTCTTCGAGAGATAACACTGTCTGGAAACCTTCCTGCAAAAGATCAATGGTTTCGTTGCTTGTGTGGCACGTAGCGCCGTCTTGTTGAAAGTAACCGTTGTCCAGATCAATACTATCCAATTTCGGCCATGTGGAATGCCTAATTCGAAAGAACGACAAGGAATGGACAAACCTAGGTTTTCTTCAACACTTTCGGCTTCAGCAGCAATATTCTCTGCTGTTCTTGAGAGACGTGCACGGGTTTTATTCCTCACATCACTAACTTGTTCCAACTGTTCGAATTTTTCCACCAATTTCTGTATTGCGGTCCGACAAGGTGCTTCACGACGACCCAAAAATGTTCGAGTTTTACGAACCGTCTCTGCCAAATTTTCACCATTTTTATGGTAAATTTTAATAATTTCAATGCGTTCTTGAAGTGTATATCGTTTTCTTCTTATTAATAGCGTAGTTTCTACTTGTCAAATGTCAAAAAATGATAGCTTAGAACGTGACATCTATCAAAAAAGCGGACTATTCAAAATAACACCTCTTATTGGAAAACCTTTTACATCTGAATCTGACGAGCTCAAAAATCGGACATTTGTTGAGGCGCCTAGAGGGATTTCCGAAAAAATATAATATTTACTATTTGGACGGAACAATTCGTATTGAATAATGCACTCTTTTACAAAAACTCCGAAAATATCCTGTAGGTTAAAACCAATATAAGGGTCCGAATTGATATTTAAACGATCAAATTCTCCCCTACCTTCGATTCAATTACAGAACTCGACCTCGTTACCAAATGTTATTCGATGGGAACTCCTGAAATTCGGTTTAACCTTCCAATTTTTTTTAATGCCTGACGAAAAGTCGAAGTAAACAACAGTACCTATCTCCCCGAGTTCACATCCAATTATCGGCTCCTCCGTAATGTTTTATGTTGAAAAGTTAGAAGTGTTCAAGTTTTATGGAGTCGAAGAGCGGCCGAATCGAGGAGCGTCCCAGCAGCCGTTTGTCGAGATGTCTTTCAACAGAGTCACGCAGAGTAAACAGGCCCAATATTAAATATCGATCAGCGCCTCTGCTTATAAATTCGTATTCATCAACTTAAAACACATAAAAGCGCCGATTTCGGCCATACTCCAAAGGATTCTGAAATATGGGGATTTTAATTGGAATGGGCTTGAGGCTTGACAAAAACATGAAATGTTTCCGCGTTTAACTTCGATGAAAATGGAATGATACCTATTCACTTTTGTTTTCTGTTTGATAGCTGGTTTCGAACATTGATAAATGATTTTTTGATGTACGATCCAGTTTGTATTCGAGAATACCAGGTGTTGAAAAACAACATTTGAATATTTTCGAGGTTATTTCTATAGACCTCGAAATAATACAAGCAAACCAATTTCGAAAGATGTACAGGGTGCACAAAATTCGTTGTCTATTGAAGGGATCTCGAGAACTATAGTTACTAGAAAAAGACTGATAACACATTTTAGGTTCTTTTTTCCTGATTAATTCGAAAATGAAAACAGATCCAGTCTAACTTTGATAGATTTTGAGTTATGAATAAAAGTTAAGAAATTGTCACTTTCAATAATGCTGAATAACTCGCTTGTTTGAACTCGTATTCGAAATCGGTTGTTACATTCTATAGGCACTTCTTCTAAGAGTAATTCAAATATTATATAATTTTTTTCAGTCCAGTCATTTTCGAGAAATGAGTAGCATTTTCGAATTTTTTAATGTGAACAATAATCAAAAGTTCCATCATCTGGTTATTAAATTTTGCTGATTTCAAAAATGTATTACATGTCAGTATTTACATAAATGTAATACATTTTTGAAATCAGCAAAATTTCAGTATGTCGGTATTTACATAAATATAACATAAGAAAAAATAAAAACTTTTTGCTGCTTTTCAGTCCACTCTGGAATTATGAGTATGCTGGCGATACCATAGCGACCGTTCTTATGTTGGATCTGTTTTCATATTCTGATTAGTCAGGAAAAAAGATCCCAAAAAGGTGTTATCAGGTTTCTAGCTGCTATAGTTCTCGAAATCCGCTCAGTAGACAACGTATTTTGCCCACCCTGTACAGTGGCGGCATGCGAAATGTGAACGACTCACCAGAGCAAATTTGGCTTTTTTCAGTTGATTAAATCAGGCTTCGGCATAGAATAGTTATATTCTGTGGATTTATTCTGACGTTGGTTGTCAATTACTGCGCGATAGAATCATAGATATACATGGACATAAAATATTAATGAAGCCCAATTTACAATAGGAAAAAAATCGTTCACATTTCGCATGCCGCCACTGTACCTCTTACGTTGGCACGGCCGTTCATATCACGCATTTCAGTTTTAAAATAAGATATTCAAATTCAGGAAGAATAACACAAAAGAGAAGACGGCCAACAATTCGAATAGGATATGAAATATGTACTTCAAATAAGTTATTCAATCAACTAGTTTAATAATGACAGCGATAAAAAACTAGTTGATCACAATATTTTTCTGTCGACCGCAATATGAAGCAAGTATAAACTCTTGTTTGTATATTTTTATTTGGAATAAGAGATACATTATGAGTTGAGTATAAATTCTTGATTGAGATAGCTTTTCTATTGACATAAGAGATACATTTATACAATATTTATTGAATCAACTGGTTTATTGATCGCTAGATCAATAGACGAGTTGATTTAATTGAGTACTGAGTTCAAATTCTTGAATGAAATATTCAAGAAGTATTCGTCGCAAGTCAAAAACTGAAGATACCGTTCTCAAAGAGTTAAATTTGAAAAAAGCATTGACGTAGGTATCAATTTTTTTCACTGAATTAATTCGAACAGAAGTTGATATAGACGCCACTGGTGAAAATTAAAAATAATTCTGAATTGAAAATAATGTGTTTGGATGCGTACTGATTACCTTCTAAAACGCAAAGAAAATTCGTGTGAGGTGTCGAAAACATTTCGAAAAACCATTTTTTTCTTTCAGTTTTCCCCGTATCTCATGAACAATGCACATAGAAACTTTTTGTCATGAAATCATCTCAGGATTAAGATCGCGAATTTATTTTACCTCATTTTTGAAACACTTTGTAAATATCTCACTACATTCAGTCACGACATAAATCGGGTGTCTTCTATTCACAAAGTCGTTGACTGAACAAGAAAGAATTGATTTTATCTTGTCTGCCTTCGTTCTCAGCAATACAGCAAACTACATAATATAAAGATACGGACCACAACTCTTCTATTTCCTAACTCAATTATTTCCGATTGTCATTTTTTCTAATAATTATGAAATCCCCAGAGAGACTAACACGACATGACCCCATATCCGATCAAAGCTTCTTTACTTTCACCAAACAATTTTTCCTGACTTAACGTCCCTTGGGCCTGCAAGAAAATGAAAGCGCCACTGCACTGGTTCCGAGAACGAATCAAAAAAAGTGAAAAGAAATACGACGTGGAAATTTCGCATCCTAAATGCTCTCATGATAAAACCATCAAATCTTCATTCCCTATTCTATTAGGGATTCCCCGTCGAAATGGTACTGCAAAATTCATCCAGAGTGACGTCGCTCCACCAACTCTGTCGGCCTGAGATAATTGTGCCGCCGCAGAAGAAGCCAACAAATTACAAAATATCTGGGGAGAAATGGAACCGACAAAAGAATGGGGAAAATTCTTTACTCCTCGGAGAAATGATTTGTCATTTCCAGTTTTCCTACATTCAAATGCACACACCTGAGACCGAGCGCCTGAGCTCGATCTGCCACTTCCTGTGAATTTCGCGCACTAATCTCTTTCCTGCTGGTACGGGCTATGCAGGAAGTATTTTTTATCAGATAGTACGGGAGAGTTACTATTTGATATTTATGATGATACAGGTTGAGTCTCTTCATTGCTTACTGTTGAAATAATAGATGAATATTTTCAATATCATAGAAATCATTCGACCAATTGGGGACGTCGTTTGTTTTCAGATTTCTAATGAATTCCTCTTTGAGGTCGGTTATCATCAGATTGAACTAGCTTACGGAAAAGAATTATAATCCTACAGGGTTCGGCACTTGAAGTGTAACCAGTTTCAAGCCATCGACGCACCTGCCACAGTTACATTAGTTATTTAGAGATTTGCCAAGTGATAGTTATGGTATAAGTATTTTTCACCAACTTATAAAAGCATTAGTTAATATTATTAGTTAAGAAGTTATAAGACTTCAGAGAGCGTAGGATTTGCTCTGTTTGGCCGAAAGCAGGAATTTCCGAACATCGCCTTTTCTGAATAGAAATCGTTCATATGAGAATCTGTATCAACGGTTGGCTACCATTAATCAGCACCCGTACAAATAATATAATTTAATATAATATAATAGTTTGGACCGCTGTAACCGCGGATGGGGGCTCTCCAATCATTAAGCCTGGCGTCAAAATTAATGCAACATATTATCAGTATCAGAAAAGTTTTTTGAGGCTCCTTTAGCGTCGTGGACATTTCGGTCGCTGACCATAGATGTTCCAAAAGCAGACTGCACCGGCTCACAAAGCGCAGGTTTAAAAAAAAAAAGTTTCGAGTTTCATATCGACCACTCTCGAATTGACCATACGTGATTCCATTGTATTATTTCCTTTCAGTCATTTTGAAAAGCTAGGTCCAAACTAAAAAATTTACTAGCTTCGAGTCGCTGAAGAAAGCTATTGTCCGTGTGTTTGCTAAAATATAGGCAAGTTACGTTGAGGCAACTTGCGATTTCATATTGACCGTCTCAAGGATATAGTCACAGTGAAAGGGGGTCATATTCACCCAAAGTGAATTGATTATAAAAATTTTATTATTTTCACATATTCTCCACATAAAGATAAATGAAAATCTTTTTCCTAACCGAATTTATGGCCTTTTGAATAGGTTACACTTCGAGTGCCGGACCCAGTTCATCAAAGTCTGAGGGCCACTTGCACCGTCGCATCAAAGTACGGCTTAAATGCATCTTAAATTTTAAGATAGACTTAAGACATCTTGCACCACAGGTTAAGCACATGCTAAGATGTTTTTATTTTAAGCCATGATGTTTGTTGGCTAAAGATGGACTTTAGCCCGTCTAAAGTGCAATGACAGTAAATTCTTGTGGCATGAAAACATAACCTCAAACTGAGAACAGAATTACGAGCTTCACCTTCCTTCTGTTCTGTGTTGTTTCTTTATCTCTTTGATATTGTGTACCATTTCATTCAGTATAATGGATCTTTTAAATTTGTTTAGTGAAATCGACGATTTATGACGATGATTCCGATATTTTGGAAATCATAGATTGTGGTTTTCCTAGACGTTTGATTAATAACAAAGCTGACCACTAGTCACCACTATCATGATTCGGACAAAATGTCATTTTTAGTTGATTTCGATTGACGAAAAAAACCATTTTTCAGCTGTCCAGTTCATTTGAGGCCGATTTAGAATTTCAAATGATATAATTAATTTTATAAGTTATCACACAAATTGTAATATTTACATTTTTTCTAATTTACCATAGCTTGAAAAAATATTTGAATTCTTGATATGGCCTGTGTCTCAAAGATAGTCTAATTATCAAAAAAATTCAAAAAAATGCCCCTTTTTTGAACGGAAGTCTTTTCCAAATTCATTCAAAATAGCATGATAGTTTGTTGAAAAATTTGATTAAAAAAAAGTGCAAATAAAGTACGCTATACTACTACTACTACTGATTTTTGGATCTATATATAGTTGAATTACATCAGGTCGTGGAATCTTGAAAAAGAGTCTGAACATTGAATACAGTATTTTTACTGGAATGCACAAATGTTACACAAAAACAAAGGATTTTTGAAGTTTTCCTTCGTCGCGCAATTTTTTTAATTCTAATGTTTATAAATACAACTTCAATTTGCACGGGCGCTGTCAAAATGAAAAAAATGTATAGAATGTATAACAATATCCAATAATTCTCTACTTTGGCTTGGAAAATTCAGAACCACAGTACAGAAACTATTAATTGCCAACATAGAAACTATAGTCCGTTCACGAAAGGTTGAGCCGTCGGTTGGCCATGATAATTTGACATATTCCACTGTGTATATTAAAATTTTAGGTTATGATGTTTATTTTGTTGTCAGATTGATACGCAATGTTGTCAATATTGCATAGAGTTGTCTGATAACTCGCAAGCTCGTCGGACGAGGCCGGGTACATTCGGCAACATTGAATTTATTTTACGTTATGACAGCAAATACTGCCAACTTCAGATACATAAAGAAACGCCTACTATGTGCTCAACCTTTCGTGAACGGAGTATACTAGTTTTCATATTGTGCCCAGAATTCTACAGAGTTGCCAGACTCACTATTGCTTAACTATTACTTTATCAGGTTCTCTGTTCTATGAAAAAGGTGCAAGGCATGGTTGGCTAAGTCGAGCTTAAGTCGGACTTAAAATGAAGCTTGTGATAATAAATGCCCTCTTAGGTAAAAAACGGTGCAAGTGGCTATAAAGATCTTCGTGAACCTGGATTAAAATGAACAATCGATTTTCTCCTCCTAATTGTGAGTTAACACTCGTAATAGTTCAGAAGTCAACTCCCGTACCATATCGGATACGTGTGCGGGTGATCTCATGATGGATGATTTGGAGAAAGAATTACAAAAGTTTACAACAAAAGTATATAGATGTATCGGGGGAAATCTTTACAGCAATCCCGCGAGATCAGAGATCGGTCACGTCCCGGCGCAGGACTGTATATATTGTGAGTTCTGAGGGACGCAGGGGGGCGAAACTCGTGCAACTTTCGACCCGGAATCGCTTCGACACTTGAATTACATCGAAATCGGCAGTCGAGAGCGCTCCGAGATGACAGTTCTATCGGAGGGCTTAGAGAATTTTTTCGTGAGAAGAAGTTACGTCAATTTGGTCGCACCGACAAAAAGTCCGCCCATATTAAGGATAGAAATTATTTTTCTGTGGGATGGGGCCGAATATATGAGGATATTTATTGTTGATTGGCTTTGTTATTGATCTTATTTACTACAGGATGTTTGGTAATTCGACGTGATCCTCCGAAAGGAATACGTTATTTGTCGCAAAATGGTCCGAAAATCTATGGTTACGAAGATATGACTATTTTTCAACTCTTCCGCCTCGTTAACGAAATTCATTAATTTTGTGAAAACTAGTCGACTCTAGTTTAGTTTAGTTTGGTTTAAAAAAAATGTTACAGTTCACTGTGACCTTAAGGTCTATTGTGGCCCCTTACAGAGCTGTTTTGGCCAAACCCTTCAAAGCTCGCCTTCCAGTTCCAGAGATCTAATGAAATATAATATCTGAGAAGGCTTCAACGAGGCTAGTTCCTAACTCTTACAAGTTTCTCGCCCAAGGCATACTCTCCTCAGGCTTGCAATGCCAAGGCATTCTGTGACTAGGTAAATAGGGGTTTCTTCCTCCTCCCCACCGAACCTACACTCGTTAGTGTCTGATAATCCCATCCTCAATAGGTGCTTCCCGAGGCGACAGTGTCCTGTAAGAAAGCCAGTGGGAAGGTGTAATTGCTTCTTACCAAGATCCAGATATCTTTCGGATTCCGCTGTCTCCGAAGGAACTCAGTGGAATGATTCATCCCTGGGAGATTCCGCCAGAGTTTCCCCCTCTCGGCTTTTTCCTTCTCCAGCAACTACTTCTTATATCATTTACATATACCACAGAAGGGTTCTGGACCAAGAGTGACAATGTGCCCCCTTTGGCGAGTGTATTGGCCTCTTCGTTTCCTGTTATTTCCGGGTGGCCGAGAACCCAGATTAAATAGACGTTATTTTTCTTGCCTACCTCATTGAGTTTGTTTCGGCACTCCCAGATCATTTGAGAGTCGATGACGTAGGAGCTCAGTGCTTTAATAGCAGCTTGACTATCTGAGTGTATGGCTATATGGCACTTCTGATAGTTTCTTTCTAGATTTATATCTAGACATCTTTCAATAGCTAAGATTTCCGCTTGAGAGACGCTCATACAGGAGCCTAGTGACAGTGCACACGTGGTACTTGGCCCGTATATCCCAGCGCCTGCTCCTGCAGAGGTTTTGGAACCATCTGTATAACATTTTACTGTATTTTCTTTAAGGTTATAGTCGTTGTATTCCCGTTCCCAATCCTCTCTTTTATTTAGTTATGTCCTGGAGTTTTTCTCAATGCTTACTTTCCTTATCATTACATCAATCGAATATTGTTGCTAAGTTGAGGAGATCCTCATTTATTGCCAAAAAGTATTCACTAAAAATTTTGATAACCCGAGATATACAGAATCATATATAGCTGCACCTGTTTTGCTCTCAAGTTTGTGAGGAAATAATGGAGGAGGAATACTCGAAAAGAGTATTATGAACTTGGTGTTCAAATGTAAGGAAAAACTTTCATGTTTCATTAGCTTTTCAAAACGATACATACGTCAAGAAATGCTACACAAAAAACTTCGTTATACTAAGATCTGGCATGCTACTCCAGGTATCCTTTGTACGAATAAAGAAACAAAAAACCATCGCTAAATACCCTTACGAGTCATCTCACCCCTCAGCATCAACCTTTAACTGAATGGCAACGGAACAACAACTCGCTACTTCGTTGAGAAGGTTATTCCAAAGGATCCCCGGAGATGGCGATCTTTGAGGATCCTCTCGAATGAAACGGCCTACAGACGATCAACGACTATGTTGTCAACTGGTTGTGAACCATATGAATGTGAAAATAGTGGTTGTCAACCAAGCATCATTTCAGTGGTGGTTTCCGGCGAATGAACTAGTCGGGTTATTCGAAGGATTCATACAAAAATGGAGAAAGATCTTTTATTTAATGTTATTATGAACGATATATGCCACGATGAGGTGCAGCACACTCCATGGAATAAAAGAATTTGGACGAAATAGTGGTAGGTACCACAATCGGTCCCATTTTTCCCATTCAGGTTTAAGGAAAGAACTTTCGAAATTTTAGCTGAAATTGGCCTCAAACGATAGGGTTCGACTCCCTGATGACGAATCCGTGGTCAAATTCAATTCGGTCCGTGGGTCCGTCCGGCCGTAAACCCGATAACTTTCGAAGAGATTGTCCTTGAGACTTGAGAGTTGTCAACTAGGTTGATCTCTGTAGGCCTCTTAACTTTCTGAAGCAATAACTATGGAAGAATTCCGCTGAACTGTTCAAAGTTATTTCCTATTCACTTCAATTACCTTTATTGGTACGGCGATTTGTACATCCGACACTCGAAGATCAATCATAAAATATCAAACATTTTTCCGCCCAGAAAACCCTCCTCAATCTCATTCGTAATCAATAATGACGTAAAGGAAATAAATCAAAAAGGTCGGGAAGATAAAACGGGTATAGTGAAGCAGCCGCAGCGGCATCACGTTCAGATCCAGCGTCATGGGACGTGCGGTGGTCACCCGGACATCGGTCCTCGGTCGGGCCCCCGGTTTGGGACACGTTTTACTTTAATTTCAGCCAAGAGAAATACTTTCCGGCTATTTATTTATCTCATTTATGTAAGTACTCCTGGGAGCGGACGATGCAACATCAAAAACGGGAACGTTTCGCTGAGTAATCGAGATGCTTTCGATCTTCGAAGGGTCAGAAATACTCGCAATTGTACAGGGTGATACACCTATCTTTCTCTCGAAAAGGAATAAATATTTTTTTATTCTGTTAACGATATTTGGTACAAGTTACTGTTGACTTGAGATGTGCGTAAAAGTCGTAGAAAAGAATAAGGACACCAAGCGTCGCACAGTAGAAAATCGTAGAACAACTGCTATTTAAAAATGTGTTGTTGTGAATGCGATGTTTAACTTTCATTAGTGGACTGTATCACTGATAATAATAAAACTCTGATGATTGTGAAACTTAGAACTTTTTTATTCCGCACATGTGATTTTTTGGCGCGTTGCTCGCGCTATTGACAATGACAGTATGACATGACATAACCAACGATATAAACTCCAGAGTACCGTACAAAGAATAACGCCTAGTGGCGATCGCTGCGCCGCAGGAGGGGTTTCGCGGCCACGTTTATCCTGCTGCACATTTAATGTTGATTTGTAGCCTAGCTATCCATTAACATAAAATACAAAAAAGCTGCGGGTATTTACGATTTTCGGAGTAATAAGTGAAAATGTGATGAAAGTCAGAAAACGCGGCGCTTTCGAAATTTTTTTTTCCAGGGACATACCTTTTTTATTATGCCATTCGAAAGATAATTCAATTCTGAATGTTTCTTCTGAATATCATTTTTTTCTTTTTCTTACCTTCAGCGACATGCATCATGTTTTATTTCAATTCTATTCCATTTATTTTTTTTGTGTTGTGACAGTGTGCATTGATTTAGAGACATAGATAATAATATTATCTATGTCATATTATGATTGTGATACTCAAAATCAAAGAGACTTTGTAGCAATTCTCAATCATTATATTCATCAAATATTATATTTTATAACTATAAACATTGACTATGGACACATGTAATAATGTCAAATCATATGTTCTACCTATATGTATACCGGCCATTATGAACCACACATAGATTATATCCTTTCCTGATTTCAATATACCTAAGTTTCTTCGGTCAAAATATTGGGGTTTACTCGGACGAAGTAGCTTACATATATTGAACTGAGGAAAAGATATAATTTATGTATGGATCATAATGGCTCGTATATAGAACATATGATTTGACATGTTGCATTTGTTATTAATAAAATGTTTATTGTTTTTAAATATAATGTTTGATTCATGTAATGATTGAGAAATAGTTCGCTACAAAGTGTCTTTGGTTTCAAGAAACGCAATCGTTTGTATGTCTCTAAATCAAGGCACACTGTCACAATACAGAAAAAAATAAATGGAAAAGAATTAACATTGAACGCGCTGACGTTAAGAAAAAAAATTGTATTCAGAAAAAACATTCAGAATTAATTATTGTTCATTTCGTGGGATCCGAAAAGGTTGGAAATGAGACACTATTTCATTCCTTTGAGCGACGTTTCGCAACTAATTGTTGCTTTTTCAAGTTCTCGGAAGCAGCTAATGTCCTGAGACTCACCTCATAAATAGTCGTAAATTCAAAATTTAGAAATATTGGTGTTTAATCAATCCAAAATTTGAAAGGTTGACAAATGTAAACGAATCGGTGCGAGCCGCAGGCAAACTTATGGATGAATGTTTAATTAATCCAGAATTTGAAAGGTTGACAGATGTAAACATTCATCCATAAGTTTGCCTGCGGCTCGCACCGGTTCGTTTACATTTGTCAACCTTTCAAATTTTGGATTGATTAAACACCAATATTTCTAAATTTTAAATTTACGACTATTTTTGAGGTAAGTCTCAGGACATTGTTGCTTTTTCAAGCTCTCGGTAGCAGCTGATGTCCTGACAATTCCCTTATAAATAGTCATAAATTTAAAATTTAGAAATATTGGTGTTTAATTAATCCAAAATTCGAAAGGTTGACAGATGTAAACACCAATATTTCTAAATTTTAAATTTATGACTATTTATGAGGGAATTGTCAGGACATTAGCTGCTACCGAGAGCTTGAAAAAGCAACAATTAGTTGCGAAACGTCGCTCAAAGGAATGATATAGTGCCTTATTTCCAACCTATTCCGATCCCACGAATTAAACGATAATTTTGAAAAGGAATACGAAGAGTACCTCAATTTAATTCAGAATTAAATTATCTTTGCAATGACTAAATAAAAAAGGTAGGATGGGTTTCTGTTTAACTGAAATTCTAAATCAGCAAGTTCCTCTGTGCCAGCCTGTACTGGATCGGGTCTGAATTTGTTAGAATTAATGAAAAGTGAAAAAATACTGAAAAGTAGGCCATCTGTCGGCTAAAATTCGAACCAACGTTTATTTTGAATCTGAAAATACTTATGTGATTCTTTTTTGTCACAACATATATTAAATTATTTCTGCTTAACGAAATTAATCTATTAACGGTTGAACAGTGGGGGGATCTATTGGAAATTCATTTTGAAATCAAAGGCAACAAATCGATCAGGAACTGCACGAATATTTCGAAAAAAATTTGGTCGCCAAGCGTATTAAATAGTGCCCAGTATGCCCAAGTTTTTTTTTCAGAAATTCGTGAAACCGATGTTTTTCGTTTTCATTACAAAAAATGAGTTGGTCAATATTTCAAACCGTTTCCATTATATTCCAGTTTTAAACCTAATCCTTCTAATGGCTTTTTCATCACTAGAATGATACTAAGCACTTTATCCCATAATTTCAATATACTTTTTTATGTTTCTCAATTCTAATAGTGAAGAAAAAAGTCAAAAGTCCTTGAGTAAAATGATTTCTGCAAATATCTGCTAATAGTGAAGTTGAAATACGCTGCTACCACCCATGCGCCAAAACGATTACTTGAAATCCAACTTATTGCCTGAAATCGTCCACCGAAATGAAGAGTCCAGCACTTTAAGTTACATCAGGAAATCGAAAATCTCCATGAAGGAGGCGAAGCGAAAAGTTCATCAACGTTTTTTTTCATGTTCTCTGTAAATTATTCATTCATCCTTGCCAAATCAAATTTTGGAGAGTAGGGGTTGAAAATCCACTACAAACCAAGTAAAACTCGCGGTGGAGTTAGAGTAGTTTATTTACGTCAAAATGTGAACAAAAAATTTTAATGAGAAATAAATGGAACAGTTCATATATTAATCGTGAAGACACACAGTTTCGTCATGGGCCGCTTTCCGGAGTAGCTGTAATCTGCAAAGTTGGCATATTGTGTGTACTAGAAATGTTATTGAATGAATGAGGTCTAACATTGCTCTCTGGTAATTTTGAACTCTTTATTTTAGATGCGATTTATCTGGATATTTCTTAATGTTCAATTGTCATTAAACATGAGGTCAGTTTACTTGAATTCAAATTGCCGGACAGGCAATCGCTCGTTCTAACTCATAAATTGGAATTTCATCTCCTTCTGAATTCATTATGAACCCCCTTCACCTCATCAAAAACTCCCATAAAAAGTTCAGCCACGCTAAAAAATTCAACATGAACTCTACGAAAAACTTTTTTCGGTCAGAATACTTCCACCCTAGTTTTTCTTGGAGAAATCCGTTCCTCCAGACATATTCAGTCGGGACCGAAGTGGAGAATTTCCATCGAAGTGGGCGACGTCTCATATGAATATATTCTTTCGGGAGACTGAAATTTTGTAGCTGCTATCCCGAATTATTTCAATGGACTGAATCAGAAAATATGCAACGTCGGCATGAAAATGGTGGAAAATTTTATTTGCACATGGATATTGAGATGTCCTCCTATTCTATCTTCAACAATACATTTGGAAAAATCTGAAAATGCTTATGTATTTCGTTTTGTAGTGCTGAAAATCTTATTTTCAATGAGACGTGAATGCAATTGGTGTACAGTGTAGCCAATTTGTCACTTTCATATCGGCAATGTATGACGTAATATGACAGTTTTTGACATGATTGTATTACCTACCAAGATTTCGGCATTCTTTATTACAGCTGGTGTGGGTGTTCGGGCAACCTTTTTTGAGTCGTCTTCAACAAATCTTGTTTAACTGAAATGATTTCATTCGGCATTTTCTATATTTTTTGTCAGTTTCATTGATCAACTTTATTAGTTTTTCTTAGCAAGTTGTTCTTACTGACTTTCAGCTGTACTATATCCAGAAGACTGACTCTAATTCACTTTCAGATAATATTTAATGATATACAATGTAATTATTGTTAGTTATATTTTTGCGCTCTTTCGCTGCACCAAACAGTTCTTCTTCTCTTTCCTCTTCATTTTGGTTTTAATAGTAGTCAAATAGTCTCAATCAATCCAAATTCACTTTCATCGAAGTTAATCTTACTAAAGGTGATATATTAATTATGATGACTTCAAATGTTTTCAAGTTCATGATAGTCGTTGAATCATTCAACTCATTCAACTAGATTTCTCTGATGAATTTGAATTTTGATATTCATTCAATTCAAATTCTGCATTAGTGAGTTATTCCATAATCACACGTTTTCTGGTTTGAAGCGTTATCCCTAAAATTGTCTCTTATCTTGAAAGTCTCCAACTGTACCTTATACTATATTTGTCATTTTCCGAGATAACCCTCTCAGATGTGGGTATGATACTGATTATATTTTCCCTTTGTTTTGTTTGGGTTTTTTCTATCCTCTGTGGCAATTTCCTGAATTTCTTCAATAAGCTGTTCTTTCAGAAGTGAAGAGAAATAATGACAACAGCACTCAGGAAACTGTTTAAAAAGAGCGTTCGTGAAAAACCATGGTAGAAGTCGACCAATCAAAGCTAGTCGACTTGAAACGAGATTTTAAATTCAATGAGTTCGAAAATACTGGATTCAAGTAATCTATTTTTTAGACTTATGTGTCTTTAACTTCGATTGATAATAATAAAAATTGTTGAGTATGAATTCATTTGTAAATGAAATAACTAATATCAAACTTAAAGATTTTTTCATCAAAGCTAATATAGTAAAGGTATCGACATAGCCATTTCTTTCCTCAAAGGAAGAAGCACTTCTTTTGAAGTGATTCTAGATATCTCATTTAGTCTCCCTATCGTTTGTTCCCCCTCAAATTGATGACGTGACGTCGGAAAAACTGGGACGAAAAAATACGAGGGACCAATTGGGGAAAAGCAACTGAGGACACCTTCTTGGCTCGAATTGAAAACAATGATAGCCTAATGATTGTTTGAAGAAATATTTATAGTATCAAGAAATGAAATAATACTGCACGCCCAATAAAATACATAATTCATTTCCAACTTAGTGACCTAAACTCAACATTTACTATTTCGGATGAATTGGGAAGATTACTAAGTTGCATTTCCCTCTGAATACTTTTTATCGAATAAAAATGAAGTCCCTGATTTGATTCAAAATATTATTTTATGACATGTTATATTTCAATAATTATCAGGAATGTAACTGCAATTCATTGGAATAATTACCAGGCTTTATTTCGTTTCCAATATTCGATTGCATCATTTCAATAAAAAGGAATCATTGGTATCAATAACTCAATAGAGGGATTGCTTCGTCATTCTGTTTTGCAAGTCAAGAATATCCTTTTTTGGGAATGGTGAAAAAGTCAGATATACGCAGGTCAAATTTCAATCTTTTAATCTTTTTAAATGTAGACAGACAAATTTCATTGTATTGTCGCCTTCTGATGAAAATTTGTGTATACTGCACTTTCAACAAATGACATAAAAGGTCCCAAAAAATATCATTTTTATAATTAGGTAGAGCTGAGTTCCATTCGAAATGTTTACGATCATAATATTTCTAGTTTCAATAATTCATTGTTTGAGAAACTTAAGACTCGGTACCATAAGGAGATTATCACAACCACTTTTTTTCGGAGAGTGACGATTAGGTTTAAAAAGTGAGAGTCGAAGGGTTAGGAGAGGTCCAGGCAGACTAAAGTTACTCAATTTTGATAAGGAAGCTGGGCCCTTTCATTGGGGATAAAAAATGTATAATGTTCAGTTGCCGTGCTCCTCTTATTATCTTTGAACGAACAATGATTGATGCCATCTACGTGAAAAATATCATTGCAGCAATAATTGCTCCTCTGCACAACGAATTTGGGAGTAATGATAACGTCTTACCACACAGCACACGAACGACCCGAGTCGCAGGTAGGTGAATTTTTGACAAATCATTCTCAAAACGAGACCTTATTCAAGTATTATTACTATTAGACCTGCGGCCATGTAGATCTTTCGTTCCCTACTATAATCATTCAGGAAAATCCAAGGAGATCGTCTATGGCGTTGATAACAACCTACTTATCAGCCTTGGCCTTCGACCGGTTTCTCCTTATGAATTGGTTTTAACTTAGTCAGTTCTGGACACTTGCCTACAATGTGTTTAGCGTTTTCTGCTTCTGATCCATAAAGTCTGCAAATCTCATCTGCTGACTTTTCCATACTGTACAAATGATATTTGAGTCCCGTCAGCAGTCCCATTATCACCCGAAGCTCAGCTCGTGATTGCTTCAGGCGCTCTGTGCTATAGGTAGGTGAAATCGCCAAGAATTTTTTGGCCTGAATAAGTCCAAAAGTGTTTCTTAAGAGGGTTATTCCGTTATTTAGCTCCCATTGCTTTTTAATGCTCTTATCCTAGCCAACAGAACGGCTCAAGTCCAGCAGGTATAAGCCTTGATGCCTTTTTTGTAAGATCATCTGATTTTTCATTTTCTTCAACACTACAATGCCCTGGACCTAAAATATACGAAAGAACGAGTGAAAAACTCTCTAAGTGGTGGAATTTGCACAGCGTAAACTCTTTCTCTCCAAAAAACAACAAAACGAAAGTCACATTTCCAACATAATGCGTTTTCATTGCAATCGAGCAATTTTCCGGCCTCGCTGGCACTCACTACGACGATGATTTGTTATAAGTCGACAATTTCTAGTTTTGTGCTGTGTGTTCGACCGGCGAACGTTGATAGCATTATTAGAGTCGTTATTTTTCATGTCTCTGGCCCGAGTCGCAGGTCCGTGATCCTAGGAGGCTGGGTGCTGAAGATAAGCCAATCCCGCACTCTTGAGGAAACTCACGCTCCCAGGGTCACCGAATATGAATCACGGACAGCCGTGATCCGAACTCGACACTGATGTTTTCCCCGTCCGCTTTGTTGCTTTTCCCGGAAAGGAAGACGATGGAGGAACTGATTTTCATATCATTTTCGCGAAATTTATTACGGTGACATGAAACTCGATCTTTCATGAGAGTGGAAGCCTTTGAAGAGGACGCTCGGGTAGCTAAATGCGTATTTTGACTTTGATGGATTGAAGTTTCTTGCTTGAGCCAACAATTAGGCATTCATGTAATGGTTAGTTTGACTATAGATGACGTCAAGAGAAGATTTGTATTGACTAGCAACTTTATTTGTTCATAAAGAAAACATTCTCAAATTACTATTTAAATATTTCAGACATTTGAAAATTATGTAGATTCAGTTCGGGAAAATATAACTTTTAATATGAACAGCCAAAACCTCAATAGATTGACCAATTACAGATATCTAGGCCTTACATATGATCACATGATTCAAAAACAGTAAATAAATTGAAGTATCTAATATATTTCTAAAAACCTTTTTAGGTTTTCATTCCCAATCTCTGAAACAGAAACAATAAAGATTTTTTTAAATTAACATAGAATGCTCCTGCGTGAATCTTTGCACCAATTTGTCAGGAGCAAATTGGTTTCGAAAAAATTGTTGCCTAACAGTAAAACTAAAAAAGGAAATAAATGAAAAGGAAAATTTAACTTTTCGGTGTCTATATCAGACTCCTTCTTCAGACACACTTGTAAAATCTTTGGATTTGTGTATTTTTTCGTTTGCAGTCTAATTGACATTGAAAGTTGTCAACAAAAAAAAATAAAAAAAAACAAAAAAATTTCTAGAAATGCAGAATCCCGATATCTACTATATATGTTATACAGACTCAAGCAGGAGTTATAAAAAAACAGCTATTGCAAATATATTACGGTTTATTCCAAAGCATAGCGGTACATGCCGCTATTGGTTGGGGAAGATTATATAAGACAGCATTAGAACCAGTGGATCGTTTACAAAGCAGAATGCTCAAAATAATAGGCATACACGAACATAAATACAATTAATTACCGCGGTATTCGCAATGAATGCGATAGTTCATTAATACAGTGAGTTAAAGATGGAATCTTGCAATTATCCGGTGAATACAAGAAATAGAAGTGTTGAAGTGACATGATATACATTAACTAAAGGAAAAATGAGTTATATAAGTTATGCAAGAAAGTATTTCAATATTTCACCAAAAAGTTTAAAGAACTTAAATGTCGAAAAAAATGGTTTTAAAAAAGCAAATAAAAAAGTGATAAATCAAATGAAAGTTGGATAGTGGATCAATGAAGTGCAGAAATGATGTTTTTGTGATGGAGAGCCTGAAGACAAAACTAAAATGAAAATATGAATAGACAATTAAATAAACAAAGAAGGCGGGATCACATAAATGATCATAATAAGTATATAAAATAGTACTCGTATTGCCTCTGATTATTATTTTACGTACTATTATTACTCATGAAAATTGCACGTTCAAATAGTATAAAAGCATAAAAATGGATTATTGTTGATCAATTTCGTATAAAATCAAATCCATTTTTTTATTTTGAGGTCAACAGAAATAGTTAATTTATCAACCAGTTGATCAATAACAGTGGTTAATGGTCAAGATATTTTTATATTCATAGTAAGAAAATCAATGAAATAAAAGTGTTTTTTTGCATTAGTTACGTCTCATTCCTCACTAGAATTACAATTGTTTCAAAATATCTCCATTCGGAATAAGTGGATACACTAAAAAAAAATTTCAAACTAGATTCTAATTGTTTTTTAAATATCAAAAAATCACATTCGTGGTATAATAATTATTGTGTAGATGTTTTATATTTATCCGTTCAACTGTATTCATTATTCGAATATTTGAAATAATGACCTCCTACAATAATTATTATGAATCAATATTGAGCTATTATCACCAAAATACAAATACCATTGAACCTGTTTCATATAATGGATTTTTAGGTATTGAACCCATTAATGTAATGGAACGAATAAAACATTGATTGATGTGGAATCATTTGTTTCATCGAACATTAAATAATAATTTATTCACATTTTATTTCCCCAAATGTGAACCCCAATCTTTCGAATAGAAATGCTCAGATCATACGGAAAATGATGAGAATATGAATATGACTTCATTAGTCTAATACCATATATTGAATTTATGAAAATAATTATAATATTATTTGAGCAATGATCTTGTTTGTACAATCACAGTTTTCTGTGCCTTGAATGCAAATGCGTATATAAAAATATATTGTTCATCGAGGAATTCAATAACTAGGCTACATTTTGTCACAACAATTTGAAAAAATCTCTATCTTTTAAGATGTCCCAAACAACACAACAACTGCTCGTATGTCAAAATCAAACTTTCGCATAACCTCAAAAATGAAAATCTCTGTAACTGCCCATTCACGATTATCCTAATGGTCAGTATGTAATGATTAAGATGCAGAAGCCTGAAGTGTTCACAATCATGTTGAAATTAAAGAAAATAACTGTTAAAACACAGTTCATATTATTTTATCTTCCTGATTTTTTTGCTATCCAGCTTTTTCAGTTTTTTACGATTTATTTGTTTCAATGAACTGAGGAAATGTTCAACCTTCTTGAAAATATTGCTTTTTTTAAAACAGTGCTATTCTAATCTAGACACTGTTTTACTTGTGTTGAACTCTAAAATCCTTTCTTATTGGTATTTTTGTCAAAGTTACGGAGAGCTGTATTGTTGAACTAATTCTAATTAGAGTCTACGAAAATACTATTTTCAAAAGGAGATGACTAAAAGGTTATTTTTTGAACAAAAAGGATGAGCACAACTTTCCCCCAGTTCTCGCCCCCCTGGATCCGCGCCTGGGAGGATATGTTGAGTATTAAAATGAAATATTTAGACATCGCAATTGTTTGGTTATATAGTAGGCCAATAATTTCTAAATCCTCGTATTTCGCGAAACATCAACCACTTCAAAACCTTTGGGAATACAAGATGGACGGACAAATTCTCCTGAAAAAGTGTGCATCCAAACTCAATAATCGAATTAAGTTGTTCAGTCATCTAAATTAAATCTCTAGGATTAGTGAAACTATCATCGTGGAATTTGTGAATTAAGTCAATCAACGGACCGGATGAATCTCGACAAGATTCACTGCAAATTGACTCAATTCGATAAGTTTCCACCCAAATGATACAGAAGAGCAGATACGAGTATTGTTTTTGCATCAATAGAGCCTCATGGCGTTGTTCAGTGTGCTGTAGTCACAATTGAACTAGTTAGCTTATATGACTGTGCCGCTACATGTCCACAGACCGAAGCTTCGAGGAAGATTTTGGAAGGTTCCCACGTAGCCCTCCGAGACCCGAGTGTTCCAATTATTTAGACTATAATGAGTGGGGGAATCTTTGGAGGACACGTGATCTCCAAACAATCGATTTTATCAGTTGTGTAATAGTTTTAATTATGGTATCCTTGGATGTTGCGAGATTTAATTGATTCAAAGTATGTACGAGTACGTAGTACTGTTGGCTAAGCGATTGGAATATCGAAATTGTAACTACATGGTTCAAGTTCGATCCCAGATTGGGCAAGAAGTTTTCAGTTGGAAGCAGCCGCTTTTCTCTGTCAGCAATAAGCAGCGCTACGCTGAAGGCTGCGTTAGGACACGGTAACAAGGCATATACAAAACACTACAGCTTAATAATTAATTCAGAGTATGTGAAAAATTTAATTCACTGATTTCGGGAATATTCATTCGTTCTCTTTTCAAATTTAAGAACTTGAATGTAGTAGTAAATTTCAAATTTCGGTATAAATTTAACACAAATTAAGGCGTAAAAAACAATCAGCAACTCAATAACAGTTCTGCTAAAGAAATGAAATGAAACGGCTTCTACAAACGGATCAGTTTAAGTATGATATTATTATAGCATTGCAATTAAATAATATTATGTAGAGGAGGCTTTAGTGAAGTTTAGTTTTCAACAAATTGAGTCCAACTAACTGTGGATCAAAATTGATGATATTGATATATTAATTTCATGAATTTTATGCAAAAATTTTTTTTTAATATTGAAGCTAGTTATTTATATCAATTAATACAATATTTTTTTTTACCTCAATGAATTATCTTTCGATGAATGATGTATGGACATCTGAAGAAAATCACTTTTTATACTTGAGAGCAAATTTCAATTGTCAAATTGTTGAGCAAATCGAAGAAGTGAAAAATGGAATAAATATGACTCAAATATTCATATGATTTTATCGATCTTTCGTTTGTTTCCTCAATTGTTTTCTTGATCCTTCTTCTAAGAACTATTATAATAATTATGTCCATAGATCATGGCTATGAATACTGAAGAATTTCAGTATTTTTCATCTCATTCGAAAACTGTGCAAAATAAATAATTAGTGGAAAAGGAGACTGTCATTCATTTTTTATTTAGAATCGAATGCTGTAAAATAAATATGGGGTTGCCATTGAGAATCTCGAAATATTTTAATTTTGAGTTCCACATTTTCGTAGCAAAATCTTCGAAGAACCTTACGATGTATCAGAATACTGAATATACCACATGATTGCATGGATTTTCTGCTATGAGACTGCTGAGTTTGGTTCCGTTCGCATACGAAGTAGTCGAGATACTGCATTTCCAAACTTTTAATGCAGATGTCAAAAATTTCAAGAATGTGTGCATAACTTGGCAACAGTGCATGGCAGAGACCAGGGGCGTATCCAGAGAGCGAGTCTGGGTGGGGTAGTGGTAAGTTTTAGCGGGTGTTCTTCTAGGATAGGTATTGCAAATTTTCTTCTGGGGGAGGTTAGTGGTAATTTTTAACGAGTGTTCTTCTAAGAGGGGTATTGCAAATTTTCGCCCCCGTAAATACGCCCATGGCAGAGACATTTTTCGTGGGTTATAGTGCGAATTTGGTATTGAATCGATACATAAATGAAAATATAGGTAGTTCCATTTGAAATAAGAAAGTAGATATGTGTTTGAGATAGACGTGGCAACACTTTCGACTTGAAAATATTTTAAACGAACACTTCCTTCATCCTCAAGGTTCCACCCAAAATTTCAGATCGAAATATTCACTAGTTCTCCAAAAACGTCTAATAGGCCAACTTAATAGGAAAACCCTGTATTTGATTGTGAATCCGTGAAAAGGAAATAATCTTTTGACGTTGTCATATTGAATTTGATTAAGAAAATATCCGTGAGCTTCCTGATCTACCATAATTCGTGATAAAATACCAACATTATTCTTTCTATACCTAATTATATCACAATAAATGTGAAGTAATTTTTTTTTTCGGTTTATTCAAACACTTGTTCGTATCAAAAGAACACCTCCTACCCCATCAAATCAACATAACCGTAATTAAAGTTACAGTCAGTTTTTTGTCCATTTCATCGAATATATTTCATTGTGAATCCGAGATAAGCAAAAAGTCATTTGCCCTAGTGACCACTGTCCGACCAGAGATACTTTCTGTTGAATATATTTCATCCTACCCTTATATGCATTTGCATACATATTCATCGAAATAGTCTAAAACCCTTGCGTTATGCAAGGCGGCTTTTCTGTTCACCCTGCTGGATTCGCGAATGATCCACTCATTCAAGAGTAAAGCAGTAGGTCACTAACCCCTAAAACGTTCTCCCCTCAGAAGCAGGCACGTGGGTCGGTATCCCTTTTTCGAAGGGGTAGCCGGAATATAAATCACGAAATGGTTAGAATTTCAAGCTGGGCACTCTAACACAAGGATGTCTCGTGCTCTTAGATGCGAGCATGAAGAAAGGATTATGATATATTAAATTTTTGTACGGATGTATGTATAGTGTATTCTTAGCACATTTTTAATTTAATATCTTGTTTCAACCGAAGAGTTCAAATAGATGGACTTTGTAAATTATCGAATTCACTTCTAATTTCTCAGAAGAAAAATTTTAAATTCATAATTACAATGAATAATTATTTCGAATATTTGAGTTTTGATGTGTTTTTCATTTGATTACACAAAAACAATATAATAAATCACAAGATTGACTTTTGAAAGCGAATCTTGCCTCTCATTGCACCTTTCTCCTAAAGGAAACATCGTAGTAGTGAAATGTATTTAAGCTGTAGATACCTATATTTTATAGACAGAACTATCATTTATAAAAGCGTAGATAATAATCATTAGCAACATGAATATCATGTCGAAGTATGATAACTATTCCGAGTAAAAGATAGAACGAATTGATTGAAAACTGTAGGTTAATGATGAAGTATTTATTCACCATATTGCTCAAATATTGATTCACGTTCTAGGTCAAACGAATGAGATAAGGATAAAATATTCCTGTTTTCATTTATGGGCTATTGTTTGTCATTCGTAGACGAAAAATCTACGCAAAAATGGATGAAAAATAACAGGCTGTTTTTTTTAGCAAAATGAGAAGTTTCGAAGATTGTTTTCTATGATTGATATTTACATGAAAACGATATGAGCGACATTGGAAATGTAGCGGCGATAAAATGAAGTTTTCGGAGTCGCATTCCAAAAGGACATTTCAGTTTGCTTATTGCTGAGTTTGTCGCCAGTCAGATCATACAGTTTTTCACTTATAAGTGATTTCAACATTACTTTTGAACATTTCAGTTTAGAATGTCAAACTGTGCTGACCTTTCTATCCAAATATTTTTGACCATTCATCATAAATCATTGAACACCAAAACAACGCTTCCGACTTGCGGAACTTGATTACGAGAAAATAAAAGTGTTCGCGAAGTTCAGAGAGCACTTCGTCCGTCCATTTTACGGTCGATATAATCAGCCAAGTGAGCAATGGATATTTATACTGATTTTCAGAGAATCATTTAATAAATAATGGATGGTCAGAAAATCCCAGCGATCTTTTATTCACTTCGTGGTCAGGTTTTCGAAAAAAAAAATTGAAATCACCGAAATAATCTAGCGATTCTCAAATGATTAGCGATTGGATATGACGTACGCGTTAGCATTCATTTCATTGGTTTAATATTGAATTTCAGTTTACAGCGATACCAACTCGCCACTCTGTTGTGAATCGCCATACCCGCCATTTATGCTTGCTCATACTTCATTATGGTGCGACGTTTGAACTTTCCAGTAAAGAAATCGCATCTTCATTATTTACAAGAAAAATAATTACCTGGAATTTTGATTGAATAATTGGATGAGTATACAGGGAGTCTATAAACAAATGCGAGGAATTTAAAGAAGAGTTCCTATAATTTTTTTTCGAATCGACCTCCCCTTCAACCTTTGGAAGGCGATGACGATGTGACAGTTTCTAATTTTTTCACGGCTTCTTAAACACACTGGGCCATAATACTATTCATAATATGAAAAACCAAGTAGATGTTACTCACACAATTTTTTTAGATCTCACAACTTTATTATAAGGGGTGGAAAATAACAACCACCTATTATATCTGTTCAAAACTTGTTTTCGAAAAAATAAAATTGTCTTATGGTTTCCCATTCAATTCTGGAGAAACAAAGTCTCCTGCGAAATATCGATACAGTCGATACTTCTCTCGGAAAAAATAGAAACTTACAAGCAGGTATGATCACTGCTCATCCATTTCATCGTATAAATGTTTCATAAAATGAGTATTCTAAGATATGTCTATGACAGGAAATGAAGATGATCTATGAATCTTTCTGAAGGTTTGATGAACAGTGATCAGAAAATCTTGTAAGTTTTTATTTATTCCGAGAAAAGTATCGACTGTATCGAAATTTTGCAGGAGAATTTTTTCTCCAGAATTGAATGGGAAACCATAAGAGAATTTGATTTATCGAAAATCTATCCCACGAAAATAATTTTTGAATGAAAATCATAGGGGGTTGTTATTTTCAACCTCTAATAATAAAGTTATGAGATCTGAAAAATTGTGTTAGTAACATCTACTTAGTGCTTCATATTATAGTTTCATGACTCAGTGTTTTTAAGAAGCCGTAAAAAAATTTAAGACTGTCAACTAGTCATCGCCCTCCAAAGACTGTTTCTTTGAAGGGGGTTCGATTTCGAAAAAAAATTCTATGAACCACCCCTGCTTATTTTCATCAAGGAATCCTCTCCCAAAGTCCCTCGCATTTGTTTACAGACACCCTGTTTATTCAATACTTCTCCTAATTATGTTCTCTCTCGGCATCCATCATTACAAAATGTAGATTTGAATTGGCCAACGTTTCTGATCGGAATAAGTGGATAGCTCTCTCTTTAAGACTCGTTGTTAATTCAATTCTGTATAAAATTAGGGTAATATTCGAAGTTTCTGTCATCTTGAAAAATATCAGAAACATAAAGACCACTAGAACTAATAAGCAATTGGAATACACATCACCTCAATTAGAAAGTCATATTTGAACTTTTTCTTGAAATTCCTTCGATATTCGAAAGAGGCAAGGGAGATCTATCAAGCTGGCTCTCCAAGTAATGATCTTTCATATGTCGACTGATCCACAATACTGAGCAATTAAATTTTAACAGCAGTATTCCCTCTGAATATCAAATTCAATTTCAAACTTATAATTAAAACTCACTACAAAAATAGTTGTAATCGAATCAGACAAAACATTGGGACATATTGTAAAATAACCCTAACTTGAACTTCCGAAGGTCTGCATTATCATTAACAAGTCCATTTCAGTTTTTATCCAAGACGTTGAGTTTTAGCTTTAATTCAATCCAATACTTAACCTCATCATAATTTGCACAACAGAACAATCAGAAAAAACGTTATCTTCCTGAAACTTCACCTATAAAATCACCTGCTATATTTTTCCTTTCCGAAACCATTCAAACTTCCAGACCTAAAGTTCGCACATTTCAATATCATTTCCTACAAAACCGGCCACGCAACTTCTTATCAAAAATTCAATCTGACAGGATTAACCTCTCGCCCTAAGCGTGAAATTGGGGCAACCAAAACCAACTAACACAACAGCTATTAGGCGGCCATACTCAGAATTGAACGTGCGTGACCCACCAGAGAGTAACTCATGTTAAAACTTATTAGATTAGCCATAAAATTGTATAACCGGCAAGGAAGGACCATCGCTGTCTGAAGCTTTATATTCGTCTCACACGAAAGTGGAAATGATAGTTAAAGTTAGTCCATTCATGAACATTGGGAAGGGTCCACGCTTCACGAGGGAGTTGGCTTTGGCTGCTGGTGTCTTTGACACCTGGCATGCGAAAACTTGATAGTTTATGAGAGAGTCTCGAAGAAGGTATCAGCTGCATTAGTAGCAGACATCGATGGCTAATGATGATCGCTTGGATCGGGACTCCTTGATATCTTTATCAGATTCGAAAATTACTGCGCGTTTGTTCCTTGAAGAACAGCGTGCTTCAGTAAATACACAATCGACGAGATATTACACCAAAATAACACCCAGCGGTGTCTATTCAACACCATAGGTGCAGGGTGCAGTGTTCAATTGACACTGTGAAGATGAATATATTTTACACCGGCAGCTGTTGATGTTTGACTTCGGAAAGGTGTAAAAATACTTTTTCGCGTTGTACAAAGAGCATCTCGTGGTGTAATTTCTTCAACAAATAATGTTCAATTCAACCGAACAGAGTATCAATTTTGACTCTGAAAGAGTATGAGATGTGTAATTTTTAAAAATAAAATTTATTCGAAAAGATGAGAGAAAATAACATTTCGAATATAAAAGTAATTGCAATGGAAGTAGGTAAAATAATAGTTGAATTAGACTGCCACTTTCATTTGCCAGTTAGCCAGTTTGAAATTGGAGCATTCTGTTTCTATTCCAGCTACCATTGTAATGATATGAATTTCATGGGATTTTAAACACATATTTGAATATATCTTACCCACAACGGCCATTTGAAAGTAACGTAGATATTATTATACTCACTCTGAAACAAAATCCTTGATATCAGAATTGTTATTGATCATTGTGGATGTTTCAGTATTCTATCTTTATGGACACCGACATAATATCACTCTTCCTTTATTGATGTATCGTTTCAAAGTTAAACACACTAAACTGTCACAAATATATTGGCGATTCACCGACTACCGTTAGATTAGTACTTGATTCCGGGCTTGAATAGGTAAGACAAGTATTGACAAGCCTGGCTGGAACAAAATAAACTAATGGCGGAACCAGACGCATACGTTAATTTGGCGTCTTATTATTCAAACGCTTTCTTATGGTGTGGTACGGTGATGTCTCAACCACTTGCGGATTCATTGTTGAACACCAGATGGCATTAAACATTGACAATCAGGGCTATTCACTAAGCAAAGTTGTTAAGGATAGCTACTGAAAATAGTCGTTATGTTCAAGGTCAGTTGCTAAGTGCTAAATTGGTATTCACTATTTGAGAAAGTCGCTATTGAAGTTGCTAACTATAACAACTAGTGGCTATAAAGAGTGGTTCACTGGCAACTGCTTCAGAGGTGTTGTTAACGATAACTACTTGCGTTCATTGACAAAGAATGACTCTTTTTATAGATGCAGAGCGTAATACTCTAGAAGCAGCATTATACAGAGTGTCATAAAACGAACAGAAATATTATAAAAAGGACGTTTGGTGTTCTTAAAAGTCGCTTCAAATGTTAACTGAAACAGAGTACTGCATTTTACAGGATGTTCATAAATTGAACGTAGGAACGAAAAGGGGAGATTCGAGTAATTTCAAGAAAAAAAGTCCTACAGCCATGGGGTCGCAAACGTTTCGTTTTCAAGATACAGGGTGTTGAAGTTTTACCCAATAACTGACTAAAAAAGTAGTACGCTACTGAGATATTTTAAACTATCAAATTTTTTCAATTCTTCGTTCACTTTAGGACAAAAAACTATCTTTTTTTTCGTATGGGCGCCATTTTATGTAAAAAGTAAAACATTCCAGACTATTCAAATGCAAGAAAATGATACTATTTTAACATCAGAAAGCAAAACAAGAAAAACTTCCAGAGTTGATCATTTCAGATGATATTCTTAACATAGCTACTAGAATTTTTATTATGAATATATTTTTTCTTTGTTTCTTTGTTGAATGTTATGGAAAATATGTTAGGTTAGGTTAGTTCTATAAATTACTCTACATAATGAAAAAACCCAATAAATAAAATATGATACAAAGAACCCACATTTACAATAACAGAATACAGAAATATTAATAAAGCCTGATCAGAAGTGGACATTTATTAAAATGCATCTACAACAACTGATATAAAATTTTTCTGAATTTTTAATCGCTGAAACTTCTAAATTCAACAGAAATTTACATTAACCTCTATTTTTTGACATTGACAAACAACAAGAACTGTCAAAGAAACGGACATTAGAACTATTTTGCGACGCTGCCACGTCTATTTTCACGAAGGTTGCTATCTAGTTGTTACGATAACAACAGTTGCCAACGGTTTATTAGAGAATACTGAAAGTGGTTACTGATAACCACTGGTGGTTATCGAAGGTTGTTATCAGAGTTGCTATTGTTAACAACTGCGATAACCACTCAAGTTAGTGAATAGCCCTGAATGTCTTTGGACCGGTGTTGAACCATATAAAACGAAGTTTTTCAAATTCACCACTGTCAATGGTGTCATAGTTAACACCATTCGGTGACAAATAGTTGAACTACTCGAAGGTGGAAAAATTTACTCCCTCAAATGTTTTACTGTGTGTGGCGATTTTTACCTTTTTGTGAATTTCTGATTCGTAATAGAAAACAGCTAATTTTTTGAAAATTACTCGACTCTAAATATTTAATGGTTATTTTTTCAAGCTAAGGGGGTATTCTTCTTTTTTGGCGAAAAAGTATTCACTGAAAATTCTGATAACCCATGACATACAGGGTCGTGAATAGCTGCATCTGTCTTCCCCATAAAATCTTGGGAAAAAATTCAGAATTACTTGAAAAAAGTATCATAAACT
Source organism: Propylea japonica (assembly GCA_013421045.1). NCBI lineage: Eukaryota > Metazoa > Arthropoda > Insecta > Coleoptera > Coccinellidae > Propylea > Propylea japonica. The sequence goes on from CM024244.1 coordinate 10,255,148, forward strand.
TGGTGTACATATGTAAGGAAAAACTGCCCTGTTTTTTTTAAAATTTCTTGAAGGTGAATACGTCAATAACTCTATCATACAATCAAAAACTATGGTCGAAAAACTGAAGATGTAACAGACTTTTTCGAGCTCATGAAGGAATTATTGACATATGTTCCTTATGACTCCCTTTTGTAGTTTTCATGAAAAAATGTTTGTCAATGATAATTTGATTGAAATAAGAAACAAAAATCATCTCAAGATGAACTATTGTTAATTCAGAAAAATTGGGCTAATTTTTTCTAGAAAAATTGTAATTCAAAATAAATCAAAATTGAAATATTCATTACTTTATTTATGTTGAATGTTATTCAACATCATGACTGATAAAAAACGTATACAGAGGCGAAGAGTTTGTTCGATTTAGATGTATTGAAATTTTTATACCCCCATGAAACTCTTCAACATTCATTCAATAAATTCATAATAAAACTGTGTAACCCGCATTGAGCACCTTCCTCTTTTTCTTTCTATTCGTCTCACGCGAAAGCGGAATGATAATAAGACTTAGTCCATTCATGAGGACCGGTGCACCCTACTCCGCATGAGGGTGTATTTTAAGGGTGTCTGAGACACCTGGTTTGCTAGAGCTTGGAGTTTTACGAGCGGGGTGGTTGGTTTTATCTTTATCAGGACTGTGAAATTGACCTAACCATATCAAACTGGAGGGATTCAACGATTTTCGCGGCATACGAATCACCGAAAAATGAAAAGTTCATGTTAAAGATGTGGCACTTGTGGGGTATGTACGATTCCCTTGGAAACAGGATAGATATTCTTTTAGAGTATTTGTTTCCCATTTCCGATACTGGAAGTTGAGGAATGAGTTTCTTTTTCTTAAGTGACCAATATTCGGGATGTGTGGAAACTCCACATGATTCTTCGAAAGTCATTTTAATTTGGAATCAGTCTTAATTTAGTTTCTCGAACTTGATATTTTTTTCTTTCAAAGTTTCCATCTCATTGTTTGATTTTGTGATTGATTTCATCTTCATCACGGCTGTGAAATTGGCCTTATAATTTCAAATTGGAGGGATTCAACGATTTTCGCGGCATACAAATCACCGAAAAATGAAAAGTTCATGTTGAAAGTGTGGCATTTGTGGGGCTCTTTATAGGGGTGTACGACTTCCTTGGAAACATGATGAATATTCTTTTAGAGTATTTGTTTTCCATTTCCGATACTGATAGCTGAGGAATGAGTACCTGAAATAACTTCAAAATGTGTTTAGCGACGTTTCGCAAACTCTCGTTTGCTTCATCAGGCCTAAAAGTATCATATAAATGGCATAAATACAAAACACTTACAGTAGAAATATAGAGAAATACTTCTATAAATAATAGATTCAAATGTTTATTCAAATACGACGGCATCAACCATATATTTCACGTCTAATTATCATCATCTGCTCAAGAGATTTCGAGAGCTTAGTTGAAAGTTCAAGAATATCTACACCCAAAACTAATTACAGAAAATCAAGCTGATGCTGAAAACAAATAAATACAGTAAAATAATATCAAGGTTTGCAACACAAAATGGTCTTAATTTTCCTTCAATGATATTTCTTTCACTTTTTTTCCAACAAGCTGGAACAACACTATAAATGCATACTCGTATCTTAGATTTGGTCCAGAATTATAGAGTTTGCTCAGGTGTTCAGTATCAGATATAAAATATTTTAATATTTGTAGTTGAGGAATAAGTGTTTTTGAGTGACCAATATTCAGGATGTGTGGAAACTCCACATTATTCTACGTCATTAAAATTTCGTTGAAATAGTCGTTGATTCGTTGTTTTAGTTTCCGGAATTTGAAGTTTTCTTTCTTTCACAGTTTTCACAGAAAATGTGAGCTAGAAAAAAAACAGTAGTTTTCAGCAGATGTTAATCGAAAGGTGGATGAAAATAGTTTGCATCCTTGTCTCTACGTTCAAAAGTAAACTCCCGAGTCTCGGTAAGATATTTCAATATTGATATCAATCCATCAAATGGTTTTTTTAGCGATGCAGTAAACTCAGCTCAAAAACTGCTCCTTGTTCAACAAAAATTTATTCAGAATTATAATAATAATAACATTTATTTGTTTCCCATGTGTGTAAAAAAACTTTTAATATAAATGATAAATGTTCATACCATCCCGGACGGTGAAATGCACCTAGGCATATTGCCTGTATTGTGCCCCTCACTCGCCCTTGGATGAGCTGCATTCAATACCATTGAGAGAGTGGCATATTTTCATAAAAGAAAAAAAAAACGAAAACAACTACCTTTCAACAAATTAGAAGAATAGAAGAGACAGCAGAAAGAAGGGGTGGGTGTAAAAGAGAAAAAAAAAATTGAACTTGTTATTCCGCCCAGTTCCTTATAATAATGCGTTTTCCGATCATTTCATCACCGAATCCAAACATTTGAAAGTTTCGAATATTCAAATTATAAAGGTTGAGTTTACATACAGTCAATGAGTTGAAGAACCTTTTATCATAGATAAATGAAAATTTCATTTATATCTCAGTATTTCTATTTCAAGTTGAAGGTTCAAAATATTCAAGTTATTTCATTCTCTACTTTCGTGAACTTCGTAAGGAAAAAAGCTATTGTCGGAACGCTGAGAAGCGCCTGCTTTGTGTTTCAACTGATCGATGCCTGTAATTTCTAGATCTTCATTACTTATGTTTGTACATCATTTCAAAAGCGTATAAAAATTGCTATATTTTTTAACTGACTGATGCGTATAATTTCTAAATCTTCATAACCTATGTTTGTACCTCATTTCTCCTGATTAAATTCAAAAGCGTATAAAAAATATCTCATTAATGTCTCATCAACCGCCATAAAACCTAATTTCGCAACTAGGGGAACCATCAGCAAGGGAATGTTTAAAAAATATTGATGGAAATTCATGTGCTATAGCGCGTATAGCACCTTGAGCATTGAACCCAGCTTGTATAATAAAATCCTAATTATATTCCTAAACCAAATTACTTTAATAAAATTTAACGGTTATGCAAGCAGAACCGTAAAGTGAATTTAATGGATTTCAGAGTGGAGGCTTAATATTCTCTAAACATCATACTGACATCAGTATTATCTGAATATATGCGTGCATAAACCTTTTCGGGGCCATAAATTTCCGATATTCTGTTCCGACACTGTTCCAGACTCTTCTCGTTTGGTCAATGGACTGATGCTCTGGATGATGATTTACCTTTCAGAATGTGATATAAACATAGAGATGGCTCTACGCGTAAATAGTACTGCATTGTAATCAACCAAGCATTAGAGTGAGATGGAAAGCATTTCACTGACACACTGGGGTTAAGTAAACAATTGGTTATATTTGCATTTCTCCAATTCCTGAATATAATACAACATTTTCGTAATTTTGCCCTAGCTATAATAAACGGAATAGCCTTAAGCAAAGATTAACTGCCACCAAATCATTGAAATAACTCAGTTTATGAACGTCAAATCGAAATGAAAATGTGAACACATCGCATCAAGAAACTAAACACCAACAGACAATGTTGCCAAACTAAGAGAATTATCTGTAACAGACGCAAGCCATTAGTATCAGAGTAGGGGAGCGGTAAACCAATTATCCCAATACGGAATAAACATACGGCACGATTTCGCAACGCCGGTAGTTTGTTCGCGCGTATAAACAGATTCTACTTGGCTGCATAACAACTGCGTGTAGGCAACTCTCGGCTTATTTTTTATTCTGAGATTTACCTAATAAATTTCAGATTAAAATTCACGTTCGGGTTGTGTTGTTCAAATCATCAACCTGACTTTGGAGTTCATATTCAAGGTAAAATGTAAAATCGATAACAGGACTAAAAAATAATGCGGAAATAGAGAAGAAACGGAACATATCATTCATACTGGGTTCATCTGAATAATAAAAAAAAATGGTAACGGTGATTTCTCAGATCATTTTATGAAAAAAGATTTCCATAAATGTAGGTCCGAATATGCAATATTTCCGAGATACAGGGTGTTGGGGTTTTACTTGAAATTGACTAAAAGAGTAGTACACCACAGAAATATTTTAAAGCAACAATTATTTATTTTTGAATTCTTCGTTCCATTTGTGCCTTAAATCTATTCTTACTTTTTTTCGTGTGGGGCACCGTTTTTGGGTGAAAAAATAAAAATTTTAACGTAACGCTCTACTACAAAAAAGCGTAAGATGTTTCATTCTCTTATACATTTAAAAGCATATGAAAGGAGCATTCAAAAATGAATGTTGTATTAAGTAAAGCTTCTATTATATCTGTTATATAGTATACGTTTACTTTATAAATCATATAAATAAATGAGTTTTTTCTCTGTCCGTGCCATAGATCTATAATTACTATGGATGCAGAATCACGTGACCTAACAGAAGATCGACGACTTGGATACATAAGAGGGAGAAAGACATATGCGGTCTTATCGAAAAGAAAAGAGATGAAGCAAGTTTGTGGGCAACTTGTCAAAATCATATGGAATATGTAAACAAATATTTATGTGACCACAGACATTGCTGTGCCCACAAGGAGTTGATGCCTTGAATAATTATAATTCAACTGACATTGCCCATAGAACAAGTATGACATTGCCCACAATAGCTCCATCACATTCAACCAAGTGACCTCTCTTTCTCATGCGGTGTCCATTCTTATTAGGTCTATGGTCCGTGCATATGAATGCGCAGATGTTTATGATGTAACAATATCAAAAGAAGACAAACTGAAATGTAGAAAACTGAACGAAGCAGTTTTCATATCCGTAACCTAAAACCCCATCAGTCAACTGCCAGTTGATTTCGAGAACATCTGGTTTCGAATAATTAGATCCAACTCAAAAAATATCGAATGCAATTCCGCAAATAATAAGTATAAATTCGAAATATTTCAGCGATGCTGCAGTTAGGGCAGCATTTCTAGTTTCGAGGTTTTTTTTGATGTTCGGACATCATCAGTTTCGGATGATCGTCATTTTAATTCCGAACACTGTCTAGCCCAAACTTCATGCTCGGTATATTAATTATTTATACGGAAAATGGATATCCCGGTACTATAATGGAGGACGGAGGATACATCTCTAACTAAACTATAATTTGCTTTCGTCTCCTAACTTCATGAGAGAAACATGTCCGAAACATTATCCCATATACAATCTAGTTATCCTATATCCTATTCACCTTTCGACCCTAGTGCTAATGTTGAGACTCACTGGGTGAAAATCAGATATTTCATCCTCTGACTTCGTAGCGAGATTCAACTCAAAATTTGACTGGATTAAAAAGTGACATACGTTCATTTAACTGAGGAAATTAGCGAAGAAGGAAATTTCTATAATCTCCTCATATATTCTGATGAAGGAAAAGTGAAAATATCCGGTAAAAGAATACTACAAGCTGAAAAGAATTTCCACAGAATATTTCTTAACGTACTTTGTTAACAAAGTGAAAAATTGTGGTTGTGAATTAAAAGACTGAAACTGGTTACGATATTAACAAACCAGCATTTTTTCTCTCGGGCTCGTTAAGTTCGCTGTTCGTAATCATTGGTGCTCATGGTGAATTTTTTAATTTGAATGTAGATATGCACTTTTCTGTAATGTTCCGTGGATATCTTTTCGGTTGTTGAAACAGTCCATGTGTTTTCCTCAGTTGATTGATGGGAAAAAAACAAAATTTGTAATTCGTTCATTTCATATAACTACCTTATAATATTCAAGGTATCTCAATAGTCAATACTCGATACAACGACAAAAGTGGAGGTGCCTTTTGTGAACGCTTTCAAGAACAGTCCAGATTCGATCGAGTTGAAATTATTTGTTTCTTTTCCTTATTTATTTGATACACTATTCATAGTTTCTTTAGTTGCTCTTTATTTTTGAATGTATTGAAATTGGGTTTACAGATTCAAAAATCTCCACCTTTGTTATTATTTAACTGAATCAATAAATAAATAAATTCATGAAAGGATGATTAGATGAATAAATACATAAATATTTAAATGAATCAACGAATAAACAATAAAAACAAAGATTCCGTAATAATAATGAATGAATAAGTGAATAAATGAATGAATAAATAAATGAATATTTTATTCCATAAATTACAGTGATACAACAAATAAATGTTAATCAGTTAATTAGTTAACTAATTCAGAAGCTTCATTGTTGATTCAGTTTCATTGTTAAGAGTTTCTGCAAATGAATATGCTGATATCATTATGGCGATGGCGACTCATTCAAAGCTTGTGGATGCAATTAATTAATCATTCTACAAATTTTATTCAGTCGTCAGACTATTCATTTGTAAGCTCAACCTGCTCACCAAAATTCATTTGATTGAATTGAATTAGTACAGAAACTTCATGTCCGATCACTTGGAAACCAATCTTCATAGGTAAAAAAATATTCATGAAAAATATCAGTTTGTGATCTCGAAAGGTCCTTTATCATGCAATGGATGATATGAATATTCGAAAACGGTTTGCCATCACAGCTACCTGCAGTAATGGTTCGTCGTCAGAACTACCTCGAGTAATTTCACTTTTCCGTAGGAACATAATTCCTTTCATCCTCCTATGATGATCACACACATCTCAGAGCTGCGTACGAGATAGCTAGCGTCCTCTATGAGAAGCCTACTTGCACGTCATCCCCCAGCCAACCCCAATTAAACTTTCACTTCCACCTGTACTTTACCCATCTTGGTAAAGCAGTAAAGCAGATCAAAAGGATGGAACATCGATGCAGTTCACTTGATTTAGCGTTGGTCTCATCGTTTGGAGGTCGACCTATCATATAAACATGCGTTTAAAAATAATCCCCCTTTTTTCAATCATGTTGACCAGTTGAATCAACGCACAATCCAATCAGTCTACATCGGCAACTCTATCGATTTGTTTGCTTGTGTTACTGTACAGAATCTGGTAATTTCCGTGGTGAATTAGTTTACACAGATGTTGAAGAGGATGTATCTAGCCAGTTCTGTCGTTACTTCGTTGTCTTCCTGGAATGTTTGAGTTTTGATGGGTTAAAGACTCTGGGATCAACGAAAGCTGAAAAGTTTTATTGACAATTATAATTGTTCGTTCGTTCCATTCCTCTCATTCATGTGTAGAATGACCCAATTTCAGATGAAAATATTGAAACGATGATGATTTTGATACCACAATCCTATTTTAACATTTCTGATCTTTCATTTTTCATTCTTATAGATCTCCGAATTAAATCATTGATGAGATGTTTCCTTTTCTGTAGTTTTTCCGAATTTCATTACTATATTGTGCTAGCTTCGACTATTTCAAAGTTAGTTTCTAGCTGTTTTAGGTTACATCGCACTGTGTTAATTCCTACCTACTTGTTTATTCTGCAAGTAGTGCACTTATTGATTTCTTAGTGATGACCACGGAAATTTCTTTTTTATGTAATACTTGATGTTATGAGAGTATTTTCATTCCAAGTGGTAGGCTAGATTTGTCAGTCTGTTGAGCTAACCTTTATGGCCCTAGAAATGGAAATGAATGTATTTCTGAACAGTATAGCTGCTCCGAATAACAGATTGCATGATTCACAATGTAGAATGATTCATACAAATCTAGAAACAGGCACAATATCCTATACTTCGAATTCAATGTTAACACGACCGACGAAACACCGTTCATAAGGCCAAAAAGAGAAGAAAATCAATCCTCCCTCACGACATGCATCTTTAAGCCATAATAGCAACCACTCTTGAGGGTCTAATCACGCGTGAACATAGCGCAGCACAAGCACATTCGAAATACTCGTACAACTCGTTCGTTTCAGGTGTTCGGTTGACGGGAATCTTCAGGTCGCTGAACACTCCGTCTAAACTGCACATTTCATTGCACCTACCGATCGATGCAAAGCATAATGGCCATAAGAAGTGCATGCGATAGAAGCGTGCCATTTACTCTGTCAAATGATGTAATGATGGTGATTCACAATGTCGAATGATTCCTTCAAACTCTAGAAACTGGTTTGATATCGAATCCTTCGAGTTGAATAGCATCGTTCAAATTACCAACAAGAACAAGAAAATCGATCGCGTTCATCCTTCCTCACGAAATGTATCTTCAACCACTCTTGAGGCTCCAATCCACGACACATCAGTTCCTTATCTTCAGCAAAGTGATGTCAATTTCATCATCAATTTTTACTCTCCGTTTCAGATATTCGAGATAATTTTGGATCAATTTGGGTTACTTGTCTCTCATTGTTCAATAACTTAGATTTTGGATTAGAGGGGACCTAACATTCTTCCTTGGGATACTCCACAACTCTTCTCCTGTTCATCTTCAGAACTGAGATCTCACTTTCAAATAATATTTGTCTCTGATAGCGAAGCCTTCGAATTGAATAACACCGTTTAATTAGCCAACAAGAAGAAGAAAATCAATCGCGTCATCCTTCTTCAAGACATGCATCTTCACCACTCTTGAAGCTCCAATCCACGAGTCATCTGTTCTTTATCTTCAGAAGTTTACTATGTTAAATGATGTAATGATGATGATTCACAATGTCGAATGATTCCTACAAACTGGCTTGGTATCGAAGCCTTCGAATAAAATAACACCGTTCAAATAGCCAACAAGGAGAAGAAAATCAATCGCGTCATCTTCCCTCACGACATGCATATTCAAGCCATAATAGCAACCACTCTTGAGGGTCTAATCACGCGTGAACATAGCGCAGCACATGCACATTCAAAATACTCGTACAACTCGTTCGTTTCAGGTGTTCGGTTGACGGGAATCTTCAGGTCGCTGAACACTCGTCTAAACTGCACATCTCATTGCACCTACCGATCGATGCAAAGCGTAATGGCCATAAGAAGTTCGTGCGATAGAAGCGTGCCAAATTTAATATGTCAAATGATGTAATGATGATGATTCACAATATCGAATGAGTCCTACAAACTCTAGAAACTGGCTTGATATCGAAGCCTTCGAATTGAATAAGAAAATCGATCGCGTTCATCCTTCCTCACGAAATCACTCCTGAGGCTCCAATCCACGACTCATCAGTTCTTTATCTTCAGAAAAGAGATGTCAATTTCATCATTAAGTCTTACTTTCCGTTTCCGATCTTCGAGATAACTTTGCATCAATGTGGGTTACTTGTCTTTCAAACCATTGTTCAATAACTCAGATATTGGATCAAAGGGGACCTAACATTCTTCGTTGGGGTACTCCACAACTCCTCTTCTCTTCATCTTTAGAACTGAGATCTCACTTTCCATATTGACTTTCAATCTTCGTTTTTGGTCTTCGAGATAACTTTGAATTTAGGTAACAGACTTGCATGGCTCACAATGTAAAATGATTCATACAAATCTAGAAACAGGCACAATATCGAATACTTCGAGTTAAATGATAACACGAAGGAAAAGAGAAGAAAATCAATCCTCCGTCACGACATGCATCTTCAAGCCATAATAGCAACCACTCTTGAGGGTCTAATCACGCGCAGCACATGCAAATTCAAAATACTCGTACAACTCGTTCGTTTCAGGTGTTCGGTTGACGGGAATCTTCAGGTCGCTGAACACTCCGTTTAAACTGCACATCTCATTGCACCTACCGATCGATGCAAAGCGTAATAGCCATAAGAAGTGCGTGAATAGAAGCGTGCCAAATTTACCATGTCAAATGATGTAATGATGATTCACAATGGGAAATGATACCTACGAAATCTAGAAACTGGCTTGACATCGAATCCATCGAATTGAATAACATCGTTCAAACTGCCAACAAAAACAAGAAAATCGATCGCGTTCATCCTTCCTCACGAAATGTATCTTCAACTACTCTTGAGGCTCCAATCCACGACTCATCAGTTCTTTATCTTCAGAAAAGAGATGTTAATTTCAACATCAACTTTTACTTTACGTTTCCGATCTTCGAGATAGCTTTGGATCAATTTCGGTTGTCTTTCAAACCATTATTCATTATCTTAGATTTTGTATCAGAGGGGAACTAACATTCTTCCTTTGGGTACTCCAAAACTCCTCTCCCCATCATCTTTAGAACTCAAATCTCACTTCCAAATGAAATTTTTCTCTGATATCGAAGCCTTCGAATTGAATAGCGCCGTTTAAATAACCCACAAGAAGAAGAAAATTAATCGCCTCACCTCCCTCACATGCTTCTTCAACCACTCTTGATGCTCCAATCCACGAGTCAGCTATTCTTTATCTTCATTAATTTACTTTGTCAAATGATGTAATGATGATGATTCACAATGTCGAATGATTCCTACAAACTCTCTCCTAGAAACTGGCTTGATATCGAAGCCTTAAAGACCGTTTAAATAGCCAAAAAGAAGAAGAAAATCAATTGCGTCATGCATCTTCAAGCCATAACAGCAACCACTCTTGAGGGTCTAATCACGCGTGAACATAGCGCAGCACATGCACATTCAAAATACTCGTACAACTCGTTCGTTTCAGGTGTTCGGTTGACGGGAATCTTCAGGTCGCTGAACACTCCGTCTAAACTGCACATCTCATTGCACCTACCGATCGATGCAAAGCGTAATGGCCATAAGAAGTGCGTGCGATAGAAGCGTGCCATTGGCTGCGTCCCCGTAGCCCTCGCACACCGCTCACCTCGTCGACGCGTCAGATCGTTCGGTTCGTTCGAAGGGTGCGTACGTCAGGACGCGAGGGCTGTTGCGTTGTTGCCATCCTACCAACTCTGTAAAGTGACGTCCGCCGGTCGTTCTCTCGCGTATATCTCTTGTTTTTCGCGCACGGAGTTTTAAACGGCAGTCCATATGGTGCAGGTTCTCGAAGTGGTCAGGTCGAGTCCTTTCGACTTGCCAAATTTTGTAAGTATTTCACAATTCTGTCTATTTTCATCAGTTTAATTCGGGCGTTATGACCCCTATTGTCTCACCCCCTTCCCCTCGCTTATCTCCGGCAGCCAGACGAGGGGAGATATTTTCTGACGAGGACGTTTTCACTTTTTCATTCGACGCTGAAAGTGACGTATAATGTTCGTTGTTGAGTAATAGCATGCATTATGAATTTGTGAAGTATAAGCGTCTTTGATTTAACTGATGTTGGGAAGGAAGCCTGTTGCTGTTTTGTTGAACTTTTGCTATAATTGTGTGAATACACGGCGGAAACTTCTCTAGACTTGCGTCTTCTCCAGATTAATATCATATCTATCTATATATATATATATATTTACAACTTATGTTCAAATTGATCTATGGAAACCTTTTTATTTCGATTCCCTCAATTACGAAATAATATCTGAAAAAGTTGATAAGTTTGTTTCTGTAGCCTTCAATTCGTCTGAAAATGAGTCCTTTTTCGATATAAATCTTCAATACGCATTTATTTTTCTCCTTATACTGTCTTTATACGTAATTTATACCGAGAAACTAAAATACTTCTCGACTTTTTTTTGATGATATTATTTCAATTCCATGATACCCATAGTATGCAGTATTTGATGAATGCGAACATTTTCAATTCTTCAAAATCGGTTACATTTAGTTAGATTGAAATTTTACAAAGTAATCTGAAAAAATTGTGAATTTTTTAATCATTCTTCAAAAAACTGAACCAAAATAATATATCATCTCTCGAAAACAAAATTTCAATGTGTTGCGGTGCTTTGAATGGAAGTGAATAATTGAATAGATCTCATCCTTAGTTTCATCTTCTTCAAATTTTGCTACTTGAAATTCTTCAAATCCCTGAAATAACTTCTTCATTTTCTTTTCAACATATTTGAATTTAGAGAATAAAGGAAATTAAAACATTATTCTCGTAGAAAGGCTGACTCTCATTTTCGATCATTCGAAAACTTGAAGAAGAATATCAAAAGCTTTCTGTACATGTATTAGTAATAATTATTAAACAGCAAGTTTTTCAAACTCTCCACACAAAGTGAATGATCAATAGTTGATACCGATATCAAATCAGCTTGTTTCGACCGCGCTAAAATGAAATATTTTAATTCCACCCTATGCGAAAACATCAGGTAACAAATATGTAGAACCTTGTTTTGTGTTCAAATCTTCATCATGTAAAGTGAAACCAAATGAATATTATCCGTGTTACTGAATGATCAAAGTCATCCATATTACACGATTCCCCGTCTAGGTAGATTATCATCAATTTCTATTCAACCGAACAGGATTATTTGGATGTGTAGTACCCATCAACCCTTTGAACGGAGCTTGTTATTGAAACGACGGACATATATACTCAATGCCTGTGTGATGTTTGTCAGGAACGAAAACGCACAAGATCAATAAATTTCAATAGAAAGTCAGTGAATTAAAAGAATTAAAATATTACTGTCATATAGGGGCTGATTCTCTCATTCGATCATTCGAAGCTCATTCGAGCTTGTTGCGACAGCATTTGTCTTCTTCCTAATAACTATGCAGAACCATGTCGACAATTTCTACTGATCAATAACTTATTTTTCGCAAGAAATGTACGAGTACCAAAACCTATCACAGCAACCTCTAACATCCCTACATGAAAAAAAAATGATGCCGATGTCGAAATTTTACGATAGATATCTGACTTATAGAAAAGTAAGAAGTAATAATATGAACATAGAGATGCTCCTACGCGTGAATAGTACTGCATTCTAATCAACCAAGCTCTAGAGTGACATGAAAAGCATTTTACTTCGAAACTGGAGTTTGGTACCTAAACAATTAGTTACATTTTCATTTCTCCATTTTCTGAATAATATATAATTAAAGATTTTCATAAATCTAAAATAGCTAAAATTACCGAAATACTCTTAAGGAACAATAAATTGCCAACAAGTCCGTAAAATAATTCAGTTTATGAACTAAACAGTACCATAACAATCTTGCCAAACTGAAGAATCTATAGCAGACTCTAGCTGTTAATACCATAGTAGAGGAGCCGTAGACCAATTATCCCAATATGGAATAAAGATACGGCACAATTTCTCAATGCCGAATGTTGTTCTTGTTCATAAACATATTCTACTTGGCTGCTTCAACAAATGTGCGAAGGCATATCTAGGTTTACTTTTTACTCGGTCCAACTCATCCCAGCCAAGTTGTTTCTATTGCACATTTAGCTAAAATGAAATATTTGGGTTTCACCCTCTGCGAAAACACGAAACAAATACGGTGGAATTTCCCTATAACGAACGTCTGTATAACGAATTTCGTACAAGACATTGCACCTTCAATCCAAATTCCATGTTGAAAACACCCTCTAAAACGAAGTAAATTCTCTATATATCGAAATATTCAAAGAATATCACCCTTTGAATGGGTATTGGTAAGTAGGTATAAGGGTGGGTTTTTTCCCAATTTTTTTCGGACGTACGTAATAAATCCAGACCTTCAACTAAATCATTACAGCAGGCAGAGATATTCATCTGAAACAGTTTTGAATACACCCCTGGCTGTTTGGTTTCAATCTAACCATATTACGCTAGTGTGAAAGTGTGAATGTCTAAAAGGATGTGCTTAAGTTTGAATGATAAATTTAAATTCATCAGTGAAGTCGACCGCGACAATGCCGACTATAGAAACAAATTTTCTGTATAACGAAATTTCTTTATAAAGATTTTTTTTTGCGAATTCGTCTTTTAATCTTCATCATGTAAAGTGAAAACAAAATGAATATTATCCGTGTTTAGACCAGGGTCGATAATTTTTGAAACAAAAAAAAATTGCAGTAGGATGAAACCCATTGAAAAAGGAGGGAAATATGATCAAAATGAAAGAAAAAATAAATTACGGTCGATCCGAGTCCGGGAAGTGGGAGGGGGGTGTGTTTTTAAGGGTGAAAAATGGTTTTCCTTGATTTCCGGCAAAACTACAAGTCCTATGGAAAAAAATTAAATGGCAAAGTTGTAGGTAATGAAAAGATCTACAGCTTTTGTATCGACAATTTTTTCACATAACCTCAAAATTTAGGTGAAAATTCAAAAAAACCAAGTTTTTGGTTTTTTATTTATATCTTTTTCAAAAAAAACTTTTTTTCACGAAATTTTGTGAAAACTTACCTTATTATGTCCCAAATACACTGTAATTTATTTGATTTAAAATATTTATGTTTTCGTCTTATTTTTACTTAATATCAAAAAAGCACCCCAATTTTCAATCGAAAATTCTGACGTCAAAATATCAGCTTTTTTCAAAAAGTTTAAAGGCTTTTTCTTCATTGAAATATCTACTTTCTGATGGTGTGAAAAAAATATACATCACTATAAGGAGTGTTCTCAGAATCAACGATTTATGAAACCCACCATTAGAGTAACTCAGTCCCCACTTCTCTATGAAATAACTTACAATGGGTTAAAAAACTAAGATATAAATAAAAAACCAAAAACTTGGTTTTTTGAATTTTTCACCTAAATTTTGAGGTTATGTGAAAATATTGTCGATACAAAAGTTGTAGATCTTTTCATTACCTACAACTTTGCCATTTAATTTTTTTCCATAGGACTTGTAGTTTTGCCGGAAATCAAGGAAAACCATTTTTCACCTTTAAAAACTCACCCCTCTCTCTTCCCGAACTCAGATCGACCGTAATTTATTTTTCCTTTCATTTTGATCATATTCCCCTCCTTTTCTAATGGGTTTCATCCTACTGCGATTTTTTTTCATTTTTTAACATTTTTGAAGGTTTCGGCCCTGGTCTAGTTACTGAATGATCAAAGTCATCCTATTACACGATTCGCCCTCTAGGTAGATTATCATCAATTTCTATTCAACCGAACAGGATTATTTGGATATGTAGGACCCATCAACCCTTTGAACGGAGCTTGTTATTGAAACGACAGACATATACTCAATGCCTGTGTGATGTGTGTCAAGAACAGAAACGCACAGGCTCAATAAATTCTGAAAAAAGTCAGTGAATTAAAAAAATAAAATATTATTCTCATAGAAAAGCTGATTATCTCTTTCTATCATGCGAAAACTCGAGGAAGAATATTGAATGCTTTCTGCACAAAATTATACATAATTATCAAACAGCAAGTTTTTCTTACTCTCTACACGAAGTAAATGATCAAGAGTTGGTACATATTTGGATTCATCTTGTTGCGACCGCATTTTTCTTCTTCCTAATAACCCTGCAGAACCATTTCGACAATTTTTATTGATCAATAACTTTTTTAAGAATTTCACGAGTACCGAAACCTATCACAGCAATCTCTAACATCCCTACAGTGAAAAAATAGTGATGCCGATGTCGAAAGTTTACGATAGATATCTGACTCGTAGGGTTCAATCTCAGAATAAGAAGTAATAATATGAACATAGAGATGCCCCTACGCGTGAATAGTACTGCTTTCCAATGCCGAATGTTGTTCACGTTCATAAACAGATTCTACATATTATGTAGAACTTTATTTTGTTTTCAAATCTTCATCATGTAAAGTGAAACCAAAATGCATATTATCCGTGTTACTGAATGATCAAAGTCATCCATATTACACGATTTCCCGTCTAGGTAGATTATCATCAATTTCTATTCAACCGAACAGGATTATTTGGATATGTAGGACCCATCAACCCTTTGAACGGAGCTTGTTATTGAAACGACGGACATATACTCAATGCCTGTGTGATGTGTGTCAGGAACGGAAACGCCAGGCGGTGTTTTGATGGACGTCCCTGTAATTTAGGACCCTTACGTGTTCCACCACCCTCGATGTCGTTTCGATTCTCGGTTGTTTCTTTTTTTACGAGGGTTTAATTGCTTACTTTCATTTGGAAAGTGGGCATGTTATGTTATGTACTGGTCAGATGATGCGGCTCCGTTGCTAGAATTTGTTTTTATTGGACCTTGGTTTCTTTGGATTTTATGTGTACAGATGGTGTCCCATATAACAAATATATCGGCAAGAAAGTATTTTAAATGGCAGCATTCCGTTGTTAAAATTTTGTTTTCAATCACCACCTTTAAAGAAACTACCTCCAGAAATTTTCTTAAAATTGCACCCTCGTTGAGCTTTACTTAAACGAGTGCTATTTTGTTTGGCCCAAATGTCTGTAATTTTCTAATTTGGATCCGAAAATGTTCTCAAACGATAGGATTGGACTCCCTGATGATGTAGTCTGTCCGTCCGACCCTAAGCACGATAACTTCCGAAGAGGTTATGTTAGAGATTTGAATTTTTCAGGGTGTGTTCGATTGTCAAATACCTCGGTTAAGTTCGTTAACCACCCGAATCGTACAGGGTTTTCCATAAGATATGGTAATTCAAAATATTTTTTCCTCAATATCTCAGACAAAACGAAACCAATCGAAATAAAATTTTGCGGCCACATGCAAGATGCTCTTGATAAGCCTCATGCACGATTTTGTGAACATAGTGTCAACAAAACCATAGAAAATCAAGTTGGAATATTGATTAGAAGAATCTTTATATTTCCATAGCAAGATATTCGATTCCAGTGAAATGAATGCGAATTAAGATTGATATACTAAATGTTCATGCAAAATTTCGAGTATGTCGCATCATCAGAACCATAGAATTTGTTTTTTTGGTCAATTATTCATTATTACATATTTCATTTCGCTTTAATATACTTCGCATGAATCTCAAGTCCTATGCAAAATTTCGAGGTGATAGCTGTATTGCTCCACCAATGAAAGAACGCTCAAAAGTACCTGCTCATTACTTTTCTCAAATTTTATTTTTTTTTCCTTCGACCAATTCCTCAGAAGAAAAAATATAATGAAGCAAATTCTCATAATTTTACGTGAATTCAACTCGAATTAAAAATATATAATAGCTAAAAATGGTGATAGGTACATCCAACACTCTTGCGATTTGTGGAGAAATATTTTTGATATTTTGTCTGGAGATATTAAATACAAACAATGAACAAAACATTCACACAAACAACAATTTTAAACATAATGAATCAACTCAAGTTATTGTAAATCGAAATTAATGCAACCAATGTTCGAAATTCACCCCCACTAGCTTCCAAAAAGCTGTTAAAGCAAAACAAAAAATATAAGGCTTCAATTGAAAAAAAATTGGAGGTATTTTTCATTGAAGGTGGTGATCAGTAATAAATTGCAACGATGGATTCTTATAATGTTTCTCATTAATTTTGAAGTACTTTTTATTTGAACTTTCTTCCTTGTCTGCGATCCGAGATATTGGCTAAATAATGCATTCCGGCTCACCTGTATATCTTTATTGGAAAAAGCACCAACATTTATCTGAAATTTGCAACTAGCTCACTTCTGTCCAATGCTATTTCAATACACACAAAGATGTTCCTACTTATATTTAATATTAAAAACAAATAATTGAAGATTATGGTACTTCATGCTTATTTGGAGCTTCCCCTTCAAGACCTGAAACCTTGGCTTATGTTGGACCTTTTTATTCATGACATTCGAACCATTTAATACAGTATCCTTGGGAATCATCGTTTTCTCATGCAAATCTTCTCCGAACTTCTATTACAACACCAGATACAACAGAATGAAAGGGTTATATTAGATAGCCTGACCCTAAATACATTAGGAATGCTATACTACTGGTATAATTCAAAGGTTGGCGGCATTGATGAGAGGGTGAATGTTGCGTATTCATCCACACTACACGCCCGAACCCCTGTCTAGCAGGGAAACTGCTGAAAATCAAATCTGGTTCACTCCACATCTGATGTCTACATTCGCTGGATATAATGTGCTTGGGGATATGCTCTGGAAATCTCTCAATCTTTCACGGAAGTACGATATGGAAAGGGGTCACATGGTTCCTATCGTTAAAATATATGGTGGGAAGAACAGCGCCCTAATAGTATCGAATTCGCCGTTTTTCTTGTTCCTGCATATTTATCGTTATCGAGATCGTTATTGTACGTTTTTCAGAATTTTTAAACAGCAATGTTTTAGGGCGATGCGATGAACTTCAGATGGTTCATGATCAAATACGAGGGTTTTCCTTTATATTTCGTGATAAGACAACTTTAGTATTCCAATATGGTAGCTGAAAGCTCTAGCGTGGAGTTGAAAAATGTTGAGATTATGCGTACTGACGGGATTTTGACGTACTTGCGATATTTGTGCTGATACCTCAAAAGATTCACCTAGAAGCTAATTATTCACGGACAATCAAGTAATGAATCAGATAAAATATATAAGATCCGGGAGTCAATTCTCGGGATCACTCGTTCGACGAACGTATACTTTCGTGATATTTTGTGCGTAGATTTTTGGAAATTTTGATAATTATGTCCGATATTATCGAGCATATCGTGAACTACTCGTTCCGACGGGAGTATACCTTCATTTTGAACGGATATAATCATTACAATTTCCAAAAATCTACTCTCAAAATATCACGAACGTATACGTTCGTCGAACGAGTGAATTGACAGCCCGACCTCTTGTTGATCACAAAAACCATCAGTCAGTCTTTTGAATATTATGAAAGACGTGGGTGCAAACAATTCATTCACAATGAAAAGATTTTGAATCCTTGTGTAGTTTGATTCTTCCAAAAGCTTCCTTTCAAAGTAACAGGTGTTATTGCTCGTTACAACAGCTTTCTGATTTATTTTTGGCTTCTTACAGAAATAAAATCAGATTACAGAAATGATGATTGATTCTATGGTACTCCGACACCAGTAGTTCATTAATCTCTAGATACACCAGCTCTCGAAGGATTTAGAAAAGAAGAAATAGATCATTACATCGAAAATGGCAAATCAAAGTACCTCCTCTGTAAGATGTTCTGCCGCCGCACACATTATTTGTGCAGAAGGGGCAACGTTATTCTCCACCCTGATGAGTGTTCCAAAGTTCGTCATGATATGCATGAATAATCATATTATACTCTTTGAAACAATGAATGTCAGATATACTCATTTCATAAGAATTTCAATGATTCATAACTCCTGTGAAAAAAAATTGTTAAACCTTAGTGATATGTCCTACAAATTTTGAATTCTACCTACCTTAGTTTATTTCCATGAAAACGGACAAATCTTCTACAATCACTCAGTTGAATTCTGAATTAACTGTTCATAGCATTTCCATGAAATGATAAAATGCTGACTTATAATCCTTGAATTCAATCAATGTGGAGACATAGAGGCCCACAAATTATTAATGAAAAACACTTCGTTAATTCCATCGCCTAAGTTCTATGAAAACGCACGGATATTCCACAATCACTCTATTGAGCTCTAAACTAACAGTTCATTGCATTTCCATGAAATAATAAATGTTCGATTCAATGTACAATCATTTCCAATCTGGGGAATTCAAACGACGGAAAAAACTCCACCCTCTAGTATTAGTACCCGAACAGACAAACTGCTGAATTATAATCCTCGAATTTAATCAATATGGAAACATATAGGCCCACATATTATTAATGAAAAACACCTCGTTAATTCAATTTTCACCGAGTTAATTCGTATTTTCGTCATTTGGGGCTCTTAACAATGAAAAATCTAAGATCTATTAAAGGTTACCCAGTGGCAACTGAAGTTACCGGCCAAAAGCTTCTTACAAATTTTGGAGGATAAGAAACGAATATAACTTCCATAGTTTATTTCCATGAAAACGAACAGATATTCTACGAGGCATGTTTTTTAAGTAAGTACCGTTTTGGCATTAAAAAAAGACGTGTAAAGATATCGCAATAATTTTATTTTTACATGAAAGCCTGTATCTTAATCTACTTTTCCACATAATTTCCGTGAATATTGACGCACTTGTCATAACGTGGCACCAGTTTTTGGATACCCTCCTCATAAAATTCTGCCGCCTGACTTGTTAACCACTGTGTCACAAATGTTTTGACTTCATCATCGTCTGGCAGATGCTGACCGCCCAGGTGTTTCTTCAAGTGCAGGAACAAATGGTAGTCGCTGGGTGTCAGATCAGGGCTGTAATTTAAAAGATTTGAGGAGATCTTTGGTCCGATTAGCCACATGTGGACGGGCATTGTCATGCAGCAAAACGATACCCTTACTCAACTTGCCACGTCTTTTGTTTTGGATTGGACGACGCAGATTGTTCAAACTTCAAAGTCCGTTTTGTCCGTAAACTTCAAAGATCTCACGATGAATATCGATCGGTTTTACGCCTTTAGCACTAAGAAATCGTATAACAGCCCGTACTTCACAATCAGCGGGACTCACGATTGTCGGAGGCATTTTAAACACTCAGTAAACAACGTATACAATGAAGAATCAGACTGTAATGGCGTCAGTGCGTAGACAAGAGATGTAGGCAACCAGCGCGCATGCGCGGAACGCCGACCGTAGCGCTACGGCGGCGGAATCGCAAAACGGCACTTACTTAAAAAACATACCTCGTACAATCAATCTATTGAACTCTAAACTAACAATTCATTGCATTTTCATGAAATAATAAATGTTCTATTCAATGTAACATCATTTCCAATCTGGGAAATTCAAACTACGGTTAAAAATCCACCCTCTCGTTACCCGAACGGAAAAACTGCTAAATTATAATCCTCGACTTTGATCAATATGGATACATATAGACCCACAAATTTTTAATGAAAAACCCCTAGTTAATTCAATTTCCATCGCGTTAATTCGTATATAAGTAATTTGGGGCTCTTAACAATAAAAAATATGAGATGTATTGAATGTTACATGTTACCCAGTGAAGTTACCGGTCAAAAGCTTCTCGATCCATACTCTTACGAAGAAAACTTTTTTTGTTAAGGCTGAGTGATCAGTTTTACCAATTATGCAGGATTAGTAACGAATATACCTTCTATAGTTCATTCCCATGAAAACAAACAGATATTCAGAATCAATCTATTGAACTCTGAACGAAGAGTTCATTGCTTTTCCATGGAATAATGAATGTCCGATTCAATATAACATAATTTCCAATTGAAAAATTCGAACTTCGAATAAAACTGCACCCTCTCGTATTAATACCCGAACGGAAAAATGCTGAGTTATAATCCTCGAATTTAATTCCATCGCGTAAATTCTATGAAAACAACGGATATTCCACAATCACTCTATTGAACTCTTAATTTACAGTTCATTGCATTTCCATGAAATAATAAACGTTCGATTCAATGTAACATCATTTCCAATCTGGAAAATTCAAACGACAGAAAAAACTCCACCTTCTAGTATTAATACCCTAACGGAAAAACTGATGAATTATAATCCTCGAATTTAATCAATATGGAAACATGTAGGCCCACAAATTATTAATGAAAAACACCTCGTTAATTCAATTTCCATCGCGTAAATTCGTATTTTAGCAATTCCGGCCCTTAACAATAAAAAAGCTTGAACTAACCCTACGTGTGCGTGTGAAGTCTGCATTATTATGGGAATTTTAATGGGTGTTCATTCTGGCGTAAAGCGCGGAGGCCTTACGAAATCGGATTAAGTCTACATTATTGTGAAGGGCCCGACGAACCAGGGCCTCGAACATTTTGTACACCGAACTTCATCTCCTATTTAGATGGACACGAATTCAGAATTCGGGAAAAAGGAAATAGGGAAAATCCAGAAAATTCACGTCCTGGCTTTTGCAGACGGCTGAAACCCAATGAACGGTGAACATTTCGAATGGTGGTCTGCCGATAATGGTCAGCAGAAAGAAGATACTTGACGTTCGTCAACCGGCTTTCTTGTTCGATTTATTCTACGCTGGAAATACACTTGATTCACAATACAAAAAGCCAGCTATGTACAGGTTTGGAAATTTACATCGGAAACATACGATATTCAATGCATAATACATGGAATTTTGCTGTCCAGTTGATTAATTGTATATTCCAGATATTTATGTACTGGGTAACTGACCTGAATAATAGTCCGATTGCAAATATATGGGACTAAAAAAATCAAGAAATTCTGAATCCTTCAACTTTTTGACAGTATGACATACATGTACAGGGTATCCCATTTTGGGCACTTTTACGGGATATCTCCGTTATTTTTAACGTTAGCGGGATGCGGTTTTCGCGACAGTGTGCTACTTTTTTGTGAAACTAAAGATGGCGCAATCAGTTTTTGCATAGCCCTCTTAGTTTTTGCTATACAGAGTGGAAATGAAAAGTATCACTTTTTAATAACCCCCCGTATTTCAGTTGTGCTTAAATTCGGAGAAATTGTTGAAACGCATTCCTATAGATTTTTTCCCGTAAAATCCAGTGGCGTAGTCAGTTTTTCAATTAAACTTTCCGTTTTTGAGTTATTGAGCAAACATATGTTTTTTTAAATTGGACACCCTGTATATTATTTCTTATTCTTATTAAGCACAATCTCAGCTTTTCAAAAACATATTATTTTATGCATTTATTTTCAAAACCAAGCTTAGAATTCAAGATCTGGTAATTCAATTGTCAATAACTAAGTAGTAGGCTACGACAGTTTATTAAAAACAAAAAATAATTGTCAAGATTTCATTAGAAATCGAAAATAATGTAAACATAATATCAACATCACATGATCTAATATTATTAAACTTAATATAATATGCAATTTTTTGAAAATTCAAATAATTGATTACCTATAAATACCAATTATTAAATGTTTATTAGGGAATCCAAAACAATAACCAAATTTTGTAATTTTGTTTTATAGATGCTGTTCAAAATGACGGCCATTTTCCCGTATACAAAGTCTGCAGAGTTTCATTATTCTTTTAATGGCGTTCAAAAGAATCATAGGCCTTCTTTGCAAATTTTCAAAGGCCAAAATAATTGCCGCACGAAGCTCCGCCACTGAATTATATTTTGCTTTATAAATTGTATTTTGCTATATGCAAAAAGGGCCGTCATTTTGAACAGCATCTATAAAACAAAATTACAAAATTTGGTTATCGTTTTGGATTCCCTAATAAACATTTAATAATTGGTATTTATAGGTAATCAATTATTTGAATTTTCAAAAAATTGCAAATTAAATTGAGTTAAATATTAGATCATGTGATGTAGATATTACGAGTATGTTAACATTATTTTCGATTTCTAACGAAATCTTGACATTTATTTTTTGTTTTTAATAAACAGTCATAGCCTACTAATTAGTTATTGACAATTTAATTACAAAATCTTGAATTCTGAGCTTGGTTTTGCAAATAAGTGCATAAAATAATATGTTTTTGAAAAGCTGAGATTGTGCTTAATAAGAATAAAAAATAATATACAGGTGTCCAATTTAAAAAACATATGTTTGCTCAATAACTCAAAAACAGAAAGTTTAATTCAAAAACTGACTACGCCACTGGATTCTACGGGAAAAAATCTATAGGAATGCGTTTCAACCATTTCTCCAAGTTTAAGCACAACTGAGATACGGGGGGCGATTAAAAAGTGATACTTTTCATTTCCACTCTGTATAGCAAAAACTAAGAGGGCTATGCAAAAAATAATTGCGCCATCTTTTGTTTCACAAAAAAGTAGCACACTGTCGCGAAAACCGCATCCCGCTAACGTTAAAAATAACGGAGATATCCCGTAAAAGTGCCCAAAATGGGATACCCTGTACGTTATCAATAGAATACTGTCAAAGTAGAAGCAGCAATTCTGACATATCACAGTAATAATTTTTTCCGCCGACCTGGAAACAAAAGGTGATTTTCATGTGTACGAAATTGATCATTAATTACCCATTTTAATGCTCAATTTCGGCTATTTCAATGTCCAATCCTCGAGGCAACCGATCAGTATTCAGAAGCACTACGAGAAATGTCAAAACTCTACTGAAACATAGATACATATAAATTTTATTATGTCAAAAGTCAGTGGCGTAATAACGCCACCACGGGCCTGTATTCAAGATATTTTCCGGGCCCCTACCCTCACTAGCAGCGCTGCCTGCTGGTTACATAATTGAAAAAATTAGATAAAGACAAAATAAAACCACATTTTATTTGTCACTTATATTAGAATAGTGACAATACAAAGTACGTGGGTATACCTTCTACATATAAATATAACCAACTAACAAAATAACAACTACAACAAATAACAACTGTAAGCAAAATGAAAACAAAAAACAAAATATTATTAAAACCAAATTAACATATAAATATATTATTAATATAATTAACACAAAAAAGAGATAAAAACAAAGCGCAATCAAAACTTTTTTTGCGGGCTTTCGAGTTTGCAAAATTTGTCACAATATTAGCTATACTTAATGTTCGGGCAACTTCATTTTCTATAGAAATAATTGAAAATAATTCTAGCAAGATTTCTTGAGACAAGTAACGAAGTAAGTTGTGAATTATATCGTCGAGCTATTAGGCTCTTTTTTTCTAATTATTTTTGGTTTATAAAGAAGTGTTAGTGATAGTGACCAATTACCAATTCGAACATTTATCCTTGATTATATACCGAAAATTATTTGAAAATAATAATGTGATAACTCGACGATACAATTCAAAATTCACTTAGTTTTCAATTCTATCAGCAATCCCCAAAGACTGACCCGCATTTTTTCATATTAAGAGAGGCGCCTAACGAAAAAATCAGCCACGTGATGAATTATAGAACTCACCTTCAATAACACTTGAAGTCCAGAAATTCAAAAACAATAAAAAAAATCAAGAATTTTGAGAACTTTCACTCTGAACACACTCACAAGCACAACGTCGTTTCAAATTCGAATAGGTACTTATTTCTCTATAATAGGAATAGAAGTGAAATGATTTCGCATTTTCCCCCTAGTCCAAAAAAAATTTCCCTATGTACATGAATCCTACATCAAAGAAGCCGCTCAAAAAGAAGCCGCCCCAATAAAGCGATCATCTGGTAACGTTAATGTAATGTAATTATCCCCTAAACAGAATGCCGACACGCTTCATGCAAAGAGTTCGGTACGATTTGTCCAGGCCGCAAAATTGATTACGGGGATAGCAATTTTCACCAGAAGAATATAAATATAAATAAGGAATTGTTGATTCAACGTTTTCATTTGTGTGCGATGTGGTAAATTTTAATAACAATCATATTTCTGATATGAATTGATAATTTTAACTAGAGTTTCGGAGATAAGTTGGTTTTAGTACAAAATGAAGGATTTATTCTGCAAGAAAAAATAGTACAGTCGTCCCAAGCCCGGGCCGGGCCCCTATGGGGCCTGGGTGTTCTTCGAAGACGCCGAACACCGGTCACTACGCCCCTGTCAAATGTAAGTCTTCTGCAGAATGGGAATGTATTTCAATCAAGAATTCATACAAAATTCATATTGAGGTTATTAATCGAGCTACTAATTGTCTCGAACTATTTACGCGTTCGCTCGGCTCACGTGTTATATTTTGACCATTAGTCGCTGTCTTTAATAATCTAGTTGATTAAATAACTATTATTGACTCCAATGAACCAATACGACAGTTTTTCGAATCGTTGTGAGAACGAACCTATAAATGATGTAAGCAATGTACGTCTGTGTTCTGAAAGCAATATTTCATCAATTCAGTAATGAAATACGAGTAGAAGTTATTCGATTAAGAACCATCAGTGGATAAGCATCAGTATAAAAAATAATAATCGTATACTAATTCAAAAGGTTCATTTTGTTATTAAGTATTTTGACTAAAAATTATTCAAGACTACACAATAAATGATGAAACAATTATAAAATTTCGCGATATGCTTAGAATAAATTTTGAACCTGGTAAATTTAAGCTGATGAATTCAAATTCACATCGTTAGATCAAATAACCATTTCAAGAACAAAAATAATGGTTTCCTAACGGATACATAATGACATGAGAAAATCGTTTTCTGTATAACTGGCACAAAAAATGTCAATCATTTTTATAATACTCAATTTCAACGAACAGTAGCTACACAAAATTTGGAGCGCTCTTTTTAAAGGCATGTTATTGTAGAACCCATTACCTGGTTTTCTCGTGTTTGAATAGTAAATAACTGGCCAAATGTTTACCTCGGTACTATTTCCATTATATGGTTAATTTTGGAGGTTTGAAATGGTCTATCAATCCAAGGGGATGTCTTCAATTTGGCCACTGACAGGTTCCGTGTAATATTGATTGAACTCTTGTTGTCGAATATGAAGCACGAATGCTTCTTGAATATTTAATGGTACATCGTAACAGACATGCTGAAAGGCAGTCGTTAGTTTTAAAGAACGAAACATTTACGTGATGCGCCAGCACTTGATGGAAAATTAATCACATAAAGGAGAATGGATGAATAGTGGTTGTTGATGTTTTGTAGATAAATTTGTTCACTGGAACCTTCAGGAAGTGAGGCGGATTAATAATATTGCGTCACGTTAGAGTTACACTGTTGTATGTTCCATTTTTTACGATTTTGCGTTTTTGGCATAACATTGTTGTATGTGCATGGGATCGTCACTCTACAGAGTTTCAAGGTCCCATGTTATATCCTGAATTGTGTACAACCAGAAAAACATAGTTGTATCGAAAATATCACGATTACAAAGTGGTATGTGACACATACAACTTTGTTATATAGTTGTATGGAAAAAATCATAATTACAAAGTGGTATGTGACACATACAACTCTGTTACAGCAACAAAAGTATAGTATATTCAGCATACCTACTACATACAATTTTGTCATTTTTAAACCAGAACTTCTACGTATCCGTATGGGTTTGATGGATATGATTCAGACATAGACAAAGAATATTTACCACCTGACAACACTTCTGAGCGAATTTTCTTATGAGGCTTCAGAGGATAATGCAATGTTCTAATGTCATATGCAATAGCATATTTTTTACAACAGAACCCTGCAGTCCAGAGTATAACCATGAAATTCTCAACTCCAGGACATTCATGTGTTCAAGAGATAGATTCCGTCCATAGCTGCATCGAGAGAGTTATAGACAAATAGAAACAGAGGTTTAACGCGTACATCGCCATGAATATTGAAAAACGGTAAAGTGAAAGCAGAGAATAATATTAATCGATATAAATCATTCAATATTAAACTCATACTTCGGAGCTTGTTCGAGACAAAATGCAAGGAAATGGTATCAATCGTGGTATATTCGTATGGGGCAAGAGATGACGTTTTCGGTATTTTTAACATGCATTCAGTGTCTTTCAGTGTTACTATTATGGCATTGTTGTGTGGAATAATACCTTAAAGGAGACGCCGTTTCGCATTAAGTTCCAAGAAATACCTTCTATCATTCAGAGCTATTCTGTGCTGATGAGTCCTAATAAGGACGAAATGGCATCCATAGGTGCTCTGATTGATACCACTTCCTTGCATTTTGTCTCGAACAAGGACGAAGTTAGCTCCGAAGTATGAGTTTAACATTGGTTGATTTATATCGATCAATATTATTCTCTACATTCACTTTATTGTTATAGACAATGTTGAATATTATTCGCCAGTATCACTCTTAAGAATTCTTCTGGAAGTTAATTCTGTCCGGCCTTACAAGATCATACAGATGCGCGCAGATAACTTCAAAGATTATAAATCATAAATCATAAGGTCCTACCTTTTTCAAAAGTAAAAGCTCTGAAATTTACAACTTGTTTCACAGAGGTAGAATATAAGGAATCACATCAATCACTTAATTGGAAAAAGGTATCAATTAGACCACTAAAAAAAAACAGATCACCCATAATAATGAAATCAACAAAAGTTTCAAACGAAAAGAAAACTTTATCTGGAGAAAAAATTAAAGCAATCAAAAGTAGGTATGTACCCATAGATGCCGCAGGTAGATAAAACATACTTCGAAGCCATTTTGCCGAAATAGTAACTTGTTTTGGAAATATTGGTTCAAATTAATATTGTATATTCAGTCAAATATAATATATAATATTGTATAAATACAACAGAGTTGTATGTGACCATTTTTGCTAAATCTCTTTTTTTCTGGGGTAACAAAGTAGTATGTGTGTTTTTCAATCATACAAAAACCTCAATCTATCAATTTTTTAAAATATTTTTGTATTAAATCTAGTTACCAAGTTGGCCAAATTCAACAATCAATAATAACTTTCGTACTTCGTGCACTTGAATATGTGTGGCAGATATGCAAATTTTCATTATGCTATAGCTCAAAACTATCACTCATGTACATACAACACTGTAACTCTAAGGTGACGATTGGACACGAACGCATGATATTTTCACGGTTGATGAATATTCAGGAATTATTGAAGAGCTATTATATTATCATTTTTCAACACACGTCGTTATATTATGTTCTCTGTTCTTACTTTCACAATATTCTTACAAATACTTCCGAAAAAACTTCTTCAGATGTAGTTATAATATTCAATGGATTTCCTAAATGAGTGGATTGAAACCAATTGTTGTCAGAATATTTGAATTTGAATAATTGTTTTTTCATATTAAACAAGCACGCAAAAGCTTTTCACTAATGGATTTGCCTCTAAATGATTTCTCAGTAAAAGAAAAAATATTTTAAAACAATTTTTCATCATACTACCCAAATTCAAAAATGAAAATTATGAATTGTGGCAAATTTTGCGATTTATGATGAATATTTTTGGTGTCCCAAAATATTAAATATAGACAATAACCGAAACATTAACTCGGACAATCCCTCGAAACTTAATAAAACCACAATTCAACCAAATGTTTAAATGAATAACACAATCTATAGATAGTTATATTTTTTCAGGATTGATTTCACCTAAACTAATAAAAAATTGTTCGAAAATATTTTCTACTGAGGAATCGTTTAAAGGAAATATATAAATGTGCTGTTTACTAAAAATGGAACGGTAATTTTTTTTAAGGTTAGAAACGAAACTTCAACGACGAATTCTGAAAGAGTTTTTGGTGCCATTTGAATTACTTTCTTTTTGACCTTTCTACCTTGTTAGAGAACTGAGAAATTGATTTTGTGGAACATCTCGATTCCCTGTATATCACATTTTGGACGATACGTAATTACTTCTGGTGAAACTAATGCTTCTCCGCATAATATGATTGTAATTTTAAATCCATTACGCTAAATTGGTGCGATTTGAAAAATAGAACTATCAGAATTATTTTTCTTCAACTTTCGATTAATTATAGCTTATCGTATCGAGACACCCAAAAAGTATTCGTGCTTTTTATCATTACGAGTTGTTTCATAAGTAAAAATAGAATTTCAACTTGATTTGCTTTTGAAAATGAAACTTCCTGGTTTTATGTCGCTTAGCTGAGTGCTATTTTCCCCATACTATAAAGTTAGGCCGCTCGCAGAATAAACGACGAGACTGCGAGGAGACAGCCATTTCCAATCGCCGAGAGGTCGCGCACCTTGTTTTTGAATAGGAGCTCGCACACCGGCGAAACAGCGACGCAACCGCGACGATACTTGTCAGATTCCGATCTCGGTGTGCGAGCTCCTATTCAAAACAAGGTGCGCGACCTCTCGGCGATTGGAAATTGCTGTCTCGTCGTTTTGGTCTGCGAGCGGCCTTAGAGTGTTCATATACTTAGTCGTTAAAGAACACTGTTGGTTTGAATTTCATAACTTACAGACATTTCAGAAAAATTGTTATAAGTATGTCACTGCAGGATATATGGAATGTGTCCCAAAAAACCAACACGAAAATAAATATATTGTGTGCTCGTCAGAGTTATTGACATTTAGCTTGATTCTCTTTCATTCTGCTCTCATATGATATTTTGGCAAGTTGTTTTGAAACATATATCGAAAACGTAGCGATTTGAGAGAAAATTCACCAATTTTCAATGGAGTCGAATGAAATGAAGAGATTACAAAAGGCACTTCATATTCGAATGTTCTATATGATCTTCATGTAAAAGAATTTATTTAATTCATGTTGAATAATTTTGAGGTGATAGTTTGAGCTAGGTAAGTTCTCTGTCCTTTGAGGGTTTTCGTTCGACAATTACCATATTAAATCATCTGCAAGAATTCTTGTGAAAATGAGAGATATTGACAAGTACATCAAGAAATTCAATTGACAACAATTTTCTCAATATTTTCGTTGAAGTAATGCAGAATACAACATCAACAATAAATGAAAATCTCAACCTGCATATTCAATGATTTCACTACACAATACTCTTCATCTACGTAATTTCCTTTAAATTATGCATTTCCATTAAACGACAGAAAAACAAATTTTCCCAGTGAATTATTCAGAATAATAGACATGAGTTTCGAATAATGTTACATTATTCGTTCTTGTCGACCCATTGAAACAAAATCAATCGAAAATATCCGAATCTAACGGCAACTCATTAAAATGTAACAGAATTGAATCTCGATCGGAAAGAAACTTTCAGTCTTCTTAATTATGAAATCAAGTTTAGCGAAAGGCAGGCTGAAATCTGCTCCTAGGATTTTTCGTTATTATTTTTCAAGCAGCAACAGCAAAGTTTGACGGCATAAATTGAGAAAGTCGAGGGGGAGCCAACGCTTGACGCTTCAATTCTTCCCTAAAGTTTTTCAACAACACGAAAATTCTTGTTTGTTGGACTTTCTGCCTTCGAACAAGGTGCTCGTTTTCATTTCAGAGTAATCGGTAAGGACTGACATATTTACCACGAATGTGGTGCAGTTTTGACACGGAAAATTTTCTGTTCGAGTTATTCGGAAATATTTGAAGGGAATATGATCTATATTCTAGATTTATGTGAACTAAATGCTTTTTTCCCTGCAATTTTTGGTTTTTTACGTGAATTTCTTGATGAAGGATTGAATCATTTAAGACTTGTAACTTTCAGATAAAGAACTGTCGTCTCTCACTGAAAATGTTTGTCATTTTGGGTTGATTACCGCTGCCCGCACAATGTGTGGATAAGTTATACTCTCAGAGACGAAACTAATACGGGAAAGCAGTTATTTAAACACGGTTGTAGTAAGATCTTTTTTGCACCAATAAGAAACAAACGTTTTACTTCAAGCACTTATATGAGATTAAATTTAATAGGGGAAAGTGGATCAAGACGGGGTAGTTAAGGTTTGATCGAGAATTAAACTGATATTTTCATATATCGATCGAAATATAATCTGGGAGGATTATGCATTTCTAAAACACTTTTTAGGTTTTCACTCATTGTCTCTGAAACAGATATAATTGAAAAATTTCAATCAAGATGAAAGGCTCCTGCGAAAATCTTTGCACTAATTTGTCAGGAACAAATTGGTTCTGAAAAAATTGTTGCCTAACAGTAAAACTAAAAAAGGAAATAAATGAAGAAGATATTGTAACGTAAATGAAACATTGGAACGAGAGCAAAATAAAAACAAATGCTCCCAAGGTTCAGAAAAAAGCAAATTTACACAAAAATAGCTTTCACCCCATCTTTCCTCATAGGCGGAGTAAGACGGTATACCCCATGGGTCAAGATTAGAAATGATTTTATTAGGACATGATATGGTGAAAGAGATTCGTCTTTACTCTAATATTATCATGTTAATTTCGGAATATTCTAATACATAAAGAAAAAATATAAAATAGAGGACAAGAAGGGGTATCCCACTATTGAACACCCTTCAAAAATTAGAAAACAAAGTATTACATTAGAAAAACCGGTTAACATTAACCTAAAAAATGATCATTATCTTAATGTCCACTTCACACTGTCTCTTCAAGAATCAAGTTATTAGACGTCTTGTCTCACCTTCCCCTACACATGAAGAACTAAAGTTAATTCACATGTCGTTTCCCCAGTGAGCTCGTCAAAGGCGTTCGTTGCGTAGAGACATATTATAATTCAGTTTATTTTCCAATGAAAGTGGGCGAATTAAAATCCCATCTATTCCTTTTCCGCACAGAAAGTGTATAAGAATGGAATAGCAGGGGTTTTTTCCGCACTGCTGGTCAATGTGACTCTTTATGAATTGAAATGCGTGCGGGAAAAGGGTTGAAAGCGTACGCTTGTAGAAAAACAATTCATCCAGTCCATAGGTCCACACAGCGAGATATATAGAAATATGCACATACATAACAGATTTTTGGTGTCCCAAGATAATCAATAGAGACAATAAACAAAACATTAACTCGGACAACCCTTCCGTTACACTAAATTGATGCATTTTTCTACTACCTATAGCATATCGTATCGAGACAAACGAAAAGTATTCGTATTTTTTCATCATTACGAGTTGTTTCAAATTTGAATATAGAATTTCAACTTTATTTGGTTTTGAAAATGTTCGATAAATATGTGGTTTTATGTCCCTCTACTTAATCGTTGAAGAACAAAAGTTTTTTTTTAAATAAATATCGCAAAACGTAGTGATTTGAGAAAAAATCCAGTAATGTATGACATATCATAATTCAGTTTATTTTCCAATGGAAGTGCTCGAATTAAAATTGTTGCTATTCCTTTTCCGCACAGAAAGTGTGCAGGATACAATAGCAGGGTTGCTGATCAATGTGACTCTTCACGAATTAAAATGCTTGCGGGAAAAGGGTTCATCCAGTCTACAGGTCCACACGGCGAGATATATAGAAATATACACATACATAACAGACCACAGCCTCCCCAATCCGATCGATGGACATCAAATTTCGGCAGGGTGAAAACGAATTCGTGATTACGTGTTCGCCAAATACCACCACCTTGTTACGCCGTCCCTACGCCCGCGTTCGAAGCAATTAATAATCGTGCAAGAGTCCCCCCAGAGAATTCAGCAAACCGCTGACGTGTGAATAACTTTGATTGATTTCGGCGTTATCAGGACCATGCAAGTGCTAACTGAATAACGCCCACTAGATTATCTAGCATGTACCATTATTGCTCACATTCGAAGGTAATAATCAATAATTGTCGCGTCTACTGAGTAACATGTATCTCTTGTGGCTTGGTACAGAATAAGTAGAGCAGGAGCGCTAATGGGCACTGTCTGTGGAAACATAACATGTTGCGTCAGGTATGGACATATTGCGATAAGCGATAACAATACCGCTTCATTGGATGTATTATGGCCCAATTTTGATTTTCGGATAGTGTCAGCATTAAATCCGTGTAGGCAGGATGTCGTTCTCACGGTTATCTCGAACATTTATCTTCCTATATTGTCACTATCGTGGGAGGCGTCTTGGAATATTTCACTTTTATGTGCCTTTGCGTCACTCAGATATCCCTGTGTAGTGTCTGAGTTTGTTCCGATAGTTTTTGCTTAGAGAAAGATTTTACAGATACGGTCAAAAATATCACAAAATGTCTTCTGAACGACGTACTTATCGGATTCAGGACAGGGTGAAGATAATTTTGACGTTCGGTTCTTTTTTTGGATATTTTTCAAATCTGAAAATCCCAATTTTATTTCATTTTACGATCTTCCAATATTTTACAAATTAAAAGACTGATGAGTTTCATCGCATACAACAACCTAACATGCAAAAAAAATAACAAAGGAAAGATTTTCTATCATGAAAACATCTAAGCCAAGGAATCTCACCTTTTTAATTTGTAAAAACAGAAACCAATGCATTGGCCAAAGTACATTGGTTAAACAGAATAGAACTATGGTAAACTCAGGTATAAACGAACAATAAATTATTGTTTAAAAATAGAGGAATCATCCAGCATAATGATCAGAATATCAGTAACTTTTACGTGTTTTACACACATCCCAGTAGAATCACGTATGTATATTTCAATCTATTTCAGCAGAATTTGTGTCAAAATTTAGCTGTAGACTAAGAGTAAGCTTAGGGATCAGTTACTGATTTTGGCCGTCCTCAGTGCCGAGAAAACTTTGAAATGCTCAAGGTACTTCAGGATCGTAATATATACGATTTAACATTTAACCAGCGAGAACGGAATATCACTAGAGCCATCTCGGATTAATTCTTGAAAATATCTCCCTACTTGTAAGTTTTCGGCATTATGGAGGGAGGTGTTCGCAAGGATGGGTTCGAGGTGGCGCTAGTAAGATTCGATTCTCACTAGTTAACCGTCAAATCGTATATTACGGCCTTTCACAGTGTTTTAAGCTCTGGAGTAAGAGTTTTCTTGTCAATCAATGTTATTTATACATCCTTGGCAGTTGGCGTGAAATTTCTACTTTCTATGTATGTGTTACCACTAATTATCATTCCTTCATTTATATATTGTTTATTTTGGAGAATTTGTTTGAGTTCTAATAAATTATTTTTTTCAGATGAACCGCCCTATACAAGTGAAACCAGCGGACAGTGAAAACCGCGGAGGTAAGATCCTGATAACTTTTTTTGCTTGATTATAAGTGGATAAATGAAGTGAAGATTTCATCAATTTGTCCCCCTACTTTTCATTAGAAAGAAAATAGTGTGAATAAAATATTCGTGAAATAATGAAATACGACCGCTGAAGCTGTTACAACGAAAACATTTGGACAATAAACATATAGTGAACTCTGAGCTTTTGTGTCTTTTTCTGTGTCTGAATATAACTATTGTCATGTTATTCCTTGTCCTGCTTGTACTTGTGTCATCTTGAGATATTCAGCACATGTTTCTTTTCATTTTATTACTAAATATTAAAATATCAATGACCGACTTATTCGTATCTTTTCTCTAGAAATTATTGAGAAATTCAAAATTTAATAATTTGTCTTATGTCTTAAGCTTGAAAAATTCTACTCGTTCGATAATTATTTAGAAAGTTTCCATAGTGACGCTCGTTCATGGCTATCAAACAACTACTTCCTGGTAGAACTCATATAGACAAAATTTTAGCATCATTCAAATTCAAAATCGGCTCAAAAATGCTAGTTTAATAACCTGATACTTCGAACAAAATTGAATTGTAGGTTTTTAAAAATATAACACTGCAGCTCTGATGAGAATTTTGGACCAGTACATAACAAAAACTATCTTCGGGCGTGTTGCGTACAATATTTTTTCGGCAATCGTCAAGAAACACTATCGATGCTACTTATTTAATATTTTATTGGGTATTGCTATGAAAATTATCGACAACTGATCTCATATGAACTACCATCTGTTATCGCGTTGCTATAGTATAGATCAACTGCATTAATTGATATCATATATAATTACTTGAAAAGGCTGAGAAATGCTACTTCCTCAAAAAAAATTATATTTTTGTTATCATCAAAGGCAAGGAATATGAAGAAATTAGAGTAAATTACTCTTATATTCGATGTAAAAACCATCTGTTTTCTTATAATAAATATTCTAAAGTTCAAAGAAAAACCTCGCATGAAAAGAGCTCACTTTTATGAACCTCTGTTACTCACGATATCCTATATTTACCTAATTCATGAAATTTTCATAGCGAACTGAAGATAATTAAATGCTCCTGCCTTGGCATTTTTAGTCAGACCGCCTAAATAAATCTTATCAAAGATGAATAGATAATTACTGAAAGATCTGAAGCAGTGTGGCAATATTATATTAAGAAATTGGATTCTGCTCTTGGCTTTTGATGTTAAGGTTTCCTCTTCTAGGGACTTTTACGTTGAACTTGAAACTTTTCAGGATTAGAACAAACATACTTATGCTCTCCAGGAATTTATATTTTCTGAAGTAACTGTAGAAATTGCGTCGTTAGAGCTTAATTTACTGGTGTTTCACTTTTGTGTTGAAACGGAAAATCTCAAAGGGCTTTATCTTTACCGGTGAGTTCAACATCCCTTCCGTAAATGAACTTGAAAGTCGTTGCGCTTTCTCCTTGAGTATCGATCCATGTGGTTGAATGTATTTTATGCTATTTCATAGCATCGTGGATAAGCAAATGTTAAATTAATGGTTTCATTTTGAAAGCATTGCCGAAAAATCGAACAATATTTTCAAGTATTTCATTGTATCATATTCCAAAAATTCGTGTAGTTACTTTGAATCTGAACAAGAATATTTTCGTCATTTTGAAGAACCAACTTATTGAAATATTCTCCATCTTATCCACGTTAAACATCAGAACTATTCCCTTTTTCTATTTTCTTCGTTTCAGTTTGCCTTCTTCCGATATTATGGAAGATTCATCTGACAGAATCCTATGGTCTTCATTCAAAGCCTGTTTAACGAACTTTGACTTATCAGTATCTCCCTGATGAGTTAGTATTTTATGTTCTTTGATTCGACCATATGAAGGACGTTTTTAGACTCTCTTACTAAACGAGCCTGACTAAAAAAGTTCTCTTACTTAGGCGCTGGTACAACTGGAACTAAAGTAAGGGTAAAAAAACAGATTTTGTTTCACCCTCTATAAAATGATTTACGCCGAGTTTTCTTGAAATTAAAAACTGGTGATTGATTAAGGATGAACATACCTACAGTTGAAAAAAGATTCAATCGAATCGTACTACAAATAACATATTTATGAATTAACAAACTTCATCGATTTTTAGAGTGGATCGATTGTTTTGTCGGTGAGTGTAAGTATGCTCTTATTTATCAGTAGATTTTTATTTTATCAGGTTTCTAAAATCCACTAACGTATAATTGCATAGATTAATTTCTTTGTGAATGTGGTAGAGCCTATATTAAAGAAACAAAACGTCCTTTGAAGGTTTGGATCAAAGAACATAAAAAGTAGCTTACCAGGGATAAACTATTAAGGCTGTTAAGGCGGAGCTTGCTTTGAATGAAGACCATATAATTCTATGGCGTGAAACTTCCATAATATCAAAGAAAAAACGAAGAAAATGCCGGGAAGCAGCTTGTAATTTACAGAAAATCCCATCAGTCAATCGTCTATTGATTTCAAAAACATATGTACTGCAATAATAAGATCCATCTTAAAAAATATCGAATGAACTGTTCGAAATGACAAATGAGAGTTGCTCCATAGACAATGTTTGCCTATGTTTTGATTTTATTTCAGAATAATTCAAAATCCTCGAGATTCATGCTAGTAGTCGTAGTTTTTGGATTTGAACTGGAAGTAGGTAGAAAATTCATCAACCACTAGATATCAAACAATATTTTACAAAATGGCTATTTAGCAGAACGTTTCGAAATTAATCAAGGAGTAAGAAAGGATGTAGAATAGTTTCCAAGTTGTTAATTTTATTGGAGCTCTCACTTCATCACCAAGCTCGAAAAGATACGAAAGAGTGGCATCTAATTCTTCATAATTAGATGCATATTCCAGGCTAATAAGTTCAGAAAAGGGTCCTTCAGAATTAAGCGAGCGTAAATTCGATGCCAGACAGAAAGATGAGCAAGTACCTTCAAGTACAGAACCCCATACAATTCAAGATGAAAGGAACTTAAATGAGAACCATTGAATTCAGCAGGTATTTACATTAATCAGCACGTTCCTCTGCGTGAAGCATGTATGTGTGTTTCTCCCTAGATGGCGCTGGCTGTTTGTGACGTTGACGCATCCTACGGCGACACTTCAGTCTCTTATCATACAATACAAAGGGGAGGAAAGCCCACACTTATCTTCATAATGGATGCTCGCGTGAATCGTTTATATTGTCCCTTAGATTCGAAATAGAGGAACTGAATGGATAACTGAGCCGTTTTCCTGGAATATAGTACAAATGGGGGAAGTTACAAGACAAAACAATCATTAGCCATCAGCTTGATGACGGCCAGTTTGCATGGTGTCGGATGCGCTTGATGGGATTCAGATGTTCCCTGCTGTTTTGATGTATTAACCCTATCTATATCGCTGACTGCTGACCTTATTCGGGTCTAGTCAATTGGTAATGCTGTATCTGACAACTAAAACTCATCGAAATCATGATAATAATGAACGTGATCTGGATATTGAACGTAGAATAAGCAGGTTTTTGAAGTTTCTTCACGTACATTTGTCATAGATATCAGGGATATACAGATTTGGAAATTCACATCGAAACATACAATATACAATGCATCAGATAGAGAATTCTTTCCTCCAGTTGCACAGATGAAAAGTTGAGATAATCAAGTGCTGTAACTGAATGAATTCCGTTGTCTTATTGCAATAATCTAGTCTTGTCTCTCTCTTATCGCAGTAGGGTAGGGAACCTGCAGTACACGTATAGAATTATTTAATTTGTCAGGCTGTCCGTAATACTCGATTCAAGTATTTACTGTTGCCTACCATACTGAATGAATTACGCTCCCCCCAACGATAAGAGAAAGACAAGACTAGAATATTGCAATAAGACAACGGAATTCAGTGTGTTACAGCTCGTCATTGTTTCGACTATTCATCTGTGCAACTGGACGGAAGAATTCTCTGTCTGATGCATTGTATATCGTATGTTTAAGATGTGAATTTCCAAACCTGTATATTCCCAGCACTTTGAACGATTATTGTAGCACCAAAACTTCTCGAATTTGAGATAAGTTGTAGTCCGAAAACCTGATAGGGATAGGGTATTAAGGTCTTTTGTTCATCCTTTAGCTACCTTATTCTGATTCACTCCGTGCATTTAAATGATATTGTTCCTTGGGGATCTTCTCCTGTTTGATAACTTCAATTTCGGAACAATTTTATTACTATATTCCAAATAAAACGCAAACCTAGTAGTACCAATGTAAAAATTAGCAATATTACATTTTTACTTTACAATCCTCAATTCGGTTTGTTAGAATATGAAAGTGAAAAAATCTATTCACATCTTTAAGAGGAAGTCTTAGAAGTGCTTTCTCTACTTCAATAGTAATTGTGCTTCATCGAGCGCTTTTATATTTTTGTTGAAAGTGGGACTCCAGTGAGTGATTCATGTAGAAACTGCTTCTTTGATGTCGAACGATAGCTTAATTCCAGATTTGTGTTGTTTCTGGTGTTATATGTCTCCGAATGCTTTTCAGAACTAGTCGATGATGTGGTTGCCATATTTTTTGTCAAGCCAGTATAAATATACATAATTATGGTAGGGGGCCATTCGTTTTTAAGAATCTATTCCGCCTCTCATCTTCATAAATCTTCAGTTTTTGCCCAAAATTCAAACCGCTGTGTTCTTCAACTTTGTCCAGATCTCATTTATGGCATTACATATACTATCAAAAACCGTTGAGTGTTCCACAATTTCTTCCGTATTCCACATCAATACTTGACCAACATATCAGTAGAGAAAGAGATCAAATTCAGAAAAATATAAATTTTGAAATAGAATATCAGCTTGAATCTTTTCAAATATGCTGAATGCTTGGATATATCAAGAAAGTTGCCTGGCGAAATATTGCCATCTGTTTTGAGGTAATTATCATACGAAATTTTGTGGGTATTGGTATTGCTCCACAAAGGAGTCTGATCTAGCAAAAGGTCAGTAATTACATAATTGGTGTTTCACTAGGTTAACAAGTACTCGAAATAGTGAAAGCTATACAGCGTCAGATGCGCTTGATGGGATTCAGATGTTCCCTGCTGTTTTGATGTATTAACCCTATCTCATCGCAGACTGCTGACCTTATTCGGGTCTAGTCAATTGGTAATGCTGTATCTGACAACTGAAACTCATCGAAATCATGATAATTATGAACGTGATCTGGAAATCGATCATATACCAAGTAGATTTTTGAAGTTTCTTCACGTACATTCGTCATAGATATCGAGGAAATCCCATCAGCACTTTAAACGGCTATTGTAGCTTCAAAACTTCTCGAATTTGAGATGAGTTGTTTTCGGAAACCTGAGAGGGTGTTTGAGACTTTTGTTCATCCTTTAGCTAACTTTTTCTGATTCACTTCGTGCATGTAGATAATTTTGTTCCTTGGGGATCTGTTCCTGCTGGATAACTTCAATTTCGGATCACTTTATTCATAATAAAACGCCAACCTTGTAGTAGCAAGGTGATCATTCACAATAACACATTTTTACATTACAATCATCAATTTGATTCATTAGAATATCACAGTGGAAAAATCCATTCACACCTTTTAGACAGAGTCTTAGAAGAGTTTCTTTACTTCGATAGGAATAGTAAGAAAACCATTTTAATAGAAATGAATTGATTGTGAAAGTTGAAAGTTAGACATTTAATATGAGTGTATTGACGTGAAATTTCTGATGATGGATCATTAATGGAAATATTATTTGGGCTCATCATCATATAGAACCACAACCTACAACAAGTAAAACCAAAGCAGCACAAACGATAACGAAATGTAATACCTTGTGTTAAAGGAACATCTGAAAAAATATAAAAAAGTGGAAATAAGTTCAATGTTAAAACAGCATTCAAGACTCAAGATGCTATCAGGGCTAATGTTGCCAAAGTAAAACCTGATAAGGATTATCAACTTACCAAAAATTGCATTTATAAAGTACCTTGTGAGTGTTGTAGACCCTATGTTGGAGAAAAGAATGCCCGTATGCACCGTTCGTGTAATCAAAGCTTAAGCCATTAAGTGACTTTTATTTCTTTGATGAAACGTCATTTCAGGGCTTAGAGTTGCTTAGACTTAGACAAATGGTGCATACGGGCATAAACGTCCTTTGAATGTTCAATTCAAAGAATATAGTTCAAAGGGAGATACTGATAATTCAAAGCTTGCCCATTAGGCTTTGAATGAAATCATGGAATTTTATAGAGTGAGGTTTCCATTATATTAAAATGAAAAACTAGAATGTAGAAAATCAAACGAGCTGCTTTTCTTATTCGATTACCGCAAATCCCATCATCATAGTCAACCATCTGTTAATCCAAAATCAATCTGGGATCCAATAATAAGATTCAGCTCACAAAGATCGAATTAATTGTTTGCAACTGATTCAATGAAAAAGAGATCTGAGTCATCGATTTTTATTTTCAGTTAAAAATAATGTATAGTTCCATGAGCACCGAAAGTTGCTTTTTCTGAAAGTTTCCAGTTTCAAGAGTTTTCTTGACAACGGTTAGCGAATGCTGGTAGAATCAGTCATTACCAAAAACGAAAATGATGGAAAACGCCCAAATAGTATTTAAATATTCAAAATGGCCTTCAAGTCAATAAACAAACTTGAGAAGTTGGAGAAGTTTTTATTTAGCGTATGAAAAACGTAAAAAACGATTCCATTCGCACTGAGAATACTTTCACGTGGGATTAATAAGGGCATATAATTTTCCTGAAAAATATCGAAAGCACACGTTGCTGAAAAATATTGTGACAAAAAGCATGAGTGCTATAGTTGCAATAAACTCCGAGTAGAAGACGAGGATTTTTGCACTGCACGAATAATTTTTGTTAACAAATATTACTTTGCGTTTTGTTCTTTCGATTTTTTTCACAGGTTAAATAAGATGCCCGATTGGTATATGACAAGACTATTTCATGAGTATAACAGATTATTCTGCATACATTATTTGACAACAACTATCAAGTTTTGCCGCGGGTAAACTCGAATAAACTGCTGACAGCTCCTGCCAAACAGTTTTTCCACTTAGAAATCATTTGTAATTCAAAATTGCGAGTTCCTGATTGGTGAAAATTACGACGTGGAAAATAGTAGTAAATAACCCAATAATATTTGGATGTTTGCTCACCTCTAGTAATCCCACAATTCTTCTTGGATCTTCAGTAATAGTGTTTCGTAACTTGAATCAAGAGCTTAATGACTTGCGATAATCAACCGTTCGTTGCCGGAATCTCAGCCAGAACTGGAGCTATTAAACTTCGGAAAACAGCTAACTGTTTTTGATGACAAAGTTTTACAATGGCTGGAAAGGATGGAAACTCGTTTCTAAGGATAACGAGGTTAAACGATTTTTGCGTTGTTTTGGATGCAGTCGTTCTTCTGGATAGATAATTGAGTATTTTAGTGAAGGCATTATTTTTGTCTCACCTTAAAAACATTGAATCTAGATTCATTGTGGAGGGGAAGAAGGATTTCCTTGGAAAAAGGTTCAAGGGAAATCATTATTGACTAGAACTTTTTTGAATGGAAGAATTGCATAATGAAAAATTTAGGAGAGCAGGAGTTTCTGAGCGCTGGTTCTTTGGTGGAGCAATAAGATTTTCACCTCAAATTTTTATATGGAACTTGAGATTGATACCAAATATATAAATGCAGAATCTCAGCACAATCGCAGAATTATATTCTGTAAATTATTCAAAAAATTAATACATGAAAAATATTGAATACGAAGGTTCTGACGATAAGATCCTCTTGAAATCTCGCATGAACATTCAGTACATCAGTCTTGATTCACAAAATAAATTTCACTCGAATTTGCTATCGTGTTATCCAATTATAGAGATTCTTCTTTTCAATATTCCAATTGAATTTGATTCTGTTTACACTTTGGCCACAAAATTCTGCAGGAAAAATCAGTATATTAGTTAATTCACAAAAAAAATTTGATTGGGCTGGTTAACGAAATCACGGCATTTGGGAACCGATC
Organism: Propylea japonica; assembly: GCA_013421045.1. Lineage (NCBI taxonomy): Eukaryota > Metazoa > Arthropoda > Insecta > Coleoptera > Coccinellidae > Propylea > Propylea japonica. The sequence goes on from CM024244.1 coordinate 10,297,405, forward strand.
CCACCTTAAAAATCTCAAGTCTCTGGGACGACTCCTTCGAAATTTATCGTGCTTACGACCGGACGGCCCCACTGGAATTGAAGTTGACCACAGATTCGTTATTAGGGAGTCGCACCCTATCGTGTGAGATCATTCTCGACTCGAAATTCGAACATTGCAGACATTGAAAATAACGATATAGTACTCGTTTAAGTATAACGAGCTCTCGAAAATTGCCTGTTGGGTTAATAAGAGTATTTAATATAACAATAAGATTATTGAAATAATATTTGGTCTACTTTTCTGCTTCTTCTATTGAACGCTTCGGCCATCAGTTGTCGTCAGCAAAATACTTGCATCTAATCTGAAAAGCAGCTTTCGTCGCTCCTTGAAATTTTTTTTGACAGGTCTAATAAAACAAAAATCTAATAACAATAATTTGATCTTATATTGATTGAGTGAGTAGCTCAACAATTCGTTTGGTTTTTTTGAGCTGGATCTTATCATTAGAGCCAAGATTGTTTTGAGATCAACAGAAGGTTGATGATGGGATTTTTTTCGGTAATTGACATGAAAGCTGTTATCTTTCATTTTAACGTTTCAGTTTTTCAACTTCTGATATCACAGAAGCTTCGCCCCATGAAATTCTATGGTCTTCATTCAAATAATATTAAACAAGTTTCGATTTATCAGTACCTCCCATTGTTGAGCAAATTTTTTATGCACTTCGATTCGAGCATTCCAAAATAGTCTAGTTTCTCCAATATAGGCTCTACCACACTCATAGAGAACTTTAAATATGCTACTTCAGTTAAATAAACCCTGAAAGTATCTTGAGTCTTGAATACTGTACTAACATTGTAGTTATTCGCAATTCTTCTAATCTATTCAGATAAACCTTTCAAAATATTGGTTATCGTTTGAGCTGGTTCAATTTGACTTATTGTAGTTTGTGGTGTTATACTCCTGAATCGAATTGCTTTGACTATTTCTAGCAAGTTCTGGGATAGCCGTTTCGATTAAAAATTGCGAGATATCTTCATCTTCTACTTTTTTATCTTATCTTGAAGAGGGCATATTATATGGACTTTTGGATAATCCTGATTTGGTGCTAAAATGATTATTTTATACAAAATGAAGGCAATATCCTGTATATGTTGGCTTGAAATATCACAAATAATATTTCAATAATTCTTCCATCCAATTTGACTAATTCATTACACTTATGTGTTGAAATCATCAGGTCAAATTCGTCGTATTCGTTGTTCTCAAACTCTCACATCATCCTTCGAAATGTATGCAGGAAAGCGGTTACGATCCAGTTATGCAAAATTCAATTTTACTCCTGCGATAAGTTTCATCCTATCCGATACGAAGGAGCAACATTATTCTAATATGTAAGTTCCCAGGAAAGTCGATAAAGGTCCTTGGAGGAATCAGAAAGCAGAGCAGTAGATTTTTATGGCAGTGACTAAAGACGTCGCTTATCAATTCGAAGGAAACGCGAGTTATCGGCCGTATAAACCAGGAGAGCGAAAGACAAAGGAAAACATCAGTCAGCAACAGTCGTTAAAATACGCAAAGTTTAAGTAAATTCGGCAATTTCGCTGAAGAAATGAAGCGGAATCGACCGCCCTGCTAGCGGACTAGAACATCAAGGACGGCTTAGAAAACCGTATCTGGTTTCGAATTGATGTACCGAGTTAACGTAACCAGTGTTGCTACCTGATATTCTTTCCGAGCTTTGACGGTATCGTAGATAGGGGAAAATTCCTCGACTTACTGGTTGGAAACTAGAAACGGTCTCTTCAGACGCATAAACGGAAACAACGGTCGGGTTGTTGTTCTTAATGATTCTCTATAAGAGATAAAAAAGAATGGCTTGAAAAAGAAGATGGAGACCTTGACTGAGCGGCTGCACTGAGTGGCCTTGGCTGAGATGTCGATTTTTGTCGTGGCTGAACTGAATCAGTTTTCACGACCAGTCTACGGAAAACCCCGTCAGTTATACACACCAGGTCTTCGAATCATAGTTTTGTATTCATGTACCGAATTAACATAAACAGTGGATGAACTGAATCAGTTTTCATTGCGGTTCAAGTTATACCTACAAGGTCTTCGAATCATGGTCTGATGCCAGGATACTCAGCTTGCCTTTCTCCTGCAAAGGATACGCTTCCCATTCCTCTGGGTCGCTGGACATTGATAGACATTTGGTTCTCAGATCAAAGGATGCCACTCGGTCAGATATCTGAGGTTAATCATCGACGGTCATCTCTGAATGAATGAACATACATAGGGACTGTTTGTGCAACGTGAAGCAGTATTCCGTATAAAATATTATATTCAATATAATTAAACATTTGAATAATCGAGAGATTTACGTCAGACCTTTGAGAAGAAATAAAACATCAACATATCGTGATGCTGTTAGTTTTTCCTATATTTGTGAGTGGTCTTAAAGAAGCATTAAGGTAGGTAACCTGAACTACTCGAATCGAGTATTGCGGTTAGCATGACGTATTGAACCGTTGGTTTGTCAATGTATAAGTGCTGATTCACAATGGACATAACCATAACGAACACGTAAACGTACTTTGTCCGTAAACGTAATGGTGTTCAGAATGGACTTTGGGCGCAGTAGCAAATTATAGACTAAAAAGATTTCATAGCTTAAACAAATTGTTACTTTGCGTTTCAAATTATACTCACCCAACTGAAATACAATATAAATGCCCAAACTTGTCGCTGGCCCCAAACTATTATTATTATTGTCTTGTCTCTTTACGTCATTTTGACGTATTGGGCTCACAACTCACAGAATGTGAACAAATTTCTAAAATTAACGTTAGAATTACGGACTACCATAAGCTCAACGTAAACGTAAAAATTACAGAGCCTATTGTGAACAGTTCCATATGATTAGCATTGGTTCAACTTTGCGTTTTTCGTTTACGTTACGGGAGTTTTATGGTTACGTCCATTGTGAATCCAGCATAAGCCTGTCCATGATACTTGATTCGAGAAAGATAACATTATTTGCAGTTGATCTTCAATTTCATCTGACCGTAGCACTTAAATCTTCCGAATATACCACGTTTAACTTGACAGCAAAGTTCTTTCTCTTATGCATTGAATATCGGATGTTTCCAATGTGAATTTTCATACTCGTCGTTATCAGAAAATCAATCAATTAAATAGGCGTTTTATATCGGGTAGAATGTGACTTTTCAGAAAGAAGTGACATTTAATTATTTTTCCGCCGACCTCGAAATAAAAGGTGATTTTTATGTGTAAAAAATTGAGCATTAATGACCCATTTTAATGCTCAATTTTTTTAGCCATTTTAATGTGCAATCCTCATGGCAACCGTTCACAAAATATTCAAAAGCACTACGAGAAATGTCAAAACTCTACTGGAACATAGATGCATAGAAATTTCACTATGAAAAATATATGTCTTGTGCAAAATGAAAATGTATTTCAATCAAGAATTAATACACAATTCATATTGAAATCGTCGGAAAAATCTTGTAATCAACTCGGTTATTAATCGAGCGACTAATGGTCTCGAACTATTAAAGCGTTCGCTCCGCTCACGCTTTAAAATATCTTGACCATTAGTCGCTGTCTTTAATAACCTAGTTGAATAAATAACTATTGTCTGAGAAACTCATAACCGGAATAGCCTTTCTGATAACGAAATCAAGTTCTCTCGAATTTCACAACTGTCAAAATTTTGTCGGTTAGAACCCCTGATGGTAGTTTCTCCAGAGTCAATATTTCATCAGCTAATCAGGATCGTCGCTATGGAAACTCAATTGGTGAATTCAAAACGAGTGGAATCAAGTAATTCCTGCTCGTGATTGAGAAATATTTTGATTTTCAATCGAAAAATATCAGTAATATAAATGTGAGTACAATAAGAAGCTAGATTCCTAAACATGTACCGAGTGTCCTAAATTCATTGTCTAGAGCTAGAACACACTGTAATAAAGAAAAAATTGATTACTTTAATGAATTCTACTGAAACAGTCCCTATATCATCTTTTAGTTTCATGTTCATAACTCCAGTAATAAAGAAGTTATGAGAACTTTTCATTTGACGCCATTTTCCAATTTTCTCTAATAGCTCGAAAACGGTTTGACTTAGAAGGCTGAGGATTCCACCAAATGAATTCTATCAAAAATCGAGCCCGAAAATATGCTACTCATTTTGTTTTAGCTCATCGGGTTTCTGAGATCCCCTCACTAGGCAACAAATTCAGGACACCCGGTACAGTGCCGGCAAGCTAAATGTGAACGATTGTTTTTCCTATTGTGAATACGGCTCCATCCATGTTTGTCTATAGCTATATCGCATCATTGACAACAAAAACGTCAAAATTTATTGAGCTAATATCGAATGAATGGAACTTCGAAATACTTATAACATGCTCCGAAATTTGATTATATATTCAACTTGAACTACAGGAACTAACCCATTTCACACAGAACTAATATGCAACATAGATATTCAAGTATTTACCACAACAAAGTGTTTAAATTGTTTCACACTATACATATGAACCTTGAGACAACTTGATGAAATCTTGCACTCAACTCCAAACATAACATCAATGTCAATCAATAATGAGCCGAATGGAAGTTCCATAAGGGGTGAACCAAAACACCCTAAAAAAGACACCGGACGCCGCTGCTTGATCTGTTTTATTACAGAGCGAGCCATGGCGGCCTACAGCTGCAGCGGCGGCGTTTACTGGAAGTAGGGGCAGCAAGGTAACGAGGAAAAAGCTAGCCTCCCCAAGTCCGCCCCCCTACGATCGCTTCGGTCAAGTAAGACGACCGTCCTGTCCTTGTTGTGCCGTTGTGACAGTGTCGTTCGTGCGTATTAGACTGTTGTAGTTGCGTTGCGTTGTTTACTATTTTGTGCCAGCCATTTTTATATACAGCTCGTTCGTTCGATGTATGTCTTAGACGTTTGTGTACCTGAATGTGTTCATTTTTGATTGCAGTTAAAAATGAAAAATCATTTCAGAGGCTAATTTTCTGAAGGACTTGTCTTCTACTTGAAATATACGACGGAGTATTAGTGCCACTATTGATGAAACAAAAATTCGTCATTGAAAGATTCAATCTGTCATTTGATACTTTTCGGCCTATCAATTGACTATTTTCAATCTGTCATTTGACAGATTTAATCTTGCAATTCAGTAGGTTCTCTATTTCGACTGCTAATTTCACACGTCAGGAATCAACTGGTTGACTTGTATGGGGTCTGTGAAGTTAGCAAAAAGTTGGAAGCACTAATTCTTAAACTTTGCTCAATATTCAGTGCCTATTACGGCCACATCTACATATTGATATTCCTTAGTGCTGACTAGCTCAGCACTATTGAATTGCTGTGATATGTATGAAATGATCATACATACCAAGATTTTTTGCCTAAGTATCAGAGAATGTTCACTTTGGTGCTGACTCAAGTTGGTCTCAAGTTTTTAAATTTCAATTTCCAAAAGAAAAAAATGATAGGAAATTCAAACATGAGTTTTAGAAGAGGATCAGCCATTTCCTAGGTAAAGACAGAGATGGAAGAACACGGTTAATTTAACTTGAGCATTGTTGAATTGCCATATTGAATCTGCCAATTGGCAGATTAGAGAGTGTCAATCGACAGATCACAAAAGTCAATTGACAGATTAAAAGCTGTCAATTGACAGATTAATTTGTCACTTTTAATATGCAATTGACAAATATAATCTGTGAATTGCATAGACACTTTAAATTTGACAATTGACAGATTTAAAGTCTATATGCAATTCACAGATTACATTTGTCAATTGCATATTAAAAGTGACAGATTAATCTGTCAATGAACAGATTTTTATTCAATCGCTGTGGACTATTACCCCGTCGTAGAAATACCAACTACGAGTCTATGAATATATTTTGTAATGAACGGAAACCGAAAGATAAATTCGATCTAGAAAAAGTGCTGCCGAATCAATTTTACGATAGATCCACAAAATATCATTCACTTTCAATCATTCAGAAATTAAAATTAAAATTGAAAAAAAAAAGAATTATGGGTGCTTCTATGGAAGAAAGCATACACCTAAGAATGGACACGGAACTTCGTATTTCGAAAAACGAAACAGTGCAGTATTCACAGGATATGCGCATTTCTTGCCATACTGGTTGAAATTGAAATATTCAATGTGTTGTCCGAAATATAACACGTCACAGACCTCACCTTCACGATTCAGTCAACTTTTCGAATGTCAACTGATTGACTTTTTTGATAACTATTGTTGAACGGCATTGTCAAACTCATTCGCAAATTTACTGAAACTGAAAAAAGGTTATTGGGCTGTCCAAATTTACTATAATATATTTTTGAAATTTGGAACAATGAAGAGCTTTATATAAAGAATCTTTCATAAAAAGGCATAGAAAAAATTCTGAGAATTTTACGGTCGGGAGCAGAAATGAAGTCGGAGACTTCAAAGTATATACTTTGAAATTCAAATTTTACCCTACATAAATATTAAAACAAATTTCATCAATAGTTGTTAACACTAACTGATTCACTTGTTTTATCGTATCAAATATACAATGCTAACATTTATAATTTGGAAGAACTCAATCGACTATTGAAAGAGTGTGGAGAATCATATAGAAAGTTTGATGAAACGAAATTTACCCGTTTGATATTTCGAATGTTCGTGCCGTGAATATCAAATCGGAAATTATCGTTCAGAATTCCGCTCTTGACATACGTAAATTGCGTTCATCAATTTCTGAAAAGATATCTCTTACGTTTCAATACGTTAACTTAAATTGCCTTGTACACTTCTTGCAGTCGAGATTCTCGTTAAAAATTCCAGGTAAGTAGTATAAGTGTTCGCGTTTAACTTGGTGTTGTTAGATGGTGTATCGATGTATCTAGTTCGTTATAAAAAAGCTTGCTCACCCTCACTGTCGTGCCAGGATAGAAGTATTGCAAGTAATTATATTTAGTTAAAGTAAAATGGTGAGTTAAACTTAGTTCGATATTGTGAGCTTTGTGGCACATCTAGCAACACCGTCTTGGAAGGAACTACATCAGAAAAATAACACAGTAAACCAATTTCCTACAGCAGTCCTCCAACATCAAGAATACCAACTGAAAAATATAAATACCATATCAGGAATATCTTTCAAATAAATCAGTTCTAATTACCACAAAAATCTCTTTCATTGATTTGCATTCTCAACGAGTCATTCCATATTTTTAGATATTTCTGATTTCTAATTGAAGAACTATTGATCTTTATATCTAACCCAATTCATCTTTGTATTCAACATCGTTCAGGTACACAAACGTAAAATCCAATTTGTAATTAAGCATTAATAGGTATGAATAGATTTTTAAGATAAGATCAAACTTTGAATAAGTTATATAATAGTGAAGAAGCGCATTCAATGTCATAACTAACCTTAAATTTTATAATTGTCGGGAAATCTCAGTCTAGAGGAGTAGGGAAATTATGAGTGACAGTAAAATATTCATTTTTTTATGTTTTATCCCTTCAATTTATATTGCTAATTGTTCTCGAAAATATTTGTAGGAAAACCGCGAACTAAAATTTTTTGACGACGCGAAATTCAACGCAATGAAAATTTTTTAGTGAAGATGTTCTGAAGCACTGATCGACATTTCGAATAAATTTGCAAGTTTATGTTATCGAAGAAGTATATTTCAATAACATTAATTACTTCTAGAAATTTGCTCAGGAACTATAATTGTGTTTCGCATTATCCTTTTCGATTTCTTTTTCCTAGTCATTGTCATTAGACATTTCGATATCAATTAAGTGATTATTATTTTCGATTCTTTCTTTTTTCGATGTTTTTTCGAAAAAATACTCGAATCCACTGTAATAGTTAAAATTTAAATCTCGCGCTTTTCAATAACCGTCTTCCAAGTTTCACTTGAAGAATTTTCGGGCTATTACTATGATTTCAACTTTTCATTTTCGAAAAGTTTCAAAAGCAATAATCAGAAAAAATCACAAAACGTTTCGTTTTCCAATTCTGCATTTATATTAGTCACTAGCATAATTTTCCAACATTTCTGGACTTGATTGATCTACTAAACTATTAAATTAACCAAGTATGTTGTCTGGCACATTCCTGAGGATTATTTTATCTTCATCTCGAAAATGACGAAAATCAAGAACGTTTCCTTGATTGATGATAATTCAACATAAAACCACTAGGTCGGGTTGCCATCAACTCCCTCAGGTAATTCCCCCAACTTCCAGTCCCTAAATTATCCTCCGACCCTTGCCTTAGTGTCGTCAACTGACAACTAGATCCGATGTTATCATCGTATGCTAGCTCCAGAGCTCGTACCTTGAATGTCTATCATGCAAGCCTCTGCGTATTCGGTAACTGAAACTCACGAGCAAATACAAATCATTCTGGTCATTTTTTCGTTCAAAACAGTTTTCGGAGACCGGCGCATTCGCCATTTTGCAGCATTCTAAAATATTCATTCGAAATTATGTTAGCACTTCAAGAACCGAACTAAATCGTTCAGAAAAAGTATAACAGTGTGGTGAAATAATTATTTCGAATAAATTCACTGTACATTTTAGTTGATATGGCTAGTAAATTGTCACTAAGGTATTCGAAAAGCAACTGGCGCATGCACCGATTTGAACCAAAAATGTGAAATCTATCGGTTACCGATTACCTGTTGGTTTGTGTCGATTTTAGCGAAAAATACGTGGAATTGCACTAAGGCTAGTTTGTTTGGCTGTCTCTTTCTTGAAAGTCGGAAATTCAACATTTTTTAATATAATATTTTGTAATCACAGATCGAAAGCTGTTCGTGGGTATGCTCAGCAAGCAACAAACTGAAGAAGATGTCAGACAGTTATTTGCCCCTTTCGGAACAATAGAAGAGTGTACTATTCTTAGAGGACCAGACGGTGCTAGTAAAGGTGAGTCCAATTAATTATTAACTTACTTTGTTTTGGCGCTAAAATAAGCGAGGCAAATTATTTTAATATTTCTTCACCATGATGACAAAAGTATAATCAGTGTCTAACAAATGGTAACAAACTTCGTTAACGTTCAAAGTTAATTTCATAGCAAGAAATTGTATGAGATTGTTATTGTGCATATTGCATGGTAAATGTCATTGCGTAGTTTTCTCATGAGAAATATCTGAAACAAACAAACTAAATCAATACTGAAGCGCTTTTCCTCATCTCATTTGCACTGGAAATATACCATCAGTATCTAAACTTTTCTGAAGAATCATTTTGAATTCTGCTTGAAAATTATTTTTTTTATTTACGTCTGACTTCTTCAGTTCTACTTCAACAGTTTTTATTTCGTCTTTATAAGGCATAAACATGATTAAATGGGTTTGGAAAAATGCAAACTCGTTTAATGAATTTTTTGTTCCTTCAGTGAAGCAAGAGATTCAGACATTAACATTTTAGTCTATCTGCCATAGAATTCGCAGTACGTATCCTAAAATATAAGATTTTTCATCAGAAAAAATAACAATATTATTATTTTCATTAAAAATTATTCCATAAAAGTAACTGAATAAATGACAAGTACTTTCCTATGAATTCTGAATAAATTTTGGGTTCTTTTGATTCGCAGAATACAAATCCAACATGAACCCACCACTTTTGACATATTTTAGAAAATTTTTTTTCATTTTTGATTTTACGATTGACTCAATGAAATATACCGACTAAATCCTTCATGAATCGGTTCTACATACATTGTTGCCCTAAATTTTCTGTTGAAAATGAATCATAATTGCATCCATTAACTCAAAAATACTACTTGTCGATAAACTAACAATTTAGCAAACTCATATTTCGGAACTTATCAAATTCGTCGTACAGAAATTCAATATTTATGTCATTCAGAGGATCTGCAGAGGGGTATTCGTGAGCGTTTCACCTATGTTCTAATGTCTTTCGTATTATTATCCTTTTCATTTGGAATACATTCTTCCTGCTCCGAATCGTATGAGCAGTGCTCATACTTCAAACAACTCTGTGAACCATATTTCAAACATAACCACCAAATTTCAAGAAATCTGTACACTTTTTTGTTTGAAAAGTAATGAGAAAAAGTGTCATAAAACATATAGAAGGCAGAGTTCACTTTCCAGAATTTGGCCTCAAATTATGGCTTAAGTATACTGGTCAAACTGAGAATTAGTTTACTTTTAAAAAAATTTATACATTCGCGATTTCATCAAATGCGTAATGCTATTTTACACCATCTCGTTTTTATACACCTAACATACAAAACTTACCATAGGATCAATCATGAATCATATGTAAATTCACCCCCATTTTAACAGTGTAGGTTCTTTGAACGATTCACATGATTAACTCAGAAGTATGAGTTTGATATCTGTTGAATTTATCGACGACTATCATTCTCTTCTCAAGACATGAAATTCAATTTTTGTGAAACTCCCGTTAACTTTTTCTTGAGTCGTATAGAGAAGGTCCGAATATCGACCACATTTTGTGTTTTGACGTAATATGCCAATTTTTGAGAAAAGCAAAGATATTTGTTGATGGATGGAGTAGGTGTCTTTCATTGAAATAAGCAATTTTGAATATGAAAGGTTTGCGTGTTGATTTAGATGTCACAAATATGCTTTGAATGTGGGACACCTTTATAAACTGAATTCTTCAGTTTAAATATGATTCATTCGGAGAAAAACACCTGATCTTTTCGCAAAAAATTCGTAAACGGCAAAAATAACTGAATGCTCGGTGCCCTGCACATAATTTTATATCTCGTTTCTTTTCAAAAAATGCCATCACAATGAATGCAGAAAGCAGGACCACTTTTGGGACGTGATCCAAAATCACAACCACCAAATTTCAATTTCAATGAAAAAAATGTGTTATAAAAGATGTGGAAGAATGATTATACTGACATTTTCCAGAATTTGGCGTCGAAATAATACGTAAGTATTAGGCTGAAACTGGGAATTAGTTTACCTTATACAAAATCTACACATTCGCGATTTCATCAAATGCGCAAAGCTATCTTACACCATCTCGTTTGTATACACTGAGCGTACAAAAGTTAAGAAATAATCTATACAAGTTAGGTTCTCGGCTCAATATTGGGAAATAGTATTGCTTATAGTGCTATTATTCCAGATTGCTCATATTAGATACCACTTTTACCTCTAATATTTAAAAATATCCTCAACTTACAACCTTGGAGATTTACTCCATTCCGAGTCGACATAATACAAACGATTTGATGAGATGGCTCTCAGTGAACATGTTTTCACTAAACTACCTCGAAGGTGTGAAATATTTCCATCATTACATTTTCCCCCAGAGTCCTCACCTAATACAAGTAATTCTTCCAATATATTCATGAGAATCGTGGTAGATTTCGTCAAAATGAAAAACCGTCGGGTACGCACTGAGAGCTGAGTTACCCGACGAAATATTAGATCTCGCAGTGAATTAAAAATGCCGGGGTTCGCCTACACCCCCCTCGTGCTGCAATTTCTCAGTAAATATAATTTGAACGAGAATTTCACTATGTAAATAACTTGGAAATGGAGGGACCAAATGGTATGCGAGGAATCTCATTTACTGAAATTTTATTTTTGGGGGAATTTAGGTCTATATTGAAAATTTCATCTCGCAGAATTATGAACTGTTAAATGGAGATAATCATCTTTTAATTCATGTTAGTTGGAACTATTAATTTCCTTTTCTGTGTTGATTAATAGGAAAGTGTTTCGTGTGTTGCTGTATGGCAAAGTATAAATTCAACAACATGATTAATCATTAATTACTTTCCATAAACGCATTGCATGAATATGACTGATTCGTTTACTTCTTCTCCTCACCACACACGCAATGGGAATTTTTTGGCTCAAAAAACGTCTCATGTTGTAGGAAGTTTGTTTCCGTGAAACTCAAGTTAATTTTTTTCATGAAAGAATTTTGAAATATTTCGTGAAACGAATTATTAACCATCAACATTTTCACTATGTGTATTGTCACCGCAAAAAGCTTGCATGAGGTCAGAGTAAGAAGTAAACATAGAGATGCTCCTACGCGTGAATAGTACTGTATTGCAATCAACCAAGCTCTAGAATCTCAATGAACAAAGTAACGATTAAAAAAACGTTGTATTTTTCAGGTGACGTCACTATATTTCATCGTTGCGAAAACGATAAAAGGTCGTTAAGAAACACTTTTTCTTGTTTCATCCTAACGTTTTTATCTTACGTTGATTCAAGGTTGAGTTAACATTGCAAGCCTCCTCTTTGTCATGAGTAAAATTACCAAGTTTCAACGTACAGATGTATTTTTGTTTCGGAAATAACTTTGCTGGTGTACGAACTCTCAACGTTTTTTTGTATACTAAAATACCACAAATGTAAAACGTTCATATAAAGTGTCAAAGTAACGTTTATCTCAATGACTGAATTTAACTTGAGTAAAAATATTTTTGAATTTTCAAATAAAATTAACTGTACTTACTGACGAATCTCATAAACTATCATAATTAAAACTGTTGTCATCTACATCTTAAAATATTCTAAAAACTTTCAGGAAATTCCTCTATTTTATGAATATGAAAAACAGGAAGTAAATAATGGTCCAAATATAAAATATAGTAATATCACATGAAATATTTATCATTAAAATTTTAATTTAGGTCACGCGAGGAAATCTCATTTGCTGAAATTTTATTTTTGGGGGAATTTAGGTCTATATTGAAAATTTCATCGCGCAGAATCATGAACTTTTAAATGGAGATAATCATTTTTTAATTCATGTTAGTTGGGACTATTAATTTTTTTATTGTGTTAATTTGATGACCCCCAAGAGTTCATCTGATGTCGGTGGTTATATTCTATAATCTATAGAGTTCACAAAATATTTAAATAATTGAAATTTTGACTTACTCAATTTTTTTGTGAAAGTGAAATTTTTTGTTCGGTGTCCCTGATACATATCCAATTGTATTCCACCCAAATTTTGTTGATTGACTGGAAAATCCCTGTGCTTCAATTTCTCAGTAAATATAATTTGAACGGGAAGTATACTATGTAAATAACCTGGCAGCAGAGGGAGCAAATGGTAGGCTAGAAATATCATTTGTTGTAATTTTATATTTGGGGTGATTAAGGTTTAATTGAAAATTTAATCGCTCAGAATTATGAACTGTTAAATCGAGATCAACTTTTAATGCTTTTTATTTGCGACTATGAATTTTTTTTCATGTTGAGTTGATGACACTCAAGAGTTTATCCAAGGTCGGCGATAATATTAATCTAGATTCTAGCGAGATCACAAAAATCTTCGGAATTACGACATTCCTGATTCTGTTATAGGTGAAATTAAAAAAATCCATTCTTTTTAACGAGTCCAATGTACACGATGTCTTCCGCAATCTTGATGCATTTCAAATTCTGTTTCACTGAGATTTTGTTGATTAAGTGATAAAGTCGATAGGTAATAACAATAACTATACCTTCAATGACAAAAATGAATATGTCCGCGGTTTTTACTAAAAGTTTTTTATTGGTCCATGCAGATCCAGAGTTTCCCTAGAGTTTTTTTCAAGTATTTGGAAAATATTGTTTCCTCCAAATTGATTATGTACCTACTGATTTTTCTGCTTTCATTGAAGTTCAGTCCAATATCCACAGTAACGAATTTTTTTTACAATGTGGACATGTGAAATGGAATTATTTCATTTTCTTGTTTACTGTACGTTTTCATGGACCATCCGGAAACATTTCATATTTAAATCAAAAATTGTCATGTTTATTCGTGAAAATGCGAACCCTACCTTCAACCCTTTCGAAAGACAGGTACAATTCCTGTTAATTGATTCAATATCAATAGTGTTTTTAATTTTACATTATTACTGCAGTGAGAATTTACTTATGCTATCTTAGAGTTTTCATGAAATTCACCCAGCTTCTGTGGCTTCATTTGGCTGGATAAACTGCAGAGTTTCTCCTTCATTAAAAACCATGGATTCCTAGTGCTAATCTGGTTGATTAAAGGGATTTTTCAACACCGTTTCTTCTTCTTTCCACCTTTATTCTCCCAAATTCAGCCTTCGGCAACAAATCCGCAATATGTTAATTTCCAAAGACAGTTAAGGTATTTCATTGAGATTAGGGCGAACTTCCATTTCTGATACCAGTTAACTTTCGGATATCATAAAGTACAGCTAGGAATTTAATAAAAGTTTAATTAGAAATTTTCTTCATAATTGTGAAATTAGCTTGGATAGCACTTTGTTTCTGTAACCCAGTTTGTACGGAGAGTAAATTAGATCTGAAAGTAATGCAGAAACGGGGGACTAAAAGATCGAAGTTTGTGATGCGTCGTGAAGTTATGAATAAAATGTCGGTTCGGTAAGTTTCCAGGTTATTTTCTTATCGGAAAAGTTTCTTAGAAATCAGTTCATTCTACTTCCAATCGTTTGCTTTTAGTGGCATTGAATAATTACTTAGAAATTGATTATTCCATGACTGAACATTATTTCAATTCGAATTGTCTACGACTCATGCAATTGTACTGTAGTCAAAATATTATTTGGGCTATTTTTAACATAGTTGCTTTTTCTTTTCAAAGCTTCGGCAAGCATTCGACAACCGTCGACAGAAAATGAACTTCTCGTTCTGAAAATGTTTGTATTTGTGATAGTTTTCAGGAAAACGATGACTTCGATCTATTTTCGATTTTTCGAAGAATTCATTCGATTTCTCCAGTCTATTTCTAATTATTGAAGCTAGGGGCTGATGATTTCGGTTATAGACATAAAAACTGCTTTTTTCAATTTTCTATGTTTCAATATAGCCAATATAGGCTGATTTACCGCACTCATAGGATACTTCATATACGCAATTTGTGGTTAGTTGATTTTCATTATCAGATTCTACATTAGTTGGAATAGCCTTGATAGTATCTTGAGTGTTGAATACTTATCATCTTTTCAAACAACCATTCAACATACGGTATAACATTGGTTATCGTTTGTGCTATCTAAAAAGCTTTATAATGGAGCAACGCCAGGTTCGAATATTTCAAATTCTCGTTTTTATCTTCTTAGCCTCGATATTATACGAGATCACAACCATATAGCACAAAAGTTCGTGTGCGGTTCGAAGGCAGAATACATGAAGTACTTTTTGCTGAAAATATGTTTAAATTGATTTCATCAATAACACCGCTCACGTCAAGAATCTTTAATGGCTTGAAAAGCTATCAAGACAACTTCTTTCAAGCAAACACAACGTCTTAGTTATAATGATGGCCGTCGTAAGCGTAATTCAGCTGATAGTCTGAACACCACTGAATATTTTACCAATGCCATACACAGCGCGGTTCTTTATCTCATAAGATCGCCTGCAACGTTTCACATAAATATCTAATAGGAAAGTGTATCGTGCGAAGCTGTATAGCAAAGTATACATTCAACAAAATAAATAACTATTAATTATTTTCCATAAATGAACGAATTGGATAAATATAATTGTTTTTTGTTGCCGTGAAACTTAAGTTAATTTTTTACATGAAAGAAATTTGGAATATTTCGTGAAACGAATGATTAACCATCAATATTTCGACTATGTGTATTGTCACTGCAAAAAGCTTGCACTGGGGTGAAATAACCAATAAATTAGATTTTTATCTCTACAATTTCTGAATATAATACAATATTTTCGTAATTTTGCCATTGTTATAATTACCGAAATATTCTAGCAACAATAAACTGCTACCAAATCAGTGAAATAATTCAGTTTATGAACGTCAAATTGAAACAAAAATGTGAACACGACTCGTCGAACGACTAAACAGCAACAAAACGATGTTTCCAAACTGACAGAATTGTCTTTTGCAAACTCTAACTGTGTCTTAAGATATCCCTAGGTTTAATTCTTACTGTGAGCATAAGGTAGACACGTTGTGAATGTTCGATGTTATCATAGAAACATATCGACGACATTTCTCATCCAAAATACACAACCAATTATTGATGCGCACTGCAAAGCGGGCACCCCTCTTAACTACCCTGAAGTCCCTGTACAACCTAATTTGCATGGCAGATTCAATAACCGACCCCAAACTTTCCCCTGCGTGCTCACTCATCCCTTATGCCTACAGCGTGAATTCTTCATATCCTTCACTCCCACTTATTCAGCCAAATCCTAATTACACTCAAGGGCGAATGATCTACTACGCTATTCTGTTCGATGGTAATAATTTTCGCTTAATTCTGTGTCTATTCGATTATATACATCTTGATAAGCCTGATTTCTTGATAATATTGAGCTTCTCGAATTACTGAAGGGTTTTCCGATAGGGTTGGTACAATTTTAAATGGATGTAATGGCAACATTGCGTGTTTTTTTGTGACTTTCCTTGTGTCATTTGTTGTCAGTTCGTTATGCCATTTAGTCCGAAAGAAGTTCGAAGAGAATCGTTCAGGTAATCGACTACTAGTCGTTGTATGGTAAATAATTTGAATTTAAATTTCCTCTACGTCTACGAGATAGAAAACTACCAGTACGACAACAAATACACGCACACAAAACAACATTGATTTGGTAGCAGCAAGCGTAAGAAAATTGAAAATCCACACCAAACAATTCAAATCTCATTATATCTTGATACAGTCACTGTGTAGCACTGGCGCAGCTAGAGGGGGGGCTTTGGGGCTGCAACCCTCCAACGATTCTAAGAGTTTCAACTTCTACTTAGTTAATTTTTTCGCAACTTTCGTATTTGTTGTATCATCAAGAATTTTTCAGTTCAGCCCCCCTACCCTATAATCAAATCCTGGCTGCGCCACTGCTGTGTAGTGTGGTGGAGTGATTGGTTCATATTTCTTCGAAGGAAGTGGTCGAAGAGTAATGGGCCCCACTCACTTCGTTCTTCTCCGCCGTTTTTACCCGACGGTTTAAAAACGGTCGGGTAAAACTGCCGCAAAAACGAAGTGTATGGGCTAAAAACGGCGCACTTACCCGACGTTGCAGACTTTACCGACTCTTGACGTTTTTAACCGTCGGGTAAAAACGGCGGAGAAGAACGAAGTGAGTGGGGCCCTTAACAGTCAACGAAGAACGATACAGAACAATGTTTAATGATTTTTTTCTTGGTGTTGTTTTAAGGATAACTTCCAACAAGACGATGTCACCTTCTACAATACCACCTCATCAATCGATTTATCGAAAATGAAATTTGGTGATGAAATTTTCTCAAGAAATTACTTAGTTGATTAAAATTATTCAATTTAATTATCCTACCAGGTCGTGCGATTTAATATTTTGTTCTATATTTCTTGGGGGATATGTTAGGTCAAAAGTTTATTCTGATGATCCAGCAACAATTGAGCAATTAAAAATCAACAATGAACGATGAAATTTATGTGAAAAGGTGATAAAAAATTGAGTTCACATGATGCAGTACGTACAAAAAAGTCGTTGTGATCATTTGATTGATAGATTTTCCATACACAATGGCTATCGAATCTTTCGAATGTAACAAAAATTTTGTATCTCACTGGAAGATATGCTGGCTTCACTAGCTATCAAATTTTTTTTCTGTGACACAATGTACTTCCTGTTTGGATCTCTAGAACAACAATAAGGTATTTTCTCAGATGAGGCTTCCTTGTGATGGGTGGTAGAACTCATTAAAATAGATCATTCGAACGTATGATGCTCCTATATGAAATGACTCACACGAATGGTCAAAAATTAAATTAAAATTATCGATCCACCGTTACTTTGTAGATTTCCGTTGGAAGTTATTAAGAATAATCGAATGTCCCCGATTTAAGTCCTTCTTCCAGACTAGATGAATCTACCCAAGTTACCGCAAGCAACACAAATAGCACTTATATGTCGAAACCTCATAAATGTTATACTCTACGATAGCGATGTCGGTTACCATATCGAATCACTATACTGTATTTCACCAAAGTATGAAGTGAGCAGAACTTTAGACCCTCCTTCTCCATAGAAGATTCGTTATTTGTCGTTCATATTCGCACGCGACCGTAATGTGTCGGAAATTTATTGGATTGGTTGAGAGAGATAGATGCCTACCCTGCCGCGGTCATGATAGAGACATAAGAGGTTTCCTTCACTAAATCAGTAAAATAATTCATATTATGAAAGTCAATTCGAAATGAAAATGTAAACACACCGCATCCAGAAACTAAACACTAACATACAATGTTGTCAAACTGACAGAATAGTCGTCTGTAACAGTCGCAAGCCGTTTGTATAAGAGTAGGGGAGCGGTAGACCAATTTTATTCAATACGAGATACGCATACGGCACAAGTTCGCAACGCCGGGTTATTGCTCGCGTAAACAGATTCTACTTGGCTGCATAACAAATGCGCGAAGGCACCTCTAGGTTTACCTTTTACTCTGAGCTTCATACTCTCCTGAAATAGACTGTAGGTTTGTTCGATACCAAAATATAAAAAGCAACCCTGGTAACAGTGAAAGAGAAAATTTTCTCCTCACTCTTGATCAAAGATACCAAGAGCCTCACATAAACTCATTACGTTATAGATTTAGAATGAATCACATCGGCTCAAATTCCTTAAAGAGAAAACTGTTTTCAAGAATCCATTCTATCCCATCTCGTTGGTGCCGGATCATAGCTGGGATCACCGCATTATTGAATGTTGAAAGTAAGAAGGGAGAAGATTTAAGTAGGAAATCGAAGCCTGCCGCCTAGGCACCTTATGTGCTTTCACGCCAGAGCGAAATCGAAGATTGTCAAAGAGAGAAGACAAGGGTCGGAAGGTATTTTATGGCCGCGTTATCGTCTCACTATATTGGAATTCCGAAGTCTATATTTACAGGAGTCGGCCCCTGGGGCCCCAATTAATTGGCGATTTTCACGAAACAAAGTCCTGATCCCGCTTTATACATTAATATACGCCCTGCTGAACTCTACATTGTGTTTCCAATTCGGAAAAGAACTTCCGATGTTTGCAACTGTTACTCATAGTTGAAAGCAGGGTATTAACTAAGAAATTTCCCAGGAAATACTCACTTCAAAAGTCCCTTTAACATCGTCAACGTCTCCGCTTTTTATTTACAAAGGATGCGGTTTCGAGCAATAAAATCTAATTCTGGGCGGAACAAAAATTGAATGGAATTCTCTCTCGGAAATTTCACTTCCAGATATTCAGCGCCCACTGAATGCGCCCAGCGAAACGTTACTTTGAAATCATTCATTGCGCGGCCTTAATTCTCAATTAATCAGTGAAAGGGGTTCTTAATTCATAATAACTTTTTGCTTGGAACGGGAAGAAATTAATTTCGCCGAATGAAAATTCTACACCGGTTGCCGGGGTCTAATCAGATCTTCGTCGGCTATTAGGAGTTGTTGAAAGGTGAGTTCGGATAATTTTTT
This sequence comes from Propylea japonica, assembly GCA_013421045.1. NCBI lineage: Eukaryota > Metazoa > Arthropoda > Insecta > Coleoptera > Coccinellidae > Propylea > Propylea japonica. The sequence goes on from CM024244.1 coordinate 10,316,861, forward strand.
GATGAATGAAGCGGAAAATCTTATCAGGTATTGGAGGCTCGCGAAATCTCATAATTTAGGGATGTAATTGAATCAGTGCCTGTTTTAACTAAACATCAATTTTGTTTCAGGTTGTGCTTTCGTAAAATACAGTTCACAGTCTTAATTTTTCACACTATACTGCACTAGGTCTCGTCTTCCATAATATCCGAGCTCAATCTCAAGCCGTGTACAGGTGGCTTTAACCTTTAACTAGGTACTGACATGGCTTTTTAGTCATGCTGTTACCGACGCTGACAGAGTGTTGATTTTCTCGAAAAAAATTGGTATATTGTATATAATTATTATAGTTACTGAGGTTTTTCCCTGAGCTCTGGTATAATACGCCAGAAAGTTATGGTACCCCGTTTTGCACCAACCTCAGCTAGGGACTTCTTTGTTTCATGTATTGTATTTTGTTAGAAGGATATACCTATCTTCGTCGGTTATTAGGAGTTGTTAAAATGTGAGTTCGGATAATTTTTTTATGAATGAAGCGGAAAATCTCAGGTATTGGACGCTCGCGAAATCTCATAATTTAGGGATGTAATTGAATCAGTGCCTGTTTTAACTAAACATCAATTTTGTTTCAGGTTGTGCTTTCGTGAAATACAGTTCACATCAGGAAGCACAAGCGGCGATCAACAGCTTGCACGGTAGTCAAACTATGCCGGTGAGTACACTTTAGATTGTTTCCATATGAATATTATAAACAAGTACCAAATGAAAATGTATGCGTTTAAAAGTAACGTAGGTATAATATAAACAAGGAAAGCAGATAATAATATTAATTGATAAAAATCAACCAATATTAAAACTCATACTTCGGAACTAATCCCGTCAACGCACAAAGAACATGCATGGTGGTTATATCAAACAGAGCATCCATAGTTAGCTATTTCGCGTTTATACTCAGAAATAAGCGACATTTCTTCAAATAAGAGAACATATAATGCTTTTCAAGCCAAGCTCCTCCACACTGAAGAGCCCCAAATAGAGCGAAATAACTATCTATGGCTGCTATGTTTGATATTACCATCATGCATGTTCTTTGTGCGCATACAGGAGACGTTCCGAAACATGACTTTCAATATTGGTTGATTTCGATCATTTAATTTATTCTCTGCTTTAATTGTTTAAATTATACCTGTGTTAATCTTAAACGCATGAATTTTCATTTCGTACTATTATCACCACGTTTGGTTTATGACGATAAACCGTTTCCACTTCATCGATTGAAGGTTAAATCCATATAGTTGGACCACCACCAGTTTGTTTGAAAAACGGATAAACATCTCGCTACTTCGTTCAAGGTTCATGCATCGGTAGAGGTGTTCGTAAGCATCCCAGGTTGTGGCGTTTTGTTTCGGTTTATACTCAGAAATGAGCAACATTTCTTCAAATAAGAGAACCTAGAATGCCTTTCAAGCAGAGCTCCTCCATACTGAAAAGCTTTGTCGCCAAGCCGTGTGTAGGTCAATTATGACCACGTACAATCTTGGCCATATTTTGAAAACAATTCTTGTCTTTTCCTAAAATGACCTCTACAATCTTTGATTTTAACCATCTCCTTGAATTCTAGTTTTACATGTGACACAAAGATGACGCTAACATCACTGTAGTCGCTTCGTTGCAAATCTTTCTACTCTATAATCTTTGGACGGTTACGAAGAGAGCTAGATTTTTCGACCTGAGAAAAAAAACCGAAAGTTGCACTGAAGTCCTATCATATTTTTTTGCACTACCTAATAACCCGAAGTCGAACTCTCGTTGAAAAACACGAAGCATAATATTCTCCTCTCACAAGAGCCAGATAAGCGAAATGAAGTGTCCTATCCAGCGATTTGAATACACCCGCTGCACGCTGTCCGCGTTCGGATTTTCGTGAATCCTCGAAACGATGAAAGGCTCTAAAACCCGTTGAGATGGAACGTACCATCCATATTTCAATCTGAATAAAACGGTACAGTTCACTAACGTCCCCTAAACGTCTCGTAATTGTGTATTCGTGCATAATATGACATTATTTAAGCTAGCGTTAATCGTTCCGCGCGTTATGAAACGCGTTTAATATAGTGCTGCAATTCAGTGGCGCGGCTCTTTCCGTCTTTGTTCAGCATTTGTTTCTGTCGCGGCAGGGCTAATTTATGAAATACTTAACGAAGTTTACCTTGTTGAGAAATGAACACCCCACCTTTAGGGTTTAGTGGCTTATTTAGTTGAGCGCTCCTTCGTGTTCTATTTTGAAAATGGGCACGGAGCTTTATTTTTCTTTCGATCCCTCGTTGACTCATCCTTGCAGGGGATGATGTTGTGATAGTAAACTTATCGATCTCAGGCCGGTGTTGTTTCAAGATGAGCAAGGGTGTATTTTCACCAGCGAAAATACAATCGACAGGGAAAAAGTGGGTAATAGGGATAGAATAGGTTTTTTTTTAACCGAGCTTCATCGTACAATGATGTGGTATCCAGTATGTTGCAATGAGGGATAAGTATTTCTTAAAGCAATCTAGTAGTGAAACTCCTTATTGTTTTTGTATATAAGTTACGACAGTCCATGTAGTTTTAACTTTCATCCCCTCATCTGATCTTATTAACAGTCTCGATTCACATTTTTGTGCGTTTTCGTGATGAGGAATATATTGCTCAGTTTGGCACTAATATCTGTAAGTTTCAATTTCAATCAAAAACAGACATTAACCGCAGAAGTTTGACTCACCGAAAAAGAATCCAAGCTCAAATGTAATAAGTAATTTTGTAACTTATACCTTGAGGATATATTTATGAATATATAACCTCACTTTGCCGACCCCAGTGGCTAGAAGTTAAGAGCTCTAACCTGTGGACCGGTGGTTCCGAGTTTGAATCCCCGTGAGGGTATTGACGGTTGTGTATCTCCTGTTGTTCAAGAATAGAAAGTTTGATGTACTAAATAGTTTGAATGAATTTTATGTTGATGTCGAAGATTAAACACCATATACTTATAAAATTCCATACTTATAACGTGAAATAAAAGTTGAAGCAATCTAGTTGCTACTTCCGATGGCCCCTTCAATCATCTGCGCATGTGCAACCTCGAAATGTGATAAGACGTTAAAAATTGAGGTAATTATTTTTAGTTATTTTTATTTGACAAGTCATAATTTAAACTATTCGATGTTTTGGCGCCTGCGCAGTGAATTCATTGGGCTATTGTACCACGTGATTGCTGCTTCAATTTGTAATAGAGAAGTGGATCCGTGTTAAGCCTGGTTCTCAGAGCTTCGACGTGAAGCTCGCGACAGTTATTCCACCAATCAGAGAATATCAACAAAACTACCCCTGACCCCCTCCTTTTGGTTTCTGGTTGTCAAAATCTGTAGCGACACGCCTCTTTTGTAGTTGAAATAAACCAACTTCACTTGTATTTCTGCGACGGCGAGGGAGAAAATAGGAGAAGTGGGGATTGTAGCTGGCCTCACGTCGAAGTTCTGAGAACCAGGCTTTAGCGGTATAAATGTTCATATATTTATATATATATATATATACGGCCTTATATGAACTGAGCCCATTAAGAAAGAAAATGTGAGTGATTGAAAAATAACCTCACTTTTTCAGTGAATTCGCCGGTTCATTGCTGATGTTATCTTCTTTTTCTAAATATTCTTGAAAGGCTAGAGCTGTAAATATTTTACATGGTGTTTGTGAATAAGTGCGGCTAAATTCAGGAGGGAGATTCCACATAAAAAACTAATTGAACTAAGTTAGAAACAAAATATGTATTCATTATTCTAAAACCGGACGGGATATGCGAATGGAGTTTGGTGTGTTTCAAGAGGTAGTTTTAAGGATCACAAGCAACGATAAATACGCTTTGAGATGTTTCATTTTTTGCATAAAAATGACGCTGCATACGAAAAAAGACAAGAGAGATTTTGTGTTACTAATTGAAAGAATAATTGAAAAATGATTATTAGTTTGAAATATCTCAGTGGCCATTTTTCTTTCAGTCAGTATTCAAGTGAAACTTCAAAATCTTATATCTCGGAATCCGAAGCATTTGCGGACAGAAGTTATAGCATAATATCAATATTTTTTTCATGCAGAACCACACCTGAAATTCGTCGCACTTATTAACCCATGTATCTGCTACATCAAATCTCTTCTTGCATGATACCTACATATTCTAAAATGAAATAACAAGTGGTTTTCACATTATTCCAAATGAATAGGGCAATTGCCAATTTGAAAGTTTCCTAATATCCATCCCTATTCTGCTGAGAATCAAATAATCCGTTTGAGTGTAGGAGAAAATCTAAAATTCGGACAGATAAGTCCAATTTCCGTTTTCTAGAAAGACCGTCGAGATCGGCCGATCAATTCCTGCACAGCTCCCCCTATCCAGAATCCAGAGTACGTCCCGAATAACATACCATTCATGCAATATTAATGAGCCTTGAGAGCACAGTGATGATGTTCTAAAACAAACCTCCCGCGGTTGTTTCTTTATGCAAATGACCTACAGGTTGCAAATAAGCCCGTGCTGCATATGCTCTGTTTTCTGTACCGTGCCCGCGCCTTGTTTTGAGTGGAAAATCGGCTTTTGGCCATTCGACATCCATTGTTGTCGGGTTTACCTTTGCAAAAGATAAATAATATGTCAGTCGCCATTAGGAATACGTCGAACTCGTATGTCTCTAAGGGGTTCGAAGCGTGTTTTTCCGAAGAGAATGAGATATAGGAAGCGAAGTTATCGAATATAGGAAGGGAAAATTCGATGAATATTATTCAATGTACGGAGGGTTACTCGTATATAGTGGGTTTTGCTTTCAATGCTGACACGCCATTAGTTTTTGATGGGTTGTACGATGTTCGTTTTTTGTTCAATTTTTCTACTCTGCATATCCTATTTTCTTGTGCTTAAGTCATGCTTTGAGTGGAAAATCGGCTTTTGGCCATTCGACATACATTGTTGTCGGGTTTACCTTTGCAAATGATAAATAAAATGTCAGTTTCCATTAGAAATACGTTGAACTCGTATGTCTCTGAGGGGCTCGAAGCGTGTTTTTCCAGAAAGAATGAGATATAGGAAGCGAAGTTATCGAATATAGGAAGGGAAAAATCGATGAATAATTTTCAATGTACGGAGGGTTTACTCGTATATTGTGGGTTTTGCTTTCAATGCTGACACGCCATTAGTTTTTGATGGGTAGTACGATGTTCGTTTTTTGTTCAATTTTTCTACTCTGCATATCTTATTTTCTTGTGCTTAAGTCATGCTTTGAGTGGAAAATCGGCTTTTGGCCATTCGACATACATTGTTGTCGGGTTTACCTTTGCAAAAGATAAATAATATGTCCGTCGCCATTAGGAATACGTCGAACTCGTATGTCTCTAAGGTGTTCGAAGCGTGTTTTTCCGAAGAGAATGAGATATAGGAAGTGAAGTCATCGAATATAGGAAGGGAAAATTCGATGAATATTATTCAATGTACGGAGGGTTACTCGTATATGGTGGGTTTTGCTTTCAATGCTGACACGCCATTAGTTTTTGATGGGTTGTACGATGTTCGTTTTTGTGTAATTTTTCTGCTTTGCATATCCTCTTTTCCTCTGCCTAAAGCTACGGTTTCCTAGGACAGATCGTCGACCGTCGCGTCCAGGCCGTCAGCCGTCGAGGATAGCGATTTCTGTCGGAAGTGGTTTGCTCGAATTATTAGTGGATCGCCTACATGTGCACGTGAAATACCTACTTATTGTGGTTGTAAGAAGAAATTATCGAAGATGAACCCGACAAAATTAATAGTACTGTTATTATTGAAGGAAAAAGAAGACGAGGAGCTGATAATGGCAACTCTTAAAGATCCAAACAAGCCAGTGGATGAATTATTTTTGAGACGTCATACAGAAGGTGCCTTCAATGTTACCATGCAAAGAAGGTTCTTTGGAAATGAAATAAAATTTAGGGAGTATTTCGGACTTTTCACTGAACTTTTCGAACAAGTTTAGACATATATTAAATGTGACAGCACCTAGAAAGGTACCAATAGGATAAAATGTCCAATTTCTGCTGAGGAGAAGCTTTGTATAACATTGAGATAGGTTCCGTTTCCGAATGAACTAACGTAAACAATAATTTTACTTTCTTTAACACTGGAAGTTGAACTGCACTTCACCGCTCGAATCTAAACTCAGCTGATTAGAACCGTCGAGTGCGACGTCCAACTTCAACGTTCAGGAGCCGTCCAGCTACGCGATTGCTAGAAAAGCGGTACCACTGCATTGGTTAGATAAAGCCGTCACAACGCGGCGATTGGCGGCCTGGACGCGACGGTCGACGATCTGTCCGAGGAAACCGTAGCTTAAGTCATGTTGCAACTGGAGAATCGGATATTTGCCGTTCAACATACATTGTTGTCGGGTTTACCTTTGCAAAAGATAAATAATATGTTAGTTGCCATTAGTAATACGTCGAACTCGTATGTATCTGAGGGTTCGAAGCGTGTTTTTCCGAAGAAAATGAGATATAGGAAGCGAAGTTATAGAATATAGGAAGGAAAATTCGATGAATATTATTCAATACACAGAGGGTTACATAGTGTGGTTTAATTTCACTATTGACACGCCATTATTTTTTAATGGTTTGTAAGATGTTCGTTTTTTGTTCAATTTTTCTACTCTGCACATCCTATTTTCTTGTGATTAAGTCATGGTTTGAGTGTAAAATCGGCTTGTGGCCATTCGACATCCATTGTTGTCGGGTTTGTCTATGCAAAAGATAAATAATATGTCAGTCGCCATTAGGAATACGTCGAACTCGTATGTCTCTGAGGGGTTCGAAGCGTGTTTTTCCGAAGAGAATGAGATATAGTAAGCGAAGTTATCGAATATAGGAAGAAAAAATTCTATGAATATTATTCAATGTACGGATGGTTACTCGTATATAGTGGGTTTTGCTTTCAATACTGACACGCCATTAGTTTTTGATGGGTTGTACGATGTTCGTTTTTGTTTAATTTTTCTGCTCAGCATATCCTCTTTTCTTCTGCTTAAGTCATGTTGCAACTGGAAAATCGGATATTTGCCGTCCAACATACATTGTTGTCAGGTTTACCTTTGCAAAAGATGAATAATATGTCAGTTGCCATTAGGAATACGTCGAACTCGTTTGTGTCTGAGGATTCAAAGTGTGTTTTTTCGAAGAGAATCAGATTCACAAAAGGGGAATGTCTCTTCATGAATTCGACAAAAAAAGTTTTGATGTTGATAACTATCAGACCTCAGCTGTTTAATAAGGTACTGAAATGATAAATGTCTGTCGTCAGCTGCTTATACAGATGTGGAAGAAACGGATGGAAACACAGGAGTTCCAGTGTTAAATTCAAGCAGGCTCGGAGTCCAGTGGAACAATCGAAACCTCAGAGCGATGCGATATGAATAAGCGGCTGGTCTGTTGGGATGGCATTCCGAAAGCTCTGATAAGGGTAAGATCGGAACATTGGTTACAGCAAACGCTGGTATTTCGGTGGTAGTCGCAAGACGCGACGTTGCCTGTGTCGTTGCCGACCGTAGCGTTTGCTGTAACCAATGCTCCGATCTTACCCTTATCAGAGTTTTCAGAATACCATTCCAACAGACCAGCCGCTTATTCAATATCGCATCGCTCTGAGGTTTCGATTTTTCCACTGTTCCACTGGAGTCCGAGCCTGCTTGAATTTAACACTGGAACTCCTGTGTTTCCATCCGTTTCTTCCACATCTGTATATGAATTTCAGTTCTTGTCCCAGTCGGAATAGGGGCCCAGCACCCTCATTGTTGCACACAGCATGTAAGGGGAGCGGAAAAAGTGACTTATATTGAATGTTACTTATTCAAACGGAGAGATTTCACTTGTTGCAGTGAATTTTTGCATATACGTTGAAACGGAGATATAAACAAAGTATCAGATTCAGGTATTGTTTATTTGCAACGCGTTTAAGTTTATTGAACGTAAATCTTTTTCGCTCGCATAAAGTGTCGGCTCAATTTGAGTCTGCAGTGAATTTTCAACCACACTTATTGTGCTTGTTCGTACGTTATCATGACTTGGCCTTAGAACATTCGAGTATAGAAATCGCAGTTTCAGTATCCAATTGAAAACTAATTAAGGTGAAGTGGGGTAAATGTGATATAGTATTTGATTAGTTCATAAACAAAGTGTTATAAGTAACAGTTTGAATAAAGCTGAACATTCCAAAAAATGCAAGCATGACCACAATATAGTTCTCTATTGATTGTATTCTGGTTACTCTTTGAAATCTTTTCTGAGAAATGTTGGGTAATTTAGAAGAAAATGATGCCGGTCAATCACAATTGCCCCAGAATTTGGGGTAAATGTGATAAAAGCTTTCAGATTCCTATGACTAAGTTATTTGGAAAGGATTGGGGTAAATGTATAAAAATCTTACATTATTGAATACTTTGTTTTTTACAAAAATAAAATATTTCACTTAATGAAAAATTGATGACCTTATTTCAGTCGACGCCAAAAAATGTGAAATTAACTTCAGCTTCTGAACAAAAAGGAAGTAAAAACAAATTAGGCAGAAACAACTATATAATAATAAACGTTATATTTTAATTAAACTTTATTTTTCCATCATTAAGATAAATTATATCCGTCAAAAGACACTTCAAATATGAAAGAACCACGCCTATTCATATTATCACAATTGCCTCAAATGTATATGTCACATTACCCAAAAAGCATTTCGTGCGGGGCAAATGTGATATATACAAAAAGAAATCACCAGCGCAATTTATGAGTTAAAAGTATTTAAAAACACATTATAAAACTGTTCATAATAAGTCTGGAAATAATAAAACAGACTTAACTCATCAATTAAAAAATTTACACCAAATAAAGTAGAGACGTACCTACCTGAAATTTAAGGTTACGCTATGAGAAATAATATTCACGTGCCTTACAACCATACTGACAAGTAATTTCGTTCGTTCTAGTGTTTTGGTGGTTCGCTTGCAATTTTGAAGACGTGTTAGATAGATGGCAGCAGTATTAATGAATTTGATCTGAATAAATAGTCCGTTATCACAATTGCCCCATTATCACATTTACCCCACTTCACCCTACTTGAATTTTCAGATGCAACTTTGTCACTGCTTGTTTTTTAGATTTAAATTATTAAATATGCACATTCAAACATGTTCACAATATATGTATAACTGGTCGTTATTTGGAGGAATGCAGAATTTTTTATCTGTAATTCTCCCAAATTCGTGTAACAATGAAAAAGTACAAACTCATTCAACACCGTCATAAAACCAACCGCAGACTTTTTCGAAAGTTTCAAATTGCACACCCTACACACCCCCCATACTCGCGCATTCGTTTACGCCGAATGAATCCCATTCCCAACAAAAATCCATTTATCGATATAGGTATATAGAGTTTCGCGAACCATATTCCCATTCTCTGTCTCTCGTTAAAACATCCATCCGAGCTCAGTGGCGCCTTGTCCTATGAGGCAGGTGAGGCAGTGCCTCACCAAATAAATTCTGGAAATCACAAGTATCAAGCGGATCAATCCAATATTTCACTAATCAATTTCATCTTTCAGTCTAAATTTTTCATACGATACTGCACTGGATCTCGTCTTTCATAATATCCGAGCTCAATCTCAAGCTGGGTACAGGTGTCTTTAAAGTTACACGCTACAGACGTTTCTGTGCGATTTTTGTATATTTATCTCGCTCCCTCTATAAGACGTAAACGGTCAGAGGCATGCCTCACGCGCTTCCTTGTCTAGCGAGTTATTCACATCGAAGTGACGAGATCATAGATCCACCCTTTGTTGTCTATCTATTGTTTCGCAAAAAAAATGTGAATGTTCTTATGTTATCGTCCATTTATGTATGAAAAGAATTTATTGGGATTCTTGGACTTACTTTATTTATTACTCTTTAAGACAATGCCGACGTTTCGGAACGACTTGTTTCTTTTTCAACGGCAAAAAATTAAAAATTTCTTTGAGATTTTTTGTACACACCACAGGTATATTACCTAGTCTCCTGAACGATATCGTCGATATAATTTTAAGGTTGAATTCATATTTCAAAGAGATCTAATTCTATCTTTCTTCACACTAATTTTAAAGGCGCGGAATATTCCAATAGGGGTTAACCTTATCGAGGGCCAAGTATAATTTTATTACATGAATAAGAGCAATTTTTATTACAAACAATACAATGACAAGTTGTCCAAAAATTTCTCATATGTCAACTCGACTTTTTCACACTTGTAATAGAAAAGTCTCGTCACGATCGCAAAATCCTAAACTCTTCGAGAAATATATTCAGTAGTCGTGGATAAAGTATAGTATGCTACCCGCGTATAATGGCTGTTATTAAACTTCACCTAGTGAATAACAGCTATCATTAAACGCTCCTTGCATAATATACTATTTTCTGATGTGCCTCGCAATTTTATTCTGTCACAAGCCGCCACTGATTCATCGATATACAAAGAGTTCCGTGAACGATATTCCCAGTCTCTAGCTCTCGTTAAAACAGCTATCGGAGCTGTTTCAGCGTCAACTTAATTTCAGTACATAACACCCCCATTAATAATCCAGCAAGCTGTTTGTCGGTGCATTAAATGGAAAACTTAGATGGCGCCCCAACGCGTTTATGTCAATTGTTCTTCAAAGGCGTGAAGTGCGACTTGGGCGCAGGGTCGTAATGGCAGCGTTCGTTCTGACTGCTGCAGCGGAAAAATTGCAGATTGAAAAATGCCAGACCTAATGGGGGGAGGATTATAGCGATTTTTTTGGTTGCATGAGCAAGATTAATTCACCCCTTCTATCTTGTTTTATTTTAATGAAAATAAAAAATATGAAGATTATTCAAGAGGAAAAATGTGTTGCTGTAAATTTTTTCCTTGGGACTTTCAAACCTTTTAGTGATTGTTGTTTTCGAGCGCTCGTTCTACTTAAACGAGAGCAATGTCGTTTTACCCAAATATAATTTTCGGAGTTTGAGCCGAAAATGGCCTCAAACGATAGGATTCGACTCCCTGATTACGAATCCGAATTCAATTCTGTTCGTGGGGCCGTCCACCCTTAAGCAGGATAACTTTCGAAAGGAATTGTCCTAGAGACTTGAAATTTTCAGGGCGAGTTAGGTTTCCAGATGCCGAGGAAGTTCGTTAACCAGCCAAATCGTACATGGTGTTCCATAAAATACGGCCATTCAAAAAAATCTTTTCATTTCTACGGATAGATATCCGATTCGAGTGAAATTTATTTTGTGAATGAAGATTGATATACTGAATGTTGATGCAAAATTCGAAGAGGATCACATCATCTGAACTGTAGATATTTTTTTTTATAAATTTTGATTTTTACATATTTCCTTTTCGAATAATTTTCAAAGTATGATTCGGATCGTGCTGATATTATGCATTCATATTCTTAGCATCAATTTCAAGACCATCACAAAATTTTGAGGTGCCTATAGCATTATTGCTCCACCAATGATCGAGGGCTAACAGACAACTGCTCAGGACTTTCCTAATTTTTTTTTCGATGAATATTGAAATCTACGCATATCTAATTAAAATAGGTATCGTTTTGGAATGTGTAATTTACTCATGGAAAAAAATTCTTCAGGTTCCTATGTGAAAAAGTAAAAGAAAACACTAAGACAGTGATTCTGATATTTCTCTTAGAACATATGGATAAATGTGTGCCATTGAATTCGAATCCAAGACAGTCTATAGAGAAACTTGATCAATATCTTATAGGTTTAAATGAAAATATATCAACATTTTAATATAGCTAATTCTAGACCTCAAAATATGTACCTGATGCTCTACTCGTTCGTAAAGTCTATATTTTCTACTCTTTAGTTTATTTCCTTGTCGTCTGAAAATGTACTATGGAATACCACATCCAAATATTTATATTCTTCTGAGCACTTTATTTCCTCTGATACTTCAAGTTACAGTTTTTTACCTTAGATTCACAGTAAGGTTTCTCCTCATCTAATTCAGGCTTCTTCAGAGTACCTTTATGAATTCGCCCCATCTAATTTCCCTAGCATATCACTTTAACGTTTTCAAAAAACTGCCGTTCAATTGAAATTTTAAATTCGAATACTTCATTCTTTCAGCATATCTGCACTAGTTCATCCTTCTGCATTTCGAACAAGAAATGAGAAAAGAAAAAATCCAACCCTGGACTTTATTACAAATTCAAAGGTGGTGAAAATGTGAGAATTCAAGTGTCGGTGTTTATTCGCCAGAACATAATGAACAGTGTGAGAAAGGTCATTGTGGAACAGTTGTTGATCCCTGTAAAAGTTTTGAAGTTTTACTTGTACAATTTAACCTAAGATTCTTTGAGGATATGTTTCTCAATTTGCTGAATATGCTTCTTCCATATTCCATGAAAAAAAAGTGTGAATTTGGTTCCAGTAACCAATCAACTATCGTTTTGATGTCATTAACATTAACATTCTACTCGGATCACGGACCCGGGTTCTAAGTTTACGAACACATCAGGCTTAGGATCTGAAATAACAGTCTTAACAATAACATAACCAAAATTTCATGGATTAATTTTTCCAGTCCCAGTTTATTTTCGGATTGTCTCTAGCTTTGCTCGCATTTATCGCCTTTTGTGAAATACTTCTTATAATTTCTGCGGTGTGCCCTTCCATGTTCAATGTTATTTTTGAATACTTATCTATGTTTAAGAATTAGAGAATTTATTTTTTCAGTTCCAGTTCATCTACTGATTGTCTCTAGCTTTGCTTGGGTCTATTGGTTTCTGTAAAATATTTCTTATACTTTACACGAGTAAGTAAGTACCCGAAAACGCCTCTAGGGATGCCCCTACATGTTAAAAATTAGATGTTAGATTTATATTTCTCCAATTTCTGTATATAATACAACATTTTCGTAATTTTGTCTTAGCTATAGTTACCAAAATAGCCTTAAGCGACAATAAACTGTCACCAAATCAGTAAAATAATTCAGTTTATGAACGTCAAATCGAAACGAAAATGTAAACACAACGTATCAAATAACTAAACACTAACAGAACGATGTTGCCGAACTGACAGAATTGTCTATAGCAGACACTAGCTGTTAGTACCATAGTAGGGGAGCCGTAGACCAATATGGAATAAAGATACGGCACAAGTTGGCAACGCCGAATGTTGTCCGCGTTCATAAACAGATTGCTCTTGGCTGCGTCAATAAATGCGTAAAGGCATCTCTAGGTTTACTTTTTACTCTGAGGGTACATACAGCAATATCACGTAAACCAAAGACATCAAATATGGGTAATCCCATCCTGTGCGGAGAACGTGTTCCAGGGCGGAGGATAAGTGAAAGTTCAAGTAAAAATGTTTACACTACAGCCCAAAACGGACTGTAGGAGAAAATTTAATTACGTCGAAGCCCCACCGAAGCCTGCCACGAGATTGAATGCGGCTAAACAGATTCTGTTCTGCGAGACTCTATGTCGAAAACACTGCAGATATAGTAATTGCTTCATTAAATCCTGCCACATTGATGTTACCCAAGTGTCGGTGAACATGTGCAGCCGACTTGGATGTGATGCCGCTGTATTGTTCCCGATTGTCGACTGTTATGGCCAGTCTTTCGGGCTGATCCCATATTCTTGAGTGCAGTGGATGATTGCAGCGGCCAGATTGTATAACGGCCCTGCTGGGAACATTGGATCTACGTTTTTATGTTCACGGTTCATGCGGATGTCCCTTATCGGAAGTTTCCTCTGGGTTTCTGCTTCGAATCAATTTGGAGTTACCCCCTTGATATTATCATTTAATTAGACTTTGAATTTGGAATGTTGCTAAGCTAATAGGCCCTTGAGTTCAAACGTTTAAGAGTCGAGCGCTTTGACTGGATTTGAACCGAATATTCATTCGAAATGATGATATAGGCTGCAGCATCTATTACTTATTAATTTTCATTGAAAATCTCATGAAACGTATGCTCATAAATGGTAGTCGGTATTCCTTATCTCCGAATTCTTCAACTACATTTTGTCATTTGCTTATTTTTCAGTATGACGCACAGAGGATGAATATTGCAAATTATTTATTCAAAAAAAAATATTCAGAGATGAAAATGAAAAATGCATCAACTACAACATTTAAAGTTTATGTTCAGATAGTTTTAAAGATGGTAAATGACGAAAGGCGTCCATTTTCGTCAGTACACTGCGCTAACCGATTTCGGAAATTTCATGAATATCTGAAAAAAGGTTTGAAGTATGCCCTACCCAATCAGTAAATTGAATATAAATGAAAAAAATTCAAACTAAAGCGAATTGGTTGTGGTTTAATCAATTTATGGTCCAGCAAAAGCCACGAGGGGATGTCTTCCGCCAAACAACTTGAACTCAGATATAACTCTCGAAACGAAGTTAACTCAAATAAAATTCTCTCAGATTATTCCCTACTTCTATGTGATTATCATTCTTCGTATTCTTCACGTAATTATTGAGAAATGTTTGGGAAAATGGAACAAAACGAATTCAGTATGAGCTTCGAATTCAAACAACAAGTCCAATCCAATGCTCTGAATAGTCAATTCACATAAAATTGATTTTTGTTCGGAACACTATAAACTAAAATGAAATTTAATGGATCAGTTCTTTCAATTATACGTTTCTCAAAGTAATTTAATTGTTATATCTGCTTGTGAATGTTTATCGAACCTAATTCCCATATCGTTGGAATCGAAATGATTTTAGCGAACAACACTATTTTTGGAATGAAATTTCGCGGTATGGCCCTCATCTATGAAAGCTTACGCTGTTCATATCTCAGAAAACTAAAACAAAATACTTTCACTGTTTACAGCACTCGAACAATCACAAAGGGTAACTATAAATTCACTTATTTTTCACATTCACTACCACAGTCAACACTAAAATCATAATTCTTTACCACTAGATGTTTACTAGCGGTCACGCTTGCGCCTGTAATACAGCTGGTCATAGAGACCACTTTAGAAGACTGTGCTTGTGATATGTATTAGCACCTCGCGATTTTTTTATGGGAATTTCTATAATCGCATGTTCTGAAAGGTCGTCTCAGTTGTCTGAAATTTTCGAAATCAGTCAAGTGTATTGACAATAACCTGCATCATTAGTCAGATATCATCCTCAAAATTTTGTATTTTACGAGGAAAAAATAATTCAATCTACACTTTCATAAGCTTTTGTTTAATTGAATTTATAAATCAGCAAGTTTTTCTGTCACCCGTCTGTTAAGCCTTCAAGTTTGAACTACTGATTGCGTTTTTTCATCGAACAAATCAGTTCCCTCCTTTATTTCTGGGTTTATAGTCAACTCCAATCAAAGAAAACACCATAAATCGAAACGGGCAAATCATCTATACCCCTTTCGAAAAAAGCAGCAGTTTTCGAATCCAATCAATTATTACAAACGAATTAAGTCCAGGTGGAGTAGGGAACATCGGAAAAGCCTTTCAGTATTTTACGGCGAATCGAAAGCTTTCACGCAACCGCAACTAAAATTGTTTACGCAACCTGGCATAGCGCGGAGAGCCATAATCCACGAGGCGACAAAAAGTAGGGTTGAAAATAATTACATTGTAAGGGCTCTAGTAATTTTACCTGTCATCATGACCAAAAGCGGTCGCACCAGTTCGAATACATTACTCCGCTTGTTAACATTTAAACCACTTTCGCAAAAAAGTTCCTACATAAAATGCTCCCGTTTATTGTTGTAGTTGTGCCTCATTATTGTTGCCGCCGTGCGAGCTGTGCCGTTCTCACCACCACGCCGGGACCGTAGTCTGTTTAAATTTTTAATTAAAACTGCATATGGCGCACTCTATGTATGTGCGCGCGCACGCTCGTCTGGTCGCTGCACTTTGATGTGAATTTTAATTATTTCCGATTGACGCGTAAATATTTCGGAGCTCTTTCTGTCACGCCGTACTTAATTAACAATGGAATATCAGAGGAGTTTTTTATGTAGTTTAATTCGATTCTGAGCTTTTTACACGTTGAACGACAAGTGTCCGAATTTAATCACTTAGTTAGTTAGCTGGAGTGCATTTTCGCTAAAATATCGCTGAATAAGTGATGTCATGTTCGTTCCAGCACGTTGACGTAGACATTGCACAAATTGGGACGGTCTGCTGTTTGACATTTCTATTAATTACTTGTATTGGAATGAAAACCATTTTTTCAACAGGAATATTTTTTTTCAATTTTCTCTCGAAATATTGCTCATTTTTGTTTCCATATTTCTAACGATTCAATGATTCACAATAAATGATAGATAAATTTCATGTGCTCATTATTTCACAAAATTCCTGTCGCCTTTAGAATATTTGCAACGCTAGCCAATATCCATGAGCTCAAGGTTCGGACTGCATGAACTTGTTGGGAAAGTGCAACTTCAACAGGTTCATTTCTCAACGGAAATCGAAGTTTTGGGTCTCGATTCCTGTTGCCAAATGATCCAGTTCGACGAAATTGTTGTACTCGATCTAAAATGTATTTTCTAGCAACAAGTTTATTTGGATGGGCTTCATTAATTCATTGGGTGAGCGGCCACATCACTCACAAATGGAAAACGTTTTTTCATACAACGTTGCCTAAATAACAACTTTCCCGCACTGTAGTCATCTCCGAAAGCATCATTCTCACGTACACTCTTTCAACTAGTAAAATAAATATTTTTTAAATTTGTAAATTGTAATGTCTTTCAATCGAGATAAAACAGGGTGTTCCTGAATTGAACGTACAAACGAAATGGGTAGATATCTTATGTGAGTTTGAAAAAAAAAGTCCCATAAACATGAGTCGCAAAACGTTTTGTTTTCGAGATACAGGGTCTTAAAGTTTTACTCAAAACTGACTAAGAGAGTTGTACGCCACTATCCTAAACTAACAATGTTTTTTCTGTGACGGGAAAAAAATGTGACATTTTATATCTCTTGACAGGTCACAAAATATGACTTTTTACGAATTTACTTTTTTCCCTGTCAAAAAAATGATTCTCTATGTAGCCGGCAAAAAAGTACTCACTTTTTTCCCGGGGAAAAAAGTAATTTCGTGAACAGTTATTTTTCTTTCACCATTAAATGGTCGTTTTTCCTGTCACAGAAAAAAATAGTGTATTATACACGGGAAAAATGTTAGATTTTAGCTCTCGGCTTTTTGTCTCCCTCTGCTTCGCATCGGGAGACAACACAACCTCGAGCTAAAATCTAATACTTTTTTCCCTTGTATAATAAATAACTATTTTTCAATTCTTCGTTCATTTTTGGACAAAAAATTTGTACTGTCTCTTTTTCGTTTGTGGCGCCATTTTTATGCAAAAAATAAAACATCTCAACTCTAGAATGGTATGATTATTAAAACTCTTCTTTTTCTCCCAAAACATCCTGGATTGAAAACCGTAGACGTCTGGATAATGTTGGTTTTTTAAGTCTATTTCTCATGTGGGGGTTGGCCAACTGAAGAGCCAAGTATTGACGATAATTTGCTTCTCGGAGCCTGTTTGAATTCTATGTTTCTTGTTTCTGCATTTTTGAATATTCACTTATCTTCTTCATCATTCGACTGTGTAGAAAGATTGTCTGAGTGGTCGCTATTGGATAGCTCGTCACTCTCAGAATCTTGGTCTTGGTGTCGGGGAATACACAAAGTGTCTCTACGAGCTGAATCAACAAAAAATAATCACTTCACACCACCAATTTCGACAATGTACTTCCCGCCTGAAAGTTACCTAGAAGCAAACCGACATCCACATTCAAAAACTTCTGGGATGTAGATTTGAAAACTGGCGGTGACTGGTCATCCGCTCCATCATAGTATCATTCTAGGGTTAATCAAGCGTCTCCACTTCATAATGTGTCAAAGATATATCCTTACATAAAAACGGCTCCACATAAGAAAGAAAGGCAGTAAAGATTGTCCTAAAATTAACGAAGAATAAAAAAAAGTTGGTTCGAAATATCTTAGTGGCGTATTACTCTTTCAGTAAGGTTTTGAGTAAAACCTTAATACCTTGTATCTCGAAAACGAAACATTTGTGACCCCATGTTCATGAGACTTTTTTCTTAAACTTACTCAGAGGAATCTCTCCTTCTGGTTTGTACGTTTGATTAAGGAACACCCTGTATAACTAGTTCATAATTATGAATTATGATGCAATTTCAACTATCCAAGCAGAGGATCAAATTTTGGAAAATGATTGACTGGGAACCCTTCAAAAATAAACAATAGTTTTGATTTATTTATATGTTGATGCCTACAATTCTATAAAGTGATGAATAGGTATTATTATGGCCAAGTAAACAGACGCATAATAGGTAGATTATACTCGTACAATAGTCGTGGAATATTCTGTGATTATTTTATTTGTTTACTTACTTTCGATACTCCTAAATAAATTATGGGCACTTCACATTACAAACAGAAAGACCGAAAAAAACTGAAATGTGAAAGAGTATTGGTTATTCAATAAAGCACTAACATATCCAAACTTGTGAGACAGCTTTTGGTCCCGGTGACAGGTAAACTAACCAAAGCCCTTGCCATGTAATTATTTTCAGGCCTTTTTTGTCGCCACGAGCATTTTGGCCATCCACGCTACGCCAGGTTGCGTAAACAGTTTCAGTTGCGGTTGCGTGAGAGCTTTCAATTCTATGTAATGAAATACTGGAAAGGTTTTCCGATATTCCCCCTGGACCTCATTTTTGTGGAATTAATTCGATGTCGCTCGGAGAAACGGTCCCGAAGGGGAATGTTACTGGACATCTGCCATAAACCTCTTTAAGTACTTTTTCTCACGGAAGGTAAGGAAGTAAGACGTTTACATCTGTGAGGAATTAAAATGAAACAGGCAATCCTGGAGTTATTTTCCTAGTCTTACTGTAAGGAAGGTTTTCCTATTTCTCAACACTTTTTAAAAATAATCTTCTGTAATGATCTCATTAAACTATATAGATAGGATAGTATAGAGTTGCCATCATTGAAATAAACGCGGTATCAGATCCGCCGTATTACTACCACCTTAACGTCAAATTGCACCTTTTTCTAGTTACATTGTGATTTTTTCTGCTTAATAATATACAATAAAATGGTATCATGTGCTGTAAGGCTTTCTTCAAGCTGAGAAAAGAAAGATAAGAAGAGAATTAGGGGAAAACTCATCACAGGTAGAGAAAAGTACTGAACAGAAGCGCATTGGAAATTATGGCAAGTCTATCTTGGTAATCTGATATCTTCTCATATGTGCATATTATAGCCTGAAAAAAAATTATTAATATGATATTCAGTTGACCTTATTTGAACAGGTTTCCTAAAAACCCAACACGTCGTATTTTTTGGGTGAAATTTGTGAACAGAAATAACTGGCAACTTAATTCAACCCTGAACTTTCCGCCACATTAGTCCCCGACTTAGCCCCGCCCAGTGATACTATTTTTCCTTATTCAATTGTATCTCATAGAGTCACCTCTCTATTATATCTCGATGCATTAAACATACTTGTAATGCAATCAAAATTATTTGAAATGAGATACAAATTTCCATACTTTCACATGGGAACGACCAAGTTGTTCATGAATTATTCGAAAATTTTTAGTACTATTTCGCAACGAACTAGTCGTAGAAAGTATTGAATAGATATAAAATAATAATTAATAAAAAGGAGAGAATTAATTACCTAGTTAATTTCTAATTGATCGTATCTTCAAACGTCTTGCCCTATTGACGTACGAGCTAGTATAATTCGTGGGGATGACGACTCACAACCCAGTAGCAGTAGCCAGTTGGCACCAATGTAAGCTGTGAACATTGAACATTCAGTCAATGTAATGAATGCCAACGCGTAGGTTACAGTCAATCACAAATTCTGATCTTTCGAATTCGCTAGCTTATTTCGATGATTTCAAAAATTTTTTTTTCTTTAGAACCTGACCACGAAACCAAACATGCTATGATTTTCTGACAGTTTATTATTTGTGAAATGATACTTTCTGGAAATGCACAGTGGAAACTTGATATATCACGTGCCGATAACTTCGTCCTAACTACCTTCAGAAGTTTGTTGAACCGAAGGTTCATAAAACGTCAAAATGAGTATGAATTCACGTGAAAGATAAACATCTCAAGACAGCACAGAAACGACCGTCACAATATAAGCCACCCTTTCGAAAAAAAACACCATCCAATATCATTACGTGCTCGAAAAAGCCACTTGGCGAGAGGCTGAAATGTTCATCGCGCAATAAAAAAAACAACATTAACGTCAGAAATAACGAATGAAATGTGTATAATATCGAATAAATACAGGTATGCGGATATAGAGTTTAATATAATTAAAAAAAAATTTTTTTCGAGAACCTGACCACCAAACACAAAACAGATCATCGCCATGATTTTCTGAGGGTCCATCATTTCTAAAATGATATTTTCTGGAGATACACAGTGGAAACTTGATAGGTTACGTGACAATAAACTCCGTCCTGAAACGTCGAAATGAGCATGAATTCACGTTGAAGGTAAACATCTCAAGACAGCACAGAAACGACTGTCACAATATAAGCCACCCTTTCCAAAAAAAACACCATTCAATATCATTACGTGCTCGAAAAAGCCACTTGGCGAGAGGCTGAAATGTTCATCGCGCAATAAAAAAAACAACATTAACGTCAGAAATAACGAATGAAATGTGTATAATATCGAATAAATACGGGTATGCGGAAACCGGGGTTAATATAATGTGACAAACCGGCACGCCAAATATGAAACATCGCGACCCGGTCTGGCAGAAATAATAAGCAAGATGATACGATGTTCTTTTTCATTCGACGTCATGCGAGAATATCCGCCTGGAAATGATTCAAGGTAACGACGCCAACGTCGACAGCTCGGCGTCAAAGCAAATTGGAATGATTATGGGCACTCGTGTTATTTATTATTGAGGAAAAAAGCGAGAACGGTGGGGCAAGTCGGTGAAAACGTCCCCAATAATTGGGGCAATTCAAACGGTCCCCGGTGTCATATTCGTTTGTTCCTTTGCGCTGTACAACTTCTCGAAGAAAATTGTTGCGGATCATCCCCTGTAATTGAGAGTCCTCATTAGGACAGAGCGCCAGACACAACAAATGGTGTTCGAATATAATTGGAGCAGAGGTGCGAATTTGTGCGAGGATGGTGAAATCAGAGCTGATGCGATGTGTGTTTCAGTTTTTTTCCCATTGTAGATTGTGTATTGTTAACCCTTATTGGCACAGATATCGGCAAAGATATTTAGCATGGGTGGCACGACAAATAAAAATTTGTGATTATTTATGTTTTTTGTGTTTATTCAGGAATAATTATAAGAACATAACGAAATATCAATGTCATATGTTTTACAAAAACTCCAGGGGTGCTATTACGGTTGGTACCGCTATGCCCGAAAGAAAAAATCAGAGTTATTTGTTGAATTACTCATAACGCGTAATCTTAGCTTTGAGTGAACATCCTGGAAGAATGTTTCAGTTTTGGACAAACGCAAAGGAATTTCACCAATTGTAAAGGCCCATTCAGTTTTGACTTGATTTTTTTTCGAACTGTATACTGCGCATATTCTCCTGGTGCCTCTTCCAGGCTGATGTGTTAAACTGATACTTTGGGTTTATGTTTTTGATTTGTAATGTACTGTTGTCTCGTTTTCTTTCGAAAGGAGACAAATTTTCCTTCTTCTATTCCATCCACAATCCTTCTCCTAAAATCCTTATGTTTGATTTCTTCGTTTTCAAACGAAATGAAATATAAGAGTTCACAACGACAACATCAACGAAATGAAAAATAAACGATTCATCACTACTATTGGCTGACTTTCGATTTCGAAGTAACTTTTTAACTGGTTTTTATCATTTTCCATTGTTTCTGAAACAATAATTTATGTCCAACTTCATATCCGTACTACACAATGGTACATTTGAGGTGAATATACTTACTTGATGAATACTTTCTTGCAAACTTATAAGAAAAACACGCTTAAAAAATGAATTGAAAGAATGGTACTCGTTCAATTAAAACATTTCGTATCAATTTATTAACGTGGTCTACCCTGCAAATGTGTAGCAGAAAATAAATACGGATTCAATGTTGAACACCAGATGGTGTTAAACATTGACAGTGTCCTTGAGCCGTTGTTAAACCTAATAAAACGGAGTTTTTCAGATTCACTTCTGTCAATGGTATCGCAATTAACACCATTCGGTGACAAAGAGTTAAACTAATCTGAGGTATACAAATTCACTCCGTCAAATATTTTACTGATAACAATCAAAATTTCACTGAAATATGTCGAACAATTAGATAATTGAGACCTTTAAGGTAAGGCTGATACATTCAGTTTTTTTTAAAATAAGAAAATTTTAGTGTATTATAAACAGAAACTTAAATTTTTGAATTAGTTTTTTCTATTGCATTGAAGTATTTGAAAATAGATATTGATTTATCAGTCTGTTCTTAGCTTCTCTTCTTTCTGCGCAATAGTCTAAGTTAACATCGTGCTTCGACAAATACTTTTTGATGGATAATAAGATTCGATCGAAGCGGTATTTCGTTCGCCATACTAATATGAAGATCAATCAGTAATTTCCAAAAATCCTCAACTTTCAGCACTTAATGCATTTAAAAGGAAAATTATGTCGGTTAGTTGGAACAAGGGAGCCATCTAACAAGGTCTAAAAGCCCAAGTTGAAGTTTATAAATGGCTTATACAACAAGATCACGCAGACTTTCTTCCAAGAACGGCCGATCATGTTAAGTGATGATCTCTCTCCCTGTTTCTGGCATCCTCTCAAAAACCCAGGATTAATTATGCAGTACTCTGAGTAATAGAGCTCTTTCTCCTGTGTTTTGTTAACGCTCAATTTGGTGGGAGCGTCCGCTCTTATTAACGACACTACCATGAAAATACTGATGTCAATCTGTGTCTTCCAGGCGTTGAATTAAATTACGCCGATGCAAGAATAAAGAGCGCAGCCTGTTCTCTTCATAGGGAGAACACTGCTAGAAATTTCATTGTAAAATTACAGCACTTTATGTTGACATTCGATAGCCAACGTAATGATCTGTAATTTTACATTACAAAGTGAAATTACTCCAGAAGCCTGAATTTTCTATTTGAAATTTGATGATTAAATTTACAGAATTTTATGTTTCTCTAAATCTTATTTTACACTAGTGCTGTAATATTCCACATAAGATTTACTCAGAAATATCACGATATCATTTTTATTGTATGATAAAAATGAAGCACTTTATTTCAGCTTATATTTAGTATAGACATATGGAGATGTAGTCGAAAAGTAATTGACGAACTAACTGATATGTATAAATAAATATAAAATGAAATAAAGTGTCTTATTTTTATCTTACAATAATTCTGAGTAAAATCTATATAATCAAACATGTGGAATAATAATTATTTATATTTTGTATAGGTATATAACAAATGATGGCATCAACCGAAAAAGTGTCGTACCAAGAAAAAATTTCAACTTTATTCGAAATCTATTCTGAATACAAATTATGTATAATTCACATTTTTTCATGTAATAGGTTGCTCAACTTGTTCAGTACTGACTCTCCTGATCTACCCTTCTCAGTTTATTTTGTAATGACTCATCCTGCGTCAGGATGAATCTGAAAAGATAATCACCTGAAAAAAAAGGTTTTCTAATTTTTATTGCAAATTCATATTCAGAGACGATAATTTTTTTTCTATAGACCTCTACAAGAATTTCATTTGTCATTATTGTGATTATCATGTACAACTTACAAGCCCTCTATTTTTGTGTTTTCCGAAAAAATGGCTCCTTAAAGTATTCAGTTTTGAATACATATATGAACAATTCTCGAAAAGCTAAGGTTTTTTCATTTATTGGTCTTCAACTCGGAAACAACAATTTCCATTTCTACAAACTTTTTCGGATTTTTTTCTGAACAGATACCGTGTCTTTTCTGAAGATATGTAATTTGTGTTTATTGTAAAAACCTTATCTGAAACCCAATTCTGAATGTAAATATTCTAAGTACCTCTTAGATTTCTGTGAATGAATCAATGTTCTGCAAATTTGACAGGAATATAATCTCAAAAAATAATTTCGCACTTACCTTTAAATTTACGTTGCTTGACAGCTGTATGTTCAATGATTTGGGAATGAGTGTCCTCGGTGGTGCAAAATGGCGAATGCGCTTGTCTGAAATTTAAATTTTTTTAAATTTCGTAGTTATTATGATGCTTCAAAAGAATCTCAATTTTGGGGGAGCGTCATTCTGTGTGGGTGTTTCTAGGCTTCACTTTTCGTGGTTGTTAGGTACCGATGTGAGATATTTATCGAGTGGAAAATGAAATCACTACATTGAATTATAAAAATTCACACTAATATACTATAATTCACCCTGTAAATTTCAAGTCGAATAAAGTTAGTCTGGGTAAACAAACTAACAACAATTTCGCATTCCATTTGAATACCGTATTCAATATAAATTAGAGTACCTGAAAAACGTGCATCGTTTCCAAATAATGGATATTCAATTCGAAACAATCCGCCATTATGGATATTTTTCCACCCCGTTTAAACACCGGCTTTCCTATTAGTTGAATTATTAAACGGAATCCATTGTCGGATCGAACAAGCTCGTCCGTCCATGCTGTTGTATCCTTGTTGCTCACGCCGCACAGTAAATAGAAATATTCAATTAATCTAACATAGGCTAATGGCCGCCTTTTAATAAACCCGCTGCAGCGCCCGTTGCGGAAGTAATTGTAATAAAGCCGTAAACAGCAATAAAAATTCGAGTTAAACTCGCAGGTATTTGTTTAATTAAGGAACAGCTCATCGGAGATTTTTAATTAACTGTTGCTGGCCTGGTATTAGGAGATCTCTTTGATGCCCTCGGGCCAGTACAAACTAATTTTGCAGCGCCCATGTTTGGGGTAGGAAAACGGATCTAGGCTGGATTATACTGCGTACGTTTTGTCTGACGAAGATTCCGTCGAAATTATACACGGCAAAAACTGGTCGAACCGAAACGGACTCGTATTTACATTCTGGAACGGTTCGACAACCGATTCGATGCGAAAAACTGAAGGGATGGGGTCATTCGAAAGGGTTTCAGGCCTTTCCGAAATGATTATTTTTGAAACTGCACAAAATTGTTTTTGTTCCGTCCCTTTTGTTTATATAATGGAGAGGAAATTACAGTTGATGTAGCATGAGTCGGGTAGGAAATTGGGTTTACTGGAATATAGGAACCAAATCGATTTTTCGCGAAAAAGTTCATATTTATTCTCAATTTGTGTATAAACATTGACAGTTATCGAATAGAACATTTTTGGTTCACAATGTGTTATATACGAACAGTTTTTGATTCAGGATAATTTTGATAGACCTAAGTCTTACCATAATGATGAACGAACGCACAATATCCACTGCATTCTCTCGAAAACGCTGTAAATGTTGCTGAAAAAGTGGAATTCGAATATGTGCCTGTTCAATAATTAGCGAATGCGGCCCCGTTTTCACTCAAAACATAGCTCACACTGCCCAAGAATGTGAAGTATGAAATACAAACTGTACGATCATATTAATTATCTCCAGTTCGACTCCGAACGGATGATTTTCACCTCAAAAATCCTCTCATTTATATACAAGTATGTATCCATTGCTGCATCTTTAATTTGAACAGAGGGTAGAATTAGGACTCTAGAAACTACCTTGACATTTCATCAAGAGCAATAAAGAAATCTTGACTCTAGAACTCATAGCATATTGTGGATACCTCAGCACTGACCTCAGGACCTCAATCAATCGCAATTAATCCCGCAATCAATTGAAACACACGCGTATAAACCACATTACGCATGGAGACGCTCGGATGTATACATTTTCCTCTAATGAATGCGAAATTGCTCTGTCTGCGGTCAGGTTATTCCATATACGTATAACACACCTGTGGCAATAATCGCTGGGCGAATATTCCACAGGTCCCGGAAATGAAGGCTTCCTGCTGAACAGGACCTAACCTTCACCCATTTTGAGAAAAAAATAAGCTAGTAACCCTCACTCATCGAATCGCCAAACTTATTGAACAACCTGATATTTAAAGAAATAAAGAAAACCTGACTCTTGCAAATACAAAGCATATTCTGGGTACATCAACATCGACCTCATGACCTCAATCAATTGAAACACACGCGTTCAACCCACATTACGATTGAAGAAGCTGGGGCGTATACATTTTCCACTAATGAATGCGAAATTGCAATGTCTGCGATTAACAATTTCATACGTATAACACACCTGTGGCAATAACCGCCCAACCAACGTATAGCACTGCTGGGATAATATTCCACAGGTCCCGGAAATGAAGGCTGCCTGCCGAACGGGACCTAACCTTCACCCATTTCGAGAAAAAAATAAGCTAGTAACCCTCACTCATCGAATCGCCAAACTTATTGAACAACCTGGTATTTAAAGAAATAAAGAAATCTTGACTCTTGCAATTCCATAGCATATTCTGGGTACAGCAACATCGACCTCTTGACCTAAATCAATTGCAATTGATCCCGCAATCAATTAAAACACATGTGTATTATAAATAACCCGCATTACGCATGCAGACGCTCGGACGTATACATATTCCGCTAATGAATGCGAAATTGCAATGTCTGCGGTCAACAATTTAATATACGTATAACACACCTGTGGCAATAACCGACCAACGAACGTATAGCACCACTGGGATAATATTCCACAGGTCCCGGAAATGAAGGGTGCCTTCCAAACAGGACCTAACCTTCGCCTATTTTAAGAAAAAAATAAGCTACTTACCCTCACACATCGAATCGCAAAACTCAACCTGAAATTTAGTGAAATGAAGAAATCTTGACTCTTGCACTTCCATAGCATATTCTGGATACATCAACATCGACCTCATGACCTTAATCAGTCGCAATTGATCCCGCAATCAACATTACGCATGCAGACGCTTGGACGTATACATATTCCGCTAATGAATGCGAAATTGCAATGTCTGCGGTCACAATTTCATATATTCAAACTATAGCAGCGCTGGGATAGTATTCCACAGGTCCCGGAAATGAAGGCTGCCTGCGAAACGGGACCTAATCTTCGTCCATTTTAAGAAAAAAATAAGCTAGTAACCATCACTCATCAAATCGAAAAACTTATTGAACAACCTGATATTTAGAGAAATAAACAAAACGTGACTCTTGTAATTTCATAGCATATTCTGGATACATCAACATCGACCTCATGACCTCAATTAATCGCAATTGATCCCGCAATCAATTGAAACACATGTGTATAACCCACATTACGCATGCAGACGTTCGGACGTATACCTACATATCCCGCTAATGAATGCGAAATTGCAATGTCTGCGGTCAACAATTTCATATACGTATAACACACCTGTGGCAATAAACGCTGGGCGAATATTCCACAGGTCCCGGAAATGAAGGCTGCCTGCCAAACGGGACCTAACCTTCACCCATTTTAAGAAAAAAAATAGTCTAGTAACCCTCATTCATCGAATTGCAAAACCTATTGAACAACCTGACATTTAGAGAAATAAAGAAAACTTGACTCTTGCAATTCCATAGCATATTCTGGGTACATCAGCATCGAACTCATGACCCCAATCAATCGCAGTTGATCCCGCAATCAATTGAAACACATGTGTATAACCCACATTACGCATGCAGACGCTCGGACGTATACCTACATATCCCGCTAATGAATGCGAAATTGCAATGTCTGCGGTCAACAATTTCATATACGTATAACACACCTGTGGCAATAACCGCTGGGCGAATATTCCACAGGTCCCGGAAATGAAGGCTGCTTGCCAGACGGGACCTAACCTTCGCCAAACTGAACTTGGCATTATCTGAAGGCAGGCGCTCACGTTCTTTTGTCTGTTCCAGGGCGATTTCATGCACGGAAGCTACCAGAAACGGGGAAATATCGGTCTATTATTGCCACAGCGGCACATGGCGCGATTTATCTCTAGAATATTATTCCTGCTTGATCGGCATGTTTAGAGGGGCGATAAAATGGCGGCGGCTGTTAGAAGTGAATTGACGAAACCGTAAAACTCATGTTTCGTAGAGAAATAATATTTTTACTGTGCGTTTCGCTCGAACTGGTAGGTTTCGAGCTCGTTTGTGGATTTTATTCCCTTTGGTTGTAGAATTGTGATGAAAGCGATGGTCATATGTGTCTTTTTTGACATCTTGCAGTTGTGAATAGATGCTCGATTTCATTCAAATGGCATTCTTGCTGTCAAAATAAAGATTAAGGTCATAGGTGAATATTTAACTCCTCTGTGTTTCTTATACAAGTTTGGAAATTCACGTCGGAAAGATACGATATACAATGCATCAGACAGAAAACTTTCCGTTCAGTTGAACAGAGAAATAGTCGAGAGAATCACGTGCTGTATCTGACTGAAACCTTTTGTGTGATTGCAAGAATGTAGTCTTATCTCTCTTATCGTTGGGAGCGGCTTGATTCATTCAGTATGGTTTTCCGAGAAAATTATCGACTGTATCGAATTTTTGAAAGAGAGAAGAGACTTTTATTCTCCAGAATTGAATGGTGAACCACAAGAGAATTTTATTTTTCGAAAATCTATCCTACAAAAACAATTTTCGAAGGAAAATCATAAGGGATTGTTATTTTCAACCCCTAATAATAATGTTATGGGATCAAGAAAATGGCCGGAGTAATATCTACTCAATGAATCATATTATGTATAGTTTTATGACTCAGTGTTTTTTAGGACTCCTAAAAGAAAGAAAAACTGTCAACTCGTCATCGCCTTCCAAGGGCTGTATCTTGGAAGGGGGTCGATTTCGAAAAAAAAAATATTAACTTCCCCTGCTTATTTTCATCGGGGAATCATTTTCCAAAGTTCCTCGCATTTGTTTACAGACACCCTGTATATTCAACAGTACCCCTAATGCTATGATGTGAAAAACTGTATATTTCAACATACCGGAAATTACGAAGAAAATCGCTCCTGCTTTCATTCGCATACGGCCCCGTTTTTATTTAAAAAAAAAACATCTCAACGTAGCGTCGCCACTACATGATATGTCGAAGTAACAACAAAACATTTTATTTTTCACATGAAAATGAAGCTCCATACGAAAGAAAGACAGAAGAATTTTTGTCACGAATTGTACAAAAAATTCAAAAATGATTAACAGTGGTCTACCATTTTTTTCAATTTTCCATCAGTTTTCAGTAAAACCTCAACATACTGTATTTACGGACAAACGTTCAATAGCACAATAACATATTTTCATACAAATTCATCTTCTGGAGTTTGTCGCTCGAATTTACATACTTACGAATGCATAAGTGTCATTATTTCTGAACTCTCGGACTATCACACGGACACTTGTTTCCTGCGAATCTGTTTAAATTTAAATCATACGATAGATTTGGCAATAAAACAACCCCTTTATTGCGTAGGTTTCATGTTGCACAGTTAAAATGACACATTACCACGGTAAATGCATCCTATCAATTTTGATTACAAGCGGAACTATTATCCAATGATCATTCGTTACAAACGGCAGTCTATTTACGTGAAGTTAATGATAAACAAAAACAGCTACGGTAGTTTATAAAGTGATGTGTAATTATGAATTCAGTTCAAAGTGCTCATTAACACTGTAAATTGCTCGAAATATTCCAATTACCCCTCGGGGTTGTTATTCTGTTGTGTGTAGTTTCGGAAAATTATTAACGTGTTTTGAAGCATAAAAACTAATTTCCATAATCGAATTATATCACGCAATACCATATTTGCATGCGTTCATCTACTCGAAAAGAGTGAAAATTTACACTAGCTTGATGAAGCATTCATCGGAGAATCATACTTTACATACGTAATGTAATATACATTTTCCGTTTTTCGAACCATGAGTTCGTAATTAATTACAATAAGGCATAATTAGAATGAGCATTGTATGGACATTTGAGTGATAAAACATTTTTTTCTTATTGAATGAATATTGAGCAATATCGCCTTAGTTACCATATGTCATAACACACTCATATTTCCCAAGGGAAATATGAAACGTCAAGTCATATTGTCCCAAGGGAAATATGAAACGTCAAGTCATATTTCACTAAAAATAGTATATTATGCAAATTTTCACCTAATACATCAGAAAAAAGTCATTTGGAGCTTCTATCAAGAATTTCTTGATCTGCTCCCGGGACAATACTGCTGATTTTTTGGGAACGTATCCTTTATTTTTTTTCTTAACAATTGCTTCCACTTCATCGAATAATTTCACATTCTTTTTTTCCTTCGAATGTAGCATGGACCTTAACATAGATAATTTTGGCCATAACGTGTTTGGTGAATATTTCTGCGACTGGGGATCGACTGAATCAATCATACATTGAAAATAACAAGAATCAGAGCAACATACCAAATCTTCAAAATATGCTAACAAAATATTTTCGCTGACATCGACCACCACACTTCTGAAAGCCTGCATACTCTTTACTATAGGCAGCTTTAGATTTGGCCGGAATCAAACATTCACGGGCTTTCGCCGCTTGAGTTTCGACGTCGTTCAACATTATTTCAATAATTTTATTTCTGACAAGACGTCAAAATAAAACCAGTCAACCATGATTCTCACAAACACGGCCCATAGCAATGTTAAAAATCCAATTAATTCAAAAATTTACAATCTGATATTAATTTTTCCATTTTAGGAACGATATTGTCTCAATCAGAAAAAAACTGCTATTGATTACAACTCGAGAAATATGAATACATTTCCCACGGTTGCCTTTACATCTCTCGGGCTTCGCCCTCGGGATGTAACTAGGACAACCTCGGGAAATATACTATTCATATTTCTCTAGTTAATAGCTATTGATCACGTAGGATCCCACAAAGATTTTGAATCGTTTAAAAAAAGTGTCATGTCGATTGATTGTAGTGCTTCGGGAACAAGTTTATGACATCGTGGTTGGTGAGAATCGTAGATTTACGTATGGAGACAGAAAGTAAACAGCAATCAACTGCAGATGTGTTTTAGTAAAGTAAATAGAGCATTCATTTTTCAAAAATGACCTACAGAAATTTGACTTGATAAATCGATAGGGGGACATAAAAAAAATGTTAATGCCAGTGATCACCCCCCCTGGTTTTGAGAAAATCCAAAAACATTTTGAAATGCGTTTTTCTCGGAATCTATGGGTTTTATAGAAACGTTTATTCAACAAAAAATGTAGAGGACAGTGTTATCTACATTTTATCTCATTGGAGCGAAGTCGTCTGACTTGAAATACAAAAAGTAGGTGGCGCTAAAATATCAAAAAAGTGGTTTTTTGGCATTTTCGTTAAAAATAAATATTTTTTTGCAGTAATGTAAAAGGGAAAGTTGTTTGTCACAAAATTATCTACATTGTTTGTCTGAACAGTTTTTTTGTAAAACTTACTGCATGAAAAAATGCATATTCTGAAAATTTGATCATTTCAACATGCTCTTTACATAAAAATGAATGAAAATAATTTTTCTGACCGAAATTCTAGCCTTTTGATAGGTTACACTTCGAACTCGGGACTCTGTAAGTGGAATCTCCATAGCAAGCCAGTTGATTTCATGAAGGTGAATGAAATCTAGTGATATTAACGTATTCATGAACATGAAAAGTCAACCCGACTCATGCGAGTTCTGTCACCGCCTTCATCAGATTTAATAAAAATAATCTCCATGTGAATATCCGCTATTGTGCCGACAGCTACAATTCGTGAAAACCCCTTTTTCATTTCCATTTCCCTCGGAATATCATTAAGACGTTTCCGCCACTCGACCGAATAATACGAATGCGACGACGTATAATTTTAGAACATTATCATCGACATCACTTATTTGGGTAAAGCCGAAATTACACCTTTCCGAAATTGCATTTCGTTCTTATTACTGCCGGATACAGCATTACCTTGAAATTAAAGCCGATTTACCAAACTGGCTGCAAACTCAGGGTCAGGTCGCTATTTTCAGTGAATTCTATGGATCCGAGAAATAAAGGAACAAGTAAAGAAAAAGAAGGAAAAGTATAAGAACTATTTAAAGGAGAAGACAGAGAAGAGTTACAAAGTATACACTGATGGGAGAAAAAAACAAAAAATCTTGTGAGGAAATCGAAAGAAAAAAAGTGGACAGAATTCGGAGACAAAATTGAAAATGACTACAGAACAAACCAGAAACTATTTTATCGAGTAATGAAATCAATGGGAAAGGAAAAGATTAGTAATAGAAGAATTTTGAAGGACAAGATGGTAAAAAGATTGACAGATGACAAAGTAATTACGAGTAGCTGGAAAGAATATTTCCAGGAATCACTGAACGATACGAATGAGCCAGAAGAAAAGGATTATAAGAATACAGTTGCTACATATTTGCTGTTTTGATGTTGGTATAGAGCTTGCATTAAAGGAAATTATCCCTGCTGATAGCAATGGTCACTGCGCTGTTGAGTCAAAACACTAACATGAACTGGTCAGAAATATCTACTCAATAACAAAACAAACTTGAACAACATTTGATGGAAGAAAGCATTACATTGGCATACCATTCTTCATCATGAAATTTCGAATTAACCTATAAGAAATGGGGATGTTGACTCATGTTACGAATTCATATAAATTGAGATTTTCCTTGCATAAGGAAGTTTTTGCAATCCTAAAAAACCATTTTAGTGATCTTATTATTCTTGTTAAATTAAATAAACGTGATTTAAATTATGTTATTTATTATCAACTATCACGTGACTGCGAACGCGAGTCAGAGGTACTTGACGTCACTATCCAATATTGTCATTGCAATTTCGAATTTTCTGTGCTCAGATCAACAAAATACATTGTATTGTTTTGTTGATCTGAGGTTCTGTGATTCGAACCATAGTAAATATATAGTATATCTTATCTATGATTCGAACTTAAGAAGTTGAAAGCTGAAAGAGAACAGAATAGTTCGATTATTCGTTACAAGAACGATAATCTACAATTTTCCTTATAATGGAGACACGAGACAGGATTCATCAATGGTAATAGTAGTAACTTACGGAAGAATGATTCCCTGATGGTCGCAAGTTTCTTTGCTGAAAACAAGGATTTTTGTGCAGCGGAGCTTATAAACGTGAAAATTTCTTTATGAGTATCCTTTTTTTAACTCAGATTCATTATTACAAATAAAAGAAACACCTCATACAGCATTTATAGACCGACGTATTCATTTTGAAGGCTCTGATTGAACTTTTTCTCGAGGAATCAGGCAAAATCAGTTCGCTTTGACAGAAGTCGAAGTCTGTTTATCGGATATTGACGTAATCATAACGTGACAAAATTGAGCATTCCCGCTGCAATTTTGAATTCTCTTTTCATTTACGTATTTTTTATTGGCAATTACCATATTTTCAAGAAAAAAGTAATTTTTTCGTGTTTGTATAGGGTTTATCTTTAAAATGAAATAAATTCCAAAAAATTAGTCAACATCCCTATTGTGCACAAGAAAGACAACACAATCTAATGTGTCCAATTTGGCGCATCTTTTACCTACAGCGAATATGATGCAAAGTAAAACACCAATAATATGAAAAATTTGAAATCTTTCCTTTCCATGTTCTCTTTCGATTTAATATCAAATTTGAAATTTAAGAGAACCCTAAGCATGACGTCGACATAAACTCAACCCAAAGGCAAGTTTCCATTTTGCATTTGTATTCAGTCCGACCCGTGCTCTCCCAATTTCGGCCGTCATTGTTGTTGCTACAGAACCCCAACCCCAGCCTTCATTATATCAAACATATTCCAATCTGCCCCGCAGTGGGACATTAATATGCTTGCTCTTTGAGAAAGTTAATTGAATGCCCTTTTTATGCCGATCTCGAAATCCAACGTTAATATATCGTTCTAGAGCATTTCCCGAAATTGTAATTATCCGATGTCAATTATCGGAATAACTGAAGTGTAAATTGCGTGAAGCTTTCCGCCAGAACTTCGACCTACATCGAGCGCTCCATTTGGATTGCGCGGCGTTTCAATATTTCGATAACTTTGGATATTTGCATATGGATATTGTTCTGATACGAAGGTTGCTTCTTAATATTTTTCCGTTATGGAAAACAAAAACAAACATTAATCTCGAAAATCGCTCTCTTGTTTTTCTGAATATCCCCCATGAAGATCAATAAAATTCTCCATGCGTAACTTGTTTATCACTGTAATTGAGATATTCTCTAAAACGTTTCTTCAGGTGATAAAAAACGTTTCTATTTCTTAATGCTCCACTGATAACAAACGAAGATAATAGTGAGCAACACATCCAACAATTCTTAAGTCAATTTTTCGTAATATTATTATATTTTCTTACAAATTATCAGCAGGTATGGACTTCTTTTGCTCCGATCAACCGATTGAACCCTGCTTAAACAACAAAATATCTCTATTTTTTACCTCAGCTTCATCATTGAAAGTTATAGATGACACACAGCAAATATCAATCGAACAATCCAAAATCAAACTGTACAGAGTAAACATTCAAAAAATTATATCCAAACTTCAACTGCCAGAAATTTTTTTTCTCAGTTTGTTTTTTACACACGGAAACGGAAAGAAGTCATTTGGTACCAGTCAAAACTATACAGCGGATGACATTTCGAGTGCTCTAAAATGCAGTTGTTCGAGCCACCTTTTATGTGTCTAGGTTTGCCTCATCTTTGGAAGACAACGCGCAAACAATTGGTTGTGTATCATACACTTGCCTGATATATGCTCTTCTAATAGTGCGGATATGACAAGTTAAGTTTTCCCGAAAAAAAAACGACCAATTATTGAATGCACGAAAAAATTCGAATTTTTCAAAAAATGACCTACAGAAATTTGATTTCATAAATCGATAGGTGGACATAAGATTCGTAACTTCGTAATGTAACTTGCCGGTATTTTAGCACATTCACAGTCAATGGCTTTTTCCAACGTCTCGAAGCTGGTATATTTTATTGCTCGGGCCTTGCTTTCCAAAATGGTTCAGAGAGAATTGAATAGAATGGAATACATTTATTGATCCTTTTAGACATTAATAAAATTTATAAGACACGTCAAGAAAATTTCTGCAAAAAAAATTAACATAGTAAAGCAGGTGCGTCGATGGCTTGAAACAGGTTACACTTCAAGATTACATGTCGAGATTTATAGTTTCAAAATGAGGCACAAGAAACTGTATTTTCATAGCACGTTCACTTTCGCCATTCACTGTTTACTGCATAATATTCTTCTTTCTCGAATTGAAACGTTCAATTCATTCCTGCGGACCATAATGCACACCACCGTTGTGGATGCACTGCTAGCAGTTACATCCAGAATCATTCTTGGATTTTCTAAGCTCCAAAAGAGACAGTTTTGCCTATCAACAAAGCCTTCAAGGTGAAAATGGGCCTCATCACTTAAAATTATTTTCTTTGCTAAATCAACTAGTTTCTCAATGATCAAATTGGTAAATTATATTCACTTTCTGTTAGACTCTCGAGAACGACCTCTATGAGCTTCTATAGTCTATTTCTTATTACTAATCGAACCAGAACTTTGGACTTTTTTATTATTCCAATCACAGTAAATGAGTTGTATGCACTTCGAGAATAGTTGCAATTAAAATTTCACCATTTTGATAGTAATTTTTGAGAGCTCGTTTTCCTTGAACGAGTGCTATATCGTTTTGTCCAAATGTCTGTAAGTTTCGAATTTCCTAGAAACTTGAAATTTTCAGGGTGAGTTCGGTTCCCAAATGGCTCGGTTAAGTTCGTTAACCAGTACAGGATGTTCCATAAAATATAGCCATTCAAAATTTTTGTTCCTCAATATCTCAAACAAAACAAAACCCATCGGAATGAAATGTTGCGTCCATATGCAAGATGCTCATAATGAGCTTCATGCAAAATTTTGTGTCCATAGTGTAAACCATCAATTAGAATATTGAAAGAAAGAACCTTTATATTTCCATAAGAAAAATATCCGACTCGAATGAAATTTATTTTATAAATAAAGGTTGATACACTAAATGTTCATGCAGAATTATGTGGCCATAGTGTTAACAGAACCATATAAAATTCATTTGAATTATTGAAAAGAAGAATCTCTTTATTTCCATAACAGGATAACCGATTCAAGTGAAAATTATTTTGTGAATCAAGACTGATATACTGAATGTTCATGCAAATTTTCAGAAGGATCGCATTATCAGAACCATAGAATTAAATTTTTGTTATTATTTATTTTTACATATTTCATTTTTTGAATAATTTCCATAATATAATTTCGATTGTGCTGAGATTCTGTATATTCGGTATCAATCTCAAATCCCATATAAAATTTTGAGATCATAGTATTATTGCTCCACCAAAGAACGAGCACTCAAAAGCTCCTGCTTAGGGCTCTTTTTAAAATTTTCATGATCGGGATGCATTATAATGCTCCATGTTTTTTCTATCTGTCAACTCTTGATTTGTCACGTCATAATCTTGTGGCATTACAACTGTCAAACATGGCGCGCAATTCGAATCTTGCGCTCCTGTGGAAACACCCCTCATTATAAGATGATACTACGTTATTTTGGTGTATTTTTCTAAATATCAGTTTTCCTTTTTTCAGTTCATTATTTATACCTTCATTCAATTTCCGAGTTCATAAAGTGACATGTAAATAATCGAATGAATATCTTCACCCTCCATGGGAAAAGAACTTCCAGAGAAACAAAAATAAAAAGCCTTATTGATTTCTCCAAGATTCATTTCCAGTATTTTCAGCGTTTCCCTTCGGCTCTCACATCTTCAACCTGTCGACCAACTACGGCCCGTCGGCTTATATTGTCGAGAGGGTCCATTATTGCAAGATTACAGTTCATTAGTTGTTCGGACAAATCTCCGATGTGCCGATATATATCCGACGTCAATGTTGCAGAATTCAGGGGATACGGATTTTCAGTGTCGTGTTAGATTGTACACTTACGAAGATTCCGTATATCTAGAGCACAATGAAGCGTCCAAATTAATTTGTTTCCGAATTGCTTCATTCCAAGAACTGACTTCCAAATGTGGGTCTATAGATTTACGGTCTATGTGAACGATTAAAGTGGTGGTCCAAATACATTTCATTCTCCAATTTTTAATCAAGTTCCAGAATTCCCGAATTCAATTAATGTAACCGAAATTATCGAAAGATAACTAAAACCAATATATAAACTTGGAGAAGCAACCAGTAAAGAAGATTACGATACTTAAACCAAATAATATGAGAAACAACTATAATATTTATTCACGACTATTGTAAAATCCGTCCATTGTACGTCTCTGCTCGGCCTTAATAATACCCATTAATCACAAGGGAATAATGAAATTATAATTCACTGCTATCAGATGCTTCATAGATTTAGCGTTGATATAATATTCTTTAAATTGGTATTTCTTCAGTATTCTAAAGTAGGTACTCCAACTAACAAATATGGGCATACCTTGTCAATCGAGGGCCAAATCTACTTTCATTATATCAATTAAAGATTTTTTCATTAAAAAATATACAATGAACAGTTTTCCAAAAATTTCTCATGTGTCAACTAGACTTTTTCCACGCTTGACATAGAAGGGTCTTGTCGCGGTACTCCAACTAACAAATATGGGTATACCTTGTCAATCGAGGGCCACATCTGCTTTCATTATTTCAATTAAAGCTTTTTTTACAAAATATACAATGACCAGAGGGGCCTATTGCACCAAATACTTTGCAACTTTTCACTTTGCAATTTTCACTTTTCAAATGAATAATGTTGCACGAAACGCGTTCATAGTTGAAAAATGCATTGTGGAAATGCTAGTGCAAAGTGAAAAACACTTCGCAGAAATTAAATCTTAGGACAAATGTTGTGCAACATAATAAATTTTCAATTTGCAAATTTGTCAGAATGCAAAGTGCAAAGTGAAAAGTTGCAAAGTATTTTGGTGCAATAGGCTCTCAAAACTTTCTCATGTGTCAACTTGACTTTTTTCAGGCTTGTCATAGAAGGGCCTTGACGCGGTCGCCAAATGTTGAAATCTTCAAAAAATATATTCAGTAGTCGTGGATAAAGTATAGTACGCTACTTGCGTATAATGGCTATTATTCGCTCGGTGATTTGGGCCACTCGCCTAGGCTTGCAGCCTAAACTTCACCTCGTTATACGCTCGTTGCATAATATACTATTTGTAAGGCTCTGAAAAGGGGAGTATACCAGACAGCCATGCTGGGTCCAACCACAGACTCGAAAATTACAGAACAATTCGAATGAAATGAAATCTGTAATCGAATAAATGCTTATGCTTACCTGTCTAGTCTCCAACTTTATTGTTTTGAATATAAAATCAATACTTTCTATTAACTATTCTTCAAAAAAAGCACGCAACTAACAATAGAGCACAATAACTGAGAAATTGACATTGTGAACTAATGAAATAATCAAGCAGATATATTGATTTCACTCTGAGGGTATTATTATTTACAAATTCAATAAATATTTACTTGTCCTAAAGTGCATGGGAAAGTATTTTTCCCGCACAGTATGCAATAAATTAGTACTTTTGGTGACGAAACCAGAGCGGGAAAGTAGTTTTCTATGAATAAAACAGTTATATACAGTATATCCAGGTTAGGTCGTTTTAATTTCTTATGGTTTTGCCAATTATGTTGAGAATGAGTAAACTTGTTATAAAACTCGAATGTTAATACATAAGTTTAAATTTTTCTCTTTAGAAATTTTTTGAAACTTTATATACTTGAAGACTGTTTCAAACACTCTTTGAAGCTCTTATACACGATTATAATTTTTTGTTTTCTTCAATGCTCTATCACTTTTTTCATGATTCGTGATAAAATTTGTAATATTTCACATGATTCTATGAATAGAACAGATATGATTCTTCGAATACAACACACAAAATCTTTCATAAAATATTCTACTCACAAGATTTCTAACAAAGAAGTTCTGTTGAAATGATAAAAATTATAAGAATGAAACTCAAAGCTTTGTTACAATGTTATTGTTGGTGGAAAATCCCTTAGTATTAAAACGAAAGGCTGTACTTTGCGGTTCGAAATAACATTGTATTGCTCCCTTAATTCCATGCCAACTTCCGTTTAGTAGGGATGGAATAAAGCCCCCATGTCTCGATAAAACATGAAACTGTCAGGTCTTATTCATATTAGGTTCAATATTTTCGTGCCGGTCCTATTTTCTTTTGGTATGAGGATTTCTCAGGTTTTGTTATTTGAGACATATTTATTATTATATTCACTCGTTCGGCAAAAACGCCTATACCAACGTTACGTTATATTTTTTCTTCTGTCAATATTTTCAAGAACTACGTGCTTTTTCTTCCGTTGTGACCTTTAGGTCGTATATTTTGCCTTTCGCTCGGCAAGTATATGTTGATCGGGTAAATTTTATAAACACTATATATAGGATTTTCCAGTAACAGCAGTAATGCGGTTTTGAAAAATCTTTATTTAAAATCTGTAAACCGTTTCTTCATGAACATAACTTTATATTCAGATGATCTGCAGTTTTCATCAGGAAATATCACAATGTCATTCAACTTCATTTCATTATTTTTGATTCTTTTATGAACATTTGGGTCATATTCGCTAGCTGTCGCCAGGAAAACACTCAAAACTTGCATCTTTCAGAAAAGCAACTTTCGTCACTATTTGGAAATATTTGTCATTTTGGACAGTTCTCATTTTGAAAAAGTGTCCAAAATTGATCTTCTTAAAGGTGCAGGTTTGAAATGTTTTTTCTTGAAGACGGCTGAC
Source organism: Propylea japonica (assembly GCA_013421045.1). Taxonomy (NCBI): domain Eukaryota; kingdom Metazoa; phylum Arthropoda; class Insecta; order Coleoptera; family Coccinellidae; genus Propylea; species Propylea japonica. Next base: position 10,356,843 of record CM024244.1, read on the forward strand.
GAATACCTACTGTTAACCTATGTGTAATAACCAAATAATGTCATTCAGTACAAAAAAAATTAATTCGAACAAACAATCTTAAAGATTATATTCAGACGAAATAGCGATCTGGCAGAGGATCTGGTAGTTTTAAATCCCGAATACTTACTATTTCTGATTCAATTCTATGTAAACATAAATTTGGTTTTGCAGTGAATAGTGCACCATAATGCTGAAGAAATTTCCAATAATAACAGTAATGCGATTTCGGAAAATCGTCACTTAAAAGCTGTAAGCTCCCAACTTATTTCCTTTTCCCATCGTACCTGTTCTTAATTCTATTCATAGAATTCTAGGAAGCAACCAAGTTTCCATTTCCGACATGCACAAACAGGTTTTAAGAATATCAGCTTAACAAAACAACGCAACGTATATTGAACTCTCAAGCCTTTGAAGGGTGTATTATTCGTCATTGTCTTTGAAGAACGGAATTCTACAGATAGCAATTCTGAATGCCGGAAGATGATTTCCGTTTGGCTAATGATCAGAGCGGGAAGCCACTGATGAAATAAAGGATTCAGAAATGGCGCTTTAGAGAACCGAAACCCAATAACCATGTAATAATCCTCTTGGCATGTGGAACGGATTGAGTTTCCTCTTCAGTCTCGAATGTTTCCACAAATATTTCGGAAGGCAGGAACGAATTATGAACTCGATTTTGCTTCTCTGGATGTTGACATGACGTGAATTCGAATTGACGGTGTTTCAGTACAAGGAATCGGACGTTAAGCTCAATTTCATTCGTTCGGTTTTAGGATATTTGGGATGAAATACCACTATTTAAATCTATGGGAAATGATTATTCTTCAATTGGGTCCTGTAGCGGTCTTAGAAGAACAGGAGATTCGAAAAATCATCACGTGGAAGGCCAGATCTGGTTAAAAACACCCTCAATTTTGTGAAAACGGCGAGATAGGGTTTTTTTCTACTGAGGTTTTTCCTGAGCTCTGGTATCATTCGCCAAAATAGTTTTCTATGTTTATTCAGCACTATGACCACATAATTCTGCATAAGGCTTATAATGAGCATCTTGCATGTCGCCGAAAAATTTCATTCTCATTGGTTTCATTTTTAATTAGACATTGAGGAATAAAAACTTTGAATGCCCATATTTGATGGAACACCTGTACGATTTGGCTGGTTAAAAAACTTGAATCGAAACATTTGGAAAAAACGATATAGCACTCGTTCAAGATGAAGGAGCGCTCAAAAAATGTTACCATAAATGTAGGGCCGGAAATGCATTGTCTCTTAGATACGTGGTCAAATTACATACGAACGCCACTGGTGGAATAAAAAAAGCCTCTTGATCCATAATACATGTATACCAAATTTCATTAAAATATCCGAAGTGATAACTCAAAAGGTGATACCTTTAGGACATATATTCATATGAAGTTTCGTAAAATGGGCCTAAAAATCACCCCCATAAATATTGACATTCAATTAGGAAACCCCTGTATATTCAAAGCTACTGTCAATGCTGTCATGCAGAAAATTCCTATATTTCAACATACTGGAAATGCCCATTGCGGATCATGTAATTACAGAATGTGTAGCCAAAGTGATTTTTTATGGCCTGTAATATGTGATAATTAACGAATAGACTGTTACCAGAAATATAAAATATTCAACATAATCGAACAGCCATCAGCTTTATGTGAGTCACGACAGATAATTGTTTAGTGCCAAGAATGTTATCCAACATAAGTACCTAGCTATTTTGTTTAAGTCATAATTCAACCATAACAATCTGGCTCGTCGCTTCTGGTTATTGTAATTGATTTCATACTGAATTTCGAATTTATGATGACTATGTAAGTGAATTTTCCCGTAACGATGAGTGAAATCCAGCATTATTTTTTCAAACTCCAGACCATTTTGCGCTTGAAAACTAAAAATATAATATAAAGCAAACCCATAACCTGATACATATATAAAAATACAAATGAACCAAAAATGATCAGCAGTCACTAGTGGGTTTCATAATGTCTGTAACTGAAAAAAAAATCTTATAGGTTTTTTTCGACATCACTTGACTGTAAATAAGTCTGCATTAATACCTCTCACCATGTGTTTAAAGAACAATTGACCGAAAATGAATAAAAGCTCTGATCTATTTTCAAAAATGTAAAGCTCACACATCTTACGATCATTTGTAGCAAAACTAACCACCACAAAATTTTTCAAATCAAAAATTATTACTCAAACTCAGCTATCTTAGTAGAATTGATAACATATACATAAGTTTTTCTGGAATTTTATAACAAATAAATAATAACAATAACAAGAAATAATATGATATTAAAATCACTGGATTTGTCTAAGATCAACAGGCTCCTAAAACATACAAAGCTATCAATTTTACATCCGAAAAAATTATAAGTGCAAAAATTGTTTCACTTGAATCAAATCAATGTTCCGGTGTCCTAAATTTGTTGTCTAGTGACGGGATCTCAGAAAACCGATGAGCTAAAATAAAATGAGTTACACATTTTTGGGCTCGATTTTTGAGAGAATTCATTCGATGAAAACCGTAACCTTTTAGGTCAAACCGTTTTAGAGCTATTAGAGAAAATTGGAAAATGAGGTCAAATGAAAAGTTCGCATAACTTATTTGTTACTGAAGTTATAAACATAAAAGTAAAACATTATACGGGCACTTTTTTCATTAGAATTCATTGAAGTAATCAATGTTTCTTGATTACATTTTATTCTAGCTCATCGGGTTTCTGAGTTCCCCTCACTAGACAACGAATTTAGGACACCCGGTACAGTTCGGAGACGTACCCTGCGCAATCAACTCAATGACAATTTTAAAGATTATCGATCTGCTTGCAATCATCCTTGAATTTTCCCCCTATGTTAATATGTACTTTCCTTACATTAATGCTTCACATAAGTACATATATGGAAATTCTAACTTAAACTTTCCACTTACTTAAAACCACAATTTCCTTCCTACAATTACAATCTATAATCACCCTTCACCTTCCATTCCATCATGGTTACTTACCAGAACAAATGTTTTCATTGAAACATTTTCCATTGTCTATGCATCATACACTCGTAATGGCAAACCTACCTGGCTTTTACTTACTGCACTCTGGAACAAAGGACATCATTTTCCCCTCTATAATTCATGAAATGCACGTGGGAAATTCTCCACATGGAATCAATTTCGAAAGTGATCAATAAGTGGTATAATCCCACTGGCATCAATCAAGACTTGACATCCTACCGTTCTCCAATCTATCGAATCTATCTCTTGTGGGCTGGTAACTATAATTACAGGAACAGATCTCCAAGAAGCGGAGTTGATATCAGTTTTATCAGTGTTAGCGAAGAAAAAAATTGAAGGTTTCGCTCGTACGTTGCACGAATGGATTATCTTAGTCTTCTACTGGATGTGACAATGAAAGAAAGCACCCCTGAGATTTTTGATAATGACATAAAAAAAAACGGAATCCACATCAATATGGAATTATTTGTCGAAATTCGAATTATCACTCAAAATTTTTCACTTTTTCATAGTAGACCCTCAAAAATTTAATGGCCACAGAATGGGCATTTTTAGTCACTTCCATAAAATATAATTTTAGATATGATGGACTCTCAGGAAATCATGACGATTATCTGTTTTTTTTCGTAGTCCACTGACTTAATACCTTTTTTTTCATCACTTTCATTTTCTTCACTGAATATGACGACAATTTCTTCACAAACCAGTTTCTCCAATGCCGAAATTGATTTGGTTAATGTTGGCGATATTAACAAAATCAATTTCTTCAATCAATAACGTAGAAGTCAGAAAGGCATAGAAAGTATAATATTTCAAAAGCACCACCCCACCGTCGAAAATAATCAGTTCAGAAATCTTCAAAGTCCTTCGTGTCCCAATATTCCATTCGCCTTCCGTTTGTATCAACAAGGGTTTTCCACTTTAACTTAAGTGCGCAAACAACATTCACCCGTTTCTATCAGAACCGGACGCTAAGTGGATACGTAGGTTGAATTTTTGAAAATACTAGCTGGGCGCGCACCCCACCAAAAATCGTGCCGAAATTGATTTGGTTCATGTTGACGCTATTAACCAAATAAATTCTTTCAAACGACAATGTAGAAGTCAGAAAGGCACAGAAAGTATATCAGTTCAAGAACACCACTTCACCGTAACAATCAGTTCAAAGTCCTCCTTGTCCAAATATTCCATCCACCTTCCGTTTGTATCAACAAGTGTATTCCACTTCAAACTACGTGCGTACACAACATTTACCCGTTTTCATAAGAACCGGACGCTTAGTGGGTACGTAGTTAGAATTTTTGAAATGACTAGCTGGGCGCGCACCGCACCTAAAACCGTGCCGAAATTGATTCCGTTAATGTTGAGGATATTAACCAATTCAATTTCTTCAATCAACATCGTAGAAGTCAGAAAGGCACAGAAAGTATAATATTTCAAAAACACTACCCCACCGTTGAAAACAATCAGTTCAGAAATCTTCAAACTGCTCCGTGTCGAAATATTCCATCCACCTTCCGTTTGTATCAACAAGGATATTCCACTTCAACGTACATGCGTACACAACATTTACCCGTTTCTATCAGAACCGGACGCTAAGTGGGTACTAAGGTTGAATTTTTGAAATGACTAGCGGAGCACGCACCGCACCTAAAAACGTGCCAAAATTGATTTGGTTAATATTGACTACATCACATACTAATATTGACTACATCAATTTTCTCAATCAAGAACCTACAAGTCAAAACGCAAAGAAATTATATTATTTCAAACACAACATCCTACAGTTGAAAACAATCAGTTTAAAAATCTTCAAAGTCCTCCATGTCCAAATTTTCCATCCACCTTCCGTTTGTATCAACAAGGATATTCCACTTCAACGTACATGCGTACACAACATTTACCCGTTTCTATCAGAACCGGACGCTAAGTGGGTACGTAGGTTAAATTTTTTAAATGACTAGCTGGGCGCGAACTGCACTCAAAACCGTGCCGAAATTGATTTGGTTAATGTTGATGATCTTAACCAAATCAATTCTTTCAATCAACAACGTAGAAGTCAGAAAGGCGCAGAAAGTATATTATTCCAAAAACACCACCCCAACGTTGAAAACACCCAGTTTAGAATTCTTCGAAGTCCTTCGTGCCCAAATATTCCATCCACCTTCCGTTTGTATCAACAAGGTTATTCCAGTCCAACCTAAGTGCGCACACAACACTAACTCGATTCCATCAAAACCGGAAGTTGGTACGTACTTAGTTTGAATTTTTTAAATGTCCAGCTGGGCGTTCCGCACTAAAATCCGTGACGGTATTGATTTGGTTAATGTCAATTACATTAACCAATTCAATTCCTTCAAACAATATTGTAGAAGTCAGAAAGGCACAGAAAGTATATCAATTCAAAAACACCACCTAACCGTTTAAAACAATCAGTTCAGAATTCTTCAAAGTCCTCTAAGTCCAAATATTCCATCCACCTTCCGTTTGTGTCAACAAGGGTATTCCACTTCAACCTTAGTGCACACACAACATTTACCCGATTCTATCAGAACCGGACGCTAAGTGGGTACGTAGTTTAAATTTTTGAAATGTCCAGCTAAGCGTTCCGTACTGAAATCCGTGTCAATATTAATTTGGTTAATGTCAATTACATTAACCAATTCAATTCCTTCAAACAATATTGTAGAAGTCAGAAAGGCACAGAAAGTATATCAATTCAAAAACACCACCTAACCGTTTAAAACAATCAGTTCAGAATTCTTCAAAGTCCTCCAAGTCCAAATATTCCATCCACCTTCCGTTTGTGTCAACAAGGGTATTCCACTTCAACCTTAGTGCACACACAACATTTACCCGATTCTATCAGAACCGGACGCTAAGTGGGTACGTAGGTTGAATTTTTGAAATGACTAGACGGGTGCGCACCCCACCTAAAATCGTGCCGAAATTGATTTGGTTCATGTTGACGCTATTAACCAAATAAATTCCTTCAAACAACAATGTAGAAGTCAGAAAGGCACAGAAAGTATATCAGTTCAAGAACACCACTTCACCGTTTAAAACAATCAGTTCAAAGTCCTCCTTGTCCAAATATTCCATCCACTTTCCGTTTGTATCAACAAGGGTATTCCACTTCAAACTACGTGCGTACACAACATTTACCCGTTTTCATAAGAACCGGACGCTAAGTGGGTACGTAGTTAGAATTTTTGAAATGACTAGCTGGGCGCGCACCGCACCTAAAACCGTGCCGAAATTGATTCCGTTAATGTTGAGGATATTAACCAATTCAATTTCTTCAATCAACAACGTAGAAGTCAGAAAGGCACAGAAAGCATAATATTTCAAAAACACTACCCCACCGTTGAAAACAATCAGTTCAGAATTCTTCAAAGTCCTCCTTGTCCAAATATTCTATCCACCTTCCGTTTGTATCAACAAGGGTATTCCACTTCAACCTACGTGCGTACACAACATTTACCCGATTCCATCAGAACCGGACGCTAAGTGGGTACGTAGTTTGAATTTTTGAAATGTCCAGCTGGGCGTTCCGCACTTAAATCCGTGCCGATATTGATTTGGTTAATGTCAATGACATTAACCAAATCAATTTCTTCAAACAACAACGTAGAAGTCAGAAAGGCACAGAAAGTATATTAATTCAAAAACACCACCTCACCGTTGAAAACAATCAGTTCAGAATTCTTCAAAGTCCTCCTTGTCCAAATATTCTATCCACCTTCCGTTTGTATCAACAAGGGTATTCCACTTCAACCTACGTGCGTACACAACATTTACCCGTTTCTATCAGAACCGGACGCTAAGTGGGTACGTAGGTTGAATTTTTGAAATGTCGAGCTAAGCGTTCCGTACTGAAATCCGTGTCAATATTGATTTGGTTAATGTCAATGACATTAACCAAATCAATTTCTTCAAACAACAACGCAGAAGTCAGAAAGGCACAGAAAGTATATTAATTCAAAAACACCACGTCACCGTTGAAAACAATCAGTTCAGAATTCTTCAAAGTCCTCCTTGTCCAAATATTCTATCCACCTTCCGTTTGTATCAACAAGGGTATTCCACTTCAACCTACGTGCGTACATAACATTTACCCGATTCCATCAGAACCGGACGCTAAGTGGGTACGTAGTTTGAATTTTTGAAATGTCCAGCTGGGCGCACCGAACCAAAATCCGTGACGAAGTTTGCGGTCGTCGGAGGTATACACGAAACGCTATCCAGAATTTCTAACACGTAGGTTGGCGCCAGGGCCATCCGGCAAACAGATGCGAGAGCCTGGCAACCGCGAGGAAAAACTGGTAATGTTCAGGTCTCAACAGGTGGTCAGTTTGCTTGGGGCGAAGTTGGCACACGGAAATTGTATCAGATTCGGTGGTTGGGTTATATGATAATTAGATGGCAAGAACGGGATTTTTTGTGGGTGCCAGGATTACAGGTAGTTTGAATGTTGGTTTGCTAGATTGCTTGGATTCAGCTTCAATTGCAGTTCAATATCAGTCTTGTTCTGTTTTTTTTTCATCGAGTTGAAGTTTCAGTACTAAGTTATCCGTTTGCGTGGTACACAAATTGCTGAAATCATTGTTTTGGACGGCCGCAGATATAAGATGGATTCACTTAGGCCTGGTGCACATGCGCAGCAAAGTAATCGCGACGCAGTGTTGGAATTACAGGAACCTACCTGAGAGAAATAAGCCATATGTCAACGATACTCAGATGTCTTTCGTACCCTTTTGTTTGTTTTATTTTCAATCTGAAACTAAATTCTGCATACCATTTGAATTATTTCTATCTTATCGAATTGTCAATTTGTTCTTCTTTTTGATATAGGGAGAGGTTCAAACTTCAACTATTAATCTCTACAGAGTGTCGTATATTGAACAATATATCATATATATTTAACAGAATTTTAGCTGCGGAAAATGTGAACGGGACACCATAGACTTGTACGTATACTTCTAGAAAACGAAAATAAAAATCACGTTGAAAAAACTTGTGTGTCTGTCAAATTAAATTGATTATATCACTGCAAGTTGAGCGAGAATATTCAAATCAAAGGATTTCTTTGTCATTGAAATAAACTTTTAACTTCTTTTTACTTCTTACTCTGAGTAAAAATCCCAATTGAAGTAAAAAGTAATATGAATATCGCCTCTTTGCTACTAACCATAGTCCATAATATTTTTTTTTAAGTCGGTATCCCGATAGAGCTGGTCTACAACCCGAAGGATTTATTTTAGGTCCAAGAAGTGAGTTGCCAGAATGTCTCTACAGACCTATAATACTATCTACCACAGATTAAAACCTTGATACAACTTGAATTTCAGGCCAATAATAGAAAAAAAAAAGTGACAACTTGGCAGAAGAAGTGGCGCAACACTTCAGTGAGCATATTGTTTATGAATGATTCAACATATACGAAAAGGCCTTCGACAGCTGGGCACTAAAGTATAAAACCACAACCTCCTACAAGTCAAACCAAACTGATATGCGGTGTAATTCCATGTATAAAAGAGTTATCTGAAAATATTAGTAAAATTCGGAATATCATTCAAACTCAAGATATTATCGGAGCTAATCTAAATTGAGTCATGATAAGTAAAATCAATATTGGTTACACGAATCGCCCTTCAAAAGTTCATATCAGAGAACATCAACAATCAATAGGGAGAAACTGATGAGTCGAAGCAATTTCAATATGCTCTGAATGAAAAACATACAACTGAATGGGTTAAAACTGCCATAATATCGAAAGAAAAAAATTTCAAACGTTGAAACAATAATATGTAGATCTCGAAAATATCTAGGCAACCAATAACGTCAAGTTTGAAAAAATTATCAAGGTTATGGCATATATTTTGTTCATAGACTTTTTCGAAAAAGAAAAAAACATTCAATAGCAACTATGCGCATCACTGAACCGATTGAAATTCGAAATCCGAAAAAAAACTGCTACATTTTCAAATAAAAAATGCACCAGCTCAAAAATCAATAAAAACGATGGTAAAAATCTATGAACTACGCCTCGAAATACTTCCATATTCTCCAGATTTAGGCTACGTTCAGATGATGAGCGCTCAACGCGCGTTTTGCTAACGCGCGTTTACAACTACATGTAATTTGTTCACGGAGTACACATGCTAACGCGCGTTTCTATGCAACGCGCGTTCAACGCTGCGCTAGCGCCGTACCGTAGTCAACGCGCGCTAACGCGTGCTTCAAGATCACTGGTTTTCTATGCAACTGTTCAGATGAACGCGCGCTTTTGATGCGTTTAGTCGTGTTTCAAGGTCCGGACAGGAATCGTTCGCAATGGAAAAGGAAGCTTTTAATACGGAATTATTTATAGATGAAATAGAAAAACGTCCAGCGATATGGGACATGACAAGTAGTGTTTATTCAGAGTTTATCCTTAATAAGAGCCAGTAACTCATCAAATGACTCAATTGACATTCTGAGGTAGTTGAAAAATTTGGGCTCAAATTGCCTCAACTTAGGATACGAAATTATGTAATGACTTTCAGTCAGCCTGTATGAAAAAAATTGGATGAACCCAATATCCGTCTTCTTTCGCGTCTTTGCCGTCGATATAAAATCACCACTAACACTGTGTCTACATCCATCTTCAACAAATGTAAAACTCAAACTGATACTGTACTGGGACGGCCGCGACAGAAAGCGCGTTCAACGCCTGCCAAACGCGCACCATATGAACACTAATCAAAAACTTAACGCGCGATCGACGCGCGTTAAACGCCCATCATCTGAACGTACCCTTAGCCTCACCAAGCGATTATTATCTGTTTCCAAACTTTAAGAGATCGCTCCAGGAAAAGAAATTTTAATCTTACGAAGAGGTCAAATGGGAAAATGGAGCATATTTTGGGGGACTTTGACAAACCTTACTATTCAAAAGTCATCGCAGTTGAAAAAGGTTGGACCAAGTGTATCCAGCTGGAAGGGAACTATGTTGGAGAATAAATAGTAATTTTGACAAAATCGTTTGTTTTCTTCGTTGGGCTCACTTTTATCGCCCTAGTAGTCCGAAAGATTCACCGATTTGTTCTCGAAAGAACGTCCCGTTTTTCATTTTTATTCATATCAAACTGAAAATTAGAGTAATACCTGTTTTATCTCGCTGAAGTCAAGAACATCATGATGATATATTGTTCGCAATTATGCAAGATATCTGAGACTGAATATATTGCAGAGAAGGACGTATGTAGGCTAATATATATCTATAACACTTCGCGGAAGTTTTTCAGACGTCCTGGGCGTCGCATGCCATTATTTACTCCAGACAGGCGGAGCGGGATTTTTTTCACGTTCGAACTGAACGCTATTTGTTATTTTAGGTGAGTGAGATACAAATCCCATTATTTGAGATCCAGAACTTTATTATTGTATTTATTATACATGTACATAAGAAAAACCTCCGACTTGGGGTCTAGATAACGGAAACTTTCTCCATATATTGTAAAATATGAGATATTGCTTTCTGCGCGGAAAAAACAGAAAATAAAAGTTAGACGAGTGCAGGACCGGTCTCTTCGGGATTCACGAAATTGAATTAATGAAGGTGATACAAATAAGGCCTACCTTATTTAAAACATTCATATCTTGATGAATTATTCGAAAGAGGAGATAAACAAACTCAAGGTATTATTTTTTGATCTACATATTTTGAGTTTTGAGGCAAATATAAAGTTTTCTCTTATCGCGAATCACTTAAAACAGATACTTCTGAAATCTAAGCTTGAGGCCTTTTTGAAACATAGTGATTTAATAAAGCCTATATATCTCTTAATCATAAAAGTATTGTTATTGCAGTAAAGATTATGCAGAAATATATATTTCCGAGCCTTTTATCAAGTGTTCATATGAGATCCTTGAACAACTTTCAGATTTATTTTTCAAAATGTTTGAATTGCTAGTCAGACTTAATAATTCAGAGGGAAAAAATTGTCTAGCAAACAAAATAGAAGATTTATATTTTTTCAAAAAGATCATTAAATGGTAAAAAAATTAAATTTTTCGACATGCCTAGGGTATTAAATAGACCTATTCTGTAAGTATATTAAATACATTATACTCCATAAATGTTTAAAACGATATTTCATTCCCAAATTTTCAAAATTGCAATTTAAAATCATAGTTACCTTTTCGATGAGTTACATTGTGATACGTATCAATTACTCGTAGCAGAATTTCAAAAAATAACTTATTAAAAATTCATATGAAGGACGACAAATTAATAACGCACAATGAAAAGGCCGAAGGGGATGTCGTCTATGCGTGTGTGAAATATATTTTAACCCACTTTTCGCTCTATAGACAGGTACCTTATTTTTAATCTGACCGACAACCGGCTACGAAAAGCATAATATTAATTGGATTCGTCTTTATTGATTTCAAAAAATTATGTATTCATATAGAGGTTTGGAAATTAACATCGGAAACATACGAAATTCAATCCATCAGAGAGAGAATTTCGCCGCACAGTTAAATAGTGGAATATTCGAATTCGGCGATTTGTTTTCAAAAATCTTTCACTATTATTCTTCAATCACTGCTTGGTCTGCAATTTCATCAAGAATCTCATGAATAAAACAAGAAAATCGAAATGTTTCATCAGATAGCTTCCGTTTCAGTGTCTATTGATCAACTCATATCATATTTATTAATCTATATGATGTTTATAGATCGTATCAGAGCAATCCCAAACCTATTCGGAGAAGGAAATGACGGACTATCAAAGGTTGTTTTTTCGATCCCTCTCATAGAAAATTACATTCGGGCAGCAAATACGATACCGTGGAATATTCGATGACATTGTTTGTGCGCCGTCAACGTTCGTCATCGCTTTTAGGAAATTATAGAGTTTCATCAAAACGCCCCTTGCAGGCCGCAGGCAGAACCCACGGAAGTGGCTCGAAAATCCCTCATTGCATATATCGAGCGATTTTCTCTGGCAAACTTCAGTAATTTTTTTCTCTATTCGGAAACAAAAATAATGAAATGTTATTAGAGAAACAATCGTTAATTCATATTTAAACGGAACACAGTTTTCAATATCCATGGTTAACGTTTCATACCATAATATTTTCGCTTTCCTTCAGTACGTCCATAGTGAAATAAAAGTAGGAAATTTCTCACAAAATATGCATAATGTTCTTAAGCCTTTTTCTTTGACTCCTTTCACAGTTTATTCAAAATATTTGTTCCTTCTACTTCATTTTCACTATTTTCTGCGGGGGCCATTTTTGGCTTCGTATGTAATAACGATTAAGGGAGATTGCGCCTGAAATTGCTCCGCATACATTCAAAGTTCGTTTTTTTTGCTTTACAGAATGCTTTATTCATGGTTTGAGAATGAATAAAACTGCTGACTGCAATAAGCCTATTCATATTGCTACCTTAGTAACTATGATTCACTGTCTGATATCGATGACGTTTTTCCGATTTCACGCTTGCGCAACCAAAAACGTAAAAACCTACAATAATTGCATCATCCTATACATATTCTTTCGATGGCGAAAAAGCTTCTTCTACCTATAGCACCTCCAAAATGTGCGCGTAAAACCCCAGCAAAGGTGCAAGACTCGCCTCTGGATTCAGTACATCTAGGCAAAATTGACCATTTACTGATTCACCAAATGAATCGTCAATTATGCATAATGGGTCGATTACATCGAGATACTTTACAAGCTGCTACTGAGCGAATTTAGAAGCGAGTGAATTAGAGCCGTATCCATAGTTCGCCCTTGAGGGTGAGTGAGAGTTGAGGTTACCTTTGAGGTTAGTATTCATGAGAGCGATACAGACTGTCACTCACCCTCAAGGGCGAACTATGAATAAGAGCCTTAGCTTGTGAGATCGTGATGACTACACACAAAACTGACTACACACTGAGCATCCAACAATCTAGCGATCCACGTGAGGTTTATGTTTGTGTCGTTGTCAAGGATCTAAGATAAAAGTCAAATACGTTTGCAAATTGAAGAACCTGATACCACCTAGTGATGAGAACTCACAGAATGTTCAGTAGCAACTGTGATTAAACTCGGCTTGTTTACATGCCAACAAGCCAAAACTCCAGCGATTTAGCGTGTAAAGAGCCCAGCTTTTTTACAATCAGATTGTTGTCTTGTGAACACGCTTACACTGAGCGAATTTATACAAATTGTGAAAAATCTGAAGTTTTTCTTTGCCTAAATGAGACAAGAAATTGTTTCAGAGAGTTTACTTTTGGTGCATAGGAAGCTAAAAATGGCAGTCTAAATAGACGTTAATGCATGATTGGCTGCTGTTTTTTTTCGAAAACAATGAACTTATTTCTTTTCTCATTTTATATTCTGTCTAACAAGCCTAAATAAGAATCATTAAAACATAAAAATAATTTTTTCTTTTCAATTTGATAATTCATGCAATAGAGGGTTAAAACCGATTCTGAAATGGTAGTCCGAATCCTGAATAATTCATAATCATTACATTCGCGTATAGGGGTGCAAAGTGTGGTCGAGCAAACAATTTCGCGTGCGGTCGGTTTGAATGTTTTTGCCGAAAGATGGGGGATGATTGCTCGATGGAAGATGATGGATCACGTGGTGAAAAGGGGATCAAGTCGCTCCATCATCAAAAAAGGGAATTGTGTACTTTCATCTGAGTTTGTATGGTTTTTAAATTATAATGGGGATATTAGGCGATGGGTTGAAAAAAATGCATGCAGTAGCGAAATGTGTCGGCTGAGTTTAACGAATGAAAATAGGTTATTCATTTACCAGTTACCACTGATGTTGAGATGATAACGACTTTCTAGTACCTCAATTGGATTCGTGTCTGGTGAGTTTACCGGCCAGTTCATTACCTGGAAATAATTGTCTTGTTCTGAGCAATTATTGGTGGTTCAATGATGATTTCTCCGTAGATGGCACCAGAATTTGTTCGTTCAACGACAATCCGAAGAGTACGGTGACCGAACATTATACCTCTTCTCATACAATCGATCCGTCACTTCCCGGGAGAAATTGAGTCGCTCTAGTCTGCCTGGATCTCTTGAAACCCTTTCTTGTCTACTATAGCTTTGTGAACCGTATCCTGACTCGTCCGCGAAAAAGATTCGTTGCATCATTGTTGTAAAAGCCAGTCTTGATGGTGTCCTGCCCCATTGCCGACTAATGGATCTATGTCCAGGTGATGGGCCAGTTACTCTAGAATGTCTGGTTGCCCTAGAATTTGAGGTATGCTTACGTCGCCATGGTAATGGTTGAGACTACTCGTCTGCACGTCCTCAGAAAATGACTTCGAATGGCTGTTACAGATGCCGTTCGATTCGTCCGAGTAAAATTTCCGATATATTGGTTTTTCTTTGCAGATGCTACTCTGGCTGGACCAGACACTGGTCTCTGGACAACGCTGCTGGCTTTTAGGGAAGAGGCTGCTATGTTTCCCTTCTGTAGTCCGTGGAATATTCAAACGTTGCGCTATCTGGAGCGTATTGCACCAAAATACTTTTCACTTTGCACTCTGCATTCTTACAAATTTCAAAAGTGAAAATTAATTATGTTGCACAACATTTCTTCCAACATTCAATTTCTTTGTAGAGCTTGCCATTTGGTTCTTGACTTTTTATAATACATTTTACTTTTCAATTATGAATGCGTTTCGTGCAATATAATTCATTTGAAAAGTAAAAAGTGCGAAGTGAAAAGTTGCAAAGTATTTGGTGCAATAAGCAACATTTTTCGCGGAATATTTTCAATATCACAACTTCCGTTATTCGCTGAAAATTGATTGATTCGAATAGGCCTGTTTTTTCCAGAACAAGTACCATTTTTCGTTGCTTTATTTAAATGATATTGTGAAGATTTAACTCACGCACATTTATAATGTTGCAGTCAACAATTTGGGAGTTAGGGGGTAAGACTTTTCACAATATATGTATTTCAAGTTCTTGCCAAAAGTGTTGAAAGATATCGGCAAGCTTCTAGCTAAGAGGGAAGCTTTCAGCTCACCGAAAATCAACGGCGAAACTTCGTTATTCCATTCATTTGCATCTTTCAAGAAAACGACGAAACATGACCGATACTTGGCTGGGCGGCGACGAAACAAAGCAAGTGCATATCCTGATGAATTTTTGATTCAGCGACACCGATTACTTCGGAAAGCAATCCAATTCCGAGCGGCAACTTTGCAAAAAATAAAAGCGGGTCGAACGGATGTTCGCAAAATACCTATCTGAGTAAATTACATTAACCGGCTCGTGAGAAATTCGCGTGAATTGAATTAAGTCGCTCTAGTCCGCCTGGATCTCTCTAAACCCTTTCTCGTCGACTATCACCGAGACTATCACTTTTCAAACCGACTCGTGACTCTTCGTTCACTTCATATTTTCCGTTCTTGGGAAGAGTTGCAAAATATCGGCATTCTTCTCCCTAAAAAGCGAGCTTTCAGCTCACCGAAAATCAGCGAAGAAACTTCCTTATTCCATTCATTTGCATCTTTTAAGAACACGAAAACTTTTTTGGCCGATACTTGGCTGGGCGGCGACGAAACAAAGCAAGTGCATATCCTGATGAATTTTTGATTCAGCGAAACCGATTACTTCGGAAAGCAATCCAACTCCGGGCGGCAACTTTGGCAAAAATAATAGCGGGGCGAATGGATGTTCGCAAAATACCTATCTGCGTAATTTACATTAACCGGCTCGTGGGAAATTCGCGTGGATGAAATGCGCCGCGCCCGCGCCTCATGCATGTTTAATACCGCGCCCGCAGGGTCACTTTATTCGTGCGCACTTAATGGGACGACTTATTCAATTTGTATGAGAATTAACTTCGGTTATGAACTCTCGGGAGTTTTTAACGAAAGACGTTTCAGTAGGAGGGTAGTTCGGTAGCCGTGTCTTCCCTAAGAGATGGGTAAATATTTAATCTTGAAAGTGAACAGTTATGCCTGACGATCGGGGAGGCACGTACATTAATAGAGGACCGTCAAAGGAATTACTGAGGTATTAAATGGAATTTCGAAGAATTATCTATGGAGCGTGAACGTGTTTCCGTGCGAGGATATTGTAGTGCCATCATTTATTCATGCTCACGCTTTATGTCGGACGTTTCTTGAAATTTTCACGAGGAACATGTTTCGGATGCCTCAAACACATAATGAACCATGATTTTTCGATAATTTATATCATACTCTGGGCTTTCGTGAGTTTGAATTAAAAATAAGAGAGTTTTATGATAATTCGGTGGTATTATGTTCGCTTATTGCTATGAATCTTATTATCCAAGCAATATTGCTATCACCTAAATTCTTAACAATTTGACTACTATTGCGTATTCGACAGTTATAGCAATGTTGTTCATGAATTTCTTACTGTAATATATGATATTTGAACTACTTTTTCGAGTTTTGTTATGACATTTCTGTGTTATCAAACACTTGTAATGAGAATTCCAAAAATGTTGCGGAATAGGAAAACCAGCAAAATCCAAATGAACGTATTGATGAACTTCCTCAAATATAATAGAATTATAATGACAGGAAAAACCCACTCATTAGAAACACAGGAGGTGAATAGCAAGTGGGTTGAACTCACAAATTTTGTGAATGCAGTGAAAAATGGGACAAGAAAAGAGTGCATGCTTACTCTGCATGAGATATTTTCATACACATTTATTAATTAATGAGAACACAATTTTATTTCCTTTCAACTAGTTGAAGCAGTCGGTCGAATAGCTGAAGCTGTTGGTGTGATGTTATTTAAGACCGAGAAATTTTCATTTTATGTTTTCTAATCAATTAACAATTTCATACAGTATCAATAGAAGTTTGAAATAAATTTCTATTTGTTTAGTGAATATATGTTCCTATTGAAAGTCTCCGTTGACAACAGTGATCGTCCAACAATGAATTTTGCTGTATTTTTCTATGTATTGTTAGAAAGAGTATTGAGAAATTTACTTCATCTATGTGTAGTGAATGAATGCTAGAATTTGGTTGAAGAATAATCTCTAATATACATATCATGCCCTCCCTTTCTTCGAAAGCATTGTTGTTTTTCCTCTCATCCGATTTTTATCTAGAAAATTCCTCTGAAGAACAAAGAAACAAAAGAAGAACCCACGAGAAAGTTATAAAAATATCACCTCAGTGCCTTATATTCCAGTTACATTCAAACTAGTTCTTGCAACGCCTTCGATATTCGAAACGCGAGCTCTAAAATAAAGGAGGTTTACCAAACCAGGTCTGGCGCCACCGAGTGATAATCTTTGAGAACCTTAAATGTTCAAGAAACCGTCTTCAAAAAGACCCAAATATATATTCTTTCGAATTGAGAGCTAA
The DNA here is from genome assembly GCA_013421045.1 of Propylea japonica. Lineage (NCBI taxonomy): Eukaryota > Metazoa > Arthropoda > Insecta > Coleoptera > Coccinellidae > Propylea > Propylea japonica. The sequence goes on from CM024244.1 coordinate 10,374,274, forward strand.
CAAAATACAATACATGAAACAAAAAAGTCTCTAGCTGAGGTTGGTGCAAAATGGGGTACCATACTATTCAGGCGAATGACACCAGAGCACAGGGAAAAACCTCAGTAGTTTTTACAAAATTGAAACTAAAAACTATTCGAATAAATACCTTCAATATTCAGATACAAAATACTCAATTCATGTTCTTGGGCCAGGAGGGTGTTTTAAACCAGGTCTGGCATTCCAAGTGATGATTTTTTAAATCTCCTGTTCTTCTAAGACCGCTACAGAACACTATTGAAGGGTAATTATCTCATATAGGTTTAAATAGTGGTATTTCATCCTGAATATCGAATTCAATTTCGGAAAAGATGAAAAACGTGTGACAAACTTATGTCAAAATGACCCATGATTCTGGGTAATTATCTCCCATATATTGAAACTCCGGTATTTTTCCGGAATTATTATGAGAAATACTAAACTTGAGATAACCATGAAATCATTTCAGTGAATTCTGTAAAATAACTAGGAGGATAGCAAGTCTCGACTAATTGATATTTGGGTTTAAAAGAGATGTAAAATCAAAAGAAGGGGTCTGCAGGTCGAATTAAAATTTTCCTCAAGCTTATGAAGCATCAACGGGTCTACAACACTGTAATATCGGGCTATGAAAAGAACTTCCCACCATAGTTGCCATGCTTTCACGAAACTATTCCTGGACGAATCATTTATTCCGTTCCCATTTCGTGACCATCACCAATTTCGTCACGTCCAAAACATAACTTTCAATAATATCGCACAAACAAGGAAATAGCATTTTCTCGAAAATAATATAATTGATTAAAAGTTAGGAGAATTCCTGAATTCGTGCTCGGGCAAGGGAAGGGATATAAAATGGCTGCAGGCATTCACTTGAGAATGTTTCCTTGCAATTTCAGAGAAATTGGGGATTTGTAGCCACTAAGGCACTGAAATTAAAGGAAATTCCTAGGAGTCCTTGAGACACAGGGAAGATGCACAAACGTTCATTTGTTCTCCCCACCGGTGTTTATTCATTAATTAGCATCTCTGGAGTAGTTTTGTGCTTTTGGATGATATAATTCCCTAGGGCGTTGCTGGGTGAATTGAGTATTTTCGGTAACGAACACGTTTCTTGGAAAAAACCATGCTTCTGCCTGTTTCGATACTGATTTCCAATTAAAAGATTTCGGTAATTCTTATAGGGGTGAAAGAATTGCGTTGAATAGACACATTTATTGTATCATTAAGTGGAAAAAACGTTCTTAGTTTGTTCATTCATTTGTTTTTCAGTTTGTTTTCTAGCTTATCCCATTGCCTGCTTCAGCCATTTTTCAATTCATTTCCATTTTTTGTGCTTGTTCTTATATTATAAAAATAAATGTTAATTAATTATTATATTTGAATGAAGTTAATAAGTTGAGAGTTTTGTGGCAGAGCGGTCACCAGTTTTGGTTGAAAATAGTTCATATTTCACTGAAATATTCCAAAATATGTAAAACGGGAGATTGTGTTGACTACTTCACTCATTCCATTTTTAGTGGGGAATTTTCAATAGCAACTCTCGTTTCACAGCGATAAAAACATGCAAGCCGGCAAAACTTAGCAAGTTAGTATTTCAGCGATAATATTTCGACATTTCTTACATTTATAGATAGTTTGGGAAATGAATACTTACTATATTTGTCAAATAGCGCAATACGTGTCAAAATCTAGATTGGAGAATTCTCAAATGTGACCATATAGCTGTTAGACATAATTTCTCGTGAAATAGTCATGCCGTATACCACTCTTGATGAAATTTAAGTAGAAAAAATTTCTCTCTTGTAACATTAAAGTTTATTACTTATCGGCAACAAACTTTTGTATCACAATCGACTAATCGAGAAATTTTGCCAGCAGAATTTCATCTCTAGAGGTATTATTATGAATAAATATTAGACTAATAAAACTCGCTCTGAATGCTTAATGACAGTCCAGGCAAGAATTGATATAGGCATAGATTATAGAGTATAGTATATTATAATCTTTGGATATAGGTATATGAATTATGATACATGCGAACTCATCAGTGGTGGTGTGAGTACCTATAGAATTTTTACAACCAGTATATGATTGTGTCTATGTGATATCCGTATTTATTTCCGAATGAAGGGTTGGCCGCTGCAGCGACCAACAATCCATTAATCATTAGAATGAAAGATGCAGGGGATCATACTCAACACTAATTCATCATTCAGAAAGGTTTTCCTTGTATGTAGTGAAAGGGACTGTTCAATAATTCTGCAGTCAAGTTTTTCTGATATGATCGACATTAACGAGAATATATTCAGGCAAGGTGATACAACCTGTGAAACAATTCGTTTACCTTATACGTTCATCTCGTAACATTCAAAAATATTGAAAAATTACAAAAATTGATCTTATGTACCGGGTACGGCAATATACATAACTGCCCGTCTCTAAATATCCAAAATCTCTGTTGTTTTTCAATATTTATTCATTCATTTCTTCTCATATGAAAGCGGAAGGTTCCAAGTTTTTTATGAGCTATTTCGAAGCAATATGGTGTACGCTGCTCGAGTGACGTCCTCACTTAAACGGTTCCATTCTCGCGTCAGGGACAACTTGAGCGATTCTTATGTGTTTTTTAGAACAAACCTGGGCCTGTAAGATCCCTCAAACACAGTTAAAGAGCGGGTTCAAATCTGGTGAGGACGGCGGCCACATGCCATGCAACCAATTTTGCTTGCAATTTGCTTCAAGCGAGGGAGCTGAGTCTTGTTGGAAAAAGTCCAACGCTTCTTACCGAATGTTTCGTGTTCCTACGATATTAACTCAGGTTTCAAGATCTTATCCGTTAGATTTGTTCATTTATCTCTACTTCGTTGCGACCCAATGGCAGGAAAACGAGCAAAGAACGGCTTTTTCGGAGATCGCCGCCCAAACCATGATTTGGTCATCAAATGACCCGAAAACGGTCCGAATGGTCGCTGGTACGTCTCTTCAAATAAACGAGCTAATTTTGTTTTTTCAAATACTGCCAAATGCAGAAAATTTTCTCTTCGGAGAAGACAATGTTCGGAAGCATCCCACCATCGAGCAAGCGAATCAGCTCCTTCGATCGATCCAACCGCTTGAGACGTTGCTGCGAATTTCTGATATTTATGTTTTAGGATAGGCTGAAACTTAAGCTTCCTCTTTAATATGCAACGAACACTGTAGTCGCTCGCGTTGAGTTCCTGAGCGAGATGTTGTGTTGAGCGCTTCGGATTTCTTTCCATTCGATGACGCACTCCTTCGACAACTGGTAGTGCCGTTGCAGTACGGCGTCGTCCACCACGGTAGCATTTTTTGATGCTACCAGCATTGTACTCTTTATACAATGCTACCAGTCTCAATGTATCTTTGGATAGTGCGACGCACAAGTTTCTTATTCAATTGTTGTTTTGGCAGCGCTCGCCGTATTTCGATATTTGATTTTCCCTGTAATTGGAGAGCAATGACCGTATTACATTTCAAACTCATCGTCAAATTTTGAGAATTTTTTCCCATTGCATCAAAATCACTCTGAGTTGTGATACATAACATTTCAGAGAACGTTTGGTCAAATTTTCGCTGCCTTCAGTTGAGTGATTCGGACTTTATAGCAGTTAAATTGAGACTGACACTTCGATTGCCGAACCCGGTAGAATTAGACATAGTGACGTCCTATAGATCTTTTCGCAGTATGATTTTTATCGGACAAAGTAACCACTTTTTTTAAATTAATTTGCTCAAAAAAAATTCAGAGAATCAAAATTGAATAGATGAGAGTTAATATCTATTCGCAATTTCGAGAATCTGGCATTTGAAAACGCAGCAGCGCCGAAAGTTTTCGCACTAGGTTGTCGGACTCGTCGAAAAAAAGGCAATCACAAAGTTTACCATTTTTATCTGTCAAAAAAATTCAAGTTGTATGGCTTTAGTGGGTACTATGAGGCATTTCAATTCTTTCAAGAATTCCCACTATGGTGTCTGATTTTCAGGTGTTCTACTAACACCCCAATGATCTAAAAACTGAGCTAGCCTTTCGCATAACTGTGCCTTTTGACATACTCCTTATTGAACCAACTCTAATTTCCAAAAGCAATACTTATCAGTGTTTTTTGTTCCAGGGAGCTTCTTCCAGCTTAGTAGTAAAGTTTGCTGATACCGAGAAAGAACGCCAACTAAGACGTATGCAGCAGATGGCCGGAAACATGAGTTTACTCAACCCCTTCGTGTTCAACCAGTTCGGTGCTTATGGAGCTTACGCACAGGTAAAAGAATTTTCTGCAAACTGGATCCCGAAATGTTTGAATGTTGACCAAAAGCGTGCAAGGGTAGAAGCATCGCGTTCGATCTGTGCTCGATTTGAAAACGATGTTGACTTCTTAAACCGAATTGTTACTATGGATGTGACTTTAGTACATTTCTACGATACAGGAACAAAGCAACAATCGATGAAATGGCGACACTCTGGTTCTCCAAGACCTAAGAAGTTTCGTGTCCAAAAATGTATGGAATATAATATTTGAAACAGATACAATAAAATAAATACAACATCGTTGTTCTCACGTCAATAGTAAAGTTTCTTGTCATTGTTAATAATTAATGGCACAAAACAAAACATCGATTGAAATATCTCGGTTTTCAATCCTAATATCACTATAATTTCCACTTAATCTTTCATTGTTGAACAAAAATTGTTTCACTACGATGTGGCTTTGTCAGGTTTACATTGGGAACTAATTCTAAATGGGCGTTTTTTCGGTTGATTCTTAGTGCTGATCTAGAGCTTTTATTTTTGATATGTAAAATTTCATTGTTACTATTGAATTTGTATTCAGAAATTGACGGTTTTGGCGATTTTTCAATTTTTCATTTCAAAGTCGAGAAATGAGGAGTTTCGCTAAATTATAACACAACTCCTTCAGACAAAAAAGTATGATCTCATGCGCCAAACTCAAAGAATACAATTCTATTTTTTAAATGTTTCTCCTGTTATTGAAACGAAATAGAAATCAGGTTATGACTTCAAAAGTTTCCTCCTCAACTTTTAATCGACAAGTTGAAGTTTTCTAGGAAAAGATATATTGCAAGAACACCAATGTACGCACAGGTGAATTCCCAATCTCCTCCTCAACCGAAACGGAAAATGGCGCTTCCATCTTTCTATATCGCCGGAAAATCATCCCACTACTCTACAAAATGCCCTTTGTGGAGTCTAATTTCCGTGCCAGGGGAACTGCGAAGCCGAATATCAAACGACTTTTAATAATGTCTGAATATTCATCCGCATCGCCCGCCTTATTGAAAAAGAATATAATTGACATTCTGTGCTCGAGAGAGAATATCGCGCTGCTCTTTCCGCCGCGCGCTCCTTACTCCGTCATATTATTCAAATATCGGGCTACGAATCTCCATTAAACATCGTTTACATGGATGTGCATTCATTCCGTTCCGATCTATTTTATTAAGCTTGAATTAATTTTCCGACAAAATATCGAAGTTTTAGACTCAGTTGAGTTCATCTTGAGCGAAATATTATGAACCTTCCCTCTAGGATGAACTTGATTATTGTTGACATAAGAAGATGTTCTCGAGTTAATAAAATGAAACTTCACAAATTTCATGTCGATGTTTTTGTTTTCCTTGGATATTCACGAAAGTTCTTTGTCTTTGTCGAAAATTACCTCTCTAAGCACATGCCCCTGGGTTATATTATGTCATGTTAGCAGTATATGAATTTTGCAGGAGAGCCGAAACTGAAAAATTTACAGATATTGTGCTTTTGATTTGTAAATATACAGGTTTGGAAAATTCACTCGGAACCATAGGATTTAGCATACAAATACTACTACTCCAATGGAACAGTGGAAGAATCAAAACATTAGTGCGATGCCATATCAAGTAAAAATCTGGTCACCGCGAACGACCACTGACAAGTGGTAGTGGGGATCTGTCGGGTCTCTTGACCTGCTTGCACGATGAAATCAGTCGCAATCCGAACGTGATTTATGTAAGACTATATTGGTTTGAAAATTAATTATGTTCAATTTACAAGAAAAAATTCAAATAATAAAATGGTGTTTTGGTGTTCAATCAATTCAGGAGGCAATAAATTCATTCATTATTGCCTTTGAAGATAGGATGATACCTTATTTTTCCGTCAACAGTGGGTCACCCTTTATACCTACAACTACTTTTCTTCATTTTGTTATGAACGATAGTATATCGGGTGTCCCAAGGTAGGTGGCCTATTAGATTATTATTATTATGATTTTTTGGTCCATCCTGACAACTATAATTCAAAAGCAGTGACATAGATCAGATCAATATCTAATGACTTGCTAAATTTCTGACTGAAATCTCAAATATTGAGCGAACTGAGTCATTTTCATAACACGCCTATTCAATCTAAAAGGCCACTCACCTTGGGACACCCGATATATCTAAAGATATCCAATAAAACAATATTCTCTTCAAATTTCAATTTTTTTAAGACTGTCGTAGATTTCTCCAGGGTGAAGATTTTTCTCAATCACAATTGAAATTAAAGTCCTTAAACTTCACAAATATTTTAATCGCCTTCAAGCCCGACGCGTTTCGGTTATTTAACCATCTTCAAGGGGCAAAACTGTAAGTTAATACAATAAAATTGATGTTACTTATCTAAAATAAACGTAGATCAAAACTTACATGTCATTATCACAAAATTCACATCACCTAAAGTCTTTTAAATGTATACAGCACACTGATAATAATTTCTACAACTCTTTCGTCAAATCAATAAAACATGTCGAATAACAGTTCTGTTTTCATCTTATCCACTTATCAACATTGAACATTCAAAATCAATACTAGTAGTGTAATCTGAACATGTTACAAACGACTAACAATAAACGAGATTAACATCAAAAAGAAATCTAACTTCACTCAAATAATTTAATTGTCTTTGCTGTTTCCTTATAGTGAGAATTAATTTGTTCATTTAAACAATTTATTTTCAGATCTAACTCTAACTTAGCTATTTTACATAACATAAACAAGAGTAATAAATTGAATATATTGGAAAACATAGAAATAGGTAAGTTAGAGTTAGATCCTGATATAAATTGTTCAAATGAACAAATTAATTCTCACTATAAGGAAGCAGCAAAGACAATTTAATTAGTTGGGTGAAGTTAAATTTCTTTTTGATGTTAATCTCGTTTATTGTTAGTCGTTTGTAATATGTTTAGATTACACTACTCGTATTGATTTCGAATGTTCATTGTTGATATAAGTGATAAGATGGAAAAGAACTGTTATTCATGTTTTATTGATTTGACGAAAGAGTTGGAGAAATTATTATCAGTGTGCTGTATACATTTAAAAGACTTTATGTGAATTTTGTGATATTAACATTAAGTTTTGATATACGTTTATTTTAGATAAGTAACATCAATTTTATTCTATTAACTTAAAGTTTTGCCCCTTGAAGATTAAATAACCGAAACGCGTCGGGCTTGAATGCGATTAAAATATTTGTGAAGGACTTCAATTTCAATTATGATTTTAATTTTTTGTTTGCAATAGCTCAACAAAATGCATCCATGCATTTCTAAGGTCCACAATTCAGTTGGACATGCGGTCACACATCAAGTTAATTTCAATTAACACTGAAGTTGTTGCTGGCTGGCCTGCTGTTTGTCTCATCAGCTACGATCTGATGTTACAAACGAAGATATGTCCACCCATCCGATATAACTAACTGACTCACCAACACCAACCCTGTGATAATTGCTCCTAATTTGTTACAGCAACAAGCAGCTTTGATGGCTGCTGCAAGTGCACAAGGTACTTACATTAATCCAATGGCGGCGCTTGCTACCCAAATACCACATGCTACCATCAACGGAATGGCAAATTCCGTGGTCCCACCCACATCAGGTGAGTAGGCTAAAGAAAAATTTATGATTTTCAATATTCGAAACAGATGCCTACAATAGTAGTTATTTAATCAACTAAGTTTTTAATGACAGGCACTAATGGTCAAGATATTTTAACGCTTGAACGGAGCGAACGCGTTCAAGACCATTGGTAGCTAGATTGATAATCGAGTTGATTACAATATTTTTCCGTCGACCTTATTATGAATTCAGTATGAATTCCTGATCGAACTATACTCCGTTCGCATTATATTGAACACAAAGTAGGCCTTGGTTTCATTATCTTAGGTTGGCAGTATTAAGAATAATTTGCAATTTTCAATAAACGTTGCCACGCCTAAAGTAAACGTAGCCTAGGCGTTCGACGCGTTTCCAAGTCGAGACTCAGAGAGAGGTTAACTTGTTTACAATTCACAACAATTCACATCTATCGAGTGAAACATATTATGTGGCTGTAGGTAAATGTGTTTCCTTAAGTTCAAATCAGGATATTTTTGAACCGATGATTCATCAGAATTATCTTATGAAAAAATCGATTCATTCAACAAACGATGAACATAAATTTCCACATTTTCTACTACTTTTCGAGCGACTGTCAAGTTATGGTTCACAGAAAGTGGCAGGCGATGGTGTAAGTTCATTTACAGCCATGACTTATGTATATGAAAACCAGCCTTTCCACTTAGTCGTTAGTTCGCGTTCATTTTTTACTATATGCCTCCAAATTTCATCTCTACTTAAATTACGTTCTGATTTATGTATATGCGGTCTCTGGAATCTTGGACTATGTATTTTTTTCTTGAACTTTTGTTATTCCGAACGTTTGCGATTTATTCATTCTGAAAGCATTCATAAGATTATATAGAAGTATAATTAAAATAATCACATTAAACTACAGTCTATATCAGAAGAGTATGAAGTGAAGGAAACCTCTCAGCCTCTTCTATCTATTTCTCTTTACCAGTCCAATAAATCTCTGACACATTCCGGTCGCGTGCGAATATGAATGACAACCAACGAATGTTCTATGGAGAAGGAGGGGCTAAAGTTTTACTCACTTCATACTTTGCTGAAATATAGTATAGTCTTGACTCACTTCTTTTTACATATAAGTAGGCGATTATTCTGTTACAGAAGTAGGAGTTGGGGGTGGCAATGGCCAACCCGTAAATGGAACAATTCCCAGTCTCCCGTCCCCAACGATGCCAACATTCAATATGGCAGCCCAAACCCCTAATGGCCAACCAGGAGGAACTGAAGGAGTATATACGAATGGAATCCCACAGTCCTACCCTGCCCGTAAGTTTTTTTCCAGATTCAAAGTCGGTTATTGTGATCTCATTTCTTACAGATATCTGTAAAGTTGTAGATATGTACGAAATGACTTCCAGCATTACAATTCTCAACTGTTTTTGCTTTTTCTCCAGCAGATTAACATTCATCTTCAAAATTCTGACTTCAACTAGAGACTTATTAGTTCTAATTCCACTACCAATGTCTAATTTGGAGTTTGGGCGTGAAAATAACGCCCATTAGAAATTTTTAATTAGGTATAATTTTGGCAAAGTCGAAAAGAAAACGAGTCAAATTCGTAATTAATCCTTATTCTGGCGTTCATCTCTGATGCTTACGAATCATCTAAATTTAGCAATCGGAAAGGAAATCGAGTCTGATTTTGAATTCATTATGACTTTAATCTTGAAATTATTCGTTTTGTCCTGATTTGTTCCTTCTGGCTGTATTCTTAGAGGGTTTCCTCTAAAGACGTTTCTACTTTCTTCAACGGTTCGTAACTCCGTTGAAGTAGCAGTGAGATACAAGAGAGTAGGGTTGTAAGTCCATTACAAACCGGTTAAAAATCGCGGTGGAGTTAGAATACTTCATTTACGTCAAAATGTGAACAAAAAATGTTTATGAGGAATAAATGGAAACAGTTTATATATTAACTAGCGCCCCGCCCCGGCTTCGCACGGTACGACATCACATTAGAAACCTCAAAAATGACAGTACTTACTTCTCCACTATTTAATGGATGTTATTATACATATAAAACTTCCTCTTGAATCACTCTATCTATTAAAAAAACGCATCAAAATCCGTTGCGTAGTTTCAAAGATTTAGGCATACAAAGGGACAGAGAAAGCGACTTTGTTTTAAAGGGCCCACTCACTAAGAGGGAAGCGCGAAGACTTGAATGCGCGTTGTACGTGGTACAGTTAAAAGTGTGTGTGTATGGCGTAAATTTGGAATGCGCATTCATCTCCGTCGTGTGGCGTGTGCATTCTTCCCCGTACGTGGAAGAATGACCAAAAACGACCGTGTATGGGCAACAAGTCTCTGCACGTTTCATATGTTTAGCAACACAGTGTCGGGTTCGATATTTATACCTTAGAAATTTTTTCCTAAATAACAACACACGCCACTGCCATTAACATCAGATCTTTTTTCGACGTCATCTCACGCTTGTCGCACATCCAAACCAACACGCAAAAGTGTATGTGTGTGGGCAATATGAATGCACACGTTTGCGTTACAGCAAACATGCAGAGACTTAACTGCGCATTCTTCCTTCCTAGTGAGTGGGCCCCATTATACTACGTAATGATAGTGATTGTGACGACACACAGCTTTCGTCATAGGCCGCTTTCCGGAGTTGCTGTAATCTGCAAAGTTTGCATATTGTATGCACTAGAAATGGTAATTTTCCAGAATGTTTAGTTCAGATTAAACACTGGCTTACACACGTTATTAGATATAAATACAGATAAAAGTTATAAAACAGAAAAAGGTTTTCCACACGATGAAGTTTTTGAAGTCGAAGGCCCTTTTTCGTTCAAAAGTTGTAACGGTTCGAAAAAAGTGGACCCTAAAAATGTTTCTGGTACAGGCGTTTTCCTATCACTGCTAAGCTATCTCTTCTAAAGCAGCCGGACGTTGTCTGTAAACATTAATTATACCTCAAGAATATTGAATAAGCTGCTGAAGTCTTGATGTATTTCTCAGTTAGTCCTTTCAATTACTTTATTTTTTGATAATTCCTGAAAATCGACAATTTATTACCAATTTTATTGAATATTGTCAGAAGGAAGAAAAAGGCCGGGGCCTCATTTTCGATTTCAGTTAATCCTATAGTAACATTAAGGCTTTTGTGTCCGAAATCGACAGAAAAGTGCTGAAATATGTGTTTGTTTGATCGAAATTTGGAAAAAAATTTGGTGATTTCACTGTAATACATACATCAATTAAACGATTTTTGTTATAATGTCTTATTCCAATGCGTCCTGTCAAAAAAAAAAGAATTTACTCAAGAAAACCCTGTATTAAGTACCCATGAAGGTGAGGGTGAGTGTGAGTGTCAGATTGCCCTTGAGTAGCTGTAGCCGTTTCATAAAGCATACTCAGTGAGTTGAGAGCGATTTTTGCAAGCCTCAACTTGAGGGAAGACGCTAGCACCCATGAAATGAATATGCTTTATGCAACGGCTACAGCTACTCAAGGGCGATCTGGCACTTACACTCATCCTCACCTTGAGGCACTTAGTATTTTAGTTTTGTTAATTTCATTACATTTCATTATGTTGAAATGATGCCATAGTTTTCCATTTTCTGATTTTCATATATCATCTTTCCTATTACAGATGCTTTACATTTATCTATATCCGCACAAGGGTTGCCAAATGGAGAGCCAGCCTTACAGCACGCAGCATATCCAGGCATGCAGCCTTATCCTGGAGTTGGTAAGTTGAATTTTTCGATATGATTTGGTTACCTCAATATGATAGGTGTCAGATATGTTCTAAGTGTAGCTTGACATCACTTCTTTGTTCAATGTTACACTATCATGTTTGATGTTGCTTTCAATATTTTTATACTTCATTTGAAGTTTTTCATTTATTGAGAGATTTAAGGCAGGAAGGGAGCTACGAATTAATGTGTTAATTTTTTTGTTAGGTTCCAGTTCAACAATTATAATACAGATTCACCAGTTGTCATCACGAGTTGAAATAATTAGATTGTAATTATTTTCAATTATTTCGACAGTATTCCCCTTTGTGGCGAGTGCTTTGTAAAAGGGGTAGCGCTGTATACAGAAAAAAAAAAGATAACCAAGATCTATTTATTAACTAAGAGAATTACATCACAAGAATATAGAGGGTTTTCTAATAAGAGGTGTTATTCCGAAATTCAAAGAAGAATGTCATTTTTCAATATAAATGATCGGATGTTTATTTCAGTATAAAGAAGAGTTCTTGAATCGACGCTGGGCTATTGGCGTAGACCTTCTCTTCCACGTGGCCCCAAAGGAAGAAGTCGCAAGGTGTTAAATCATAAGATCTCGGTGGTCATTTGTGATCACACGGTCCGGAAACTTTCCCCGCAAAAGATCGATGGTTTCGTTGCTTGTGTAGCACGTAGCGCCGTCTTGTTGAAAGTACACATTGCCAGATCAATATTATCTAATTTCGGCCATAAAAAATCATTAATCATCTCTCGATATCTCAATCCATTCACCGTAACTGTTGATCCAGCCTCATTTTCGAAAAAGTAAGGTCCGATGACTCCGTCACACGTTGAGGATAGAGAGGCTTTTCAACAATAACTCTTGGGTTTTCTGATCCCCAGATGCGACAATTTTGCTTGTTGACCAACCCACCGATGTGGAAATGGGCCGCATCACTCAAGATGATTTTTCGATCGAATTCCGGATCATTTTCATGCATTTCAACGACCCAATCAGCAGAGACACGACGTTGTTGATGATCGGCCGGGTTGAGTACTTCTGTTAACTGAACTTTATAAGCCTTAAGACCCAAATCTTATGCAAATTACGGTGTAATGACGTTTGTGGAATGCCTTATTCCAAAGAACGACTAGGAATGTTTTCTTCAACACTTTCGGCTACAGCAGCAATATTCTCGGCTGTTCTTGAGCGACGTGCACGGGTTTTATTCTTTACATCACTAACTTGTCCAAACAGCTTCGAATTTTCCCACCAATTTTTTTATTACTGTCCAACAAGGTGCTTGACGACGACCCAAAAATGTTCGAGTTTTACGAACCGTCTCTGCCAAATTTTCTCCATTTTTATAGTGAATTTTAATAATTTCAATGCGTTCTTGAAGCGTGTATCGTTCCATTTTTATCAATGGTGTTGTTTCTACTTGTCAAATGTCAAAAAATGATAGCTTCAAACGTCACATCTACCGAAATAGCGGCCTATTCAAAATAACACCTCTTATTGGAAAACCCTTCACATACTCATTAACATTTGTATGTTTCTTCAAATGACCAAAAAAAAATAAAGTCCCAAGACTAATCTTAATTTACAATAGAGTTTGCTGTTTTGAAAATATGTGCTGCAGCTCTGGAGTTCTTTTAGCCACCACTGGCGACTACTGTTGAATTTTCATATTTTTTAACAAACTTTGCTTTCATTACAAACGAGCAAATCCACAATTTCATTGACATAATGAATATTAGACGATAGTTACTGGAAATCGGCGCAATAATACGGATGTACCGTAGGCCATTCACGAAAACGGCCGTCCTAATTGCAATAGTTGTTGAACTGGAACAACATCGTATCAATACCCAAACATGAACATATCAGTTGCATAATTGGCATGTTTGGATGCATCAATTGTTCAGTATGTGTGTGATTCGTTTATATTTGTCAGCAGCTTATCCCGCCGTTTATGGCCAATTCCCACAGGCCATTCCACAGCCGATGTCGGCCGTTGCTCCAGCACAAAGAGAAGGTAAGATCTAATAAAACTCACATCTTAACGTTGCTAAATGATGTAGAAGGTTTGGCATTTGAAATATTGATGTCTGGTCCAGTATTGGATCACTTTCTGGCTAATTTTGATCGTTCTGTTAAGACCGGTTGTCGCATAGAACAGAAACAGGAACGGAATTCAGTACATTTGCAAAGCAGTTTCTGTCTCAAATGAACTGAATTCTATTCCTGTTTCCGTTTCAATTATTGTTTTAATAGAATTCACTGGGGCAACCAGGGGGGACTATGAAGCTGCAGCCCCCGCCTCGAAATTTATTGGTCTACAGACCAATGTTACTGTGTAATCATCTCCCTTAGTTTCAAGTAGGTATTTCGCCGTAAATATCACATATTTACACATTTAATTATAATTCCTTTGTCGAAAATATATCAAAAGGCGTTTTGATTGAGTACGTAAAGTGCTGAATCAAGAAGTGTTTCAAAAATTCTTCACGCTCTTTTCCAGAAACTGTAAATCAAAAACATGAAAAGTGTTCAACACTGAAACAAAATTTAATATATAAAATTTACATAGTTAAATCTTCAACAAAAGTAAACTAGACAACCGTATAGTGAAGAATTTCGTGATTGGGTTACAACATCCAAAATATTATCATTATGATATGTGGGTGGCACACTGGAAATTCCCACTTTCTCAACGCGGAGGGTCATTTCCCATAAACTTTGGGCAACGAGCTCTAAGAATTACAGACTATGTCGTATTTTTCTGAGAAACACAACAGACCCAAATATTTTACCCGAAATGATGGGGTAAATTGGCTTCGGGATTTTTCTACCGCAAACCTAGAAAAAGGGTTTGTAAATTATTATCCCCTATAACTTAACCCTCGAAATGAGGGTTGCATTGCAGCGATGAATATTTATTAACCATTTTACTTCATTATGTGAATTTTTCTGGAATTTTATTGTTGAGCGTTATTTTCACTGAATAAAATCTGCGACCAATTACGCTGCAATCGTTTAAAATTAGATTTCTTTTCGTGTGGTTAAAATGCATATTTGCTTTTAATGGTAATGCTTTTTTGCCACCTATTTATGCAGTCAGCCAGAATATTAAGTCTGGGTTTTTCCCTCCAAACTAATTGGAATGTTTGTAATTTTGACCTAATTAATTTTAGAATATTCAACAATTGCAGTGCCTACTAATAATCCTGATACAATTATTGCATTCGTTTTTTGAAAATTGCATTCAAGTGGAAATGCTTTCTGCTGAATGTGACACTTCTGTTCGGAAATATATTGGTTCTGAATAAAAGGATTTGGGATCTGCGAAATACCTGAACTATTTCGGTCTATTTCTTTTATTTTAGGAATTACTCAGTTTCAAATATTTAGAACAACCTGGCAAGCTATGGTTATTACAGTGGCTTTTTATGTGCCAACATTGTTTGAAAATATATTTTTTCTACAAACGTCAAAAAATGACAAGGTTCGCGCATTGGCAAGAATATGCGAAGTGACCCTTTTTTTCATTTCCTTCGTTACTATGACACCGTGCGCGAAGTAGTGTGCGAAATACTTACTTCGCACACTGCATGTAAACTATATGGGATTTTTATATTTTAACTTGGTAAATTTCTTGGAATCCACGTTTCCTTTAACATTGAGTGTTGCTTTCAACATAGAATATATTGCCCATAGTTATAATACCTAATTACTTGATTTGGAAAAACAGTTCAAACCAGTTCAATATTTTTTTCATACTAAGCTAAGCGTTTGTAGAAAAAATTTGTTTGCATCTCATGCGCGAAATACTTTGGTGATCTCGACTATTTTTTTTAACTCGGCTGCGCCTCGTTAAAAAATCAGTTCTCGATCACCAAAGTAGCATTTCGCGCACTAGATACAAAAATAACTATTTTCTACAAACGTCAAAAAATGACAAGGTTCGCGCATTGGCAAGAATATGCGAAGTGACCCTTTTTTTCATTTTCCTTTGTTACTATGACACCGTGCGCGAAGTAGTGTGCGAAATACTTACTTCGCACAATGCATGTAAACTATATGGGATTTTTATATTTTAACTTCGTAAATTTCTTGAAATCCACGTTTTCTTTAACATTGAGTGTTGCTTTCAACATAGAATATATTGCCCATAGTTATAATACCTAATTACTTGATTTGGAAAAACAGTTCAAACCAGTTCAATTTTTTTTTTCATATTAAGCTAAGCGTTTGTAGAAAAAATTTTGTTTGCATTTCATGCGCGAAATACTTTGGTGATCTCGACTATTTTTTTTAACTCGGCTGCGCCTCGTTAAAAAAATCAGTTCTCGATCACCAAGGTAGCATTTCGCGCACTAGATACAAAAATAACTATTTAAAATATTTTTTGTAATCTGTATTTTCTCAAATTGATAGAGACAAACCCACAATGGTTGGCTCAATGAGACCAGCGATTTTGCAAAATGAAAGGGATAACACCGTTTTCAAAAATGAAAAGGATAACGTTTTCAAAAATAACGGGCAAAATATAACGAAGCATTTTCTTGATGAGTTATCACAGGATGATATAATTTCGGACCCACAGAAACTTATTTCAAGGTCGACGTATACTGGTACTGTTTTGATATATTCATTTGGCGAACAAAACAGAAATGAAAAAAATGAAAAATGAAGAATCTAACCTAACCTATCGGTCGAAATTACCCAATGTTTTTCTTATTTTTTAGACTTTTTTATGAAAAAAATATACATGTTTGCAGAACGGAGAGAACGACATCATAATGAAAGAAGTAATCAAACAATTTTTCTGTTTTGATCATATTAATACAAAGATGAAGAGGGTGATATTTTCATTTAGTAGTCGATATTCCCCCACTCTCCCCTAGTTATAGTCAGTAAACCTTATGTATATGCCACTTCAAGGTACCCTGTAACGTTATTATTTTTGACTTTGTCATAAAATGTAGTTTTGCCATCTTTTTCTAGAAATTATTGGTTAGTAAACTTGTTGGTATGGTTCATTTTCTAGATTTCCTCATTGTTGTAATTATTCACTTCGTTTACCTACCTTTTCGAATCGTTTTCCCTCAGAAAGCGGTTTGTTTATTATTTGAAAATTGTGAGGTTAGTGGTGTTTGTTATTTTTGGGTTAGTTCATTATTATTTGGCCTCAGTAAAGTACTTCGGAAAATTGTGGAAGAATTATAGAAATGGATTTATAGAGACCCTCCTCTGGTATAAACTGCGTAGATTGTCGGTACCGTATTAATTCCTATATATTTTGGTTTTTGATGTGTTCTTTTTCTTCTTCTTCGCTATGACAACCATGACAACTGATAGACTCTGTGAACTTGGGTTTCTGGAAATTTCTGTGTGACTGTCAAGGCCGACATTTTGGTTAGTGTGAAATTCGTTGAGACATTTTTCGAAGAAATTGTGAATCTAGATTCATCCTCGTTTTGAGGGATTAAAACTTCGAGTGTCATTATTCCCTGGAGAGTATTTTGGAATATTTTGGGAAAGATACGTTTCATACGTGATCATAAACTCTTCCACAGGAAATTCGTTAGGTATGCATACATTTTCTACCTTGAACCAGTTGTCTTACCATCTTCTTTATAGGTTGTTGTGTAGCGAATATTATTGGGATTATTCCGAACAAATTCTCGACTGAATTGGAGGTTGAACCTATCTCCCTCGAACAACAGAGGTAACTAAGATATCCTTTATAACTTATGAACCGTTTCTTATAGTATTTTGTTAGGGTCCACGTACTGGGGTTTCCACGTATCTGGCAGTATTCCACGTACAGGGGTTTCCACGTATCTGGCAGTATTCCACGTATCTGGGTGTATCTCCACGTATTGGGTGTACCTGAGTTCCATGTGACAGGTGTTAAGTACAGTTTCCATGTACCTGGCGTTATTGGGGGTAACCTGTCAGTTATTCCACGTTCCTGGCATGTCTTCTTGGCTGAATTATGTATGTACCTGTCAGTTAGAGGTACTCACGAACCTGCCAGTTAGAGGTATCGATTGGCATCCCCTTGCCTGTTATCTTGGAGCTATCTACGTTCTGGAATATTTTGTGAAGGTAACCAGTGTGTAGCACTGGCTTTAATATGGTAAATTGTTGGCTTTTTATTGTGATAATTTGTGATATTGTTTTGTAAGGTAATGTTATATATAGTTGTGAGCAATTATAATGAGGTGCACTTCATAAGTTGCGTTGGGTACCAACCAGGGTGCTCGTGTATCCCTTCAGGATTTTGTGATAAGATAATTGATTGTTGTTCCCTTCAGGAACCATTGTTATGTAAAGTAGTTGTTGACTTAGGTCGGTTAGGATTTCGTGATAGGATGATTGCTCGGTGTTCCCTTCAGGAACCATTGTTCATGTAAAGTAGTTATGGACTTAGGTCGGTTTATATTGTTAGCTTAGATTATTGGTTCTTATTTGATTTAGTGTTTATTAGTGACTTTCTCCTTCTGACTACCCCGTGGGGGATAATCTTTATTCGTATTGTATCAACCACTGCACATACATTTTTGTTTTGTTAATAAATTATTGTGACTTGAATTTTGAGGGCTTTTTGTTAACTGTTACTCTGGTAGAGGAGTAAGCAGTTCATTTACCTTGAGTAGGCAGGCATTACTCTACCTGGCGCCCATTATATTCTATCATATATAACTCACTCCCGTCTTCACTGAGTGTTAGCCGCGAGCCTATTGCATTGAAACCGGCTTTCCCCAAAGTCAACGTTTCAAATTGGCGCCCAACGTGGGGCCATAGTCAATGACAACTGACATGCAGTGGTTGATCGGTGCTTTTGTGGTATTCTTTTGTTTTTTTTTTACCTTTGAACTATGTTCGTAGCGTCGGTATTGTTTATTGATTAGTTTATCTGCAGCGTATTTTCAGTCTGTTTTTATTGTTGATTAAGTATTTGACGTGGTCCATTGGGTTTGTTGATTCGCCTGATGCGTTTCTAGTTTTCGTGGTAGATTTTTCTTTTGGGCTGCGTTGTATTAGTTCGGTCAATTTTGTTTATTTGATTCTTATCAGATGTTTTTGGTGATGCTAGTGTGGATGTGGTTACATTATTTGCTGGGTAGTAGGTGAATGAATTATGGGGCAGAGGATGGCTGTCCCTTGCCTTGAGCATAAATTGACTAGGGTGGTCACTACCCCCATTCAGTGGCTGAAGTACAACCAACATCATTTGTATTTTCAGTTCCACGGTAGTAACATAGCTACATTTCGTCCTCTGTATTCGGTGACGAGGTTAAGTATATTGTATTAAAGTGTGACTTTGATTCCCCGATTTCGATATTTTCTTTGGTGATTTTTTTTGTGACATTTCGGTTTAGGACTATTTGCCATGTGTGGCGATTTTTGTGGCTCCTGTATGGAGGATTAATTGTCTCGACTTTGAATGTCGATTTTGGTGAATTTTCTTGGATTTTTGACTTATATACCTTATATGGTAACTCCTTTGTGGAGGATTATGGATGTCTGAATCCGATTTTTTTTGCTTACCCTATTGTGACTTTTGTGGCTCCTGTATGGAGAATTAAGTACCTCGACTTTGAATGTCGATTTTGGTGAATTTTCTTGGATTTTTGACTTATATGCCTTTATATGGTAACTCCTTTGTGGAGGATTATGGATGTCTGAATCCGAATTTTTTTTTGTTTACCCTATTGTGACTTTTGTGGCTACTGTATGGAGGATTAATTGTCTTTTTGACTTATATACCTTAATATGGTAACTCCCTTGTGGAGGATTATGGATTTTTCGATCTTTGACTTGTTTTCCTTAATGGATAACTCCCTTGTTGAATCGCCCTATTGTGATTTTTGTGACTCCTGAATGGAGGATTAGGCATCTCGACTTTGTCGATTTTGTTGTTTTCCGATTTTTGACTTATATACCTTAATGTGGTAACTCCCGTGTGGAGGATTATGGATTTTTTTTTCCGATTTTGTATTTTTCGATTTTTGACTTTTGTGATTTTCGTGGCTCCTGAATGGAGGATTAGGTATCACGATATGAACGTGACTTTGGTGTTTTCCCGATTTGTGATTTATATTTCATGACTCTACTACTCATCCTACTGTTTACCCCTATTGTGACCTTTTTGTTTGTTTGTATGTTTGGTGTTGCTTCCGAGACTGCCTGGATGGCAAAACCATTAACCAGAAAAAAATGGACCTTCAGTCATTTTTTTTTTTAAAGTAAGGGGGGAATTGTAACGTTATTATTTTTGACTTTGTCATAAAATGTAGTTTTGCCATCTTTTTCTAGAAATTATTGGTTAGTAAACTTGTTGGTATGGTTCATTTTCTAGATTTCCTCATTGTTGTAATTATTCACTTCGTTTACCTACCTTTTCGAATCGTTTTCCCTCAGAAAGCGGTTTGTTTATTATTTGAAAATTGTGAGGTTAGTGGTGTTTGTTATTTTTGGGTTAGTTCATTATTATTTGGCCTCAGTAAAGTACTTCGGAAAATTGTGGAAGAATTATAGAAATGGATTTATAGAGACCCTCCTCTGGTATAAACTGCGTAGATTGTCGGTACCGTATTAATTCCTATATATTTTGGTTTTTGATGTGTTCTTTTTCTTCTTCTTCGCTATGACAACCATGACAACTGATAGACTCTGTGAACTTGGGTTTCTGGAAATTTCTGTGTGACTGTCAAGGCCGACATTTTGGTTAGTGTGAAATTCGTTGAGACATTTTTCGAAGAAATTGTGAATCTAGATTCATCCTCGTTTTGAGGGATTAAAACTTCGAGTGTCATTATTCCCTGGAGAGTATTTTGGAATATTTTGGGAAAGATACGTTTCATACGTGATCATAAACTCTTCCACAGGAAATTCGTTAGGTATGCATACATTTTCTACCTTGAACCAGTTGTCTTACCATCTTCTTTATAGGTTGTTGTGTAGCGAATATTATTGGGATTATTCCGAACAAATTCTCGACTGAATTGGAGGTTGAACCTATCTCCCTCGAACAACAGAGGTAACTAAGATATCCTTTATAACTTATGAACCGTTTCTTATAGTATTTTGTTAGGGTCCACGTACTGGGGTTTCCACGTATCTGGCAGTATTCCACGTACAGGGGTTTCCACGTATCTGGCAGTATTCCACGTATCTGGGTGTATCTCCACGTATTGGGTGTACCTGAGTTCCATGTGACAGGTGTTAAGTACAGTTTCCATGTACCTGGCGTTATTGGGGGTAACCTGTCAGTTATTCCACGTTCCTGGCATGTCTTCTTGGCTGAATTATGTATGTACCTGTCAGTTAGAGGTACTCACGAACCTGCCAGTTAGAGGTATCGATTGGCATCCCCTTGCCTGTTATCTTGGAGCTATCTACGTTCTGGAATATTTTGTGAAGGTAACCAGTGTGTAGCACTGGCTTTAATATGGTAAATTGTTGGCTTTTTATTGTGATAATTTGTGATATTGTTTTGTAAGGTAATGTTATATATAGTTGTGAGCAATTATAATGAGGTGCACTTCATAAGTTGCGTTGGGTACCAACCAGGGTGCTCGTGTATCCCTTCAGGATTTTGTGATAAGATAATTGATTGTTGTTCCCTTCAGGAACCATTGTTATGTAAAGTAGTTGTTGACTTAGGTCGGTTAGGATTTCGTGATAGGATGATTGCTCGGTGTTCCCTTCAGGAACCATTGTTCATGTAAAGTAGTTATGGACTTAGGTCGGTTTATATTGTTAGCTTAGATTATTGGTTCTTATTTGATTTAGTGTTTATTAGTGACTTTCTCCTTCTGACTACCCCGTGGGGGATAATCTTTATTCGTATTGTATCAACCACTGCACATACATTTTTGTTTTGTTAATAAATTATTGTGACTTGAATTTTGAGGGCTTTTTGTTAACTGTTACTCTGGTAGAGGAGTAAGCAGTTCATTTACCTTGAGTAGGCAGGCATTACTCTACCTGGCGCCCATTATATTCTATCATATATAACTCACTCCCGTCTTCACTGAGTGTTAGCCGCGAGCCTATTGCATTGAAACCGGCTTTCCCCAAAGTCAACGTTTCAACCCTACGCCTGGCGATCGACTGCAAGTGGTCTTATGAATAAAAGAAAACGTAGAATTTCTTATTTCGGCCTGGAGTACGTCTCTGCAACCTCAAAGCACTAAAGGTGATAACAACACGTATAAAAACCTTCTGATCATCGAAATAGGTCTATATTTCCACTTTTAAATTATCCTCTGCTTATTGCTCCTTTCAATTTTTAACGTACCTACGCCGGCTGGCGAACGTTCGAATAAACGTGAAGAGATAAAAATGGCCTTTTCCAGTTTACGTCGATGATAATATAAACCGTGACATTCCAGATGCTGAATATGGAACGTCCCGTTTTTACGACCATATTCCAATTCTGAGCATTGGTTTTATATTCTCAATTAAAAGTAGAGGCGTGCAGAAAGAAATCACGATAATACTAAAAGTGGGAAAATGTGACCGAGTAAAATTTCATTTTCATGGTCCGAATAAATATTTTTTCCTCTTTTCCTTGACTACTTTCCCTGTCGGCGCTCAGTTCAGATTTCGTTTACTTTTTGAGAGAGAGATTTGAGAGGAATTTTCAGAAATATGTCTTGGAAATACAGTACGCTTCGAAATTATGGAACAAATTCATTTTCTCAGAAGGAAAATATTTGACAACGAAATTCTGAAACAGTTCGATTTTTCTTTCAGTTTTACCAAGTTTTTATTCATTTTTGAAGGATTTTTGCTGCACCCTGTGCCATCCACATCAATCCTCTAAATTTTTTGAATAGGGAAAATGGGTCATGAGGTCTTTGTTTCAAGAAATTTTTTTTTGCAATACGAGTTACTTCGAAGAGTTTTTCAGTATGTCGTGGCTCATTTACATTAAGACAATGATACCTGATGAAATTTGTCACCGAATGAGAGTCGACTATTGCAGTTTACAGTTTTGTTCATGCACTTTTTCAACCCCTTCACTTGAAATTGATGAAATTGCGTTGTCAGAAATCTTTCTTTGAATTGAAACATTTTACCACAAAATTTCAACTTCGGTATAAACGTACTAATAACATTCCTACTGAAGATCATAACTGGAGCGCGATGTTTCACACATTCTAATTTTTCACGTGAAAAAGGGGTTAAAAGTTGTGCATAAACAAAACTGTAATGGTCAACTTTCATTCAGTGATAACTATCGTTTCATAGTTAATGAGCCATGACAAAGTGCACATACTGAAAACATCTTTGAACTAACTACATAATTAAAAAAAATTTCTTGAGAATTTCTACACACCTGTAAAGAGGATACAAAGACCTTGCAAAAAAAGTACCACATGACTCAGTTTCCCTATTCAAAAATTTTAGGTTGATCGGGATGGCACCGGGTGCAACAAAATTCCTCAAACTGCATAAATTTTGCTAAAAGTGAAACAAAAATTGACCTGTTCGAGGATTTGTTGCTAAATATTTTTCTTCTGAGCAAATGAATTTGTTCCACAATTTTGACACGCACTGTATAATTGAATCTGAAACTCACATCGGGAGTAGTAGGGCTATGTTCATTCTGGCTCAAAGTTGACCTTTGACCTCCCTTAATGGTGCCGGGGTCAGATTAAATGCTGATGACGTCATTGGTGGTGGTGCCACCTAGCGGATGACGCCATGACAGTAGTGATCTGTATGAAAAAGTTTTTGGGCGGACGCGAGATATGAACCCGAGAAGTTTGGGTGAGAGTACGGTCGTTTAACCCCCAGGGCTAAAGAGGCAATGATAATTTGGGGTGTTTGGTGTTATAAAGCCAGAGTGGCGCATGATTGTTCGAGAAGGAATATGTGTTTAGAAGGACTCGCTTCATGTTTTTCATGATTTTTGTTCTCAAAATATCAAGTTCCTTATAAAAAAAATATTCTTTGAGTGGTTTAACTAAAATAATTTCAGGATGAGATTTTTTATTACATAATGTTAATTATCTACATCGTTCAATACTTTATCCCTATAAAAGTACATACATTCTAAAATTGCATAACTCTGAACACAAGGATTAATTCTACAGAAAGCATTTATGAAATCTTCAACAGAATTGTTGTTTTTGTTCAATTCTTTGATGGTGTCTACGAATTTAAAGTAATACAAAGTCATTCGGAGATTTTTCAACATTTCAAGACGACTGATAATTATCAGTCTATTCAATTGAGATATCTTATTCAAGTCAACTTCACTGAAATATATGCAGTTTCCCAATTTTGTGACACTAGTAATCATACATTCACCAGTACAAAAAAATAGCGGTAGTTCGGGGACGAATTTTTTTCCGTATCAATTATTTGATTGGTGTTCAGGGATGTCATTCGGAGATTTTTCAGGCGATTAAATTGAGATATCTCATTCAAGTCAGTTTCTACAAATTTCTTGACGAGTAGAATGGATTTACAGAGAGCATTGACCCTTATTTCTTGGAACGATCTCTCAGATAAATCCATATTCAGAAATAATGTTCTTCTTTCAATCCACGTTATCGAAATTAGATGAATCGAACGTGGTACATTTCAGACTTGTAGGAAATATTGGTGATAGCAGATTGTTGCTGCGCCTAAGGTGTTCTCTACTTAGGCTCGCAATACCAAAGCATTCCGTGACTAGGTTCCAATAATGTTACACTTGAGCGCCCTCTTTGAGACGACTGATGCTTCAAGCTTATAGATTACAGTTTTCTGCTACGGCTGCTTCATGACACAATTTATTCTCATTTAAAATAATTTAATGTTTACTGTGAGTATGTCATTGAATATTAATTATTTTCTATCATTTACTTCTTTGTTCAGGTTGTAGAACATGTATATTCGGACTCTATGATATCATAACCTATACAACAATTGTTAACTTAACATCTACTTAGGAAAAGATAATAACTATATTTTCAATTAAAATAATTATCCCTATGATATATGTATAGAAACACTAATTATAATTTCTACTATGATGTTTATTTGATGACAGACAGAACCTACATAATTTGTAGTGCGTAGTTTAAATAGACGATAGCTGCTTTAAGAAAAAATACAATTTGAAGAACAAGTATCATATAACAGATGGCTACAAAAAAGCTTTTTCGATCGAATTGTTGTTGGTGTTCTTTAATGATATCCAACAACTTGTAGTAATGATATTCGTAGATTTTTCAACATCTCTAGTCGATTGGAAATCAGTATAGATGATTCAATTGTGTGATTAAGTCGGCCTAACTGAAATACATGCAGTTTCCATACTATATCAAAAGGGGGAAACATCTTGTTCTTTAACGATTTCAATCCGATTCATAAGCCAAATTGTATCTATTGTTAGGTAAGGTGTATCAGTACAACCCAAGAAATATTTCAGACCGAATGGTGGTTTCTGTGCAAAACATTCCTTCTTATTCTTCAACGATTTCAATCAGATTTATTGTTATAGACCAAAAATAGATAGGAGGTTGTTTCGTATTCGGTAGTATCATATATACAGGCTGGTATGTGGCAAATTTATATATATTTCAGAATTCGAACTAGGGACTTTCGTATTATGAGCCTAGGGTCTTATATACTAGACTAGCAATTTGGAATGAGCGGTGAATTGTTGGTCTAATAGGAGGTCGTTTCGTATTCGGCTAGCGGTAGTTCGGGGACGATTTTTTTTTTTTTGAACATCCGATATTATTTAACGTCCGCACCCATATTCGAGTGTATCTTCCTTCATACGTACCTAATGAATTCGATAGCAACTAAGCTGTATGTGTTGTTGTATAGATATCGGGGGTTGACTGAATTATTTTATTGAAAACAATTTGTAGTGAGTAGTTTAAATAGTCGATAGCTTCTTTAAGAAAAAATACAATTTGAAGAACAAGTATCATTGACTCAATGTTCCACATATTTCAATACCTTATTTTTGTACATACATTCTAGGATCACATAACAGATGGCTACAAAAAGTATCTTCGATCGAATTGGTGTTTCGAACTAAATCTTTAATGATATCCAACAACTTGTTGTAATGATATTCGTAGATTTTTCAACATCTCTAGTCGATTGGAAATCAGTAGATGATTCAATTGTGTGATTAAGTCGGCCCAACTAAAATACATGCAGTTTCCATACTAATCAGTTTAATGATAGGGGGAAACATCTTGTTCTTTAACGATTTCGATCAGATTCATAAGACAAATTCCATCTATTGTTAGGTAAGGAGTATCAGTACAACCCAAGAAATATTTCAGACCAAATGGTTGGTTTTTGTGCATAACATTCCTTTTATTCTTCAACGATTTCGATCAGATTTATTGTTATAGACCAAAAATAGATCTGCATCAGTTAAAACTGCAGCAGTCGAAGCTGTAGCAGTCAAAACTAGGCTACAAGCTACTTAAGAATTATGGAGCTTCCAAACGGGCGCAGTTGTGAAATGTTTTCGATATATCATATGCTGGTTTTGCGATAACATTATCGAGTACCATTCCCTCCATGAAATTGTAAGAAAATTAGAACGTTTTCTAATAACTATGGCGCTTTTCTTTATGACTCAATAACATACAACTTGTGTGATTGAGAAGTGGAAACTGTTAAAAATCCAGGACTAGTATCGGGAATTTTCTTTCACTGCACTCTAATCGAAAAGCCAACCCCTCTAAAGATCCCAACTGCAGTTTTGACTGCTACACTGTTGTAGTTATGGAAATACTGGAGATTCTTTTTTTCGATATTGAATTTTCTATGGTTCTAATACTATGGCCATGATATTTCATGTGAACATTCAGTATATCGATCTCCATTCATATAATAAATTTCACTCGAATCGGATATTTTTTCATGGAAATTTCTTTTTTCACTATTCCAATTTAATTGTTTTCTACAATGCTACACAAGATTGCTTTTTTGTCTTCTAGAAAATTACTGTATTATTCATTTTAAACAATGTTTTGTTCGTAAGTGAAGATTTTGAGAATTTCACGTGATGTATTTAAAATACGTAAAGTTATATTTGTCAGAAATGTGTTTATAGAATGGAATGTGTCTAGTATGGTGGTTTAGATGTGAATATATGAAAATGTTTATAAAATCCCAGGTCAACTCAAGTGGCTTCTTCCCCATGTGCGTCCGGATCTTGCGTTCCCTCTGCTCCCCGCCTGTATCCCGATGCCATGAATAGGAAGGCGTGGGTCAACTCGTCACTATGTCACCGGACAATTGGACAATAGACTTAACATAGCGCTCGCCTTGAAACACTCCAGGGTTTCAATGAAGACCAATTATTGACTAGGAAGTACACAGATTTTGACCACTGGACGTTTGAGCTCGCTGTCTTGATGGTTACTGTGCGTATTACGTCATCCGTCCCCTTGTGGATTTGTAGAATTCTACCTAGTTTCCATTTCAGAGGTGGAAGGCCGTTTTCTTTAACGAGTACAGTTTTCAGAATATTGGGATGCTTTTTTTTCCACTTCGTTAGAGTTTGCAAAGTGGACACGTACTGCTTGCTTGGTTCTTCTCTAAAAAAACATTATAAATGTCATATAGTTTTCAAACTTTTTTTCCTTGATAACCTTCCAGATCTCATTAAAACTTCTTCCCGTTCATAGTTGTCTGTATATTTTTCTTCTGTCATATCATAATCCCCCCCTTGCTCTTCTCCAATATTGATATCTGATAAAGACTCAGTTATTTCATTTTTTGCTTCACATTCATTCATTTTTTGAAAAGGTTGATTGACATTTTCATTAAATTTTACACAAACTCTCACAAACAATCATCTGTCTTGGGATCTAAAATTCTGTAGACCCTACTAGTTGCACCTATTCCCTCTTTAGCTTTCTCTACCACTTTTCTTTGGGAACAAAGATGTGAGCTTGACTTCCAAAAGTTACAGAATGCATCAAATATGATTTTCTGAGTTCAAATGGTGTTTTTCCTTTAGATCTTGTAGCCAATCTGTTTGAAATATAATTAGCAGCCAATACAGCTTCCACACCAAAATTTATACCTACATACATCTAGCTGATTCGACTAAAGTACGATTTTTTCGTTCTGAAACAGCATTTTGTTCTGGGCAGTATGGTACTGTATATTGAAACTTAATACCTAAATTATTCAGAAAAGTTTTCAAGCTGTTGCTAACATATTCTCCTCCGTTATCCGAGCTGAAAATTTAGGATACTTTCCAAAAGCATTCTTTAGTTCTACCTAAATTAACATTAGTTTATTGATTACTTCATCTTTTGAACGCATCAAATATATTGCTGAATATCTTGAGTAATCATCGGTAAAACTCACAAAATATTCTTTTCCAGATACTGTATGGTTTTTCATAGAACCAATACGTACGTGTGAATCAAATCGAAGACCAACCTCACTTCTCGACTTTGAAATTTGGGGAAATGGTTTGCTTGAACCTTGAACCTCGCATGTCAAATGTGTACCTAATTTGGATCTATAACTCTTCACATGGTTCAGGGTACTCAAAAGACTCTGTTTCTCACCAAACAGATGCAGTATTCTTTAATTTCCTATTGATTCTTCGAATAGCCAGGGAACAATTTTTCAGACCATCTTTTATCACATTTTCATCATATGTGTTCTGATGAACAAAGCAACTAACGACTGCATCAATTGTAGACAGCCTTTCATATCCGACATTCTCGATGCAGCTGAACAGAAATCATCTAATTAAAGGTATAAAGTTTAACGATGACACCCAACCGAAGATACACGAAGATGCTCGAAGATCATGAAACTATGGTGAGATACTCGAATAAGTGGAAAGTGGACATAAAGCAGATATTCATTGATAAAAAAACAGATACTCATGAATGAAAACAGATACTCATGAACAAAAAACGGAAAACGGATACTCAAGAATGAAAACAGATACTCATGAACAAAAAAAAAAAAACGGATATACCGATTTGGAAATTCACATCGAAAACATACAATATACAAGGGATCAGACAGAGAATTCTTCCCTCCAGTTGCACAGATGAATAGGCAAGATAATCAAGTGCGATAACGGAATGAATTCAACTGTCTTACTTAAATAATCTAGTCTTGTAGTATGGTAGGGAACCCGCACTACACGTATAGAGTTTTAAATTTGTCAGGCTGCCCGTAATACTCGATTCAAGTATTTACTGTTGCCTACCATACTAAAGAACTAAGCTCCTCTAAACGATAAAAGAGAGACAAGACTAGAATAATGAAGTAAGTCAACTGAATTCAGTGTGTTACAGCAAGTGATTGTCTCGACTATTCATCTGTGCAACTGGATGGAAAAATTCTCTGACTGAATAAAACCGATATAAAGCGGATACTTAGCAGCCTCATGTTATAAAATAAAGATTTTCAATTGATTTTTTTTTTCATTTAAAACCATTCATATGAATAAGAATCAAACGTGATGGAAGTCGAACAACACAGTAACGAGTTAACGATTGATAATTTTGACGAATTTGAAGATAAAATCAATAAACATGGTATTCCCATCTAGTTTTCTAATATGTGGTCCGAGTGACTGTGGAAAGAGTAACGTTTTTTCAGAATTACTTTTCCATCGTAATAGTTTACTGAACGTATATATTTTCTCTTAAAAGTTTATATCAGGCAAAATACAAGCTACTAAAAGATATTTTATCGAAAGTTGATGTTGAGAAATATTATCCATACCATAATGAATTTTAAGCCCGTCAGAAGCTGAAGAAATTCTGTTTTTATATCCGATGACGTTGCATGCGATAAACCAAATATGTGCCTGAGAACTGATTCTAAACAGAAGTCTATTGAGTTTCAACGTAAATTGAAAATACGGAAATTAATTGAAGATGTTCATAAAAAATATTTATCACTCAAATTGGAAAAATCGCATGAAGACGAGAACGATTTAATTCCCCTCTAACGAATCAGCTTTGTTCTAAATTTGTAACCACATCATCAATGGATCCTGGGAAGATAGAAACTGACTCTGTTCAGTTTGAAAAAGATCAGTTAAAAACATAGCCATTTCAATCAACAGACTCTAATCCGTTTGAAACAGGTCAGTTGAAAACAGATCAGTCAAAATCAGAGCATATGCAATTAAAAACAAACTCAACAACTTCTCAACCCTCTACCCTGAGCAATCGCATTATTCATTGAGATTATTACAAGGCCATACATCTAGCAAAATTATTCTAAGTTCAAATTTTTCTATTATGTAGAATATATCGAAAACTATAAGTTTTAGCGAAAAAATTAATCGAAAAACACCCACCATCACCCTCCTGTCGCTTTTTCAACTTTTCTATAGATCGGTTAAAAATCAAAGTGGTTTGCATACGTTTTCTCAACCCTCTACCCCGAGTATTACCATTTCAATTCTATGAAAATTCGCTCAAAACATGAGATTTCATTTTACATTGATTGACTTTTAAAGACGTTAGCTCACAAAGTTTGAGGATAGATTTCTTAGTTTTTTTTTTT
Organism: Propylea japonica; assembly: GCA_013421045.1. Lineage (NCBI taxonomy): Eukaryota > Metazoa > Arthropoda > Insecta > Coleoptera > Coccinellidae > Propylea > Propylea japonica. The sequence goes on from CM024244.1 coordinate 10,404,495, forward strand.
CAATTATTCAAAAAATGAATGTAAGTGCATTCGAAAAATGGTAAACAATAGGAATTGGTTTAATCACCACATCGATTTTATTATCAGCGCTACATGTATCATGTTACCATTATCGCAACGTTACCACTTTCAGAAATAAATCCTGGCAATAGCGAACAAAATGATCATGTATAATTTAGGTTCTGTGCATACTGATATAAAAAAAACTATACGCATTATGATTTATTTTCTGATTGACATAAAACCCAATATCGATTCTATTTCGGAAATCGCTTTGCGTTTTAATTGTTTGGTTGCTAGCTGATCTGCGATGGATCCGCCAGGTGAGCTGTCTGGAGCTGCCAGGCCAGCTGTCTGGAGCTGCAGGTGAGCTGTCTGGAGCTGCCAGGCGAGCTGTCTGGAGCTGCAGGTGAGCTGTCTGGAGCTGCCAGGCGAGCTGTCTGGAGCTGCAGGTGAGCTGTCTGGAGCTGCCAGGCGAGCTGTCTGGAGCTGCAGGTGAGCTGTCTGGAGCTGCCAGGCGAGCTGTCTGGAGCTGCAGGTGAGCTGTCTGGAGCTGCCAGGCGAGCTGTCTGGAGCTGCAGGTGAGCTGTCTGGAGCTGCTAGGTGAGCTGTCTGGAGCTGCCAGGTGAGCTGTCTGGAGCTGCTAGGTGAGCTGTCTGGAGCTGCTAGGTGAGCTGTCTAGAGCTGTACGCTGAGCTGTCTGGAGCTGCAGCTAACTATAAATTTATTAACTCTATGGGTCAGATTTCACAAGACTAATTTATATTATAATTTTTTGGATATTACGACTTTATTAAATTTTTTTTTTTATTAACGCTGCTCCCACAAATCCAGCGTACAGCTTACCTGCAGCTCCAGACAGCTCGCCTGGCAGCTCCAGACAGCTCACCTGCAGCTCCAGACAGCTCACCTGCAGCTCCAGACAGCTCGCCTGGCAGCTCCAGACAGCTCACCTGCAGCTCCAGACAGCTCGCCTGGCAGCTCCAGACAGCTCACCTGCAGCTCCAGACAGCTGGCCTGGCAGCTCCAGACAGCTCACCTGGCTGATCCATCGCAGATCAGCTAGCAACCAAACAATTAAAACGCAAAGCGATTTCCGAAATAGAATCGATATTGGGTTTTATGTCAATCAGAAAATAAATCATAATGCGTATAGTTTTTTTTATATCAGTATGCACAGAACCTAAATTATACATGATCATTTTGTTCGCTATTGCCAGGATTTATTTCTGAAAGTGGTAACGTTGCGATAATGGTAACATGATACATGTAGCGCTGATAATAAAATCGATGTGGTGATTAAACCAATTCCTATTGTTTACCATTTTTCGAATGCACTTACATTCATTTTTTGAATAATTGAAAAAAAAAAACTAAGAAATCTATCCTCAAACTTTGTGAGCTAACGTCTTTAAAAGTCAATCAATGTAAAATGAAATCTCATGTTTTGAGCGAATTTTCATAGAATTGAAATGGTAATACTCGGGGTAGAGGGTTGAGAAAACGTATGCAAACCACTTTGATTTTTAACCGATCTATAGAAAAGTTGAAAAAGCGACAGGAGGGTGATGGTGGGTGTTTTTCGATTAATTTTTTCGCTAAAACTTATAGTTTTCGATATATTCTACATAATAGAAAAATTTGAACTTAGAATAATTTTGCTAGATGTATGGCCTTGTAATAATCTCAATGAATAATGCGATTGCTCAGGGTAGAGGGTTGAGAAGTTGTTGAGTTTGTTTTTAATTGCATATGCTCTGATTTTGACTGATCTGTTTTCAACTGACCTGTTTCAAACGGATTAGAGTCTGTTGATTGAAATGGCTATGTTTTTAACTGATCTTTTTCAAACTGAACAGAGTCAGTTTCTATCTTCCCAGGATCCATTGATGATGTGGTTACAAATTTAGAACAAAGCTGATTCGTTAGAGGGGAATTAAATCGTTCTCGTCTTCATGCGATTTTTCCAATTTGAGTGATAAATATTTTTTATGAACATCTTCAATTAATTTCCGTATTTTCAATTTACGTTGAAACTCAATAGACTTCTGTTTAGAATCAGTTCTCAGGCACATATTTGGTTTATCGCATGCAACGTCATCGGATATAAAAACAGAATTTCTTCAGCTTCTGACGGGCTTAAAATTCATTATGGTATGGATAATATTTCTCAACATCAACTTTCGATAAAATATCTTTTAGTAGCTTGTATTTTGCCTGATATAAACTTTTAAGAGAAAATATATACGTTCAGTAAACTATTACGATGGAAAAGTAATTCTGAAAAAACGTTACTCTTTCCACAGTCACTCGGACCACATATTAGAAAACTAGATGGGAATACCATGTTTATTGATTTTATCTTCAAATTCGTCAAAATTATCAATCGTTAACTCGTTACTGTGTTGTTCGACTTCCATCACGTTTGATTCTTATTCATATGAATGGTTTTAAATGAAAAAAAAAATCAATTGAAAATCTTTATTTTATAACATGAGGCTGCTAAGTATCCGCTTTATATCGGTTTTATTCAGTCAGAGAATTTTTCCATCCAGTTGCACAGATGAATAGTCGAGACAATCACTTGCTGTAACACACTGAATTCAGTTGACTTACTTCATTATTCTAGTCTTGTCTCTCTTTTATCGTTTAGAGGAGCTTAGTTCTTTAGTATGGTAGGCAACAGTAAATACTTGAATCGAGTATTACGGGCAGCCTGACAAATTTAAAACTCTATACGTGTAGTGCGGGTTCCCTACCATACTACAAGACTAGATTATTTAAGTAAGACAGTTGAATTCATTCCGTTATCGCACTTGATTATCTTGCCTATTCATCTGTGCAACTGGAGGGAAGAATTCTCTGTCTGATGCCTTGTATATTGTATGTTTTCGATGTGAATTTCCAAATCGGTATATCCGTTTTTTTTTTTTGTTCATGAGTATCTGTTTTCATTCTTGAGTATCTGTTTTCCGTTTTTTGTTCATGAGTATCTGTTTTCATTCATGAGTATCTGTTTTTTTATCAATGAATATCTGCTTTATGTCCACTTTCCACTTATTCGAGTATCTCACCATAGTTTCATGATGTTCGAGCATCTTCGTGTATCTTCGTTGGGTGTCATCGTTAAACTTTATACCTTTAATTAGATGATTTCTGTTCAGCTGCATCGAGAATGTCGGATATGAAAGGCTGTCTACAATTGATGCAGTCGTTAGTTGCTTTGTTCATCAGAACACATATGATGAAAATGTGATAAAAGATGGTCTGAAAAATTGTTCCCTGGCTATTCGAAGAATCAATAGGAAATTAAAGAATACTGCATCTGTTTGGTGAGAAACAGAGTCTTTTGAGTACCCTGAACCATGTGAAGAGTTATAGATCCAAATTAGGTACACATTTGACATGCGAGGTTCAAGGTTCAAGCAAACCATTTCCCCAAATTTCAAAGTCGAGAAGTGAGGTGGTCTTCGATTTGATTCACACGGACGTATTGGTTCTATGAAAAACCATACAGTATCTGGAAAAGAATATTTTGTGAGTTTTACCGATGATTACTCAAGATATTCAGCAATATATTTGATGCGTTCAAAAGATGAAGTAATCAATAAACTAATGTTAATTTAGGTAGAACTAAAGAATGCTTTTGGAAAGTATCCTAAAATTTTCAGCTCGGATAACGGAGGAGAATATGTTAGCAACAGCTTGAAAACTTTTCTGAATAATTTAGGTATTAAGTTTCAATATACAGTACCATACTGCCCAGAACAAAATGCTGTTTCAGAACGAAAAAATCGTACTTTAGTCGAATCAGCTAGATGTATGTAGGTATAAATTTTGGTGTGGAAGCTGTATTGGCTGCTAATTATATTTCAAACAGATTGGCTACAAGATCTAAAGGAAAAACACCATTTGAACTCAGAAAATCATATTTGATGCATTCTGTAACTTTTGGAAGTCAAGCTCACATCTTTGTTCCCAAAGAAAAGTGGTAGAGAAAGCTAAAGAGGGAATAGGTGCAACTAGTAGGGTCTACAGAATTTTAGATCCCAAGACAGATGATGTGTTTGTGAGAGTTTGTGTAAAATTTAATGAAAATGTCAATCAACCTTTTCAAAAAATGAATGAATGTGAAGCAAAAAATGAGTCAGAATTTGTTCCTGAAGTAACTATCACTCTGGAATCAGATACTAATGAAATAACTGGATCTTTATCAGATATCAATATTGGAGAAGAGCAAGGGGAGGATTATGATATGACAGAAGAAAAATATACAGACAACTATGAACGGAAAGAAGTTTTAATGAGATCTGGAAGGGTATCAAGGAAAAAAAAAGTTTGAAAACTATATGACATTTATAATGTTTTTAGAGAAGAACCAAGCAAGGAGTACGTGTCCACTTTGCAAACTCTAACGAAGTGGAAAAAAGAGCATCCCAATATTCTGAAAACTGTATTCGTTAAAGAAGACGGCATTCCACCTCTGAAATGGAAACTAGGTAGAATTCTACAAATCCACAAGGGGACGGATGACGTAATACGCACAGTAACCATCAAGACAGCGAGCTCAAACGTCCAGTGGTCAAAATCTGTGTACTTCCTAGTCAATAATTGGTCTTCATTGAAACCCTGGAGTGTTTCAAGGCGGACGCTATGTTAAGTCTATTGCCCAATTGTCCGGTGACATAGTGACGAGTTGACCCACACCTTCCTATTCATGGTATCGGGATACAGACGGGGAGCAGAGGGAACGCAAGATCCGGACGCACATGGGGAAGAAGCCACTTGAGTTGACCTGGGATTTTATAAACATTTTCATATATTCACATCTAAACCACCATACTAGACACATTCCATTCTACAAACACATTTCTGACAAATATAACTTTACGTATTTTAAATACATCACGTGAAATTCTCAAAATCTTCACTTACGAACAAAACATTGTTTAAAATGAATAATACAGTAATTTTCTAGAAGACAAAAAAAGCAATCTTGTGTAGCATTGTAGAAAACAATTAAATTGGAATAGTGAAAAAAGAAATTTCCATGAAAAAATATCCGATTCGAGTGAAATTTATTATATGAATGGAGATCGATATACTGAATGTTCACATGAAATATCATGGCCATAGTATTAGAACCATAGAAAATTCAATATCGAAAAAAAAAGAATCTCCAGTATTTCCATAACTACAACAGTGTAGCAGTCAAAACTGCAGTTGGGATCTTTAGAGGGGTTGGCTTTTCGATTAGAGTGCAGTGAAAGAAAATTCCCGATACTAGTCCTGGATTTTTAACAGTTTCCACTTCTCAATCACACAAGTTGTATGTTATTGAGTCATAAAGAAAAGCGCCATAGTTATTAGAAAACGTTCTAATTTTCTTACAATTTCATGGAGGGAATGGTACTCGATAATGTTATCGCAAAACCAGCATATGATATATCGAAAACATTTCACAACTGCGCCCGTTTGGAAGCTCCATAATTCTTAAGTAGCTTGTAGCCTAGTTTTGACTGCTACAGCTTCGACTGCTGCAGTTTTAACTGATGCAGATCTATTTTTGGTCTATAACAATAAATCTGATCGAAATCGTTGAAGAATAAAAAGGAATGTTATGCACAAAAACCAACCATTTGGTCTGAAATATTTCTTGGGTTGTACTGATACTCCTTACCTAACAATAGATGGAATTTGTCTTATGAATCTGATCGAAATCGTTAAAGAACAAGATGTTTCCCCCTATCATTAAACTGATTAGTATGGAAACTGCATGTATTTTAGTTGGGCCGACTTAATCACACAATTGAATCATCTACTGATTTCCAATCGACTAGAGATGTTGAAAAATCTACGAATATCATTACAACAAGTTGTTGGATATCATTAAAGATTTAGTTCGAAACACCAATTCGATCGAAGATACTTTTTGTAGCCATCTGTTATGTGATCCTAGAATGTATGTACAAAAATAAGGTATTGAAATATGTGGAACATTGAGTCAATGATACTTGTTCTTCAAATTGTATTTTTTCTTAAAGAAGCTATCGACTATTTAAACTACTCGCTACAAATTGTTTTCAATAAAATAATTCAGTCAACCCCCGATATCTATACAACAACACATACAGCTTAGTTGCTATCGAATTCATTAGGTACGTATGAAGGAAGATACACTCGAATATGGGTGCGGACGTTAAATAATATCGGATGTTCAAAAAAAAAAAAAATCGTCCCCGAACTACCGCTAGCCGAATACGAAACGACCTCCTATTAGACCAACAATTCACCGCTCATTCCAAATTGCTAGTCTAGTATATAACCTAGGCTCATAATACGAAAGTCCCTGGTTCGAATTCTGAAATATATATAAATTTGTCCACCTACCAGCCTGTATATATGATACTACCGAATACGAAACAACCTCCTATCTATTTTTGGTCTATAACAATAAATCTGATTGAAATCGTTGAAGAATAAGAAGGAATGTTTTGCACAAAAACCACCATTCGGTCTGAAATATTTCTTGGGTTGTACTGATACACCTTACCTAACAATAGATAGAATTTGGCTTATGAATCGGATTGAAATAGTTAAAGAACGAGATGTTTCCCCCTTTTGATATAGTATGGAAACTGCATGTATTTCAGTTAGGCCGACTTAATCACACAATTGAATCATCTATACTGATTTCCAATCGACTAGAGATGTTGAAAAATCTACGAATATCATTACTACAAGTTGTTGGATATCATTAAAGAACACCAACAACAATTCGATCGAAAAAGCTTTTTTGTAGCCATCTGTTATATGATACTTGTTCTTCAAATTGTATTTTTTCTTAAAGCAGCTATCGTCTATTTAAACTACGCACTACAAATTATGTAGGTTCTGTCTGTCATCAAATAAACATCATAGTAGAAATTATAATTAGTGTTTCTATACATATATCATAGGGATAATTATTTTAATTGAAAATATAGTTATTATCTTTTCCTAAGTAGATGTTAAGTTAACAATTGTTGTATAGGTTATGATATCATAGAGTCCGAATATACATGTTCTACAACCTGAACAAAGAAGTAAATGATAGAAAATAATTAATATTCAATGACATACTCACAGTAAACATTAAATTATTTTAAATGAGAATAAATTGTATCATGAAGCAGCCGTAGCAGAAAACTGTAATCTATAAGCTTGAAGCATCAGTCGTCTCAAAGAGGGCGCTCAAGTGTAACATTATTGGAACCTAGTCACGGAATGCTTTGGTATTGCGAGCCTAAGTAGAGAACACCTTAGGCACAGCAACAATCTGCTATCACCAATATTTCCTACAAGTCTGAAATGTACCACGTTCGATTCATCTAATTTCGATAACGTGGATTGAAAGAGAACATTATTTCTGAATATGGATTTATCTGAGAGATCGATCCAAGAAATAAGGGTCAATGCTCTCTGTAAATCCATTCTACTCGTCAAGAAATTTGTAGAAACTGACTTGAATGAGATATCTCAATTTAATCGTCTTGAAATGTTGAAAAATCTCCGAATGACATCACTGAATACCAATCAAATAATTGATACGGAAAAAAATTCGTCCCCGAACTACCGCTATTTTTTTGTACTGGTGAATGTATGATTACTAGCGTCACAAAATGGGGAAACTGCATATATTTCAGTGAAGTTGACTTGAATAAGATATCTCAATTGAATAGACTGATAATTATCACTCGTCTTGAAATGTTGAAAAATCTCCGAATGACTTTGTATTACTTTAAATTCGTAGACACCATCAAAGAATTGAACAAAAATAACAACGTTGAAGATTTCATAAATGCTTTCTGTAGAATTAATCCTTGTGTTCAGAGTTATGCAATTTTAGAATGTATGTACTTTTATAGGAATAAAGTATTGAACGATGTAGATAATTAACATTATGTAATAAAAAATCTCATCCTGAAATTATTTTAGTTAAACCACGAATATTTTTTTATAAGGAACTTGATATTTTGAGAACAAAAATCATGAAAAACATGAAGCGAGTCCTTCTAAACACATATTCCTTCTCGAACAATCATGCGTCACTCTGGCTTTATAACACCAAACACCCCAAATTATCATTGCCTCTTTAGCCCTGGGGCACGGCCTTCTAAATCTCCGGGCCCGGTCCTAGCTAAGAGCGGCAACAGTGTAGAGAGGTATACCCTCCCGGCATGTTACAAGCACAACCTTCTAAAGTAGTCTCTATGGACAGCTGTGTTACAGACGCAAGCGTGAGCGCTAGTAAACATCTAGTGGTAAATAATTAAGTTTTTAGTGTTGATTGTGGTCGTAAATGTGAAAAATAGGTGAATTTATAGTTACCTTTTGTGATTGTACGAGTGCTGTAAACAGTGAAAGTGTTTGTGGTATTGGTGTTAGTGAATTTATCTTAGGATAACTACTTTCGTCTTCATGTAAGTGTCTCTAACCTACAAATGAAACTCCTATGCTTCGAAACCTGGTAAAAACGTTCTCTATTTCATCGTGTAGAAGTAATTATTCGTCTAAAAAATTGAAGGATATTTCAATTGTGTTAGTTCTCTGAAATATGAACAGCGTAAGCTTTTATAGATGAGGGCCATACCGGGAAATTTCATTCCAACAATAGTTTTGTTTGCGAGAAACATTTCGATTTCAACGATATAATTAAGTTCGATAAACATTCACAAGCAGATGGAACAATTAAATTACTTTGAGATACCCATAATTGAAAGAAATGACCCATTAAATTCTATTATCGTTCATATGTGCTCTATTTCAGAATAGATTTTGATCGACAACGAAACTTGATTTTTGAAGAGTTTTGAAAAAAAATCAATTTTATATGAACTGATTGTTCAAAGCATTGGATTGGACTTTTATTACCAATTCAAAATTCATAGAAAATTGTACTTGTGGTTTGAATTCGAAGTTCATTCTAAATTCGCTTTATTCCATTTTCCCAAACACTTCTCAATAATTACGTGAGGAATACGAAGAATGATAATCACACAGAAGTAGGGAATAATCAGAGAGAATTTTATTTGAGTTAACTTCATTTCGAGAGTTCAAGTTTTTTGGCGAGAGACATCTCTCCGTGGTTTTTGCTGGGCCATAAATTGATAAAATAAATCATCAACCATTTCGATTAAGTTTCAATTTTTTCATTTATATTAAATTTATTGATTGAGTAGGACATGGTTCCAACCTTTGTTTAAATATTCATCGGAAAACACATTAAATAACATGAGAAAATGAAATAATACGTTCGAAATATCGTATCTCTCGTGCAAGCGGTATACCTCCCAAAGATCGTCTTTTGCGGCGTTGCCGCTTGAGGCGCCCGGCCATGTCTTTAGAAGGCCGTGCCTGGGGGTTAAACGACCGTACTCTCACCCAAACTTCTCGGGTTCATATCTCGCGTCCGCCCAAAAACTTTTTCATACAGATCACTACTGTCATGGCGTCATCCGCTAGGTGGCACCACCACCAATGACGTCATCAGCATTTAATCTGACCCCGGCACCATTAAGGGAGGTCAAAGGTCAACTTTGAGCCAGAATGAACATAGCCCTACTACTATCGGGGCAGAAATGGAATCAGAAGATAAAAGTTATTCAAATATTTCTTGAGAGAAAAATCTTCCCACACCTTTCAGAAGTATTGTGCCTCTATTAATAATTTTCAAAATGTTCAGTTCGATTGATTTATCCAGAAAATCATACATGGATACTTTACCAGACCCTTCTGCATCATTTTTATGAAAAAAATTATATTGAACATCACAATGTTAAAGAGAATCAGTGTTTATGTTTTTGATGTTCTGTGTTTTACTGTTGCATTCTTTTTCGTACTAAATGTTGTGTCATTATTTTTTTTGGTAGTAACGGAAAAAAGAAGTTCGACTTTCATTCCGTATAAAGATATCAAATTGAGTGCGATATACCAAGTGTTAAAATACATAGTTTCAATATTTCGGGAGATGTTTAAAGACCTCAAAATGAAAAGAAATTTTCACTAGTAGGTATATATAAAATAATTTTCTAAAAATATTTGTGAACGAGAAAAAAAATTAACACCAAGTTGTGTTAATTATTATATTTCATCAAACATAGATAATTGATTCTAAGTTATTATAATTGTCAAAAAATTTCGCTATTAGGTACCCACGAGGAAAAAATTTTCACTAAAATTCATCCGTTGCGATGGTGATCTATCAAAAACACACGTTTTGATTGGTTAAAAATTATAGGTATAGAATTTTCTGGTAAATTCGATCTATCGCATTTTTATTTTATTTTTCATATGACATTAACCTACTTTTTCCATCGGCCCCAAGATGAAATGGGGTTCAATTTTTACGAAATTGAACATTGATGACTCATTTTAATGTTCAATTTATGAACACGAACACGAAGCATTCAGAAACAATAGGAGTAATGTCATAACTCTAATGGAACATAGAAATTTATATCATGTCAAATGTATGTCTTTTGCAAAATAAGAATGTATTTCAAATAAGAATTCATTCCCAATTCATAACGAGGTTGACGGAAAAATCTTGGAATCAACTCTTTTATGAATTCTGTGTCTATCTGAACTATTAACTTGGTCATTAATGAAACTATTCGATCAAAAATTAGCTCCCAGATTATTGAAACCTTGTTTTTTAACACTTTTATGAATTCCGTTATTAAGAATCGGTCATTATTGATACGGCTTTGACTTTGAATCTGTAAATTTCAGAATGAATGTGATATTAATAGGCAGAAAAAATTTTAAATATCATTTCCTGTGAAAAAACTGATAAAAGCCTTCCATATATGAGGTAGTACAATGAAATCAAACGTGAAATTGCCTCAAACGAAACAAATTGAATTGTGTACTGACATGTTGTCAATTCATACTCCGAATTGTTTAATTCGAGTTTTATCATTTATTAAATCCAATTTCGACCTAATGCATTTTGTCTATCTGATGAAATATTCAATTTATTATGTAATTGAATCGCGTTTCCAATTTCGTTTCGAAACTAACATAATTTTCTCTGCAGGTTGTTCTATATCTGGTCCAGAAGGATGTAATTTGTTTATATATCACTTACCCCAGGAGTTCGGAGATGCCGAGCTCATGCAGATGTTTCTTCCGTTCGGGAACGTGATAAGTTCGAAAGTATTCATTGATCGTGCCACAAATCAAAGTAAATGTTTCGGTAAGTACATTTTTTCACCACTTTTGAAATAGAATTTTCGATAGCCTGTAACAGATTAGATTGAATCCACACAGCTCGCTATCCAGTACCAGAGTGTCGATTAAACTTCGGATTGAAACTACACATATCAACAATTGCTAGGGATCACTTATGAACTTCTCTTCATTTCTATTTTTTTCAAGTTATCTCGTGAATATCTGTACATTATAGGTTCTCTAAGGAAAAAGTAAGATGTTTTGAGTTGATTATATCAAAGTCTTCCTCACTTCATCGGCTCTTGTTCACAAAATCGATTATTATCTGTAGGCTGTTACAGGTGGAGTGAAAAGCAATGTGGTATTTGTTATTAAATCTGTTTTTTTCTCTCGTTCAAACACATAAGGTGACAATAATTGAAGAAATGAGAACAATATCAGCTTATCAGTCATGCCGAGAAGACGTTTGGCTCCTGTGCAACTGGACCAAATCATACGGTGGATACAGGAAGGTTTGTCCCAGCGAGAAGTGTCCCGGCGGTTGAATGTTTCGCAAAGTGTCGTGAGTCGGGCTTGGAATAGGTTCATCCAAAACGACTCAGTAGCTTATGTTCATGGGGGAGGTCGCCAGCGCAGTACAACAGCTGCCCAAGATCGTCTTTTGTTCCTCAATGCTAGAAGAAATCCCACTTACCCGGCGTCGCGGCTCAATAGATCACTGAGAGTTGCAACAGGAGTTCTAATTTCGAACCAGACTGTAAGACGACGACTACATGTTCGTGGTTTGAGAGCACGTAGGAGGGTACAACATCCCCGTTTGAATAGGGAACACCCCGGGTTCATCGACGGCAATGAGCTGAGGAGCACCGCAATTGGACACTTGAAGATTGGAGCCGATGTTTATTTACGGATGAGTCTAGATTTCGTTTGGTTAACTCCGAGGCATTTGTTTGAACCAACGCACAGAGTTGGTTGTTCTGCAGAACACCACCATGACCAGCCAGAGATATCACGATATGATTATTGAACCCATAATTGTTCCGTTTGCGGCTGCCGTGGGCGAGAATTTCATTTTAATTGACGATAATGCCCGTCCACACCGTAGTTGTCTGGTTAATGAAGCGCTAGAAACTCATGCTATTGATAGGATGGACTGGCCAGCTCGCTTTCCAGACATGAATTGCATCGAACATGTCTGGTCTGAGATGTCTAGACAATTGTCAACCTTAGAACAACCGATTAATAACCTGGAGGGCCTTTCTAACGCTTTACGCGATATTTGGACGAATTTGCCCCAAAATTTTATAAATCATTTGATCGAAAGTATGCCTCGTAGGATAGAATGCTTGAGACGAGCTCGTGGGGGACCAACTAGGTACTAGCTTAACCGAAACTTCAGCCTTCTTGTGGTTTCATCATAAAATTTTCATGTTATTCAAACACAGAATTTTGAGTGTTCCTAATAAAGCCTTTTTTTCTCTCCAACTTTCCATTTTTTCATTCTTTTCTCAAGTGAACCATATTATCAACTGAAAATATATTAAATAAATTTAAAACAAGTAAGTGATCCCTATAAATTGTTGAGCAGTGTATTTTTTTTCAACCAATGGCTTGAAGTAAATTCTCTAAAGTTTGTCTTTTTCGTCAGCTGTTTTCGCGCGCTTGTTCTATTTAAACGAGTGCTGTTTCGTTTTCCGCAAATGTCTGTAATTTTCGAATTTCGAGCCGATGCGATGGTGAAATTTATTTTGTGAATGAAGATAGACATACTGAATGTTCTAGCAAAATTTCAAGAGGATCGTACCATCAAAACCACGAATTTAATTTTTTTAATTGTAAAGTCACATACATATTTCAGTTCTTCAATAAATTCCAGAATATTATTCCTTCCGATCGTGCTGAGATTTCGCATTTATATATTCAGCTTCATTGATCTAGCAATGAACGAGCGCTCAAAAGCACCTGCTCGAGGCTTTGTTAATTTTTTTGACGATAAAATCAAACCATTGAGCTGCAACACTAGGTATTCAAGTTTTTTCTTGATATTAAATTTGTCATGTAATGATTATGAAAAATGGAATCTTAAAAGTATCGAGCATGCCTTGACTTCGTGACTAAAAAAGTGCCTTTAGAGGTACATATCTCGCACTAGGTATTCATAAACAATATGTCAATTTGTTACATTAGGGCACTTCAGATCGACAAATATGATAAAAAAATCAGTCGAATTAGAATGACCTGTGCTATAATTTATCTTCATCACGGTATTTGTCAACTTGTGATTTATCTTGATATAATAATTATGAATCTTCATTGTCGCAAGAGAATAAGAATCGATTTCATCTAATAATTTTTAATTTTAGGGTTTGTATCATTCGACAATCCCACCAGTGCTCACGCAGCCATCCAAGCCATGAACGGCTTCCAAATAGGCATGAAGAGACTCAAAGTGCAACTGAAGAGGCCAAAAGATGCAAATAGGCCCTATTAACCTCAGCTAAATCCAGATCTCAACTGGGGCGAAATGATGCTAAGCGTAACCGCCCGACAGCCATTAGAGTATACTAGATATTAATCTCCAATATAATGCATAATATATAATATTATACCACATAATATTATATTTTAATTTATTTTTATTAATTATTGATAATTAGGTAAAAAAACTGAGACACGTCTAGCACCACTCCGAGCATACGCGAATCGACGACGGCATTTCTTGCACTTCGAGAAATTCCAAATGGGCTGTGACTAAATAACAAATCAGTGTTTGACTGTACAGGCCGTTTCGTCTTCTCGTTCGTAAATAAACTGTACCTCTATATTTTGAGACATTTCTAATTGATTCGTTGTGTGCATTGTGTGTTAATCTACTTATACCTAATTGAATATAAGAAACTCCTTCGAGATTTGCCGTCGTCGCCCGCACTGTTGCCAAATTAGCCTAGTCGTGTCTACTGTGATTCTTAGCTTCACACAGCGCATACCTGGCTCGGAGTACTTATATTAAGAAGCCCATGGTCAACAGGCCCAAAGGGCCACCTAAACCATGACATATTTATATTTATTAACAATATTATATACAAAAAATAGCTATAATGTTTCTACTATTGTTAAGTGACATAATCCATAAAAAAGTACCAACTATATATTAAAATATAAATGCAAGAAAGATGTAGAGGTAACACTTACGTTATATAGAGCAAGGAATGGTCAAGGTTCTCGAAATATTCCGTGAATTAAAATTAAAAATGGTGGAATCGATCCCAACTGTGAGCTTTCAGAATGAAATTACCTTTAAGCTGGCTCCAACCGAATTATATAGGTATAAGTATCATATTAGATCATGTTATCATGTAACTAAAGAAATGAGCCAAAACTTCTATCAGAATAAGTATTTGATAGGCCTTTATTCGACTATGTATAGTTTTTCATTGTGTATAGAGAATTTTAAGCAGGGGAAGGGACAGAGAAATTCGTATTGCCAATTTTCCATTCTTTTTTCACATCATATATAATCAATTCTTTTCGAGTCGTCATAGGTGGTATGAAAATAATTTGTTCAAAATAATAATAAGGATTTCTTCTATCACAATTATTACAACAATATAATGTTTCCAGAGATTATCTTAAGAACCATTTTCAATTCGGTTCATTACACTATGCTTAGCAAATATGTAGCTAGCTACTCAGAGTCATTATAAATGATCGCATCACTCGCATCAAAGTTAACTTGGAATTTTTCTCATTTCGCAACTTCACATACTTATTGCTCACATTCAGCTGAAGAATTCATTCCATTTGCGAATAACAAGCATAACCTTACGTTTCTTGTTTACAAATATAACACCAACGCTTGTGGTGAAATGGTTAATAGCTAGCTCCACTCACGCAGATAGTGATTTCAAATCCCACTGTTTTGCGAAGTCTGGACGCAATGTGTAGCCCTACATCTCAATCTTTCGAAAAAAAGATGAATTTTTATCCATTTCATTACTCTCGAAAAGCATTAAGTTATCGAACCCCAGAATAAATGATTAGTTGGATCAGTTACTGTCCTTGAATGACGTTCTCTAGAACTTTCATAATATAGGTAGTTATTGCTAAACCTTTGAAATTTTCGAAGCCAACTTTGAAGTGACGATTATCTACAATGACCCTGTAGAATAGGTGATAACTCATCAGAATAATTTCAAGAGCCTTTGAAATGTTAACACTCAAGAATGACTTTTTGATCCAAAGATTTCATACCACTGTTCAAAGTTTAGAAAAACTTGCTTATACACATATCTAGATTTTCGAAGCCTGCGCTTCCATTATTATCTGTTGGACTGCAGAGGAGGTTGTACATATTCTTCATCGAATAAATATCTCCAAGCTCTTCCCTGTCTATTGTAAATTATGCTTTGATAACATCGTATTTATCTAAAAAGAATTTTCATTCTGAAAGTTTTTGGACATCTTGTATGCTTAGGGATTATTATCGGTTTTAGAACAATGCGTTCTCGATTTATTGATAATTTTATCTATTTGTAGGTTTATATATCAAAAGAAAGTTGTGCGTTTCAGCCAAAATAGTTGTTGAGGAATTAGTTGACGCTTTTTGGGACTGAAAAAAGTGTCCTATCATCAGGTACACTGGGTGAGCCCCAGATGTACCGCTCTAGTCAAATTATCCATGTACGCAATGATTGCGTATTAGTAAGAATAGATTCAATTTAGGATTACCTCGAACCAACCTTATATAATCTTACATCTTCTAGGACAAAAACTATTTGCAGTAAAGTTCTTGGTAGATTTGTTTGATTTGAAGAATCGCTATAAGGTCTTGTCTTATAGTGACAGGACTCGATGAAGAAATATTCGCAGTACAAAAATAGTTGGCTTCATTGTTTAAAATTGTCCTTTGTAAATCTTATATCAAGGAATTATTTATATCAGGTTGGTTCCCTTATAGTTTTAGTATTAAGGCATATATTTAGTGATCATAATATAGAGTATTTATTGAATTTAATATACATATATTTTTCTTTTCCGCTGAAATATATTGTGCAATATTACTAACACAGATCGACTGACACCATTAGGTGAACATATTTTTTGTATTGTTTTATATTATTATCATTAATTTTATACCTAACGTCAGACGAAATTTTGCTAAAATTTGAAAAGTTCGTTTTTTAGAAGTAGTGCATTCAACGCTTGCTATTTGTCATTCCTCTAAAACTGAGAGTCAAAAAGCTCCGTCTGCCTCTGGATTGATGGCGGAAGTGCCATATTAGATCTACACGCAACAAGATCTTTGATTCCCCTTGTTGTAACTTTTCCGCCGTGTTCGAGGTGAAATAAATCTAGTAAAATTGGTTACACTCCAAGGGTGAAAACGATTATTGAAAGAATTATCTAATGGTTATAGACATAAGCCATAGAGTTCGGCGTTGATCAAATATGCGGTTTCGCCACTTAGGATTTTGAGTAATTTAGAGAGATAAAATTCTGTATGATCACCCCGGATGACAAGAGCGGATAATAATCATAATATTAAAAAAAGCAGCGAAGTGATTCTAGGATACAGGGTATGTTTTTGCAATTATTTACGTAACTGTTTCTCATCGTCAAGATGGCGTCGTCGTATTTATATATTAGTAAATGTACTTACGGACGCACCCCATTGTGCCATCTCATATACCATTGCGCTGTAAATATGGAGTCATAATATATGGCACCGTTTTATACAAAATATAGTCCGTTCTGATCATCAGTTCCGAACGACCTCCTAGCATTTCGAGAAAAAAAAATTATATTTTATATTTGATAATCTGAATAATTCATATTTAGAGAGGCTTTCTCATTGCCATTATTTTGTCGCTCTAGTCGTCACGAATCGTTTTGAATTCGAATCACGATTTTATATGAGATTAGTAGGTAAGCTCGAATAGCTGGAATAGGAATAGGCGGCTGAAATTAAGATTATTACCTCAGAATTATTATCAATCATGGAGGAAATTTATGAATTATTCTCTTCTTCCGTTGATACATAAGTAATACCTTCCTGCTTCCTTATGATTTCAAGTTGAAAAAAAAACATATGAATTATTTCTCCCATTTTGCGAAATTTATCTAAAGGCGATTTTCTGCATCGCTTTATCTGCAACAACTGTGGCGATTCATTGACTGACTTATTATTATTATAATTTTCAAATTATTTTCTAACTTTCATATACTACAAGATCTCATAAGCCAGTATGTATGTTCGAAATGAAAAATATATATATTTGTCAAAGGTAAGAGAAGTAGGAAGATATTTGCTTTATGTATCACACTTGTCTCGCTCAGAATGATTTGGTTTGAAAGAAAAAAGATAAATATTCAAAGTACGATATATCTTGAAATTGTCAAGCATCTAAATTGCAGATCCCCAATGTTGTAAATTGGGACCAACAAATATTTTCTCGGATTTGTCTTAAGAAGAGATGAGGCTAACTCCAAATATTTTTTTTTTGTTCTAGTCATTTTTAAAACATCTATTTATTTTCTCTAGATTATAGTTGAAATATTTAAACTATTTAATATTTACTTGTTATCATTATCTTTGCTTATTTATTCATTATTTATTTATTTATTTATTCAGATTATTCGTTCAGGTATCAAACAGTAAAAAACTAAGTCAAGATGTGGTAGCTAACAACATCACTTTCCTCAATAAACTCGCAAGAATAATATACAATAATAGAAGTTAATTTAGATTTCCACAAAACATAACAGAAAATTAATAAAATTGTTGGCCGTATTTATGAATTTGCATGTTTCCATAGAACTTTTTCCTTGAAGTTCTTCTAGATGATTTAAGCTTCGAATGCGAGAAGATGATCTCATTTTTATGCTTCAATTTTGGAAATGCTATCGATTCAGTAATCATCATCGTTAAAAAATTTTATATGTTCTTTGCAATTCGAAGACGTGTACATATAAATGTGAGTGGCAACACTTAATTTAAATGAACTGTTTTATTCTAGTCAATTGCCATGTCCAGACAATAATCTTTTGAGGCAAACTTCCTGCTGATAAGCAGGTAAAATGCGTACCATTTTTTCGATGTTTGAATAAATGTGCAGAATTATATAATAACTCCTATTCGTGGTTTACTTTCCAATTGATAGGTGAAATCTATTGTCGGAGAAAATAATATCTGAACTATACTCGCCCTTCAGTCTGAACAGAATGTTAAAAAGAAAAATTCAATTATCTACTAACACTTATGTCATTTTGACATAAGTTTGTCACACGTTTTTATCATTATTCCGAAATTAAATTCGATATTTAGGATGAAATACCACTATTTAAATCTATGGGAGATGATTACCCTTCAGTAGGGTCCTGTAGCGGTCTTAAAAGAACAGAAGATTCGAAAATCATCACTTGGAACGCCAGACCTGGTTTAAAACACCCTCCTGGCCCAAGAGCATCAATTAAGTGTTTTGTATCTAAATATTGAAGGTATTTATTCGAATATTTTTAAGTTTCAATTTTGTAAAAACGGCGAGACAGGGTTTTTTCTACTGAGGTTTTTCCCTGTGCTCTGGTATCATACGCCAGAATAGTATGGTACCCCGTTTTGCACCAACCTCAGCTAGGGACTTTTTTGTTTCATGTATTGTATTTTTTTAGCTCTCAATTCAAAAGAATATATATATACTTACCTGAAAAATATTTCAAAAACATTTTTTTCCCCAGTTCAAATTTAACTCAAATGAGAGGATAGATAGATCAAAATGATATTGAAGGAAACATATCAATTTCTTGCTAGCAATTCAATATGTAATTCAACAACAGTTTGACAACTCGCCTAAAATTTCATACAACCGTATAAATATTTTTCCAACTTTACTTATTATATCATATTAATTCATAATGTGGAGTCTATCAATTGGAATTGTCAACTGCAGTCATCATAAATGTTTGATGGAGTTTCGAATTAGGTGATAAAAGTACCTTTTGGATGTAGTTGAACCATTTATGTACATAAGAATACAATTTACGTGTTGGTTCAGTTCTTACAATAATATTTCAGAGAACATGTAAAATTTTAGAACATGAAGATAATTAACTAAAGATCATGATTGATCATTTTCCAGAAAATGTTCCAAACCATTTAATCTATATGTCCGTTATAATAGCTAACATTTCACCCAAAAATATTGAGAAGTAAATCTTATTACTATCATATACCTAATACTACGTATAGTTGCTAATTGAATTTGAATATTTATAAACTACTGAAAATCTTGTAATACTATATTGTAAAATATATTATTATGAAGAATAGAAAACTTACTGGAATTTTCTACCTTACAAACTTCACATCAGTCTTATTATTTAAGTTTGGTCCATTTTTTCTTCGACTTTTCTATTATTCAAACAGTTTGTAAAATTCGCTATATCAATTAATATAATTATATTGTATAATAACAGTATCTATTATGTAATTTAATATGGATAATATGCAGTCCAAGTTGAGGTATCAAAGACATGGCCGAGCACATTTTCAATGCTCAAAATATTTACATAATCCATTACAATTATCATTATACTGGATATCTGTTTTGTGGTCATGTCTCAACTCGATTATTATTACTAACTTTTATCTATTAAATCCAACTCAATAGGACTATTTTACAACATATAGAAATGTAGCATGATATTTTAGTGCAAAACAATTTTATTGACTTGGATTTATTTGATATCTATCCAATTCATATAAAACTTTATAAAAGAATTATAAATTAATAAAGTTGAATAAAATGCATATCCACTTGCTGTTTCATTCCACCATCGAATTTGCAGAAAAAAAATCAATAATTTGTTCCATTCAGTGAATAAAAGTAGAAAAACCATTCGACAACCATTTCCATGTATTATACCTATTCACAAGATGCTAAGGTTTCTGATTCGGGCATCAATAAAATGTTTTGAAAACTACAAGGTGTAATGTACTAGTCAGGTCTAACTTAAAAACGCATACAAAACACTCAATTTATGCCAGAGAGAAGACTGATGAACAGTATCATCTCAAATAAGCTCAAAACGAAGCAAGCAAATGTTCAGATCGTTAATGAGCGCGTGTCTCATTTCTTTTATTATCACATAATCGATTTTTTTCGAAAATATGAAATGAAGTTGACATTTTTTCTGTTTGGAATATTATATACCTACCAAAAAGTAAATCAAAATTATTTCAAATTGACAAAACCAAATTGTTGTAAATGTCGGACATGATTGAGTATGTATATTTTTTTGTCGAGGGATTAATTAAATGAATTATTATTATCGACAATTTTGTGACTTGCTCAACAGGATTTTGAGATCAGTGACCTCATGTCAGGTATCACCTACACTAATCACTACCCTGGTGTGTTCCAGTTGTTTCACTGTGTGATTTCTTGTTCCATCATCAAGATCTCCTCTTGACAATTTAACTATTCATTTATAACAAAATAGCTCAATTTTTGTTGAAGATACAGGGTTTTCAGTAAAACATTCATTTCTGCTAAGGCTACAACAGTACTTCAACAAATTCTGACCTAAAACATAACGTGTTTTCCGCCCAGACGCAGATAACAGGTGCAATTCGTCTCGGCATGTCCTCATTAAGGTTTTGAATCAGGAGTTGGTACGCGAGATCGAATTTTCCTTCCAGGAGCATCCATACATGCCCATTTGGGTTTAAATCTGGGCTTAGAGCAGGTCAGTTGAATTCTTGGATATCAATCTCTGCTAAATAGGTACTCCCTGGCAATCCTAGCCACATGCGGTTGATGCGATCGGCAATTAAGCACGATATCGTCTCCAATAAACGGTGCAGAGCAAACAACATATCCCGCTAAAACTTCTCTTGTTTAATGTTTTCACTCAGTTTTCAGTTTGTTTTCATAACGTTTGGAGTTAAGGTGAAATCTGTGAAAGTATTTTCATAGCCACTCCGAAATTGTGGAGTTTAATGTTGCTCTGAAAACCATGTATCTTTAACAAAAATTGAGCTATTGTTATGAATAAAAAATTTAATTGTCAAGAGAAGGTGTGTCTAGATGATGGAATAAGAAATCACTTGGTGGAACAACTGATGCACACCAGGGGTGATTCTAAAGTTAGGGTGGATCGATTATTTTGCCAATGAGTGTAAATATCACATCTTCGCCACAAACTGCAATGAAAAATTTGATCTCTACAAGTAAGAAGGGTTCATCAAACCAGCTCTGGGTTATTTGTTAGAACCTCAGATGTCGAAGAAACTGTTTCCATACACCCATAATAAACAGGGCATTTGTCCCCCATAGATTTTCATATCTCCAATTTTGAGCAATTTTTATTTCCATTACTGACAGTAAAAATTGTAGGTATGAAAGAAGTTTGTTGTGTTTCGAACGATTGAAATTTATAATCCAAGAAACTGGTTATTTACTTCGATATTTTCACGACAGGTAAGGAACACCTTGTGAACTTTTCCACAAATTAGTTTTTAAAATATCTCTAAATTCATCTTTTAGCATTTCGAAACACCTCCGTATAAATTTTAAGGTATATCTTATCATGAGCTGGCGAATAACAGTTAAACATATATTGTACTAGCTTTTACCCGCGACTTCGTCCGCCTACCGACCCTATAAGTTAGAAAAGTGATCAAATACTTTTATAACTTGAAGTCTTAGTAACACTCAGTTAAAAAAAAACATCGAAATCATTTCAGTAGCTATGGCGTCATGCGCTTTTGACACGATCACGCTAGATTTCCGCGGGAATGACGTATTTTCCCGCCGTAAAAAGTAGCCTGTGTCCGTGCCTAGGATCCTATCTTTATATTAACCAAGTCTTATAAAAATCCGTTCAGACTTTAAGGCGTGAATGAGGTAAACTTTTGAAACAAACGATTAAAAATCACTAACTTAATTAGTTTTTTGCCTACTGCCTACGCCTTAAGTACGATAGCATGAATATTAATAGCCCATATCCTTTTCTAGGTTACTATCTATCACCTAGCTAAATTTCATCAAAATCCAATCAGCCGTTTAGGCATGATAGAGCAAAACTCCCAGCAAAATCCATAAAAAAATCACTCAATTCAGTTTTCTGCCTACTTCCTACACCCTAAGTACGATGACGTGATCATTTTGATCTTATATCCGTTTTTAGGTAACCATCTATTACCTTACTAAATTTCATCAAAATCTGTTCAGCCGTTTAGATGTGAAAGAGCAAAAGTCCCAACAAAACGACTAAAAATCACCAACTCAATTTAGTTATCTGCCTACTGCCTACCCCCTAAGAACGATGGCGTGATTATTTATAGCCTATGACCATTTTTAGGTTATCATCTATCACCATACCAAATTTCATCAAAATCCGTTCAGCCGTTTAGGCGTGAAAGAGTAACAGACAGACAGACAGACAGAGTTACTTTCGCATTTCGTCGGTTGAATGCAGAACTATACTAAGTCCGAAATTCATACTTTTCAGGAGACACGTTTTTTTGAATAGGTCTTAAGCCGATTGAAAATATATAAAAATTCTTTCATTTTAAACTTTAACTTGAAGATCCTGATTGTTTTGTGATTGTCAAAATTTGGCCAAAAAAACAATTCCGAAAAATTGAGACATAATATAGCTTTGTATGGACATTATTCTAGTTCTGGATATTGGAACTATTTTATGTCCACTTTCAACTAAACTAAGTCCTTATGGTATGGGTTAGAACTATGCTATGTCCACTTTCAACTAAACTATGTCCTTATGGTATGGGTCAGAACTATGCTATGTCCACTTAATCGCTACATTGAACTATCACGTGAGTTTATATGAAATTGAAAAAGTGGGGTAAGAATATAAGATGGACTTGCAATACTTCTGCATCAGATGGAGCGTAGTATCAAACATCTTTTTAGGCCATAAACCGATTTTCTGGAAAAATGGACTTGGGATAGTTCTGCATTCAACCGACGATTTATAATATTAGTATGGATTATTCGTTATAATCGCCATTAGGTGAATGATCCAAAACTAACGTTTCCTACATAAATGAAGAATTTCTAGAGTTGCAGTTAGGTATACCGTTTTATTCATTTTCCTCGATGATAAAGGTAAAATTATTCGTCAAATGTGGTTATTTCGTAGATATACCAAATATTTCCACACTGAACTACCAGCTGCTCGAAATATAGACAAAAACAATATTGATATCGATGGCATCGATGTCGGAATTCAATAGTTCTTGTGGTCAGATATAGATAAAAACTTAAAATATTTTCCCATCGTGTTTCCTAGGGTTAACGTCTACATTTACTCAGAAAGTGAATTCGTGATGTATATCATCAAGGTTTTGACGTCTTTTTCCTTGCTTGTCTTATGCAAGTCTGAAGACGAGTTAGTAGCTGTCACAGCGGTAAGTTTTTCATTTACTTGTAAATAATTTTTGAAATAATTTTTTTTCAATTTTAGTTGATCCGACATGGAGCTAGAATTCCGCTCAGTTTTTATCCAACGGATCCTTATAGTAACGCTACTTGGCCATATGTACTTGGGGATCTTACCAATGTGAGTATCGAAAAAATATACAGTGTGTTTGGTCATCTCTTAGCGATAATTTTAATCCATCAAATATACCTGATATTATCGACAAAAATACCCACATTGGATTGGGAAGTTTACCCCCTTAGTTTTAGAGTAGACCGCATTTTAAATTTACTTTTTTATTTACGTTGACCCATCCAAATAATAACGATTTCTTCGAACATAAAGGTCCAACAGAGTAGAACAATATGAAAACATTTAACTTGAAAATGCCATAAAACATTCTTTAAAAAAAATTTAGTAAAAAATGTACTGATTTTCTTCGTAAATCCGCAATAGTACAAGAACTAGCACATTGAAGTATAATTTTTTTTTCAATGATTTAATACGCAAGGATATTAGCTACAAAACAACTTCTACATCATTTCAGTAAGTTACTTAATTTGAGAGTAATTGCTGTTCGAACATGACCACTACGCGAGCGCCCCAAACTTTTTTGTTGCTACAGGTCGTCATGAGGGCCACTGCCTTTCTACAAAGCAGAGGTGGCCATTTTGAGCAATTTTTATAATTAATTTGTTTGTTTGATCATTAAAAATTATCGAAAGTACAGTACTGAGTTTTATTTTATTTTATCAATTTCCATTAGGGTCATGTTCGAATAGCAATTACTTTCTAATTATGTAACTTACAGAAATTATGTTGGTATCGCTCCCCCAATATGGGTGTTTTTGTCGATAAAATTAGGTATATTTGATGCCCTCAAATTATCGCTAAGTCATGACCAAACACACTGTATATATACAAATCTCACCATATAGTTGGAAATGTTTCTTATCCATTGATATAATTAATAAATTAACATTTTTGCTATTGTAATAATAGTACTCTTTTCGACAAAAAATCCGAACATTTTAATATTTTTTACATACCTGTTTTTATCAATACTGTTAATGTAGATACAATAAACATTTCAGGGATATAATAAGAAGAATAGGTTCTGAACCATAGAAACTTCGAAAATAGTTTTTGAGCGCTCGTTCAATTCAAACGAGTGCTATATCGTTTTGACCAAATGTTTGTATTTTTCGAATTTTGAGCCGAAAATGGGGTCAAACGATATAGTTCGACTCCCTGATGAATAATCCGTGGTCAAACACAATTCTGTCTGTGGGGTCGGCCGTCAGGCCATCCGTTATCACAATAACTTTCGAAGAGGTTGCCCTAGATACTTGAGATTTTCAGATTGAGTTCGATTCCCAAATGCTTTGGTTCACCAGCCGAATCTTACAGGGTTTTCCCAGAAATATGGCAATTCAAAATTTTTGTTCCTCCATATCTCAGACAAAACGAAACCAATCGAAATGAAATGTTGTGTGTACTGTAGAAAATTCAATTGTAATATTGAAAGGAAGCATATTTCCATAATAAGACAACCGATTCGAGTGAAATTTATTTTGTGATTGAAGATTGCTATACTGAATGTTCATGCAAAGTTTTGTGGCCATAGTTTTAACAGAACCATAGAAAATTCAATTGGAATATTGAAAGGAAGAAACTTCATATTTCCATAAAAAGACAACCGATTCGAGTGAAATTCAATTTGTGAATGAAGATTGACATACTGAATGTTCATGCAAAATCTTGTGGCCATAGTGTTAACAGAACCATTGAAAATTCAATTGAAATATTGAAAGGAACTATACAATTTAATTTTTTTAAATTATTAATTTTTTACATGAATATTTCATTTTTTGAAAAATTTCTAGTATATTATTCCGATTATGCTGAGATTCTGCATTTATCTATTTGGTATAAATCTCAAATTCCATATAAAACGTTGAGGTAATAGTCTTATTGCTCCACCTAAAATCAAGGGCTCAAAAGCTCCTGCTCATTTTTGACTGGAAATTGTAAAATACGAGAAATTTTAATAGACTGACATTTCACGGTTCCCATATATGGGTGTCCCAAGGTGAGTGGTCTCTTAGATTATTATGGAAACTATTGATGTTTTTTTTTGGTCCATTCAGTATAACTGACAACTTCAATTCAAAAGCAGTGACATAAATCAGATCAATATCTAATGACTTGCTAAATTTCTGACTTAAATCTCGAATATTGATTGAACTAGAGTCATTTTTGTAACACGCCAATTTGATCTAATAGGCCACTCACCTTGAGACACCCGATATATAGGTGCAAAGAACGCTATAATGAAAGAGAGAAAAATATCGCAAAAAAAGTATCAAGGTTGAAAAAATATAGTAGGCAGCATAAACAAATGATGAGTAATATGAAATAGCCATAATTGAAATAAGAGTAATTTATTTACTGAACCTGTTCGAATGGTCTTCTCTAGTTAAAAACACCCACAAAGTGATGTAGAAGTTACATTGATACAATAAAATGGTAAATAATAGACCTTCATCAGTAGCTGCTCGTGTGATTGATTGAAAATATTTTATATTGGAAAAACTAACATTCAGATCTGCATATTTTGAGACTATTCAAGGACTAAAAATTCCCAAACGACGGAGAAAATTCAGAATTTGAGGATTTATGTAATGTTTATGAAGAAATGCAAGCAGACCAATAGTACTCAGGATATTCCAATTTGAATTTTCGTTTGACCAATATGAACTTACTTCACGTTATGAAACGAAAGAGACTAATGTAACATCTTTATCAGATTCAGATTATTGTTTCTTCTCTTTCAATTCTTGCGTAAATCCATTATTCGAATTATAGGCACAGGATTGTCTCCAGTGTTTATTAAAATGCTTTATCCACGACTATTGTAAAATCCGTCCATTGTACGTCTCTGTGCTAGGCAATAATAATACTCATTAATCACAAGGGAATAATGAGATATTATTCACTGCTGTCAGATGCTTCATGGATATAGCTTTTATATAATATTCTTTAAATTGGGTTTTCTTCAGTATTCTAATAGTACTCCAATTAACAAATATTGGAAAACCTTGTCAATCGAGGGCCAAATCTACTTTTATTATATCAATTAAAACATTTTTCATTACAAAATATACAATGACCAGTTCTCCAAAAATGTCTCATGTGTCAACTTGACTTTTTCCACCCTTGTCATAGACGGGTCTTGTCGCGGTCGCCAAATGTCTTCAAGAATTATATTCAGTAGTCGTGGATAAAGTATATTTGCTACTCGCGTATAATGGCGAAATTGTTAATCGTATTTCGAAAATGTGACCAAAAATTCTCTCTGTATATCTAATTGAAACTAATGGTTGATGAAGACTTATGGATTTGAAATTTTTCAGAAAGGAGTGAAGGAAATGTACCATGTTGGTCAATGGCTTAGACAGAAGTATTCCTCCTTTTTATCAGACAAGTACAAAACGGACGAAATCTATGCCCATTCTGTAGACTTTGAGAGATGCTACATGACTGGCGAAGCAACATTAGCTGGCCTTTATCCTCCAGTAGGTGACGATGTTTGGAACCGTAACATTCGCTGGCAGCCTGTTCCGATTCACGGATCTCCAAACAGTCAAGACATTGAAACTAACATGTTGGATCCCTGCCCGAATAAGTATGATGCTGTATCAAACATAATTTTCAACTCGCCAGAGTATCCCGCAATAATAAAGAAATACGGCCCGCTCCTAGACTACCTTAGTGAAATGGCCGGCGAAAACATAACACTGCCATCTTTGTATCCCCTTTTTGATACTCTTTTCAGTGAGAAATCACTGGGACTACCGTTACCAGCTTGGGCTGAAGAAGTGTACCCTAAGATACTTCCAGCAATAGTACTCTATACGAAACTAAACTCTATGACTCCACTGGAAGTCGAAGTTCAAACTGGCCCTTTGGCTACGCAAATTCTGAATCAGTTTCAACGTGCCATTTCTGGAGAAGATTTCGGTAATCCTCGTACCATCTATAGGAAATTCATGGTCTTTTTCTCCACTGAATGGATGCTTTATGATTTCACTTACGGCTTGGGGTTAGAGAGTATCGGAATACCCAAATATGGGGCTCTTTACTTAATCGAGTTGAGAAAGAATGCCAAAGGATATTATGTAAACATATTGTATAGAAATTCTTCAACACCTGGAACGAAAGCAATGCCATGGAGATTTATAGGAGAAGGTTATAATCTCAACTATGAAACTTTTAAGAAGTACTTGGAGCCTTTGAGGACAAATACTACACAGTGGGTGCCGAAATGTTATGAACTCACAGGTTCGTTAGCCAAAACAGCTACTGGAGTTCCGATATCATAGTGTGATATTTATCCATTAAAAAATCTAGAAAAGTAAAAGATACTTTGCAATATATACAATGAAAATTACATTTAAAAGATAATATGAATATTGTAAGTTAGTACAATAAATATGTTTTTGCAGAAATAAATATATGATTCCACCAAACTAAACGCCAATAACATACAAGCAATATTATAATACTGTAAAACATAATTTTTTTAAAACCCAATTGGAAAAAACCGAGATTCCATTACAATTAAAAAACTTGTTTATTAATCGATATAAATGTTATTTTAAAATCTCAATATAAATCTTTATTACCGTATAATACATAATTTCACAGTGTTCTTGCTCATTGAGGGAAAATACACCAGACACTCGAGAAAACGTATTTATGTGACTGTGGGTTTTTATTATGAATGTTTAAGTTTGAAATGATTATTATTATCCGAAAATATGTATAATTCGTCCGATTTGTTTCTGGACAAAAACAACACAGCTAGGTACTTTGGTAATAAATAAAGAACAGATGACAAAATTGTAAACTTTCTTGACTTCTTTTTCAAAGCGTATGTCTGAGAAATTTGATACGTGAATATGGTTATATTTCTGGGTTTCATCATATATGTGATATTCTTTATGGCCAGATAAATGGCGGCTGATGTAGATTGGACCATCTATGGCCAAGGATTCAGGAAATAATCAAATCCTCATTATAGGATCAGCTTTGTCCATTCCTCGTCGTTCTTTGGAGTAAGGCATTCCACAAACGTCATTTCACCGTATTTTGCATAAAGAATTGAGTCTTAAGGCTTATAAAGTTCAGTTTACACTAGAACTCAAGCCGGCCGATCATCAACAACGTCGTATCTTTGCTGATTGGGTCGCTGAAATGCATGAAAATAATCCGGAACGTGTTATCTTTCGAAGGGGTGATTATGTAAAATTTGATTAAAACGATATGGTCCTGTAAGGGTGTGCGTGGTGGTCATTTGCCGGATGTTATTTTCCACTATTATAGCTTCTTCTTTATAATGATTTCATTATAAAGAAGAAGCTATCGCTTACATTTGATCATTTATATTGAAAAATGGCATTTTTCTTTGAATATCAAAATATTACCTCTTATTGGAAAACCCTTTATAGACTACAGCAAAATATGGACAAGAATAGTGAGAAAGTAGCCAACAATATTGGATTTTTCTCGATGTTGGCGGGTCCATTGGTCATATCCTCAGAGTAAGAAATAATATTTCTTACTCTGAGGTCATATCTATTATGAAGGGTGTTGGTGGAGTTTCTCAGTGAGCTTGTTCCATACGTGAAAAAAACCTTTTTGTCAGGATCTGTTGTCTTTGGGCGTGCACTGAACTGGTCCTTCCAATCATAAGTGAATGGTCCCTCAGATGATAACGTTTCATTGATGAAGCTGATATGGGCGGCACATATAAACAACCTCTGTAGGAACCTTTCAACGTCCATCTTCATGATTAGAAGAATACGATCAATTGTTGGAGAGAGTGCAGCAATACTCACTTACCATGCGCACTTCCAAAGCTCGACCACTTATGACCAAATATTGTGAGGCTCCTCAACTGATGCCTTCAAGGTATTTCTGAAACAGAAAAGAGCTGTGAGAATAATAGCCAACGTAAACAACAGATGCAGCTGCAGAGAAATATTCGAAAGGTATCAGATACTTACCGTTCCTAGCTGCTTCATTCTTGAGTGTCTGTTGTACGTGCACGGACATAAGGAAAAGCTACCAAAGCACTCTGACACCCATGGCTCTGCTACAGGAAGCCGGGATGATATCGCCCCAAGATATCGTCTGGAGAAGACCAAAAGAACGTTTCTGTTCATTGGTACAAAAATGTATAACCACTTACCAACAGAATTAAAATCACTACCACCAAACCGATTCAAGAAGAAAATCAAGAAATACCTGAGTGAAAATGTGTTCTACGTAGATGAGTTTTTAGGGCATAGTTATCATTCTGACCATAATGTATATTGTTCGTGATTGAGTATTGTCTTATACAAATTGTAAGTTTAAATGATTTTTAGAATTTTGTGACCGACCTTGTAAGCTTGTTGTCTTTTCTCTAAAAGTCGTAAGAAAACCGAGTCACTTTCCGTTGAACTGACCGCTGTATCCACTCGAAATTAGTAGGTTGGACCCGCGTATTTCAGAACGAGGCTGGACGAAGCGTCGTTGCTGTCACTGAAAGATTTCAACATAATGAAATCAGTCTCTTTTGCTTTGCCGGTAATGGGTAAATAAATCTGGACCAAAGAAGATCGTTCGTGACACGCCCTTATGCGAAACAGATGAGAGTTTTACCATCCGTTTCAGCTGCATTTCTTTTGCGAATATCAGGAAGGAATATTTCAGATACGTGGCAGGTAAAACCGCGTACACATCTGAGCAGAACAGCCGCTTGAATGTCGAGCAATAAAAAATTGCTGTTGAGGCTACTGTTTCTACTTATTTCTAGATATAGTTGTGAAGACCATCTTGTACGCCGTATAGTCTCTTGTTTTTTTATGAAAGAGGTACTAGCACAACCCAAGTTTTCCATCGTTTACGTTTGTGAGCACTGAACTGACACATCCGTTGGAGCGGCTTCGAACACATGCTCATGCTGTTCGTGCGTCGGAAAGAAAAATTGTCCGTATAAACGCTCCTTCGGTGCGGCGTGCTCATTCGGCTATTTTGCTCAGATGTATACGCGCCTTACGATGTACACAGAAGATAATGGGTCCAAGAACAGATCCCTGCGGCATGTCCCACCCAACTGGTTATTGGATGGAAGATAAAGCATCAGCCACTTTCACACACATACGGAATGTTCTACCAGATTACAGGGTAGACTGCTCCAATTCAGGAGTTTCCCACTATCGCTGAGGCTCTAGAAAAATCCACTGGAATGCCCCAGTCCATAGCTAAAAGAACTTTTTTTTATTTATCTATGCCCCAGTCATACGACTCAGTCCAAGGAGACGAGCTGGTTAGGAGCTTTGTGAGAGTTGAGAGGCCAGGAGTGAAGCCATGGTGTTCTGACAAAGTAAGAAAAGATAAGATGTTGTAGTTATTGTTGTAGTCCGAAGCAGATATGGTGCTTAAGAATCTCTGCCAGAGAGATTTATTGCTTCTCGCCAGCGCAAGAACACGCTTATAAATCGAAGGTCTCACTGGATTAACTTTGATTAGCTTTCTATTCTATGAGTATTTGATGTGAACACTGGCGCAGCTTTGGGGCTGCAGCCCCCCCCCCAAAGATTAATTTCTTCGTTATTTATTTCTTCTTTATTTTTTTGCAACTTTCATTATTCACTGTATCATCAAAAATTTTTCAGTTTAGCCCCCCCCAAAATAAAATCCTGGCTGCGCCACTGGATGTGAAAATAGCTTTAACCGTTTATAGGAAATCATACCAAATAATTAAAACAGAGTTATAGTTTATTACTTAATGTTCAATGTCGGTGAATACATTGATAGTATGAATAAAATTATTTTGAAGCATACTCAGAATAGCATTAATTTGAGTAGAAATGCCTAAAACAAATTAAAGCTTAACAATTAATCGCAAATCGTCACATCGTTCAACAACAATCACTCCATGTCAATTGTATTACAAAATCTGAAATTGTTTACAAACGAGTTGAAAACACGTGGTCTACGCCAATGTTCACCAAAACAAAGCATATTTCAACCCAACCTATAATTCGCTATAGCACTCTATTCAGATGATTCCCTACAAAAAATACACTTCTTTCGAACCATATTGAATTGGAATTATGTTATTTCAAAAACAACTGAACATAAAAACAAGGAATATGTAAAAACACGCTGTAAACAAATCACAAACACACCCACGGAAAGTCAGGAAACAACCCACAGAACATAAAAACCGGTGAGATCAATATGCGATGACAGTTGTTGTTTGTATGTTTGTTTGTTATAATTGTCGCTACCATGGCTACATTGAACTTAACATGGATGCCAAATGTCTCATTCAATCACGTGTTGCAGAAAAGGAGTAGTGTTCTCCCCATTATAAAATCCAATTTACGAAGAACTATCGAAAACCTATTGTTTTAAACATCATTGTCTGCTACGAACAATTGACAATTGAATATATTTGATCGTTTAATGTATAATTATACTAATAGAATAGTATTGCGCATTTAAAAATATATCACAATCTGACTACGTCGAAAATCTGACTGCCTACGACGTGAACCAGTTTTATAAACTGCGTAGCCATAACCTTCCTCAATAAAACTGTTTACATTAACCTTCGCAGTTTGTATTCAGTGTTTGTCAATAGTGAATCAAATTGGTTTTACAGATTGGATCTTTCAAGTCTTATTCCTCATGGTGAGATTGTTGTCAATAATTTGTTACTAAGTAGCATTTAATTTAACGCATACATTTAGGCTTTAAGTAATACAGGCAAGAGGGACCTGAAGGTACAGCTGGATAAAAGGAGGTATTATGAAGCTGTAGAGAGGGAAAGAGTTGCAATAGAAGATAGAAATGACTCAAGAAATCACATGAGATTGATGCAGACACAAAGAAAGGAACAGGACGCTGCTGACCAAGAGCACAATGCTAAGGAGCGAGAAGCCTATCGTGAAAGAGCCTTGGAGCAGGAAGAAACGTTAGCAAGAGAAATGGATGAGCTCAGAAGAAGAGAAATAACTGATATTAGAGAAAGGTAATATTGCAATTCTTTTCACATTAGTTTATAAGAATATATAGAACCCTGTAGGAAATAAAACTATTGCAGGCAAAGGCTTCGAGAAAGTAGTCACGAATTAAAGGAATTGGAAACGAAACTGAAGGGTGCTTATGCAAAGAGGGAATTACGAGCTCAAATGGCTGAAAATGAGGAGAAAAGACGACAAGAAAAGGTATTGAAACATAAATAATATTAATAAACCTATTATAATTAGCTGTACGTTATCATATAAGCACACACAATCTTTATGATGTATCAAAATAAGTTGATGAAATGAACATTCAACTTCAAAACAGTTTTATGTATTATTTTCAGTAGAATCTTTTTATTTGATTTGTATAAAAAATCTGCTATGATCTGTACAATTTATAAATCTGTATTTATTTATTCTTGATTTCTTGATAGTTGAGAACTATGGAAAACAATAAATTCCTGGAGGAGGCAAGAATCAATGAAGCTGAATATGATAAGCACTTAAAACAACATGAAATAAATAAAAAACACCAATATAGAAAGGAGCTTCAAGATCAGATGATATTCAAAGGACAAATGAATAGATGCAAATATGAAGAATTCCTGAAAGAGAAAAAACTCATTGATCAGGTCGTTGAAAGAATACATCGAGAAGATGAGAGGGCCCTCCAGGAAAAATGGCGCAAAATGAAAAAGACAAAGGATGAAATGGAGGCTTTCAAGGAAGCTCAAGAGATATGGAAGAAGAAACAGAGAGATCTAATTGAAGAGGAAAATAAGAAGATTCAAGAATACATGTTTTCCAAACAATCAGATGTTCAAGCAAAGTGAGTATTTATTACCATAA
This sequence comes from Propylea japonica, assembly GCA_013421045.1. Taxonomy (NCBI): domain Eukaryota; kingdom Metazoa; phylum Arthropoda; class Insecta; order Coleoptera; family Coccinellidae; genus Propylea; species Propylea japonica. Next base: position 10,438,088 of record CM024244.1, read on the forward strand.
ATTCTGACAAGGCAAAACCTAAAATGATTTAAAACATAAATGAATACAAAAAATATTTTAAACGAAATACTGTATCAACTTGAAATTTTCTGTGCAATTAGGACAAAGAATATTGAATGAAATACCTAATCATTATTTATTATATTTATTAATTTACAGCGCAATTGAGAAGCAGAAGAAGGAGAATGCTCGAGAGAAAATGGTTGACAGTATTGCCAAACGAATGTATGAAGATAGGGTAAGTTGGTTCCAATAATTTTTTCAAAGTTTTCCACGGTTTGGGGAAAATGTTGTAACAAACGAGTATGCAGCCAATCTGGTAGGTAGGCATTGTCCAAAAGCCTGTAAGATCATGGGTTGTTTCAGAACTGTCTCTCTGAAATCTTGAAATGATATTTTTCCATCTCGGTCGATGTCCATTTTCTTTGTTATCACTTCAATCAGATCCTAGAATTTAGAGATTCTCAATGGAAATGTTTGAACTGAGAAAGTTAGGTTACTAATAAAGTATCTGTGATTTACAAGCCTGCAGTTGAAGAAGTATTTCTGTGCTTCAGATTTTCTAAGTATGTTCTAGATTTGAATAGAAAGATTGAATTTATAAAAGGATAACAGAAAATTATAAATTAAATTATAATTATCTTTTCCTATCACAAAGTAGATCGCGAAAGCTTCACAGTTTTCTTCAAGTTTTCGAGTTTTGATTATAATAAAGGTTTATAGTTTTTAAACCTTAGCAGCTTCTTCTGCGTCATCTTCACCACTTTGACTTATCAAAGATGTTTTTAGTAAGTTGAACATAGTGTCTCTTCCCAGGTGTCCCTCATTCATTGAGTCATAAACCTACAATAAAAATTTCATAACTGGATTCTATGATTTGAAAAAATCCCCACATTGAACACATAGATGATTTTTTCCTCCAATGTTCCCCTCAAAAATAATGATAAAGCTGATATCCAAACTTCCATCGAAACATAAATACTCGGACCACGATCCAGGGCTGAGAAGATCCGATCCATCATAGCACCATCAGTTATGTCAAAAGCATTATGGAGAATATCTCTGAATTGATTTTTATTCACTGCTTTTTGTTTTTCTGGTCCGTGCTTTTGCAATTTGTAATAGATTATCAAAAGACACTCAATTTCGGTTTGGGAGAAGTGAATCTTTTTCTTGGCAAGTAATTCTTTTATTAGGTTGCCCTGTTTCTTCTTGAACCTTGTTTCCTCCATGGAATCCATGGAGGCGTCTAGAGTCTCTCCGAAGGACATATTTGAATTTTTTTTATCAACAAATTAATCAAAATAAGGTACTGAAATGTTCTCAAAATGTAAAAATAATTTCAAATGACATAAATATAAATGATGTCAGGAATTCATTTTTGACTTTCATAAGCTGGGTTTCACAAAACTCCAATCACCCTGATTATTGAAATGTCATCATTTCTGTACAATATTCAGTTCATTTTTGACATAAACCATCGACTTAAAACAAAATCAACGATTTGATTGCCCAATCAAGCTTTGTGAAACCCACGATAAGTTGGTTAATTATGATCAACTGTTTGAAAATCAATTGATTATAAGAGATTTGAGGAATGTGGTAGGAATATACTGAATCAGAAATAACCATATTTTATCATTTTATTCTGTTTCTATGTTGAATTTACATAAGAACTCTGATCTGAAAAGGCTGGATAAGAACCAAAATTCCAATTTTCACTATTTCTACATTTCATTATTAAGAACTGGGGCCTATTGCACCAAATACTTTGCAACTTTTCACTTTGCACTTTTCAAATGAATTACTTTGCACGAAACGCGTTCATAATTGAAAAATGCAATGTGGAAAGTCAAGTGCAAAATGAAAAACACTTCGCAGAAAGTAAATGTTGGGAGAAATCTTGTGCTACATAATTAATTTTCACTTTTGAAATTTGTCAAAATGCAAATTTCAAAGTGAAAAGTTGCAAAGTATTTTGGTGCAATAGGCCCCTGATCTAAAGTAACTATAATATCCCCTCGACAAGTATTACCACTTAATTCATTTAATGGTCAGTAATTATTATCACATTCTCTGTTTTGAAATATCATTTTCATCTACTTGTTTTGATTAGATAAATTTTTCTCCCAATCCAACCATCCTCCTTCATAGTTATGAACATTGCGATAGCCAAATCCTTCTAGTATTTTCTTGACAAGCTCACTTCTACGACCTGAGCGACATGATACGACAATTTCTGTATTGAAATCTGGCTTGTCTTTCCCGACAGCTTCTTTGAATTGTTCATCGCTATACTTTGAAAAGAAGCTTTCCACATGACCAACTGGAATGTTAACGCTTCCAGGTATTACTCCGCTTTCTTTCAGTTCATTAGGCTCTCGTACGTCTATCAAATATATATTTTTATTAGTTGTAGCTGCTTTCATATCTTGAAAAGTGTAAGCTGACGCCATATTTCTGACCGATACTTGGAGAAAATTTAATATTGATAACCTTGTTAGCATTATTCTATGTATTTATTTAAATTCCTCAGTTTGTTTTTATATATTTTGAGGTTAGTGAATTTTTCACGATTTGACGTTGCAGATTTCATTGTGACAGGTGACAGGTATCTGATCAATCTGTGGTTATAAAAATGTATATTATCTATGGTACGTAATCAGGACCGTACTACCTCAATACTGAACTGAACACTGTACTGAAAATAAGAAAGCAGCGCCACGGCCGGCATTCGTAGAACTATTAATATTGACATGGAAGGATTTAGTTGTATTGTTTATGTGATATCTGCTTCATTAAAATTTGGATTTTTCATCAAAATTTGAGAAATCTATTAAACGAGTTTATTACTGTGTATATTATATTTTTATTTTCTGTGAAGACGGTGGGTGTCATCATTTGTTTCAATTTATTTCAACCATAGTGAAAGATTAATTAGGTTGAAAGGCTGATGAGGAAACTAAGAAAAACAATTTTGTTTGTTGAACAGTTGAATTAATTTCATTTTATTATATTCAAAGAGTACTTTTTATCTTCGAAGAGCATTCTTCAGTGGGTTTTCTCCGTTATGAACTGGTATCTGTAAACAAGTTTTGTGTAATCTGTACTTACCTCGATAAAAATAATCGTCATCTACAAAATGCAAGGAGCAAACTTTCTTATTCCTGTGACTGGTTTACCGATTTAATGATTCAGTTGCCAGGCTTTTCGTCGATCCATCAACACTTTGTCACATCACTCCTCGATTTCTCTTCTACCCAAACACGAAATTTATCCCTAGTTTGAGGAAAGGTTTGGGAATTCTTTTTTCTCAGGAAAAATACTGAGGAACTGAACATTAGCGATTTGAATGAATTATACTTAAAATATTATCAAATAAATTATAAATAATGTTAAATATTCACATAAATCACAACACAATATAAAATGAAAGAATCATGTCAATATTAAAGGTTACTCAGATCGTCACCAGAGGGCGTAACGCTTAGTAGATTTGCCTGTAGATACTATAGTCTATAGTGATTATACTGTTATATTACTACATTTATGACCCTTTTAGCACAACTCTCAATTATAGTAAATCTGGAAAGATATAAAGAAAATATTAGGCAGTTTCGCGCTATTGTATCTGTAATGAAGCTTTGTAATTTTCAATTTTCGAGTCTACGATGACCTCGGAAGGGCTTAGTTGGACTCATTATAAATGATGCAATTTTTTCATTTCAACTAATTTTTCTTCAGACTAGACAAAGAGAAAGAGAAGACATCCAGCAAGAATTATTGGAGCAAGAACTTATCGAATCAGATGATTTGCGTGAGCAGAAAGAAGTAGAAAGAAGATTCCGCCAAAAAATTGATATGATGACAGGTCTGAACAGTCAAGTGCAGGAGAAAGAAGAGAAGAAAAAACAGCTAGCCGCAGAAGACGCTCATTATAAAGAAATGGTAATTATAAATTATATTATTAAAGTTCACACTTTCATTTTGGAAAAACGATTATATTTTGAAAGAAATCTGTGGACGTTTATTTAATTGTGAAAAGCATAAGACTGCTTATAAAAAATAATTCTTGAGGAAGGGGGAATCATAAAACAAGGCACTAGGACAGAATTTCTCCTGCCTAGACCATTGCAAAAAATGCCTCTTAGATATTAATTTTGAGACATTAAGAACCCTACTGGGCCTCAGAAAAGCCTGGCTGCTCAGTAAATTAAAATCATTCCTGTATCTGCAGGTTATATTTTATCAATTGTGTTGATTTCTGCTCAATATTCTTTGTGATATTGTTTTTATAGATGCGGAGGAATGCAGATGGAGAGACGAAAATAGAATTTATGTCTTATGAAAAAGGTCGAATAAGAAAGATACAGTTGAGAAAAGATTTGGAGGATCTGATATCAGAAAGACGCAGGAAGCATGCGGAGAATATGGAGTTGGAATTGAAACTACATGAGCAAGAGTTGGAGGAGCTAGCTGAAAGGTTAGTATAACATATAGCTTCCATTTTGAAGTGGAGAATCACTCAATATTGTTTTTTGAAAAAAATCATTGCATTAGAGACTAGAGAGAGAGTTATGCCGGGCAGTTGGACAGAGAGATACTAGACAGATATACGTGCTATGTTTTCGCTATGTTTGGTCCAATGAACTAATAATACGGTTGTCTCTCTCATATCCACTAACACGGGCAGTCCGACGCATTGAGTCAATGCGTCAGGCTGCGCGTAATACATGATGCTAGTACTGCAGATTTCCTTCCGTACTGCTCGATTAAGCCACTCCCAACAATAAGAGAGAGACCAAACTACATTAATCTAGTAGGTCAAACTTTCGATTATACCGCTGTTCAACTGCACGCCAAAATTCTTTTTCTGATGCATTGAATTTCGTATGTTTCCGATGTGAATTTCCAGATCTGTATACATGGAGTGATTTTTGTTAAGTATTCATGGTTTTATGACAGAACGTAACAACAATATATGGAAATATTTGTTGAAGTAATATTCAGTATCTGTTTTTGTAACTGAAGATTTTAAAACTTTCTGTAATTAATTCAAGGGATTTTCAATATCCTATATAATTATAACTATTGTTTGAAACACATTGATGCTCAGAGGTAGATCTGTTGTTATTCACTTCATCATTTTTTTTTGGCGACAATATCCACTATTTATCCATGGAAATAATCATTTTGATGTTTTTCATTTCTTTTCTTGACCTTAGGAACAGAAAGATTGAAGAGGAGAGGATCAGAATGTTGAGAGAACATGCTGAGCATCTGATTGGATACATGCCGAAAGGAATATTGCGAGAAAAAGATCTACCATTACTTGGAGGTGCTCTTTATGAGCAGTATAAACGGAGAACTGTTAATTATCGTTGAATATCCATATTTCAACTAACCAATTTAACCTATTGTGATATTTTTTGCAGTTATTATATCTACACCGCCCAGTATCTTATTTTTCATGGTAAATCACTTGTTAATAAACTATTACTCATGGGTATATGGCATATTGTATTTAAGTTTTTCCGTGACATTGTTTTGCTCTGTTCATTAACAGTCAATCTATAGGATCTGGTGTAATCAATGTGTATGGTTCATCAGGAGTGTATTGTTGAGTAATGAGTATAATCAATAATAATCAGTATTTATTTCGCAGCCATAGTATTCTAACTCGCACAGGCTGCGAATAACTTCAGAGGTGCTTAATTGGTGTAACAACAAACATATTAAATAATGAATAAAAGTCCTGTCAGAGGAGAACCTTACTGTTTTTATTGAAACCCTCTTACTCTGGAAATCAAAGACAAATAATTTTCAAAAACAGTTAATTTAGTCCATGTCCGAAATTAGGTCTGACTTCAATGTTTCAAACGAAGAACATCTATGCAGACGGTCCCGAGAGTTAATTAGTTATGACATCGGTTATCAGGTTACTTTTTGTCTTAATTTTTTTATTATTCATGCTGAGTTCTTGAAACCAAGTGGACTATTTTTATGTGTGGTTCATCTTTTGTTTCATTGTGTATTCGTATCTATTGCTTAATTTGGAAGGATATTCATTAAATTGGGATATGCTGTGGCACACAAGCAAAACAATAGCTCTGACCGTCAGAATCTTATAGTTAAGATTGTTGTCAAGATGAATGAATAAATGAAATAATAGAGGTGAAAGCAAAATAGTTTTATACTATAATGTGAAATTACTACCCCCTTTTCCATTATAGTTTTTCTACTGTTTGATTCGCATTTGCGCATCCGCCAAAATAAATATTTGTCAGTGATCACAAATGTCCCCCACTTTCCATCCTCTTTCGTTCGGAAAACCTGGATGATGGTAAACAAAATACCACAATTTAGGGCCGTATTCATAGTCATCCCTCAAGGTGAGTGTGTCAGATCGCCCTTGAGTAGCTGTAGCCGAAGCCGTTTCATAAATACTGGAGTGCGATTTTTGCTAGCCTCAACTTGAGGGAAGGCGCTAGCACCCATGAAATGAGTATGCTTTATGAAACGGCTACAGCTATTCAAGGACAATTGGACACTCACACTCACCCTCATCTTGAGGGATTACTATGAATACGGCTCTAACACTTACCATGTCTACATTATACTCAAAAGTAATTAGGACTTACTAGGTCTACTTTATGCTCTTAAGTATTAGGTTAATGAGAATATTCAAGAACTGAAAGAAAAGTCCATGAAATATGATTTTAGCAAGAACTAAACATATTCTATAAAAAAAATCACGAACATTCTCTATAATTTAAATTTTCTGTCATAAATTAGATGTTTCAGTTTCCCTGTCTCATATAAAACAATTTAAATTCTGTTAACTTAGATAAATGTACTTTATAATAGTTATACTATTTGAACCAATATTTATTGTAGCTTCATGGAAAAAAGGTGATGGACTTGTTTTAAATCAAACCCATTACCCCTGATATTTTTTACAATTTCTCAATTTCATGTGTTGGTTTTTGAAGGTGAGAAAAAGATCTATCCGGAAAAATTTAATACATAAATGAGAATTTTGCCGTCCAGTTGAGCAGATGTATGTTTGAAAGGTTCAAGTGCTGTAACTGACTGAATCCAGAAGTATGATTGCAATAATGTAGTGTTCTTTCCTTGTTAAGTTTGGAAGTGCCGAAGTGGCAATATGGTAGGGAACCTGCAGTACGCGCATTGAATTAGTTGATGTCTCAGAAGACTGATGACCGTGAAACTTGATTCTAGTACTAGCGATGGCTACATACTGCCTCAATAAAGCCACTCCCAACGATAAGAGAGATACGACACCACATTATTGCAATTAGACAACTGGATTCAGTCAGTTTACATCGTGTGAATCTCTCGAATTTACATCTGTTCAATTGGACGTACGGCATGATTCTCTGGATGCATTGTATATCGTATTTTTCCAAACCTGCATAAGAATGATCGTATTTAAATATGATGAAATATGCGAACGTTTCTGATTGGTAGGATGTTGTCTATCGACGCTGTGCGAGATAGAGGCAACCTTAGGCATTAGTGGGACGTAAAAAATTAACTGAATTAGGCAAAGTCTCTAAACGCTTGATGAACGGTTGGATGCGTTTAGAATGCATGTTTTTTTTAGAGATACCTACCTCAATAATAGAGAGGCAAACGCTTCGACGATTGGTTCAAATGCATTATGCAGACATAGAGAATATGGGAAAGTAAGGTAAGGCGGGGGCTATTTCATACATTGAAACCGCTGCTTCTGATTTCACTACATCGGAAATTTTATATAATCAGTAAAAAAAATCCTTATAATTATTTTCATCGAATTATCAATTATCAAATACGAACTAATAACTTAATTTCTTCATCTTTGCCGACCTATAGGACTAGACAGGGTGCCCCCTTTCCTTGGGTAAGATGGGGGTAAATATTGAATATTTTATTGTCGCTATCCTCACAAAGAGAGCTGGTATGAACTGAATATGGTAGTTCCGATGCCTGCTTGCATTATCGTCATCTGATATCTATACCAATTCCTCGACTTTAGCCTATTAGCGATCGGCTATCACAATCACACTCCCTTCTAAGGGAAACATTCACTCATCCCGGATAGCAAGTATCAGGGGAATTGAGCTCTGAGGTGTTCGGTGATGTTCTTCTTCTCCTGGGTCCTGGGTTGTTCGTCCTTCGTTGCTTGGTCCTGGATTTTCCTGGTAGTCGGTCTTGCGATATTTCCCTCCATGGTTGTTCCTGGTGTCCATCGTGACCTACAAACTTCCTTACCGTTTTTGCAGTACCGAGAAGTACTGCTTTTTGCATTACTTTGTACAGGTTTTCATCCAAACCAAGCTCCTTGAGATTTGACCTGAGGCTCTTAGGAATAATTCTCTCGCTCTGGAATGGTAAGTTCTAGAGTACGGGCTTAGCAAACCTAAGGTACCCGAGCTAAACCTGGCAGTAGGTATAAAATGCAACCCATAATGATGGTGCAACTTAGGAATAGAAATATTGAGTCGCTGCCTGAGGATCGTCAGGGCATGTCTGGAGCTGGACATGACAGCATGCGGGACGTTAGTGGCAGGGTGCTGAGGAGGTGGGCCCCTGTCATTCAAAACACTACAGCTCAACAGGAAGAATCAAGGAGACAAACAACAGCAGTGTCACCCCCTACAGAAAGTGCTGCGCAGGATCTTCAACCAGCGTTCACTCAAGCAGGGCTACCCAGAAGACGCATGAAATGGACACGTTGTATGAACGAAACGATCATGCTCATCTACTATTAAATAGGGATGGCTGATCCGAGGAATTTCATGGATCAGTTCCGACCTGATCCGGTCCAGAGAAATAACTAGTCCAAAGATCAGTTCCAGTCCAGGTTCTAGTCCGGACTCGATAATACCGACAGCACTCTGGTTTGCAGACGATGCGTTTTAATTTTTGCGTAGGTCGGTATTTGTTGATACTTGGTCTTTGATCTCGCCGCTTAGGCATTTCTTCTCTAGTTCATTATTTCTAAAGCTCCAGTTGAGTTGAAAAGATACGTAAATAGGTACCTATACTACACGAAATAACTTCGCGCGCGTGTGGTGTATTCCTAGTTTAAGATCGTTAAGATGTCGAATAAGAGAAGTCCGATATGGCTTTATTTTTCTATTATAGACGATGAAAAAAAAATTTGTTCGTGCGAAATTTGCAAACAAAAACTCTGTTACAAACATTCAGTTTCAAATTTGAAAAAACATTTCAAGCGAAAACATATTTCAGTTTTATGTTTTTTTATTTTGTATGTTGAAGAAATAAATATCTTTATATATGCTTCTTTTATTTTTGCTCTTACATTATGATATTATTCACTACCAAGCTTCCGATATAATACACATAACTTCAAATTCTCTCTTAATTCGAATGAAAATGAAAAATCAATGTTCTTGTTTTGTTTGTGTGAACAGATACTTGAAACTGGCTAGTCTATGTCGCAAGGCGAATACTCCGCGATCCGAAACATAATCCAATGTCCGAATCCGAACAATTAGTCCAGATCACATACACATAGATGTAAAATTTCTATGCTCCAGTTCGTAATCGTAATCAGTTTCTCGTTCTCGGTTCAAAGCAGAGCGGACGCATAATATAAAGCGAACTCGAGTTCGAGATCTGACTGGAGACTGGACTGGTACTCGTACCTGATCAAATAGGAGTAGGGATCAGTTCCACTAGTCCGACCAAGCCGGACCTGTTCCAAAGTATCAGTTCCGCGTACGCTTAGCCATCCCCCTACTATTAAATAACAAACATGGGTCAAGAACTAACTGGATACAGACAACGGTTATTCAATTAATTCAAGCGATGTTTTCCAGACCTACCAGCAACTGAACAGAGGATAGCTGATGAGAATCGCGTAATCATCAGAAACAAACTTATAAGTATCAAAAAACAGGCTGCAGGAAATTAAAAATGCAGTTGTCAATCAATTGAACAACGAGGAAGACCATAATAGAGAAGAACACACAACTTCTGGAAACAGAAAGCACAACCATGTACCTACCAATCCCTCTCATTATTATGACTAGATATCATTTGTGACGTGGTATTATTGTACAAGAAAAGATTCCTTATACAATTGTATTATCTACTGAAGGTATATTGTGCTCAGAGTCCAGGTACTAATGCAGTTCATTACTACATTTTCAATGCTTTTTTCATTTGTGTTTCTAATATTTGTACAATTAGGAAGAATCATCAATCAAACGGGGTTCGGTGAGAATCGTCTTGGTTTCTATCCAACATCTATAGCCTTCGTCTTTGTATACTATTATGAAGAAGAAAATGAATTAATTAATTCATTATCATTGAAGTAATCATTGTGTTTGTTACTTATCTGTTGCACTGTAGCTTGGTATGTATATAACACATATGGAAAACAACTTACCTTTGTGATCAATTTAAAACTGTGAGAAGATAATAAAGGTAATTCATTATTTATCATTAAAGTAATCATTGTGTTCGGTACTTATCTGTTGCACTGTAGCTTGGTATGTATATAACTAATATAACACATATGAAAAACAACTTACCTTTGAGATCCACTTAAAACTATACTTATGTTTTATTGCGGATAGGAAAATTACACTCCTAATTATTAAAGAAAGGCCAATTCGCGAGTTAAAACGGGATCTCAAGATAGAGAGATTAGGAATCTAGCTTATCGGCTTCCCCGATATTATTCGTCAAGTACGTGCTGCTACCTGGCGGGAATTTTTCACATGAACTCCCCCTCCTTCTGCTCGTAGCTATTCGTTATGGGACGCGCTTTGCGTCGTCACGTGAATGTGAGGGCAAAGTGTAGAAATGTTGTTCTGTCGGCTGTCAGTTGAAACCGGCAGAATGGCCCAATTCAATGGAAAATCATTCTCTAGAAAGTATCAAAACAACAGTTTACCTTGCCGGATTCACCTTTGGTTTCTTGTGAATGGTAAGACGTGATAAAAAAGCCCAGGAGTGGACCTGCAAAGGTGTGTAACCAATGAGATGAATCTGGAGGCGGCCAATGGCGAACAGGCTATAATGTTTATTGTCGTGGCCAAGATAGGTAATTCCTGCGAGTCTATTGCCAGCTGGGGGTGTGTATGTGTAACGCGGATCAGGTTGACCTCACATGTCGTTACTTTTCAAGTTTTCAATCAATTACCGATAAAATAATCTGTTCTTTAGTGTCACTGCATGCTTTGCATTACCTAACACTATTCAAATATTCATGTTCGTTTGTGTTGTTTGGTGTCTGTGAACTTGTATTTGTGCTTGATGGGAGTCGAAATTTCGGAAAATTTTAGCTATGTATTCGACGGCTTCCAGAAGTACAAGGGGGCGCAGAAAACAGGCCAAACCACAACGAAAAGGTAAACAAAAAAACATTAACGTGTAGGCTAGCAAATAAAACCGAGTCATCAATCACTGTGACAACTAGTCATTGATGATTTTAACTCTCGTCAAGTACCTACCTCGAAAGATTGCATATTATCATCCTATCTAGTGGTATTCGAATAACGGCGAACATGTGCTCGTATATACACCCCTTATTTGGCATGTTGGTAGGGGAGTTTTGTTTACTTTCAAGTCGGGGCGTTTAACGCGTTAACGTTTTCCTCTGGTATTTATTGGAAATAGGTATCCATTTCTCATGTGTTTTTATCCTGTGTTTCGAATATTTAATTCACATATGAGAGCGCACAGTGGCGGTGCTATCACTATTTTTGGGTGGTGCGAGATCAGGAAGTGGCGCCCCCTAACACTATAAAACCGAATTTTTACTGTCATAAATTTCAAATCATTGAAATTGAAAAGTTCTTCTGACCAATTTGTGCGAGTTATGGATAATAGGCTCTATTTTTATGGCGTTTCCAAGTTGAACGTTTTATATTGTTAGACTTCAATAAAAGGTGGTAGTATCATCTTTCAAAAAACAATTTTTTCACATCTGTATTACCTTTATATCCAAAGAAATCGATATTATTGGGAAGGGTCAACGGAAATAAAAAAGTAAATTTAAAATGGGGGCTACTCCAAAACTAAGGCGGTGTGAACTTTCAAATTCGGGTGTTTTTGTCGATAAAATTAGGTATATTTGATGCTCTTAAATTATCGCTAAGTCATGACCAAACACACTGTATATTGCTTCCAGATCAGTAGGTCTTTTCATCCACTGCTTCATATTCAAATACCGTCTTTTTTTTCGGAATCGGACTTCCTTAAAAAAGGATTAATTCCGGCCTCAGAAGCTATTTCTTTAGCTGTAATAAAGCTGAGGGAAATACGATACTATTCCACGAATTCCGAACAATTTTTCAGTAATCGCGATACATTTGACAGGTCCATAGTTTCAGACTGCATCCGCGCTTTACTCACAATATTCACTTGAAACAAATTCATGTCTGCCCCATATTTATAATACAGGTTTGGAAATTCACATCTGAAATATACGACATACAATGCATCAGACAGAGAATTTTTCCCTCCAGTTGCACAGATGAATAATCTAGACAATCATTGCTGTAACACACTGAATTCAGTTGTCTTGCTTCATTATTCTAGTCTCGTCTCTCTCTTATCGTTCAGGGGAGCGTAATTCTTAGTATGGTAGGCAACAGTAAATACTGAATCGAGTATTACGGGCAGCCTGACAAATTAAAAATTCTATACGTGCAGTGCGGGTTCCCTACCATACTGCGATTAAGAGAGAGACAAGACTTGATTTTTGCAGTGAGACAGTTGAATTCATTCAGTTATCGCACTTGATTATCTCGCCTATTCATCTGTGCAACTGGAGGGAAAAATTCTCTGTCTGATGCATTGTATATCGTATGTGTTCGATGTGAATTTCCAAATCGGTATATCGTTTTTGGGGCCCCTCTCCTGATGGCGCCCGGTGCGACGATTTTGGCGCCCCCCTCGAGACGGCGCCCGGTGCGGTCGCACCGCTCGCACCGCCCTAGAACCGCCCCTGAGAGCGCATTTTTTCAGGAATTGGTTGGTTTTTTGTCATAATGCGATGACTTGTGAAAGCATTTAAGCAAGTTTTTATTCTACCCACAGAAAACAATTACTTTTTTATGGAAAATTGTTCAGTTAGTGAGGATTTAGTCTGCATACTCTATTCATCTCCAAATTAGTATAGTTTGTCGATGTATTTATTCCAGAATTATTGTGGTGATGGTAATAATGTATTTTGACAATGGGAGTGATTGGCAGAGGTGTAGCCATTTCTTACATATTGCAAATTAGACTATTCTCTTCACAGTGGATGGGAAGTTTCGAAAAAGCGGTAAACTTTTATCTAGGACCTATTGCACTTTTGACTTTTCAAATGAATTGCATTGCACGAAACGCATTCATAATTGAAAAGTGCAATGTGAAAAGTCAAGTGCAAAGTGAGAATAACTTAGCAGAAATTAAATATTGGGAGAAATGTTCTGCAATATAATTAATTTTCACTTTTGAAAATTGTGAGAATGCAAAGTGCAAAGTAAAAAGTTGCAAAGTATTTTGGTGCAATAAGCCCCTTGGGCCTTGACTGAAATTTGCACATGTATGAAGTATTCAGGAAGATGAGGATATTCCACAACTCTGATGAGAAATATCATCGGAAATATCTTGAAGCATTTACTTGTGATTTTGCTGAATCACCTTTATATTTTGGATTACCTAATATTTCATCTGAAGGTTTTTTCATCTGCGTAAGCGGGTAGGTATGTTGGTTTTTGTACTTTTCATTGTTTCACAGTCGTGAAGATTATAATTATAAATAAAAAATAAAGAAAACGATACAAAATATACTATAATTAAATAACAAAAAAATTCATTTCTCTCCAGGAATGAATTTGGCACTTCAGATTCATCTCCATGAACCTGAAGTGCCAAATTTCAAATTCAATATTTTTTGCTATATGATTGCAGATAATAGCATATGAACTCATCTTAAGTATCGATTCTGATGGAGGAAATAAGTTTGTGTTTCAGGTGATATTGTTTATTAATTCTCTTCAACAATTTCGATATTCATGAATAGATAATATGGTTCATTTCTAAAATTCTCTTCGTTGAAATCCTTGAAAACTATTTCAACAAAAATCGTCTCTTATCAATGTTTGTTTTTTTTTTTCATAGAAGAAAATTTGGAACTGAAATGTATTGACATAAATAATCGATTTAAAAATATCCCTGTTTCTATGTGAGCCGATATTAACTCAAGAAACTACCCTTCTATAAATGAACTACGATCAGTTAAGATAACTGTCGGCATTTCTGTTTTGAATGTAATACGTACTAATTACAATTATTGTATATGAACTATTTATTTGATGAACAAATCGATTTGAACGCTTCACGGATATACATGACAACCCTTTTCTGATGCGAATCCTTGACAGGGACATATCGGGAGCAGTACCAAGACAAGAAAATAATTCTCAGGAAGGAAAGGGTCTTAAAACACTTCTATTTGTGGAACCTTTATTGCATCATCTTGGTTACATGTTTCGGCGATTCCGCCATTATCAAACCAATGATTCTGAAAGTTCACAGTTTAAGTAGAAACAACATAACATGTCTGATGAATGTGAACTCTTGTTAAGTTAAAAGATATAAGTAATATAATTATAATGTACGATGGTAGAGATTTGATGTTTAGTGTGATAAAAATTTTTTTTTGTTTATAAACTTACGATTATTCGGTTCCAAAGTCATATGGTAAAAACATTATCTCAAGTCAAAAGGTTTTTAAAATTAAAAAATGTAGAGGACAGAAACACAAGCCACATTAAAATGAATAAATAAATAAATAGGGATAAAATTGGGAATTTAAAAAACATTGTATATCTAAAATGACAAACAACAGAAATTGACGATAACAAGTGACCGACAAACCGACGCATATGGGGACACCTTTATCCTTTCAGACGAAGGTAGGCTCGAATTAGAGGTATTACCGAGATGCAGTGGCGTACGAAGAGTAATTAAAATAGCAGTTTGTATGTATCCTTAACACTGTCAGTCAGCATGGTATTAAGTGTTTACATTCTGCGCTGCTGTGGTGTTTGAAAATTTCTATCTTCTAAGATTTCTTGTTTGTGGTTAAATTCACAGTGGTGGATCAGTCAGTTTCGCGTTGGTGTCAATGTCAAACTTATGGTTTTCTTCTCTCAAGTGGCAGCCAAATATCGATTTATCATTCGATGGATTTTTAGCGCTGACCAGATGTTCCTTCGTCCTCGTTCTTACGGATCTGCCACTTCTCCCCACATATACTACATTACAATTGGGTTCGCCACATTCCAATCTGTACACGCCCGGTTTATCCAAGGTCTCAATGCGGCTTTTGTTTTTGATCAGGAACTGTTGCAACCTATTCTGGGACTTGAACGCTACTCTGGAATTTTCTATCTTCCCGATAACATTTGCTATTTTATATGAAATGCTGCCGTAAAAGGGAATGCAGCAATATTTCAGGTCTATGTCGGTATTTTCCTGTGCAGTTGACGAAGTTGGTGTATCTGTGTGCTGTCTCCTCTTTTTCTCAATAAGTTGGTCGATGATACCATCGAATGATAAATCGATATTTGGCTGCCACTTGAGAGAAGAAAACCATAAGTTTGACATTGACACCAACGCGAAACTGATCCACCACTGTGAATTTAACCACAAACAAGAAATCTTAGAAGAAATAGAAATTTTCAAACACCACAGCAGCGCAGAATGTAAAACACTTAATACCATGCTGACTGACAGTGTTAAGGATACATACAAACTGCTATTTTAATTACTCTTCGTAATGCATATTATAGCTAAGATGCAGTTATGATGCATTTTCGGTACATATTTTTTTTCCTGCGTTCCGAAATTCGATGAAAGAGATGATATCACGCAAAAAATACGAACAAATTTCTCAAAATATAAGGTCTTTTGAGTACCTACCTAATGATACTAATAATTGTGACTTCTGTCAGATTTGCTTTGAGCGAGAACGAAATTAGCTCCGAAGTATGGGATTGATATTGATCGATTTTAATCGATTAATTGTCAGTTTACATTATTTATGATTTCATGGCGAATGTACGCGTTGAATCTCTGTTTACTTGAAACTCAACTCAAGGTTTGGTCTTAACTGGAAGTATCCAGATAATGAGTAAAATACGCCAAATGAACTCCACTTTGCTTTTGCCTTCAAGAAAAGTTTGAAAGGATATTGAAAGGAAATCTAGGTTTCGAAGATTTGTGTCTTATCGAGAGTTTTATTAATGGAACGGCAACGTTTTTATGTTGCATTTAGTCAGGTCTCTATTAAAGAAAAGTCGAACTTTCTGACCTTTTTTCATACACTGTCCGTAAATACAGAAAACCTGCATGACCATTGGTGTATTGGGAATTCATATGTTGTCTCACAAAACGGATGATATGATTATGATTTCATCGATTCTGTGAAATCAGTTGAGGGAATTATGAAGAAGATACGACATGATCGAAATTCGACTACTCAGTGAAAAATTGATATTAATTACGGGTGAATATAGGCCGACGAAGAATAATCGTAAATAGTCCAATATTTCATCCAATCCGGTTAACCCTAATTTTTCATCTAAATTCAACATTAGAGCACGACCGGCATTGACAATTTGTGCAAGTCAGAGGAGAAAACAGTACGACTCTTTTGCAACCAAATTTAGCACTCCACTTTTTGCAGTTGCAAAAATTGTGTGGAGCAGTTCTGCAGTTCTTCCAGTGCATTAGGAAGTGAAGTTTGAACTGGTTCTGATATATTGTTGACCAACTTCCAACCCCAGTCTGTAGGGTCTGATAACCAAGCTACACTTGATTTTGGAAATATACCAGAAATATGTTGGTTGAACAGCAACTGAGGTTGGAGAAAACAAGCTAATTCAACCTGTTTTTCACTTTTAGTTTTCTTAACGAATAATCCTAAATAGTTGCGTATTTCCGCCCCTTTATCCAGTTAACCCTAATTTTTCATCTAAATCTTCCTCAAACCCAAATTTCATCAATTCAAATCCCCAGCATTATCCCATAAAGCACAAAACCAACACAACTGCAGGTCTATCGACGTTGATTGCTCGAATAAAAGCGGGGTGGCTAGAGGGTGGCCCCACACCCCCGACCAACCTGGTCAACCTGGCGTAATATGAACGCTGATTGTGCTTCGGTGAGTTCATCCGATTTCATGAAAGAGAGCTGTGCATGCCATTTGATGAAGGCTCTTTATCTCTGGACCCCAGAATATGCCTGTCCAACAACAGATTCACTAACGAAAGTAAAACATGGGGAGAATGTACCTTACTTGAATAAAATACAGATTCGAATCGGTTCACGGTTGGTGGACTTGTATGAAGATTATGTCGCATGTCAGATTGAGGGATGGGAACACTAAATGGGTTATCAATGTGTGTGGAAGTAATTGTATTGTTCTGAGTGTTATTTCTTGTAGAGATAGCGATCAGATGAAAACCAGAGGTTTTGAGGGTAGTGATACTGCGCATGTGCGTAGAAACATAAATGATATCATTTAAGAAATAAAACCAAGAGAGAATAATAAGTAATATAATTATCAACTCAGTGCCAAAAACTTAAAAAAAAAATTTAATCTCTTGTACCTAATAATCAGAGCTAGAGGAGGTCACAAACATTTTCATGAAAAAAATCGTATTCAGTGTTTGATTTATTTTTCTTCGGACCATGATCTTTTCATTTCTGATTCAGATATTTTATAATTCTCTTCGAAACATCATCTAAGAAATGTAAGTATTTGAACAGTAATGTCATGTGGCCATTCTCTGCTTTGCAGAATGAAATGTCAGATGTCAGAAAAATTTTCTATTCAAAAATGTATTTGAACATGTCACAAACCATACACATTTAATCCATACATTTGTAACACCTGCAATTTGCTAGGGTCGGTGTGTGTTTAATTACAATAATATTCGAGACATTCATGATGCCCTTTCTCATGAATGAGAGAATATTACACAAAAGAATATTCGAAGGCTCATAACGAGCACACGAAGGCACACGTCATAACGTCACTTCAATTTTCAATTCATCATGAAATCAAGAGGAACGCCGACTCAGAATTATGGTTTCATCAGCCAATAATTGTCAAAATCACCGTGATGCTCATTCTGATGAAGGAGAGAATATTCCACGAGAGAATATTCCAAGGCTCATCACGAGGATGCGAAGATGTTCAAAAGCCGTTGTGACAAAGCCAGAGGAGGTCACAAGTCATACTGAAGCTAAAATTTTTAATTCATCATGGATACAACAGGACTGCCGAGTCAGAACTATAGTTTCTTCGGCCAAAATTTTCTGAATCTCCGTGACGCTCTTCCTCATGAATGAGAGAATATTCCACAAGAGAATATTCAAAGGCTTATCACGAGGATGCGAAGACGTTCGGAAGCCGTTGTAATCAGAGCTAGAGGAGGTCACACGTCATACTTTCACTTAAATTTTTAATTCATCATGGAACCAACAAGAATGCCCAGTCAGAACTATAGTTTCATCAGCCAATAATTTTCAAAATCGCCGTGATGCTCTTCCTACTGAAGGAGAGAATATTCCACAAGAGAATATTCGAAGGCTCATCACGAGGACGCGAAGACATTCGAAAACCGTTGTGACAGAGCCAGAGGAGGTCACAAGTCATACTAACGCTAAAAATGTTCAATTCATCATGGAACCAACAGGACTGCCGAATCAGAATTATAGTTTTTTCGGCTCATGAAGGAGAGAATATTCAAAGACTCATCACGAGGATGCGAAGACGTTTGGAACAAGACCGTAGCTAGAAAAAAATTCGGGGGGGGGGGGTCCGTCCAAGGCCGTAGCTAGGAAAAAAATTCGGGAGGAGAGGGGATGTCCGTTTCTGAAAAAATTTATTTGAAGAATTTTCGGTGAAATGATTATCTGGTATTTCTGAAAAAATTTCGGGGGGTGAAGGGTCCGGACCCCATCGGACCCCCCCCCTGGCTACGGCCTTGGTTTGGAAGCTGTAGCAATCAGAGCTAGAGGAGGTCACAAGTCATTATTTTCATATAAAAATTGAATTCAAAGTTTCGTTGACTTGTCTTTTGACAGTGATCTTTTCACAACTATTCTATAGATTCATGATTCCCTTGAAAATATAATCCAAAAAATCTAATTAATGTATTAAAACGGTAATATCATGTTGCCATTTTTCTGCTTGCCAGTATATACCTATAATAAAGTCAGAAAAATTTCAATGTGAAGGCCCGAGAGTTCGATTATGAGTTTTTATTCAAAAAGTTATTCAAACATGCCACAAAATATACACATTTAATCCCCGCGAAAAAATTGCAATGCCCAAAATTTAGGGCGATAAATTAGGCCGAAGGTGTTTCCACATCCCGTTGACTTTTTATCGGCGGAATTAGTAATGGCATACATTTGTAACACCTGCAATTTGCCAGGGTCGAAAAGCAATTAGTGTTTTTGCGTATCTCACGTTCGGTGTGTTTAATTACGTGTGCGATGCCAACCGGAGCAAACTCATCGCTGATTTATTATGAACGGGTCAGCTGCCGACCGGCGGCTTGCGGTAAAAACGCCCGACGGGGATTTAAAATCATCTTTTCGCAATTATTGTCGAACAGTCGGAATTTCGTACGTCTGTCCGATCCCGTCATTCCCGGTTATGTCTTTTTCCAGTCCGGTATGATTCGAGAATGGGAGAGGAAGGTCGTTATATAGCCGTTATAATAATCAATCACTTTTTGAAATGAAACTTCTTCACGCTACATCGATATGGGGTTGAAATGTAAATTGATGAAATAATAATAATATGTAAGAGTAGTATCGCCTGAACTAATATTGATAAACGATCATTACAGGCTAACTTACTTACGGTATTGGGACCGCACAAAACTAACAAACATTACCTTTGCTCATAACAGGCCGGTCATGATTCTAGTCAAGAAGAGGCAGAAGAGAACAATCCTTATAGACCCAGCCATCCCAAACAACAACAATGCCCGAGAAAATATCGAAATCAAAAGGCAGTGGAAAATGTCCAGCACCAGAACCATTCCTCATCTCATATCGACTACATGAGTCACAAGAGTCCAACCTATTCGAGAATGGGAGAGGAAGGTCGTTATACAGGGTGTGCCAGATCGTAACCAAGAAATTTTAACCACGTATTCTACATCAAAAATAAGTCATATAAACATACATAAGTCGAGAAATGTTTCCTCTCCGAGATACGGGGAGTTGAAATTATATAGAAAAAAAAAATATTTTTTATTAATAACTTTCACACTGCTTGAAATATTTTTATGAAATTTGAGACATAGGTTATGAGCGTCAAGGAGCACTTTTTTCATAATATCGTTTCTTTTTTATTCTACCACTGGCGTCCGTTCTGCAGCGAGACTGAATATTTTCAGATAAAAAATTATACCTACGCCACTGGTTTTTCCGACAATAAAAATTACTGTTTAAATCCTTATTAAATTTGGTGCAAATTCGGTCTATTGACTTTTTGCTGTATGAGGCACCGTTTCCGATTAAAAAAATAAAACACATTCTCATGCATGAAGTAATCGTCAAAATTTGATACGGTAGGTATAGTCCGTTCACGAAAGGTTGAGCACATAGTAGGCGTTTCTTTATTTATCTGAAGTTGGCAGTATTTGCTGACATAACGTAAATTAAAGTCAACGTTGCCGAATGTATCCGGCCTCGTCCGACGAGCTTGCGAGTTATCAGACAACTCTATGCATAATGACAACATTGCGTATCAATCTGACAAGAAAATGAAGAACATAACCTAAAATTTTAATATACACAGTGGAATATGCCAAATTTTCATGGCCAACCGACGGCTCAACCTTTCGTGAATGGACTATACATAATAATAATTGGACTATTGTATTGAAACGAGTAATTGGAAACCAAAACTGTCATTCAAATTTTTTTAATCAAATTATTCTACCTCAAAAATAGGAGTTGGGTGTGTGTTGAATTTATCTAATCTTAGGAAATTGCTACAAAACCGTAAGATTTTTGTTGCGCTATCGAATTTTGGCGATTTCTTCATGCATGAGAATGTGTTTTATTCCTTACATTGTTATGGGATTCAAATCAAATAGTGGTAATGAAATTGTTTGACTACTACTCATATATCAATTATAATATTGATAGTATCAGCCTGAACCAGCATTGGTAAACGATCATTACAGGCTATACTGGGACCGAACATAATTCTAGTCAAAAAGAGTGACAAGAAAGCAATCTTTATAGAAAAAACTATGTCAAACAACAACAATTGACTGCTGAAAAAGTACCGAGATATCGGGATCTAGAACTTCAGATCAAAAGGCTTTAGAGAATGCACACATGTACAGTAACATAACCATTCCTATTTTCAAATCAACCACAGGCCTTATTCCTAAGAGTCCAAAATCAACCTCAAGGAGCTTAATTTGGATGAAAACCTTTACAAAGTAATGCAAAAAGCAGTAATTCTCGGTACTGTTAAAACGTTAAAAAAAGTTTTAGAACACGATGAGCGCCACGAGCAACCATGGAGGAAAACGTTGCAAGACCGACTACCAGAACATCAATCAGGGAATCCAGGAGCAAATAACCAAGGAAAAATGACCACGGATCCAGGAGTAGAAGAACACTGCACAGAGCTCAATCTCCCTGATACTTGCTTTCTAGGATGAGTGAATATTCCCTGAATCAGGTAGTGTGATAGTCCTTCTACTCTAATAGGCTGAAGTCGATAATAATAATTACATAACATAAACCCAATGGGTCATGTGCAGATAAGAAACCTTAGAAAGTACCTTGTTGTCAAGTTATACACTTCCGACTTGTGTAAGACACTGTACGGCGAGTACCCTCTTGAAAATACCACCGAGACATCTGGGGATAGAATTCAAAGATGGAGGGAAAAAACCTGCATGAAGACATCTGAATGAGGTCGTCCTGGAACATGTATAGTCTACATTCATTCCTGCGCCTATCTATTTGTAGACTTCTGGAAGATTGATCCTCTAAACAGAAGGGTTCCCCCTTGCTATTGGAGATCAAGTGGTGCAAATAGATAACTAAGAAACATAGCATGAAGGATTAATGGCAGATGGATGCCAATTAGCAGAGACAATCAAATACATATTTTACAGGAGGCTGCCAAATATTTTCTGGAAATGAATATAAAAGTCGGCATGATGTAGTATCGAAAATACTTCATCTTGATTTATCCATCCAAATGAAGGTCCTGCAATCTGAAACAACTTCATACTGTAATCATCAGCTTGCGCAAATTCAATTTATGAACAAAAGTTCTGAATTTCAGAATCTTGTAACTAAAACAAAAGTTTAAAACACAGTTTGTGTACCTGAATTCAAATATATCCCAAATTTCATTTGATACGTGTATTACGTAAAATGAGAAGCTCATAGTTAAGCTTCCAAATTTCAATTTTTTCAAAAATTCATTCGAACCATTAACACAGTCTTATAACCCCAAAACTTCAGTTTATTTTCAGATGTCATACTTCATAAGATATTATTGAAACATGTTAATTCAATTAACTCAAAACTGCTTGACGGTAATTTCTTCATAAAGTAATGGAGGTAAATAATTTTGACATCAGTAAGAGAATTCCAAAATAACATATCATAAATATCAAATGTTAATCCTCCACCTAAAGTATCTGATATTATAGAAAGACATTTTCACAGAGTGTCCCAACTTTAGTGTGATAAATCATCAATAATCTAATGGACTTCCCAGACGATCCAAGATAGCCAAGGTGACGAAACTCGATTTTCTTTCATCTTTTCTAAACGTGAAGTTTATTATGTCGCTTTATTAGTTGAGGTAGCTACAATAAATTAGCTCTCCAAGATCCAACTTTATTGCCGTCGCCAGAAAGACGATATGTTGTTCAGATGATAATCGCTCCCTCGAAAGGGTATTTGTATCTATCCAGGGTGATTTATTGGTTCTTGAAAAAGGACATTTGGAAAATTGAAGTTTGCTGGAAATTTTGGATGGTTCAAATCAAGAAACATGAACATTAGTGACGTTTTCTTGAATTGGATTTCACCGGTTGCCTTCGAATATGAATTGCGCTTCAACAGGAGGTGGTATATATTACAATGAATCTAAGCGTTTAACATAACATTTCACAGGTTTCATTATAATTAACACACCGAATTTGATATTTGGGATAAAATATATCAGCTTAAATTTATGGGAGATGACGATCCGCTATAATGAGTCTGCAGACAGTGCCTTGCATATCTTAAGTGCAAAAATGTATTCAAATACTTCAAATAAAAGAAAATAAGATTCTGTTCGTTTTTCTTCTTAGTAAGTTACTATTTATTTATTGTTACTCATTGTGTTAATGAAATACTAGGTATATATTATTTTGTTGATACAATAATAAACAAGTTCAAGACATCTAAAATAGTTTTATTCGATACATTTTATCATTCAATCCACAAATAATAAACTTTTAATTCAAGTATAGTGAGATATTCCTAACAACAGCATCATATTTAATCAAATTTTGACATTTTTGATATGTTTGTTGATTTGAATCAAAATTAAGCATTCAATAAAAATGTATAGTTATTCAATAATAAGAAGGTTTAAGGCATAACATAGCCATAAACGAGGACGAGATTAGCTCTGAGGTATGAGTTCAATATTGGTTGATTTCAATTGATTAATATTATTCTCTGCTTTCACTATATTTGTTATTCAATAATATATTTAATTCACCTGAATATTATAGTTAATTGATAGAAAAAATGTTTGGTTTATTTTAATTGTATTCTTTCATTGACATTAATTATAGCTTTTTTTGGACCAAATATAGCATTTTATTGATTTTTTAACTGTTTGAATAAAATCAATAAGTCCTTTAATTGAATCAAAAATAGGCGGCATTGGCATAGGAGGAACAAGATAAGCATTGAATTAAATATAGTAACCATTCAGGAATAGAAAACACAGTATATCATTAATTCAATGCTTATACCATTGTTTCTACTAACAGTGTTTTTTGTGTGTGAGCCAGATCTGATGTGATAAACCCTTTCGGTTGTAGAGTAGCTTCATTCCAACATCGAATGGATTTCAAGTAATTACAGCTTTCAAACTTCTTCGTATCCTCATGATGAGGCTTTGAATATTCTCTTGTGGAATATTCTCTCCTTCACGAGGAAGAGCGTCACGGAGATTTTGAAAATTATTGGCTGATAAAAATTTAGTTCTGACTTGGCATTCCTGTTGGTTCCATGATGAATTAAAAATTTAAGTGACAGTATGACGGGTGACCTCCTCTAGCTCTGATTACAACAGCTTTCGAACGCCTTCGAATGCTCGTTATAAGCCTTCGAATATTCTTTCGTGGAATATTTTCCCATTCATGAGGAAGGGCTTCACGAATGTCTCGAATATTATTATAATTATTATTGTAATTGAACACACCGAGCGTGAGGTACGCATAGTACTCATAGTCGATGCTCCGTCAGATCTCGTACTCAAGAAGATCTTAGGCTCGTATTCATAGTTCGCCCTTGAGGGTGAGTAAGAGTTTGTATCGCCCAAGGCTTGAGTTGAGATCACCTTTATGACTAGTATTCATAAGAGCGATACAAATTCTCACTAACACTAAAGGGCGAACTATGAATACGAGCCTAAGATCTTCTTGAGTACGAGATCTGACGGAGCATCGACTATGAGTACGGGCATAATTGCTTTTCGACCCTGCAAATTGCAGGTGTTACAAATGTATGCCATTACTAATTCCGCCGATAAAAAGTCAACGGGATGTGGAAACACCTTCGGCCTAATTTATCGTCCTAAATTTTGGGCATTGCAACTTTTTCGCTGGAATTAAATGTGTATATTTTGTGGGCTTTTTGAATTGAAAATTTTCTCACTTCATTGAATATTTTTCCACGCTTTACCCTTCACGGAGCTCTCGAATATTATTGGATAATGAAGTTATAGTTCAAACTTGGCTTTTCTGGTGGTCACATATAATCCGTTCACGAAAGGTTGAGCCGTCGGTTGGCCATGAAAATTTGGCATATTCCACTGTGTATATTAAAATTTCAATGTTGTCAATATTGCATAGAGTTCTCTGATAACTCGCAAGCTCGTCGGACGAGGCCAGGTACATTCGGCAACGTTGATGTCATTTTACGTTATGACAGCAAATACTGACAACTTCAGATAAATAAACAAACGCCTACTATGCGCTCAAACTTTCGTGAACGGACTATAGATGTAACTGAAAGTTTTATGTCAGTATGACGTGTGACATCTCCTAGCTTTTGATTATTACGAATATTCTCTTGTGTGATATCGCTAATTCAAGACAAGAGCTTTCAGAGCTCTTGAGTATTATTGGGCCTTTTCTATTGCACTCATTGATGTTCGATAAGAGTCAAGTCGGAATATCGAAAGATATTCCGCAAGGTAGTTTTTTCGACATCCGTTTGTTCAATGAGGAATATTTTATTATTATTATTATTATTATTATTATTAATAAACAAACAAGAGTTGAGGTTGAGGAAACCTATAAACTCAATAGTACAATAAAAAAAAAGCATATACATGGCAAGAAAAACACAATTGAAATGTAGCTCATGAAGTATGTAAAAACAAAACAAAACGGAAATTATCTCAATAAAAAAGTGATGGCTGCTGCTCAGACTTCCATCTGTCGTAACCCCTCTTGAATGCACCGACAGACCGGGACTGGACAACGGAGTCGGGAAGAGAGTTCCAGGTGTTGAAGATTCTGTTGGGAAGGAAATTTTGACGCTGATTAGTTTTAAAATTCTCTCGTCTCAACTTGAATCTGTGTCCTCGTAGATTGTTGGTATTGAGGGTAAACATGTCGCGGAATCTGTCCCCCAGCAAACCATGCATAGCTCGGAACGAGAAAATCAGGTCCCCGCGAATACGTCTGTCTCCGAAAGTAGTGAGCCCCATGGATGCAAGTCGCTGCTCATATGTGGGTCTAACAGGTCCACAGCCAATCCTAGTAGCCCACCGCTGAGTTTTTTCGAGCACACTCTCCTCTCCTCTCGTGGTACACCACCAGACAGGACCTCCGTACTCGAGCGTGGGCCGAATATAAAACTTGAAGATGGTCCCAAATGTTCGATCATCACAACCCCTGAACGCTCTGTAAAATGAATAAGTCAGCTGTTTGGCTTTGGATGAAATGTGGTCGATGTGGCTTCGCCAGCTGAGATCTTCAGAGACAGTTATTCCAAGGTCGCACTGCCGGGAAACAGGAAACAGACGCCGACCACCGATGTTGTACTGTTTACGAGGGTTGTTTCTTCCTATGTGGAGAACCGAGCACTTCTCTATATTTAAAGGAAGCAACCAGTCGTCGCACCAGGCACTCAGTCTGTCCAGATCATCCTGAAGCGTGGAATGATGTGTTGTGGGACAGTTGTAAAGCTTTACGTCGTCGGCGAAAAGGGAAACAGAAGATCTGAATAGAGGCGGTAAGTCGGATGTGTACAGAAGAAATAAAAGAGGACCCAAAACAGATCCCTGCGGTACACCAGAGAGTACGGGCCAAGACGAAGAAGAAAACTCACAACCAACCCTCACCCGATACGAGCGGCCAGATAGAAAGGCTCTGATCCACTGCAGCAAATTCCCTCGGATGCCCAGGTGTTCGAGCTTAATTAACAGACGGCCAAGAGGGACCCTGTCAAACGCTTTGGAGAAGTCCAGATAAATCACATCCGTAGGTTCACCGCTGTCCCAAGCTCTAGTCCAGTCGGAAAGACAGGAAAGAAGGTTGGTGGCAGTTGATCGCCCCGGAACAAATCCGTGCTGCTCATCAGGTATTAGTTTGTTGGAGAGGGAAAAGTCGAGAAGCTGTTCACAGATTATTCTCTCCAACACTTTCGAAGCAGTAGATAAGAGACATATGGGGCGGTAGTTGTGAGGGCAAAGCTTGTCTCCTTTCTTGAAGATCGGTGTGACACTGGCGAATAACCAATCGGAGGGAAGAGAGGAGGAGGAAAGCGACTTGCGGAATATGAGAGTAAGAGGAGCGACAAAAGCATTGGCACAACGATTGAGGAGATATGGAGATATTCCGTCATTACCTGGGGCTGATGATGTTTTCAGGTTAACAAGGTGTTTCTTTACGATCTCTTCTGTAATTTCAATACTAGATATATCAGAGGCACAGCGAGGAGTTGTTGGCAATGGTCTGGCACCAGGTGGCTCGGGCGAAAATGCCTGAGAAAAAACCTCAGCAAGAATATCAGCTGACTCCTTCATGTCAGCACTCACCCCACCAGAAGGATTCCTGACGAGTGGAACACTCACCTTGGTGTTGGAGGAAGATCTTATGTATTTGAACAGTTTTTTCTTGTTCCTAGAGGACGCCAAACTATTCTCGAACGCAGTTTTGGATTTATGAAGTGAGGACGAAACATGGTTGGAAAAATTTCGGTGTGAGTCGTAATCAGCATTAGATCTTGTTCTGAGGTATCTTTGCCACAATGATTTTTTTCGCCTTATGAGGCGAAGACAGTGTTCGTTTATCCAAGGTTTAAGTGGATTTTGTTTGATTATTTTCACTTGGGTGTTGCTAGTGACAATCCGATCGATAGTGCTGATAAACGTGCTCCATGCCAAGTCGATGTTGTCTAGGGGAAGGAGAAGAGACTCCCAATCGACTTCGTCAATCCCCCTGGAGATGTTTTCATAGTCCAATTTTCGTACCGCCTTGTTATGATGTTTTTGGATGTTTGAAGCGCGGAACTGTATTTCAGTAGATAGCGTGACGTGATCTGATTTGCCGAATGGGGGCAAGTATTTTATATCGGAAATGAGGTTGGGGTCGTTAACAAGGACCAAATCAAGAATGGACGGGCTCTGACCATTTCTATACCTGGTGGGCAGTTCCACCAATTGCTGAAGGCTAGTGTTGAAGACTAGCTCGGCATACGAATAAGATGGCGATGATGATGGCGGTAAATACGGAAGTGGCCATTTGAGATCAGCACAGTTGAAGTCCCCCATGATCAAGGTATTATTATTTGTCTCCGACATTCCAGACAAGAAATCTGCACAGACTTGGTCGGCGTCGCATGGACGAGGCCTATATATACATCCGGTCGAAAGTGAAAATTGAGGGCTGGAAATCTTCAGGAATACGTTATCGATGTCTGTCCAATCTTGGTGGAGGGAATCTACAGAAAAGTTGTCAGTAATATGTTTGTGAACATATATGCATACACCCCGATAACCTGGTGCTTCTCTACTGTCTTCTCTGTATATTGTGTAGTCTGGAATGTGGATTGCAGAGTTAGGAATTCGGGGAGAGAGCCAAGATTCGGAGACAAATATGAGAAACGGTTTGTGTAACTGTACGAAGGAGATTAATTCAGTGAGCTTGGATGGCAAGGATTGAATATTGGTGTAGATAACAGGCCAATTGTGTACATGACTCAGTTTTTTAGGTTTTGATTGGTGGTCGAAGGTGATGCGTCAACTATGGTAGGGATTCCTTTGACATACTTTATGGTAAGGTCTTTTTCACCCGCGGATTGCCTCTCCTCCAGTTCAGCCCGCAATGATCTCAGACTTGCTCTTTGTTCCCTTGATTTGTCGTCCTGAATTTTGAAAGAACGAAAGCGAGGATTGCCGAGTATTGTTGATTTGTTCCGTAGGATGGTCTGTACAATCTCAGGATTTGAAAAAGTAACCTTAATCCAACGAGGTCGGGTAGAGTCCCTAGCGTGCATTCTGGACACATTGGTAATAAGTTGACCGGAAGAGGTGCTCACGTGGTCCACAATAGCGTGAATAGTTTCCCTATCTGAGGCGGTGTTAGATTCAGGGACGTTAGCTATGATCAGATTATAAGAACGCTTTACACGATCAAGAATTTCCGGAACCATTGTTTGGGGTGAAATATCAGAAGATGTCTGTTGAGGAGTCCCCAGTTTGGCAACTTTATTGGTTAATGATGCTATATCCTGTGTGAATTGGGTCTGGGTATCTTTTAGCGCAGATATATCGGCAACGCAAGAATCAATCTTGGTCTGATGTACGGCCAAAGTATCAGAATGACGGTTAATGGCAGCAGTGCAATCCTCTAATCGAGTCAAGATATCATCTTGTCTCCGCTCAACGCGTTCCAAAGTAGAAGCCAAACTGCGCACTTGATCCATCAGTAAGTTAAAATGCGTGAGAGTCATAGCTTTATCACCTGATTCGGCCGTGGGTGGAGTACTGATATTCTGGGAAGGAGACGGGGATCGGTAGCTACCAGAATTACTTCTAAGCAGGCGCTCACTTGAGGTACACATCGGACAACACCATTTCCCACCACTCTCCCTCAAGAAATCAAGGTCAGTGGTGGTAAGGTTCACACATTCTGAGTGGAAATATTTTTTGCATTTTCCGCACGATGCATAACCAGCCGTACTGGAAATAGACTTAGTGCACCCCTGACAAATGCGCGGCATACTGGAGCAATGAACAAAAGGAAGGAAAAAACAAGTAGACTCTTCACTTTCCTGGGCCCGTAAGAAAGTCTTCGACAGAGGAGGAAGGCCACGGATATGGGAATTTGTAGATGGGTAAGGAGGGTAGAGAACGATCCAAAACAAAACTAATAGATACACGGAAATACGCGCACGTGAGCCTGAAGCGTCAACACATCACCCAGTACCTCGTACAGAAGTTAAGAACTGGTTCTCCGGGGTGCGGTCCAAGGTCAACGGTCACACAAGCAAACGAATATGTTTTGATGGTCGCTTGTGTTATTGTTTAGGAATATTTGTAATATCAAACAAATAAATGAAATGAAGTATTCTCAAAAGCGGAAAAACGAATTTATGCAGTCTGAGTTACTTACTGTTGGAATAATATTGGCACAATAGATCTTTAGTCAATATATCGCAGAAAATTTCGGTGAAAATGGGGAGCACAAACAACTACGTCCTCTCGCCAATGCATACGCGACATATACGTATTCTTGGAATAGTAGGTACCTGTTAATTTCGAATGATTCTAGGAGTGTTGATCTATCGAACTTTTGATTTCGGTATGCATAATTCTATAGTTGTTATTGAAATTATGTCCAGGTTCTCTCAGGTGGTTCGCATCAAATGTGCAGCTTCTCTGATGTTCGTGAATTCTTTTTTGAAAGATTTCCCGGTTTGTCTAATGTAAACCATAGGGCAATCATTACAAATCAACTTCTAGACACAAGATTAATTTTGTTTGTTTAATCCAACTTCATTGTTTTTAATGAAAATACCTAGATTGTTGATGGTCTTGAATGAAATTTTGAAGTTTAAGTTCTCTTTAAATTGCTAAGCAATATCTTCGGAGATTCTATCAACGTGTAATTAATGAAAAGAATTTTTTTTGGTCTTATTCTCAGAGAAGGGTAGGTACGCAAGTCTAAGTGCATTTTTTTTGTTTATTGAACATCTTATCTATGGTGTTTGGGTCATAGCTATTTTTACGATTTGTTCAATGGAATTAAAATTCTAATTAGCGTAACTCATAGGTATGTTGATTAATCTATGAATCATGCAATTGTTTCATCAAGAATCGACCAATTCAATGAAAAAATTCCATGAAGGTATTGCAACTGTAATATTCATAACCTATCATGGGTGTTGGTGCACGTTTTTATTTCGTCCCAAACTCGATATATTCCATGTAAATCGAATTTGAATAATGAGTTCCAGTCCTCGTTATACCGGAACGTTTAATTCCGATATGCTAATTGTGCAAAATCAACAAAATAGTGGACCGTGATTCTCTACCTGCCTGTGCAGATTCAGAACGAGCTGCAATTAACTGTTCCAAAGACTTTTAGTATGCAAATTGGTATCAGCGGTTGCTATGGCGATTTCTGCTAACCAGTTCAGGTGAGGGGATCCTGTCGTAATTATACTATTGTCTTCCTGGATATTGTGGGATATTTATTTCCCCTAGTCCAGGTATTCGGTCGACAAAGTTCTCTGGGTTTGATAGAGAGGCCCTTTTTGGACTAAAATAAGAGGATTTGCTAAAGCTTTTGATTGGGATAGAAGTGAGATTGAAGGTGAATATGATCTTCATATGAGCTATATTTCTGAAATTCAAAGTGGTCGTTCGGGGAGATCGTTTGCAAGGAATTTCACCTACCCAGAGGTAGAAACTGAATGATTATATGTATCGATTGAAATATAATCTGGAAGGATTCTGCATTTCTAAAAAACTTTTTAAGTTTCCACTTCCAGTCTCTGAAACAAAAATATTTAAAAATTTAAGTAAGATGTAATGCTCCTGCGAAAATCTTTGCACTAATTTGTCAGAAGCAAATTGGTATTGAAGAAATTGTTGCCTAACAGTAAAACTGAAGAGGAAAATAAATGAAAAGTATAATGTAACTTATTGGTGTCAATATCAGACACCTTCTTCAGACAAACTCGTAAAATCTTCGGAATTGTGTGCTTTTTTCGTTTGCAGTCTAATTGACATTGAAGGTTGTCAACACATAGAGACGTTGATTTATTCAATAAATCAATCCAAATACGATCTATTCCAACAGAACAATTAGCCAAATTATCTACTTCATCTAACAAAATACATGTGGATTCCTTAATTTTCCTTCTATACCTTATTATCAGGTTCCGTGATTATCCTTTTATTTATTTCCTTTTTTAGTTTTACTGTTAGGCAACAATTTTTTCAATACCAATTTGCTCCTGACAAATTAGTGCAAAGATTTTCGCGGGAGCATTTCATCTTAATTGAAATTTTTTTAATTATTTCTGTTTCAGAGACTAGGAGTGAAAACCTAAAAAGTTTTTTAGAAAAAAAATTATATGTATTACCAATCAAAAACTTATAAGACATTCTGTGCACCATTTCATCAAAAAATTATTACATAAAGCCAGCTTACTCAAAGTTGAAAGAATTGTATGACCATAAATTAAAAGAAGAGAAAAAAAATTCGAGATAAAACGATTTTATAATCTCGACAACTAAGCGTTGGTAAATCGTTAATGAAAAATCTTTTGAAAATGAAAGAAAATCTGATACTCGTGTGAAGGAATATTCAGTTGAATTGTCCGACAATTTCTATCGTTATTTTCGTAACGGAAATCTACCTACCTCTGAGACTAGAATACCACTACCGTGGTAGTAAAAACAGAAAAAAGTTTCTTCTATCTCGATTTGGAACTTGAACTCATTAAAATTGTGAAAAGCTTTCCCAAGAAAAAACATGTGCGTAAAACTACTTAAATTTATAATGAATAATAATTTTAGAAAAGGAATTTTCCCTGATTTGCTAAGAACTGCTGTAATCAAGACAATGTAAGTATAATAAGAATGACGATCCTAGCGAAATAAAAATTATCGCCCTATTATCATTTTGATTGATTTCGGGGTAATACTGAACAGTAGAGTTCTGAAGTTTTTTAAAAAAATTCGAAGTCGTCAAAAAAAGATAATACGGATATATCTAGCAAAAAAACAGAGACGTCAATATTTGAGCTCCTCGTGATTATCATCGATTTTTTCCCTATTTATCGATTTCACCAAAAGCTTTTGATTCTGTTGTGTATGAGGTTTTGCAGAATGAATTGGAAAATAATGGCATTAAAGATAGAGTACTTAACCTTTTCAGAAGCAATTTGAGAGATCGTTCTCTGAACAATATCTATATCTATCGATGGAAGAACATATCACTCAGCAAGCGTTATCGCAAATCAGGGTGTTCCACAGGGAAGCATTCTTGAACCCCTTCTGTTCCTGATATTTCCTAACAAACTTTCTAGTGTCATTCCCTACTGCGGAGATTTCTTCATTCACTCTACAGGTGATACAAATGAATTGTTAAGAGCTAAATCTCCAGTTTCATCGAAACTTCTTGCACAGAAAACTGTTAATTTGATTTGATTCTTTAAAGAAGGTTAGTATTACATATCGTAGGCTTAGACATTCCTTTGCATAATTTGAATACACTCTCTCGATTTCCAGGAAGAATCCCGACCAAATATTTTCTGCTATTTCAGCACATTTGTAAAGCGAAATTTCTTTATGTGAAAATGGAAATGTATTCATTATTATTATTCAGACCTTCACCAAATAAACTTGTTTCAAAATAAAATTAGTCTTTCTAAAAACAAAGTTCGAGAGTGGTAAAAATATATCTATATATAAACACACCATTTTTTTTTGTGACATTCACCTTGACCTGAAAGCCCAGTCTGTAGGAATGCTTATTCAAATTCTTATTTATTCACCCCGATCTGGTCACACAGAGTAGTTGCCCAGTTAAAATGTAAATTTGTGTATTAATAAAACATCCAATGCAGGTTTCAGTAAAATAAGTACAATGTTGGTCGTTCAGATGACCAGCTCAGAATTTAGTTTACGCTAGAGGTTGTTTCGATTTGCATGCGAGGAGTGAAAATGAAGGTTTGTTCCAGAAAAGCCCAAACTGTAAGGATACACCCACACAATGAACTTTTTGATCATTGGTTCTATTGATAGATTACTATTTAGAGTGACTGAAGGTAGATGCTTCGAAAGATTATTCTGCAGATGGAAGATGAAATAAAATCTACAAATATCGGACTTAAATCATATTGAAAGTAGATCGAAAGGCCGATATTTCAGAATATTTCAGGACCTGTTCTACCTATAGAGTTGACATTTGGAGCATAAATATACCAACATTTTCTATAAAATATTCGTTTTTGCCATTCGAAAAAAGAACATTTGTTCTAAAACTACAATTCGTAACTTTTTCGTAATAGTACACATACACAAAGAAAAAATAACTTTAAAAACAATACATAATAATTTCAGTGCAATTATCGGTTTCACCAGGAATATCTATATGATTCAGCGGATATTGATTTGAATATGGCAACACAAGTTGAATATCCTGAATATAATTTTTATGTTACTTCTTTAAACAAGCCTTGAATATTTCATATTCTGAAGTTGTTGTTTTCAGAAGTTGATATTCAATTTTGAATATTTGAATAAATTGAATTCTGACTTCACGTCAGAACTTTGTTCAATGTTATATATGATTTTAAAATTATTTGAAGCATGAGAAATATAAAATCAAACTTAATTCTGAAACTTCATACTTCTAAAAAAATTGACCACCATATTTTCCAAAAGCTGATTGACATCTTGGATGCATTTTTTTAATCAAGCTTCCGATAGTTATCGGTTTTAGGTGATGGTAGGCTGACATCATGATGACGTCCTCTGATTATACTAGGAAAGTTGAAGTATTCTTACCAACTCAAAGATATTGACTTGCCGTTCTGTGTTAATTCATGAGGAATTTTCTCATCGGAAGAGAAACAAGTAGGCTTTCCTTCTTGAGTTATATCACATGGTCTACAATTTTATAGAAACTGCTATTACAGACATTTCTAGAGTCAAACTACTGGGACAAAAAATTATTTATTATCTGACGGAGGGGAGTAAAAATTCTTGCAGTTTCTTCATGATGAAATAGAATAGGTCATAGACTAACTAAACGGAGAATAGATGAGACACTATAGTAGAACAAGCTTCAACGACATCTGTTTTTGTACAACATTTTACTAATTCGTGAAAAAAGCTCAATTGAAAAAGGAATCTGTATCGTAAAGCTGCCTCAAAAAGAATTCTGTAGTGCATCTTTTGAATAGGTAGGTACGCCCATATACAAGAGGCAAAAAGTTTTTTGAAATTCAATTTCCAAAAGGAAATCAGAAATGGATTCGTGCAAGTTATCGATGAGTGAGGAAATTTATTTTCATGAAAATAATACCTGCAACGAACTTTCATCTGATTTTTTTTTGGAATCGAGAAATGAGGATCAATAATCAAATTCTGGATAAAAAAAAATTTATTAACTGAAATAGATATCACCAATTGAAAATACAGATTTATTTCATAAATATCTAATCAATAAACTAATAATTGCATTGAAAACATTCTCAAAAACTAACAATAATGAATTCAATAATACAAAATATCAGTATTTACCTACTAAACTTATTCAATACATGAAAAACTTTTTGAAAACTATTTTAATTCTTATAGGTAACAGAATATATATAATATATATTTTGAAATTACCTTTTTGCATCTCGATTTTCACATCCAATAACACAACACATCTTCACTCTTGCAGGCATATCGAAATTCATGATATTTCAAAAAGAACGTGTCAAACCACTCCTTGTGTCAGTTGACAATTCAAAGGTTTTTTGATAATAACGATTTTACATACTTACTATTTTCTCGATAGGATTTCCATGAATGGCAACGACATCTAACTATCAAATTGAGAATAATTTTTTCGTGTATTAGTATCCTCCTCCGACAGGTGGCGCGACATATACGAGTGGCTCATCTATTATTTTAGTTTGTCTATGGAATAGGTTTGTTTAATAGCTGTGTAGGTAACATAGTAATTTTACACTCTCTATAGCAACAACTAAGAGGAAAATAAAAAAAATACGAAAATAATATTCAAAACACAAAAATACACATAGAACACAGAAATATACATTCACAGCTTGGGACCAGATCCCCCAGAATATACCTAATAAAACACTGTGCGCCTTGCAGACTATGTACTTCGTTTTAAATGTTTAATTGAATTAATTTGGTACGAAGTTTTATAATTATTACTGCATATTGATATATTAAGATATTATGGAACCTTTGCTTGTCTGTTTTTGCTTGAAAAACAGAACATTGCTATTTAAAGGGCTAGAATTTGGCGAATTGATATCAATATTGCTCCTAAGGATGATAAATAATTCCATTTTTAAGTAATTTCTGATAACCAAAGATTATTACATATCCATCAAGTTCTAGATACAATTGGTGTTATTCGACAGACAAGACAAACATTTTGGCAGTCACCGTTGAATGTATATAGCATCCAGTCCCTTTTAACACAGTTGCCTTCGGGTGTCGGTAATGAGCCAGTATTTACCCTCTGACCGTGTAGGTGAGCAGCACAGGTCACTTCGCCACCATGCTATTAGTAGCTATAGCAACTACTCTTTAATTAAGTCTCCCTCACATCCTTCCTTATTGCTGCTTCAGTTCCTACCTACCCAGAATCGTAATATTCTGGGTTTTTGACTTGATGTCAACCCAGTTTGTGAATTCGTGATGGTGGCATTTCTACCTCTATGTGAAAAGAAATATGATTCGCGATAATTTTTTATCACCTTTTCTTTGGAAAATATCCGAAAAAACACGTAGTTTTTGTTTCACAATTTATTTTTTCAATGAATAAAAACTTACAAGGTTTTCTGATCACTGTTCATCAAACCTTCAGAAACATTCATAGAACATCTACATCTCCTGTCAAAGACATACAATATCTGCTTGTAGGTTTTATTTTCGGAAAAAATAATTTTGCAATATACTTTCTTTCTCCAGAATTGAATGGGAAACTATAGGAGAATTTTATTTTTGAAAATCTATCCCACGAAAATAATTTTTGAAGGAAAATCATAAGGCGTTGTTATTTTGAACCCCTATAGTTAGAGATAAAAAAATTGTGTGAGTAACATCTACTTAATGAATCATATTATGGATAGTTTTATGACTCAGTGTTTTTTTAGGACTCATAAAAAAACTGTTAACTCGTATATCGAAAGGGAGGTCGATTTAAAAAAAAAATGAACTACCCCTGCTTATTTTCATCGAGGATTCATCTCCCAAAGTTCCTCGCATTTGTTTACAGACACCTGTGTACCGAACATCCCTTCAGGAAAGTATTAAGTATGTTAGATTTTCAAAAGATACTTCCACACTTTGTCGATATACCTACACAATGATACGCTCACTTTCGAAAGCAATATTTTTGATAACTTTTATTTCCCTTGTCTTGATTTCCTCCAATCGGAAACGCGCACTTTGGAATTACAAATGCTAAAATTATGGCAGCAGTTTTTTCGAGTTAGCCACGCTCAAATTATTAATTAGGTGCCTTAACATAATGCATGAAGAATCTGTCACTCTCTAATAGGTATTGTGAAATACCATTCGGACATATTATTTTTCGAAATCGAGAAAAAAAACAATGGGAAATAATGTTTTTCAGCAAAAAGCATTCGTGCAGTGGCAAAAATCCTGTCTTCGACTGGGATTTTTGTTACCAACAACACTCATGCTTCTTGTTAAATAATTACTTAGCAACGTGTTTTTTTTTCGAATTTTTTCCGAAAAAATTATACGACTTCATGATATTACTTACAAATAAAAGACACCCAAAATAAACTAAACTAAAATGTTATAATGAAATGATCTCAAATAAATGAATCCTTAGACAGTGTAGGTACTACAATAGTGATTGCAACTTAAACGAACATTCTTGTAATTCAGATTCAAACTTCATACATCCCAATACTTTTTTGATCGCTCGTTCTACTTAAACGAGTGGTATATCGTTTTGCCTGAATGTCTGTAATTTTCAATTATTGAGCCGAAACTCAAACGATAGGGTTCGACTCCCTGATGAATCCATATAAAATCTTTCTTAATTTTTTTTACCAGAATCTCAACGGATATATGATTAAGAATTTTTAACGACCTACTCAACCAAAACAGACCTCGCAGTAACTGAAACAGTTTCATGCTCATCTTTAACCCTAACAACTACAAGACTCAAAACTCTTTTCGTTGGAGCATTATCTCAACAATAGCACCAGATTTTTCACCTCTTCTCCGAATGTTTGCTCATCTCTTTCTTCTGAACTAAACTGAATGGTTTTCTGAGTCTAAAATATTCCGTGAGAGGAACATCTGGTTCTTAGAATCAGACTCTGCTACTAATTAGTTTTTTTAGGTATATCCATACTACCCTAAAGTTTTCATAGAAGTGTAACCCCTCCAGAGTGAGTCTAGTTTAGAAGAACTCAATGTTTTACTAATGAAGATATTTTAGTTTTTTTTGCCTACTTGTTAGTTTTCGAGCTCTAGCTGTAAGAGTGGGGAACTTGCCTCGTTGAAGCCTTTACAGGTATTGGATTTCATCAGATCTCTGGAACTGGAAGGCGAGCTGTAAAGGGTGTAGTCAGAACAGCGCTGTAAGGGGACACAATAGACCCCGAGGTCGCAGTGAACTGTAACCCCTTTTTAAACTATAACTATAACTATTAGTGCTTCACCAATGAACGAGCGCTCGAAGGCAACTACTCAGGACTTTTCCTAAAATTTTTCTTATGTAATGTAAGTAAACAAAAATATTGATAGCCTCGCAGATTAAAAGAATAACTTAACGTAACAACAAACTGATCCGAATAGATCTAGTTTGAAGATTGCATATGTCCCAAAAAGATACGAACTAGCGTCTCGTCAAATCCAGAGTAATTAGTCGGTACAGGACACTAATTCGAGCTTAATCGTGATGGCCAGGCATCAAGAACCTACTGCTTTGTGGTACAGTTTACGAACATTACTCATTGAGCCGCCGCATCGAGATAATGTATGAAAGCCATTATTCAATGAGGCTAATTATATGAATTAGTTCAGGTTTGTTCATGATTCCTAGTTGGAACGCAAACAGACCGTCTAAAATCGAGATTGCGACGAAATGAACTCTTTTTTGTTTCGAGAGTCGCGGACAGGGATAAATTCGAAGATTAGGTGAGGAACCAAAGAGTAGTCTCTTCCTAGTCATGTGCGATCTAATTATACAGATGGTTTCGATGAGAAATTATACATCTTCTCGAAACTAATACGCTTGAGAAGCTTGAAATTACTATTTACGCATGAAAAACTGTATGACGGAATGATATGAGGAGGAAAATTTGGTTATTTGCAATTTATTTATTAAACGTATTCAGCAATTCAGAAGGAATGAACTCATTGATATGAATGCTTCTCGACTAATTGAAGCTCAAATTGTAGTTCTACTTAAACGATTAACGTTTGTTGAATCGTTTTGCCCAAATGTCGGTAATTTGCGAATATTGTGCCGAAAATGGTCTCAAACGAGACGATAAAATATGGCTATTCAAAATTTTTGTTCCTCAACCAATCGAAAGGAAATTTAGCGGTCACTTGCAAGATGCTCATGCAGAATTTTGTGGCCATTGTGTTAACAGAACCATAGAAAATTCAGTTGGAATATTATTATTATTATTATTATTATTTACAAAATCAGAGTTAAGGATAACCTATACAACTCAAAGAAAATACAATTGATGCTCAACGTGATCGATATACACATTTCAAAATAAAATAAGAAAATCAAATGTAGTACTAACAAAAAACAAAATTTAAATCAAAATACACTTTCTGATCTCCAAGAATCCCATCCATTTTTAAACATGTTGACACTTCTTGCATTGACAACTTCGCTAGGTAGCATATTCCAACGGTGAAATACTCTGTTGCTCAAGAAATTTTGTCTGCTTCTTGTAAAAAACTGTTCTCTAGCTAGTTTATAATTAAGTCCTCTCAGGTGGTTGATATTCAGTGGGAACAACGATGACAATATATATATATTAAAACAAGAATTCCTATATTTTCGTAACACGTTATCCGATTCGGGTGAAATTTATTTTGAGCATGAAGATTGATTTTCTGAAAGTTCATGCATAATTTCAAGAGGATCGCATCTTTGGAACCATAGAATTCAATTTTTTTAATTATTGATTTTCTCGATATTTTATTTTTGAACAATTTCCAGAATGTAATTCCGATAGTGCTGAGATTATGAATTCATATATTCTGCATTAATGTCAAGTCCTATACAAAATTTTGAGGTATTAGCAAGTGAACAAACGTAAGTTTTTTTGATAATTCAAAATTCATCTGTCATCTTCATCTATTTCAATTCCTGTTCTTCTGTTAAAAACTGATTAAGCAATTTCGAGTGAAGTGTGTGACCATATTGGCGGTGAATTCACAGAAATCTTCTCTTTTAACTCTCGAGGTAGGTGCACACAAAAATTCATTCAATAAATTGCTTATTTTTTAAGAGTTGACGTCTGAAATTGGTTGTAATCATTCGCAACCATTTAGACCAGTCCAACAAAACAGCCGATCGTCTTTTTCAAATGGCTGCTGGGAGTAAACTATATACAATCAGCTAGTTTTTTTGCTGATATGTTATTTTAGCAATTGATCATACAACAAGCAACACTACTAACGGGTGTTTTTTTAAGAGGTTGCCGATTTTTTTTGAATAAAACACATATAAAATTATGAAATGACCAAATTTTTTTTTATGTGGTAGATAATTTTTTGGCATTTAACATTTAAACACAATTTGTGGCATATGGCCACCACGACTATTTTTCACAAATGTCATTCTGGAGGTCCAATTTTCGACCACTTTTTCAAGCATTTGAGGGCGTATGTTAGCAATGACACGTTGAATATTGGTTTCCAAAGCAACAATCGATTGAGGTTTAACCACATAAACCAATGACTTCACGTATCCTCACAAAAAATAATCGAGTGGCGTCAAATCGCACGAACGCGGAGGCCAATTCACCGGACCATTTCTCGAAATAATGTTGTCGTTGAAAGTTTCTTTCAATAAGTCGATTGTTTCACGTGCTGTATGGCCAGTGGCACCATCTTGTTGAAACCACATTTCATCCATATCCATATCTTCAAAATTTGGCAACAAAAACTCATTGATCATGGTTCTGTATCGATTTCCATTCACGGTAACGCGTCGTCCTTCCTCACTTTATGGACCGATGATCCCACCAGCCCATAGACCGCCCAAACAGTACATTTATCAGGATGCATTGGTAATTCTTGAACGGCGTGTGGATTATCTTTGCTCTAAATGCGATAATTTTGCTTGTTGACGTATCCATTTAACCAAAAATGCGCCTCATCACTGAAGAGAATTTTACGGTAAAAAAATTGATCTTCGTTCAATTGATTTAACGACCAATCACGGAATTCACGGCGCAAACGATGGTCATGTGGCTTTAATTCTTGCACCAATTGAATTTTGTATGGCACCAAACCCAAATCTTTACGTAAAATTTTCCATAAAGTCAATGGACAAAGTCCAATTTGCTGAGCACGACGACGAATCGATATATTGTCGTTTTCTTCGACACTGGCCTCAACGACAGCAATATTTTCTTCTGTACGAACTCTTCTCCTTTTTGTCGGTGGCATGGCATCCAAAAGAGTGAATGTAGACCGAAATTTGGTAATTACGTTCTTTATGGTGGTCTCTGACGGAAGATTATGTGCACCATAAAATTCACGAAGTGCTCTATAAACATTTTTAATTGAACACTGATTTTGAAAATAAATTTCCACGATTTGAAAACGTTTTTCTGGAGTTAACCTATTTATAATGATTTGCCAAAAAATACTGAGTAGAAATGCCACTTTGACCTGTCAAAACAACGGTCATAAAATAAAACGACATCTATCGGAAAAACAAACCTCCTAAAAAAATACCCGTTATGGCATACATAAATCGAAAATAGTGAAAATATAAAGAGTAGACTTCCAAATTCATGGATGAAATCTTTTGTATTTTTGTTAACTTCCAGCAGTCATCTTGAAAAACTGATTATGATAGGTCGTTGGACAGCCCAATGAAGTATGAAGAGACAGTGGGACAACGAACCATGTAAAATGTCATCAAATGGTATGTCGACGGATCCAAAACCGACATCAGGAAAGGTAGTCTGGCAAAAGACGAGAGTTGTTACAAGATTCTTCAGGCGAAATTTTGAGCCATTGAAGACTATTTTTACTTGTACACTAACGAGTGCTCCCGAGAATCGACGCCCCTATCGTTTGAGACATTTGGGCAAAACGATATAGCACTCCTTTAAGTAGAACGAGCGCACAATAACAGGATGTAATGAGTATGGCATAAGGAAAAGAAACAAATATCTTTAGACTCGCATTACAAGACTACTGCAAAAATGAAGATATCGATGAATTCAGAGTTCAGTTAATAAACAGAACGAATTTTTAACCCATTTTAATGCGTTCACCCCTGTATGAAGAAATATTTTGGCCCCAAAAGAATAGTACAAATAAATAGCGAGAAAAAGTGATTTGAAGTAGAGGGAATATTCTGTTGTGACAGAATATGGTTTGTAGCTTTTAGTATTCAAAACCTCAAACCTTGAGCATGAAAATCTCTCAATGGTAAATCCTCTTCATTTGAATTTTATCAAGGAAAGGTAAATGGGCGTTTTAATCTCGTTATATCTTTCAGATGGCAAACCTGAATGTCTCTTGCTATTCTCAACTTTCGCCATAAAATCTTTCGTTGAGAAATTGCAAATATAAGAGGTTAATAAAGTTCAATGTCGAATTAAATTACGGAATTTGATTACTAAACCCTCACCTGGTCTCATTTTCGACCATTAACCGTTCCCTTACTCTTCCAAAATGGTATCATGATGCTCTAATCTAATAATGTTCATTAAAATTGCAAAAGGTCCCGGATAACTTCGATGGTTATTGTTTCTGGGAAAGGCATAATAATAATTACAAGAAGTAAAATTGATATCTAGGAGGAGCAGACCGAAAGATGATGAAACATAATACGGATAATGAGGTCGAATTAAAAAACTTTCCTGCACTCCTGGGGAAGTCGAGTGGGTATATGAGAGTTGCGGAATATTTGAACTTCTCCGTATGTTGAAAACACTTAACCATAACAACTTCTATTTCTACATTCAACACTATACACAGTTGAATTTCAAGGGAAATAATATATATGTTCAATCGAAGAAAGCCAATTTTTTCCACATTACTTTTTCGAATTGGGTAAGAAATACAGTTTGCTGAAATTGAAGAAAAAGTTAAGTAGTTACTTTTCATTATAGACAAATTATGCCATTAGGATCGATTTTAGTGCTCTGAATTGACCACATATATTATGACTTTCAAAATTATAAAGTAAATTGATTCAAAATTAGCAACTCTGAAAACATCAATGTTGTACTTCTCATCAGTTCTAACTCTATGTATTCTTCAGTTTATCTTCCTCCAATATAATTCTCAATCCCTCGACATTTCTCATCCTACGTGTCTCTTTTTCTTTAGGTTATTTTGTGACGTGTTTCTTTTTTCTTGTCTCTATATTTACTTTAGTCTTCATCGTTTTCAGTATTTAGCTATTTTTTTTCTGATAACGAAATGAATATGTAGGGATATGTATATTGACTCGAAATAATGAACTCTCAGTTTTTGAGCGCTCGCTCTACTTAAGAGTGCTATATCGATCTGCCTAAATGTCTGTAATTTTCGATTTTTGAGCCGAAAATGATCTCAAACGATGGGGTTCGACTGCCTGGTGACGAATCCGTGATCAAATTCAATTCTGCATGTGAGGCTGTCCGTCCGTTAGCACGATAACTTTCGAAGAGATTGTCCTAGAGACTTGAGATTTCCAGGGTGAGTTTGGTTACCCAAATGGTAAGTTCGTTAAACAGCCGAATAGTACAGGGTGTTCCATAATATATGGACATTCAACATTTTTGCTCCTCATATCTCAGACAGAAAGGAAACAATCGAAATGAACTTAGGCTGTCACATGCAAGATGCTCAAAATAAGCCTCATGCAAAATTTTGTGGCCATAATGTACACAGTACCATAGAAAATTCAATTGGAATATTGTAAAGAAGAAACTTCTATTACTATTTTCATAAAGAGATATCTGATTCGAGTGAAATTTATTTTGTGAATGAAGATTGATATACTGAATGTTCATGCAAAATTTCGTGGCCATAGTGTTAATAAAATCATAAAAAATTCAATCGGAATATTGAAACGAAGAATCTTTATATTTTCATAACAGGATATCCGATTCCAGAAATTTCTTTTGTGAATGAAGACTGATACACTGAATTTCC
Organism: Propylea japonica; assembly: GCA_013421045.1. Lineage (NCBI taxonomy): Eukaryota > Metazoa > Arthropoda > Insecta > Coleoptera > Coccinellidae > Propylea > Propylea japonica. The sequence goes on from CM024244.1 coordinate 10,482,036, forward strand.
ATGAAAAATTTTCTGGTCATAGTGTCAAAAGGACCATAGAAAATTCCATTGGAATATAGGAAAGAAGAATCTCTATTTTTCCATAACAGGGTATCCGATTCGAATGAAATTCATTATGGAATCAAGAATGATATGCTGAATGTTCATGCAAGATTTCTAGAGGATCACATCATCAAAAACTGAAAAAATTCAATTCTTTTAATGTTTTTTAATGATTCATTTTTCACATATTCCATTTCTTGAGTAATCTCCGGAATATAATTCCGATAGTGCTGAGATTCTGCCTTCATATATTTGGTATCAATCTCAAATTCCATTTAAATTTTGAGGTAATAGTCTTATTGATCTACCAATGAACAAGCGGTCAAAAGCACCTGCTCAGAGATTTCCTTTAATTTCAATAGTGTTTTTGCTTCAATCAACTATTGAAACCTCACTGTAAGTGATGTTATACTGACCAAAATTTAAAAGTGAATTGGTCCAAAATTTTCGTTTGTATACTTTTATCTAAAACTAATTAATCATTGAAAACAAATTCAATCTTATTTCAATTGAAAATTTAAATCATTTACGTCCAACAATTGATGAGAAGATTATGGTGACTAAAAAACAAAAGTTCCAGTATACTATCGAAAGTAAACTCATTGTAGTTGAACAAATATAAATTCGTAGTGGTCACGTAGGTCGTAGAGCTTTCTTGTGAGACAAGAAAATTTTATGGTGATATGAGAAAACTTATTCAGTCACCGAAATAATTTCCAAACTAACCGCTCAAGGCACCAAAAAATAAAACTTGGAGTTTCCATTTCCCCAAGTTGCTACCTACCTCTCCCAAAGCTACAACACGATTCGCACCTTGGGCAGGATCTCAATTTGCATGTCATTACAGCCCCCCTGTCGCACCTGGAAAACTCACTTTTCGTTTCATTTTGCCTGGCAATAAGTCAGCTCCTGGTTTTCCCGTACGTATTTCCCAGGTAACTCGCTTGAAGGTTCATGCATAATGCATTAGATATTTTCCTTATTTACCTCGACACCGAAACAGATACCTCAACATAATTTTGGTGCCTTCTTCGCGACTCCTCATTTCGTTGGGACGTATACATGAAGCGTGTACTACAATAATGGAATAAATTTCAGATTTAGTGATTCTTGTACCTTTGCACAGTGTATATCAAGTTCATTCCAATGAGGGTTGTTTTTATTTGCATATTATCTTATGAGTTTGATCACACAATTTGATGTTTTTATCATTTTGTTCTATTGTTTCTGGGAGAACAGCATGCCAAAGTTGTCTACTAGTTTTGAATTCAGGAAAGAAAATTTAAGAAAAACCATGAGTAGAACTTTTGAGTGCTTGTTCATTGGTGGGACTATAAGAGTATTACCTCCAAATTTTATAAAGGACTTGCGATTGATACTAAATATATAAATGCAGAATCTCAGCACACTCTGAATTATATTCTGGAAATCATTAAGAGAATGAAATATGTAAAAAATAAATTGAAAAAATTAAATTCTATAGTTTCGATGATGCGATCCTCTTGAAATTTTTGCATAAACATTCAGACATTCAGTATATTAGTTTTCATTCTCAAAATAAATTTCACTCGAATAGGATGTTCTGTTATGGAAATATAGAGATTCTTCTTTCAATATTCCAATTGAATTTTCTATGGTTCTGTTAACACTATGGCCACAAAATTTTGCATGAGGCTTCTTATGAGCATCTTTCATTTGTATGTAACATTTCATTCAGATTGGTTTCATGTTTTCTGAGTTATTGAGGAACGAAAATTTCGAATGGCCATATTATATGGAACACCCTGTACGATTTGGCTGGTAAACCAACTTAACTTTGGGACCCGAACTCATCCTGAAAATACAGCAATAACTCTCAAATTATGTAACTTGCAGATATGATGTGAGTGTTGCTTTGTAGCTAATATCCTTGCGTGTTGAATCATTGAAAAAAAATTGTACTTCAATGTGCTATTGCTATTGCGGATTTACTGAGAAAATCAGTACATGTTTTCACTATGAACTTTTTTAAAGATTTTTTTTATGGCGTTTTCGAGTTGAATGATTTTATATTGTTATACTTCAATGAAAGGTATCATCTTTCAAAAACATTTTTTCACATCTGTAGGACCTTTATGTCCAAGGAAATCGATATTATTTGGAAGGGTCAACGAAAGTAAAAAAGTAAATTTAAAATGGGGGCTACTCCAAAACTAAGGGGGTAATCTTCCAAGTTTGGTTGTTTTTGTCGATAGTACTAGGTATAATTGATGACCTTAACTTATCGCTAAGTCATCACCAAACACACTGTATAAAAAGATTTGAGGTAATGTGCTCCACAAACGAATGAGCGATCAAGAGCAGATGCTCAGGGTTCGTCGTAGATTTTTTATCAGGTCAGCCACTGGTCCCAGTGTTGAACTACTTGCTTGGAAATCATACTGCTCCTGAAAAAATCCGAAAAAACAACCAATTCTTAATAATTTTCTCAATAATCTTTGAGTTAAATCAAATAAAATTGGCCGATAGTGTGCAACCTCTTCATTACATCATTTCTTGCAAATCGGTATGCAGGATGCTCATAATGGGACTCGTGCAAAATTTTGTGGTCATATAAACATTAAAAACATTTAGAATACTGAAAAAAAGAAAATGATGAAGATTGATATACATCAGAGCCATAGAATATTTCAGTTTTTGAATAATATCCAGAATATTATTCCAATCATGCTGAGATTTTGCATTTATATATTTATCATCAATCTCAAGTCCTTTTAAAAATTTTAAGTTAAAAGCCTCATTGCTCCACCAATGAGCGGGCGCTCAAAAGCACCTGCTCAGGGTTTTCTTAAATTATTTGATTCAATTTTTTTTGCTTCTAATGTTTTCCATAAAATTACTCTCAGGCATGGACATCAGTTTCCATTAATCTGAGTCCTAAATACTTGCGACTTTTTATCTAAAATTATATACCCTGTACCTAAATCAGTACAACAGGCATCTGAGAAGGTGAATACCTCCAGAGAGCGTCCGCGATGTTGATTCATTGAACGCATAATTTACTTGCTGATACTTGGATAATTTACAGCCCATATTTATCTCCGTTCTTGTTCGATGCATCCTCGATAACATGTGCGGCATTATCGTGAGTTATTTCTGTTCAAAGATGCGACTCTTAAATGGCGCACTAAAAATTAAAGAAGGATTATATCTTTCTGCACTACCCGGAATAGAAATAGGTGCGTTCTATTTCCAGAATAAATATCATTAATCAAAACGATAATATATGTTTCTGTATTCCGGATAAGTCAAAACAACATAATGGAACCGGTGAAATATTCTCTCGAAATGTCATACCTGTGCTAATCTAAAATTGAATCGCAGTGACCTGTTTTATCTGCATTGTTTTCGTTCCCGCGCCTGACAGTCGGAGTTATGGCAGGTGTGTGGGATTTTTGCATAAACTCTGGCTGACTCGCTCTAATTTTAGGTTTATAGCACGTGAATTATTTTACGTGTGACTATAAAGAGTCAAATGTGTTTACTTAATGGACTGTTTCCTTCCTGCGACCTGCATTGATAAAGGAATCCTGCATTCATGCTTTCTGATTTATTTCTATGGCCAAGCCGATGGTGTAGATTCGAATAGATGTATTTTCAAGAGAATAAAGATGTTTTTCTTAGAAACTTTATAGGTTTTCACTCCCAGTCTCATAAATACATAAATAATTAAAAATTTTTATTTCAATCGATAATAAAGATGTTAATTTTTCCATTTTAAGAACGATATTGTTTCGATCAGAAAAAAACTATTGATTACAACACGGGAAATATGAATACATTTCCCACGGTTGTCTATACATCCCTCGGGCTTCGCCCTCGGGATGTAACTTGGACAACCTCGGGAAATATACTTTTCATATTTCCCTAGTTGTAATAATAGCTATATTTGAATCACGAAAAATTATTGAGCAACTCTCTGCATGGGTGAAACTCTCATTAGAGTAGTATGTATATGAATAGGTATGTCCTTGTAAATTTATGAATGAAAAAACCTCAAACATCTTTCAATTGTGAACTACCGAAATACTCTTTTTATTCAATGTGGATATTTTTATTATTTATTACTCTTACAAAAATTTTTATCTTGAATATCTGATTTCATCTTCTGGAGATTCAAATTAAGCATTCATATCGATACTTTTTAATACTTTGGAAATTGGCCCACTATAGTTATTTAATCAACTCGGTTATTAAAGACAGCGACTAATAACCGAGTTGATTACAAGATTTTTCCGATCTCAATATAAATTGTGTATTAATTCTTGATTGAAATACATTTTCATTTCGCACAAGTCTTACATTTGACATAATAAAATTTCTATGTATCTCTGTTCCAGTAGAGTTTTCACATTTCTCGTAGTGCTTCTGAATACTTTATGAACGGTTGCCATGAGGATTGCACATTGAAATAGCAGAAATTGAGCATTAAAATGGGTCATTAATGATCAATTTCGTACACATTAAAATCACCTTTCATTTTGAGATCGACGGAAAAGTATAGTATATAACATTACTAGCAAGGTAAGAGGGTTTTTACTGGCGAATGGAGGATATAATTGACGAGCCGTAGGCGAGTCAGTTACCTCCTTGAGCCAGTAAAACCCGTTACCTTGCGTGTATTGTTTTATATTTTATTTGTTTCTCGTTTGTAAAAAGGTGAGATAAATTCCGAAAAAATCTCAATAATTTGTCGCAAATGTCGTAAGCTATTTATGATTATTTATGACATTGGAAAATTATGACAACTGTCAGTGGCTTTACGAGAGGGAAGTCCTTCGAGAATATTTGCTAATTTCTGACGAGAAAGGCCAGATCCAAATGAAACAAGGTATGAATATCGTTTTTCAAATTTTTTACAACGTTTATTACTAAAAATATTCGTTCCAGGAACGATGAAATTAGAAGGATAAATGAAATTAGAAGCAAGTACGTGAAAAGGAAAGCGAATAGATACGAATAAAACAAGGCACGAATATCGTTTTTGAATAGTTTAAGAACGTTTATTGAGAAATACATTTGTTCCAGGAACTCTGAGATTAGAAGAATAAATTAAATTAGAAGCAAGTACTTGACAACTTTCAATGTAAATAATACTACTAACTTGTAAAAGTTTTACAAGTTAACTGTCAATTTTACAAGTTAGTGACTTGAAAAAATAAACTTCCTTGATTAATATTGTGTTTTTGGAAACTGACGTTTACAAATGAGAAACAAATAAAATTATTAGAAAGCCTAAACAAGAAAATTGTATTTCAGCTGTTATAAATGGGATTATATTCGAAAAGAAAAACACTGTTACAGATACATAGTAGGCACTTTCTTCGAATAGTGCTATGACAGGATGTATTACTTCTAGGACGACTGCTACTAGATGAAATAAATTGAATTAAAGAAAATTTAAAGAGGACTGACGTGGAGTCGGAAGCTTTTGAGCGCTTTTTCATATTGAGAAAACCATAAATCCAAAGATCGTTCGTAAACACTATAACTTCCAGAAGGAACGACTCCAAAACTCGACATTTTCAAGGAAGCTTTAAGATTTTGATTCATGAATGGGTACAATGATACCAATAGCTCTCAGGATATTCAAATTGAATTCATTGTTTTTCCAGTATGAACACGAGCGCAAAAGTTTCTGACTTCAGTAAATCATTAAACACTCGAAGAACCCATGAAATTTATTATGACATTAATAAACCTAATCAAATTTCATTCTAAATATCATCATACGAGAGTGGAGAGCTTTTGCACATATGTTCATATTGAGAAAACGATGATTCAAATTCGAATATCCCTACAGCTATTTGTTCAGATCATCAATGAATCAAACTTTTCTATACAAATCTAAAGCCTAGCTCGAAAAGTTGTTCGATTCGAAAGTTATTGTCTTTATTCTTGGCAGTAAGGAAGAATATTGAATAGATAGGTAAGTTCACTTCATAATATTAGGTTTCAGGATATTCAAATTTAATTTTTGTACAACTGTCAAAAAAACTTGCCTTCATCACTACGGATGCGTAAATGATTACTTTTTTTCAACGTTAAAAATAGTTTTTTATTATACAAGTGAAAAAAGTATTAGATTTCCGCTGGAGGTTATGTTGTTTCCCGACGCGAAGCTAGAGCTAAAATCTAATATTTTTTCCATGTATAATACACTATTTTTTTCTTTGACAAGAAAAACAACGATTCAATAGTGAAAGAAATATAACTTCTCACGAAATTACTTTCTTCCCGGGCACATAGAGACTCATTTTTTTTGACAGGGAAAAAAGTAATTTTATAAAAAGTTATATTTTGTGACCTGTCGAGAGATATAAAATGTCAAATTTTTTTTCGTCACAGAAAAATAGTTATTTTTGTATTAATCATTTTACGCACTTCATTCAAAAATAGCTATTATAAGAATAACCACGCGAAAGCTTTCTATTTCACATTTTGGTGTCACTTCTACTTACATTCTCTGAAATGTTTTCAATATGTTTTTTCATTTATGTTGCTTTTAGATTATCGTGCTTTGATCCAACATCGTGTTTAGAGTATGAACTAAGTATTATACTGTTATATTGTCTCTGATTTGCTAGTATCTATTTGATTTTATTGAAAATTGAAACTTAATCGATTTTTTTCATCATGTCAAGTAGATATACTTCGTTTGATTCGAGTATATTCTTGCAAAATTATGCTTTCATCGTAAATTGTATTGTGCATCGTGTCAGGATTTTGTCATTCATTTAAATCCTTCTCCTGCCACCTCTTCAACGATGTGCATAACTACAAACTGAGCAGAATACCTCAGAATGTAAATAATCCAGGAACAAAATGATTCGCTACAATTCATCACAATCTAGGTGAAAATTTACAATTGTATGAAAATAGTACGGAATGAAACATACTCAACTCACAGGATTCTCACTGCAGAGTGAAAGATGCTTCAATTTATCTGATTATGACCGCTATAAATCCCATGACAGAATATCCATATGTAATACCACAGCGCAAAGGTGGTGAAAAATAAACTTACGATTTCAAGATCCCGATTGCATTTGTGGACTACTTGGCACTGGCTATTTATTTACTTAATGCTTTTTGGCATGCATATTTCATACAATGTTGGCAGAGGTGCATCTCGACGAAATATTTGTGGAGTATGACCTGACGTTTTAACTCATCTATTCTCTGTTCGGAGATTTACCTTTTTATTGTGGAGCCGTTAAGGTGTCAGTCAGATTTTGACATGAACCATACTTATTCTAATGCACTATAAATATGTTGAAAGAGTTTTTTTTGTCATTCCTCTGCCAGACAATTGCATTGATCCTGCGTTTATTCTGTATTGATTGAATAAATTACTTCATTATGACTGAATACATAGGCAGTCTGACGTGTTGAATGTTTAGGCAATAAGATCATCAGTATTATAATGATAACAATTATTATTACTATTTGAAATAGTTCAGCTTCTCCAATTTCTGAAATGAACATGCTTCGAAACAAAAGCGCACAAGTTATAATTTTTGTTTCAAATATATTATCTAATTCAAAATATTCAAAATCAGGATCACAAAATGGCAAAAGTTGTATTGGATTCATTTTCTTTATTTCTAAGAGGTCTAGCCGTAAGTCCGATAACATTGAAGAATATATCTCAAAAACCTTGAAATTTCCAAGGTGGGTTTAAATTTTGGACGAGTTGAATTCATGATAAACAGTGCGCGTCAAAATTATGGAACAAATTCATTTTCTCAGAAGAAAAATATTTGGCAAGAAAATCCTGAAACAGTTCAATTTTTGTTTCACTTTTCCCAATTTTGTATGCGTTTTCGAAGAATTTTTGTTGCACCTTGTGCCATCCCCATCAACCCTCTAAATTTCTTGAATGAAGAAAGTGGGTCATGTGTCCAAGGTCTTCGTATCTTCTTCACAGGTGTGCAAAGATTTTGAGAAAAAAAAAGTTAGTTCAAAGAGATTTTCAGTATGTGCAGTTTGTCATCGCTCATTTAGATTGAGATGGTGGTGCCTGATGATATTTGGCACCGAATGAAAGTGAACATCACAGTTTTGTTCGTGCACAACTTTAAACACACTTTCAAGTTAAAACTTTTCGATAAAATGTTTCAATTCAAAGATTTCTGACAACGCTTTTTTTACATTTTTATTTTTCATCTGAATGGTTGAATGATGTGCATTAATTAAACTGTACAGGTTGACCGTACATTAGTACAGTTGATGATTACATTTTGACTGTACTGTAGTACAGAAAAAATGCCAGCCAGACGCAGAGGGGCAAATTAAAGTCTTGAAGAACAAACCATTCTAGAGTCTTGAGAGATAGAAGTACAAAGTACACAAAGATCAGGCGAAAAATTCCAACTAGAAAATGCAGATGTGCGTGTTAACATGGCGCAGTTAAGTGCAACAAAATCGCAAGAAATGAAAGGAAGCAACGAAGAAGGTTTGAACAAAAAGAAGAGAAGGGCGCTTTTTCGTAGTCAACAGACGCAGAACATCAAACCAGAAAAGTAGAAAAGTATTTTCTACAAATAATGTAAATTAACAGCTAGTCTGAAATATTATCTATCGATTTTGCTTTGAAAATGAACGGGTTCATCCCGGAATTAGGGGAAAACTATACAATGTCTAACTATTTTGCAAACGTTTTAGGTTGAATTGAAAAATCTTTGAAGGGTTTTCCAATAAGAGGTGTTATTTTGATATTCGAAGAAAAATGCCATTTTTCAATATAAATGATCGGGTGCCAATTCTAAAGAACGACGAGGAATGGACAAAGCTGGGTTTTCTTCAACACTTTCTGCTACAGCAGCAATATTCGCTGCTGTTCTTGAGCGACGTGTACGAGTTTTAATCTTCACATCACTAGCTTGTCCCAACAGCTCGAATTTTTCCACCAATTTCTTTATTTCGGTCCGACAAGGTGCTTCACGACGACCCAAAAATGCCAAATTTTCACCATCCTTATAGTGAATTAATACGTTCTTGAAGCGTGTATCGTTCCATTTTTATTGATGCCGTAATTTCTATTTGTCAAATGTCAAAAAATGACAGCTTCAAACTTGACATCTACCGAAATAGAGTGCTATTCAAAATAACACCTCCTATTAGAAAACCCTTTATATTCTCAAGGTTGCTTCAAATAAATACATTGATTATGCTAGAGCTTTTTTCCAAGATGATTCAACTATGAATTCGAAAAAACCCGAATCATCAGAGAGTACTGAATAGCAATTATTCCTGTTTCTCGTCCTCGCCCCAATGGAGGTACGGATGTTATGATTTATTCAATATATCCTGCCTGAGTCGAGGGTAAGCGATAAAAGGAAGTGTAATGTGAGGTAATTTACATTTGAAAATAGTAATGGAGTCGCGTCTTGCGTTGTAAGAACTGGCAGAAGGTCCGTTATGGTTCAAGGTGGAATGAGCTGATATGTCGTTCCCAGGCCACGAGCTTGTTCATATTCAATTGAACATCGTGGAGGCGAGGCGAAGGGCATTATCGTATCGGTAATAAGATTGTCAATTGGAAAAGTTTGTGGCGTTATCTCCAACTTGCCTTGTGCACTTTTGGTGAGCTTCACCTATTACTTATTGCATATATTTCGCGAATTGCCCATTGAATCTTGCATTAAAACTTTTTTCGTGAATTCTTATTTTACTATTTAGAAGGTTAAAAGCAGTTGTATTGAACTTTTATGTTTTACTTCTGTTCGGTAAAAGAAAAATGAAATATTCATAGAAGTGCTCTTAATATGCCTGTTATATTTGCGAGAAAACTTCTGTATTTCGGACGGAGGTTAATGATCTATTTGAAGAAATCTTCTTGATTAAAGGTAGGTTGGTACTACCACTCACTAACTCGCTTTAGTGCTGATTCACAATGGACGTAACCATAACGAACACTTAAACGTACTTTGTCCGTAAACGTAATGGTGTTCAGAATGGACTTTGGGCGCAGTAGCAAATTATAGACTAAAAAGATTTCATAGCTTAAACAAATTGTTACTTTGCGTTTCAAATTATACTCACCCAACTGAAATACAATATAAATGCCCAAACTTGTCGCTGGCCCCAAACTATTATTATTATTGTCTTGTCTTTTTACGTCATTTTGACGTATTGGGCTCACAACTCACAGAATTTGAACAATTTTCTAAAATTAACGTTAGAATTACGGACTACCATAAGCTCAACGTAAACGTAAAAATTACAGAGCCTATTGTGAACAGTTCCATATGATTTGCATTGGTTCAACTTTGCGTTTTTCGTTTACGTTGCGGGAGTTTTATGGTTACGTCCATTGTGAATCCAGCATTATTTTGAATCAGAGTGAGCACCCAGTAAATTGAAGATTTTTAAGGCAGTTACCTTACACTGTGACCCCATAATCATACAGTTCACGTCAATTTGGACATGAGAAAATTTTCTGCCAAATGAATCCCCAAATGTTTAAATGTTGACCAAAAGCGTGCAAGGGTATATCTGTGCTCAATTTGAAAATGATGTAGATTTCTTAAACCGAATTGTTACTATGGATGAGACTTAGATACATTTATACGATCCAGAAACGAAGCAACAATCGATGGAATGGCGACACTCTAAGAAGTTTCGTGTCCAAAAATCTGCTGGAAAAGTTCCTGCTTCAATTTTTTGGGATTGTCATGGAGTAATCAATATTGATATTTTGGATAATGGTAGAACAATAACTGGAGATTACTATTCGACATTGCTGACCTCTATACGGGAAAAAATTGAAGAGAAAAAACGCGGAAAGCTATGCAAAGGTGTTTTGTTTTTACAGGTTAATGCCCTAGCATGCAAGTCTCATTTTGCCATACAAAAAATTCGTGGCTTAGGGTTAGAATTAGTATAATACCCCTCTTATTCATCAGATTTGGCTCCGTCCGACTATCATCTCTTTCCTCAACTGAAATAGTATATAATATATTATTCGATGAGCGGTAATGCAGGTCAAAACACACGCAGATGAATTTTGCACCACGAGCCGTTAGGCGAGTGGTGTAATTCATCAAGTGTGTTTTGAGCATTACCGCGAATTGAATACTATACTTTATCCACGACTTCTTCAGTAAAATTCGAATTAATCTGCATTTAAAAAATGTTGAACAGTTGTCAAAAGCATTGACAACATTTCGTCCAACCGTCAAACCTCTGTACTCTGTAGTCGGGAATCAAATCAGAGTCTCTAACTAATCAAATCAAGTACTTTCGCAACTTCAAAAATTTACGTTTTCCAAAAATAAATCTGGAATGAATCGCTAGAACGTTATCTTGATGGCTGAAATAGATTTCCGGATCGATCCTACTTTTTATTCATTTTTTTTGTGAACAATTTCATTTTCCTAGGTATTTTTATTAGCGGGAGTTATGGGCGGGTGTTATAACACTCGCTTTTCGGTTCAAAGACATGTCTATGGTTTTGTTCTAGCTACTATTACACATAGAAATTAGTTTATAGGAGTGGATAATAGTATATTATTCAATGAGCGGTAATGCAGGTCAAAACACACGCAGATGAGTTTTGCACCACGAGCCGTCAGGCGAGTGGTGTAATTCATCAAGTGTGTTTTGAGCATTACCGCGAATTGAATACTATACTTTATCCACGACTTCTTCAGTAAAATTCGAATTAATCTGCATTTAAAAAATTTTGAACAGTTGTCAAAAGCATTGACAACATTTCGTCAAACCTCTGTACTCTGTGGTCGGGAATCAAATCAGAGTCTCTAATCAATCAAGTACTTTGGCAACTTCAAAAATTCACGTTTTCCAAAATAAATCTGGAATGAATCGCTAGAACGTTATCTTGATGGCTGAAATAGAGGTCCGGATCGATCCTACTTTTTATTCATTTTTTTTTGTAAGCAATTTCATTCTTCCTAGGTATTTTTATTAGCGGGAGTTATGAGCGGATGTTATTATAACACTCGCTTTTCGGTTCATAGACATGTCTACGGTTGTGTTATGACTACCATTACACATAGAAATTAGTTAGTAGGAGTGGATAAACTATTTTATCCACTCCTATAAACTAATTTCTATGTGTAATAGTAGCTAGAACAAAACCATAGACATGTCTTTGAACCGAAAAGCGAGTGTTATAACACCCGCCCATAACTCCCGCTAATAAAAATACCTAGGAAAATGAAATTGTTCACAAAAAAAATGAATAAAAAGTAGGATCGATCCGGAAATCTATTTCAGCCATCAAGATAACGTTCTAGCGATTCATTCCAGATTTATTTTTGGAAAACGTAAATTTTTGAAGTTGCCAAAGTACTTGATTGATTAGAGACTCTGATTTGATTCCCGACCACAGAGTACAGAGGTTTGACGAAATGTTGTCAATGCTTTTGACAACTGTTCAAAATTTTTTAAATGCAGATTAATTCGAATTTTACTGAAGAAGTCGTGGATAAAGTATAGTATTCAATTCGCGGTAATGCTCAAAACACACTTGATGAATTACACCACTCGCCTGACGGCTCGTGGTGCAAAACTCATCTGCGTGTGTTTTGACCTGCATTACCGCTCATTGAATAATATACTATTAAAAGGACGTAAATTTTCTTCTAACGAGGATGTAATGAAAGCTGTGGAGGTCTAGTTTGCAGTGCAAAAATAAAAATTTTTTGGAAATGTCTGAAAACGTTGCAGGTTTGTAGTGATACATGTATCCAATGTGTTGAGTAATATTTTGACTATGAAATTGTATTTAGTTGTATGGAAGCTGAAAATTTTTCAATATTTCCTCGTATTATACCGTCGTATGAAATTATTCATCACGATAATGTCGTCGTTGATTCAAAACAAAGTGTCAGGTTCTTCGGTCTTCACGTTGACGAAAAACTCAAATGGAACGATCACATTGATCACAGGGCGTACTACGCGCTGAGCAGAATTAAGGACTCATTTCCTTTTCAATCGGTGATCAGCGTCTACTATAGCCTTTTTCACTCCCATCTAAACTATAATATAATTTTATGGGGAAATGCAGATAATATCTATTGGATTCTTCTATCTCAAAAGCGTGTACTAAGGATGATATTTAAGATTTGAATACCGGTTTCCTGCAAACCAATCTGTATTAATTATAAAATAATGACATGACAAAGTTTGAAATATTAAGCGATAGCAATTCCTACAACACGAGAAATAAATATCTTTTGTCCTTTCCTCTGCATAGAACCCCGAAATACGAGGCCTCCCCTCATTACCAATGTCCAATGTGTGAAGCTTTTTAATAGTCTTAGAACAACAAATAAGATCACTTGAAATCCGAGTATTCAAGAAATTAGTAAAGGATGTGCTGCTTTCGAAGACATATTAAAGTAGTATTAAAGAATTTATTGATGATTCAGATTTTTCTATACATGCCTGAAATTTATTGTATATGTTCATTGTTCATATGAGTTTATATATTTGTGTACATTTTTAGCTTCTAATGAATATCACGAATAGGTTGATTGTTCTGTTTTGTCTAGATAACTATTTGTGATTATTTTTTGTTTGTTTTCTTTGCTTTGTCGACATGTCCCATACATATTTGTATGTCTAGAGGGAATAAATAAGTTTGGTTGGATTTGATATTTTATTTCCAATACCCCACAATAACTCCAGTCTCTACCTTATCTACCCCTAACCATAATAACCTAATAATATGAAATAGAGTCTGCCGGTTCATGAATTTCGCAGGAATCAACAAAGTTAATAAATAGATTCCACCATTTTCTATAAGTAGTTCAGGTGAGAGATAATAGAAGCGGATGGATTTCAATTAAACTTATCCCCTTTTGTTTCCTACCCCGCTACTCTGTGGTCCTTACCACTTCGTCTCAATTTATTTGATGTAAACAGCATCATAAACTTCCTAGAGGTGAACGCAGAGTAGTTCATGATTTTAATAATCGTATTACCACTGAAATATGGAGACTGAGTTAATTACTTCGCGGAAATTGTTGCAGATGTGAGGGGGAACCTGAATCGACAATTTTCATGGGGAATATTATTGTATTGTATGCTTATAACATTCTACTATTTATATAGCCTATATCTGATTTCATGACTAAGAATCAATCAGGTCAGGTCAGGTGAGATGACTTCCGTGTCACATAATGTTCGCCGTCGATGGTGCTTTTCTTTTCATTGAAAATATACAGTGTTCCTGCGTGATATGCTTTCATCATAGTTCACACTGGAAAACGTAATTTTATCAGGAAATTAATAACTGGGGCACTTATCAATACAAAGGGTTTTTCAATAAGGGGTGTTATTTTGAATAGCCAGCTATTTCGGTACTTGTCACATTTGAAGCTGTCGTTTTTTGACCCTTAACAAGTAGAAACTACGCCATTAATAAAAATGGGACGATACACGCTTCAAGAACGCATTGAAATTATTAAAATTCACTATAGAAATGGTGAAAATTTGGCATAGACGGTTCGTAAAACTCTAACATTTTTGGCTCGTCGTGAAGCACCTTGTCGGACCGCAATAAAAAAATTGGTGAAAAAATTCGAGCTGGTGGGACAAGCTAGTGATGTAAAGAATAAAACCCGTGCACGTCGCTTAAGAACAGCCGAGAATATTGCTGCTGTAGCCGAAAGTGGAGCAAAAGTTACGGTGAATGGATTGCGCTATCGAGAGATGATTAATGTTTTTTTTTTGGCCGAAATTGGATAGTACTGACAACGTTTATTTTCAACAAGACGGCGCTACGTGCCACACAAGCGACGAAACCATTGATCTTTTGCGGGAAAAATTTCCGGACATTCGATCATTTATATAGATAAATGGCATTTTTCTTCGAATATCAAAATAACACCTCTTATTGGAAAACAGTGAAAAGTGCTCAAATTAATGGGAACCATCTCATCATCAGAACCGTAGAATTTAATTTTTTTAATTGCCAAGTTGTTGAATATTTCAGTTTTCGAATAATTTCCAGAATATAATTCCTATTGTACTGAGTTTTTGTATTCATATTCTGGCAGAGACGTTTGAACTAAATGGACTAATTCTACAAACAAACACTACTTTTCGGATTTTTCACGGTCTGAATAATTGTATGTTATTTATAATCCTTCAATTGAACGACTTGGAAGGAGTTATGTTTTTTGGATCTTCAGGTTCTCATCACTACTGAAATCAGAAAGTTCGTATACCTGATACTGCTGTGTTGGTTTTGACTTCAAAGCGCCAATCTACCTAGAAGTTATAAAGATTTTTTGGTCACAAAGGTAACTTGCGTTGTTTGTTAGTCGATGAAAATAGAAATTTTTTGTGGGCGAATCGAATTGGAAATTTAACGACACGGCTTATTATAGCTCGGCACCTGTGATAATACGTTTGTAAGAAGTATTTACGGGTGTCGTAAATGATTTTACGTTCATTCCGGGTAGTTTGAATACAAGTTCATTATACAGGGTGTGTGAAAATTCAACTTACTTCTTCTATAAAATATTTTAATTACTTGGTATAATTCTCAACGAAGTGAGTAGTTAATTTTCTCTCGAAACGTTTCACCGATTTATCATTTAATTTTTTGAACGCTTGTTCTACTTAAACGAGTGCTAGGTATATGGTTGTGCCCAAATGTCTGTTATTTTAGAATTTTGAACCGAAAATGGTCTCAAACGATAGGGTTTGACTCCCTGATGATTCCGTGGTCAAATTCAATTCTGCCTTTAGTTTCGTCAGTCCAATTATTTTCGAAGGGATTGTCCTATAGACTTGAGATTTGCAGGGAGAGTTCGGTTCCCAAATGCCTTGGTTAAGTTCATTAACCAGTCAAATCGTACAGGGTCTTCCATAAAATATGGCCATTCAAAATGTTTGTTCCTTAACGAAACGAAACCAATCGAAATGAAATTTAGCGGCCGTATTCAAGATGCTCTTCATGCACAATTTTGTTGCCATAGCATTAACTGAAACATAAAAATTCAATTAGAATATCGACAAGAAGAATGCTTAAATTTTCATAACAGGATTTCCGATTGGAAAGAAATTTGTTTCGTGCATGAATATTGATATACTGAATGTTCATGCAAAATTTCAAGAGAATCGCATTATCAGTACCATAGAATTTGTTTTTCTCTCGCTGAAAATTTTGCAGTAAAACGTTCAATGCCAATTCAATGCAGTACGCAAAAATTTGTGGCAGTTGCGTTAATATCGGTATATAAAAAATTTTTAATATTGCTATGAAATATATTTCGATTGAAATTAATTCTTCAAAATAAATCAGTAACTGGCTTTTCCGATCAATGTATTACTTCCAACCATTCAATAGATTTTAGTAAAATCAAATTGTTACATAAAGGTGAAAAAGATCAAAGTTTAGAATTTTCCTCAGCACAAAACAAAATCTCCTTATTGTAAATGATCAATTAGATTTCCGTTTGTCTCCGGTTATTACATCTGTTACTTGATGTATTGTGTTCAACCGTATATATTTTATTCAGTTTTGAGAATGGCTAACACCCGAAACATGCATGTCAACTGATTGTGATATTTTAATAACAATTGTGAAACGTATTGTCAAGTGTTTTAATTTGTTATGTAATCATCAATTTCAACAATGTTTCATCAAGTGTTGAGCGAGAAATCAATTTAAATTAAAATCCATTCTATGATTCTATTAGCAATATAGTTTTCGTTTTTGCCCTCACCTCATGCACATTGAGCGTAAATTGTGTAGCGAGTCTTGCGGAACACCGCATGGCAGGTTTGCACGCGGTCCCACTAGTTCCACGTGAAATTAGCCTGCTTGTTAGCTCGTCGCACCACTTACTAAATTAAATTATTAAATTAGAATGGCGTAAGGGATGCGACTGTTGCTGTCACCTTAGCAGGGAGAAATCCACCGCAACATCTCTCTTTACCTTGTACCTGCTTCTTTGCTTTATTTGTGCGAAGGGAATGCAGCGAAAACAAATTCTCACAGGATCGGGTATCTCAGATTTTCAGCATACTCGAAGTTTCATTCGGTATTATACAGTCAATTCAGTTATAGTTATAGTTTAAAAAGGGGTTACAGTTCACTGCCACCTCGAGTTCTATCTGTGAAGGCTTCAACGAGGCTAGTTCCTCACTCTTACAAGTTTCTCGCCTAAGGCATGCTCTCCTTAGTCTCGCAATGCCAAAGCATTTCGTGACTAGGGGGTTTCTTCCTCCTCCCTACAGAACCTACACTCTTCAGTGTCCGATAATTCCATCCTCAACAGGTACTTCCTGAGGCGACAGTGTCCTGTGAGAAAACCAGTGAGGAGGTGTACCTAATCGTTTTTTACCAAGATCCAGATATCTTTTGGATCTTGCTGTTTCAAAGTTCCGTGGAATGATCCATCCCTAAGAGATTCCGCCAGAGTTTTTTCTTCTCAGCATTCTTCTTCTCCAGAAACTCCTTCTCATAGTTACATTCACCTATACCGCAGAAGGGTTCTGGGCCAACAGAATACAAATTTTTACAGGATCGGGTATCTCAGATTTTCATCATAAACGTGGGCCGAAGTACTTTTCTTCTGAAGGGATTTCGAAAACTAAAGAAGCTAGAGGAAGATTGATAAGACATTCATCCAGATTATCTTTTATAGATTTTGAGTTATGAATGAAAATTCAGAATTTGTCTCTTTCAATAATGCTGAATAAGTCGCCTGTTTGAACTCGTATTCGAAATCTGTTTTTATTTTTGCAGGTACATTTCTGAGGGGGATACCTAATAAGATCAAGTCTTTCAGCCCAGCAATTTTCGAAAAATGAGAAGGATAGAATAAACTATAGGCGTCAGTTCTATTTTCTGGCTTCAAAATTTTTGCTGATTCCAAAAATATATCACATGTCCTTATCTACATGGCAGTTACATAAGGAAAAACTGAAATAATTTTTCCTTCTTCCCAGTTCACTATAAGTAGTCACTCAAAAACAGTTACAACAGTGGAAAGGTGTGAAATGTTATACTCTATTACTGTTACTAAAATTAAAAAAATTTCAACTTGTTTATTCTGTATGTATCATTCTAAATCTCTTTTTTTTTCTAGTGGCCGATTGTTTGCTTGTGTGTAATTTTAAACATTCGAGTCCATAGGTCTCGATTCATTCGTATAATAAATAAATAAATATTATTCCCCACCTTGTCTAGATAAACCATTATAGAATCTCAAGCTCGATTAAAGACGAATTCTCGGGAAACATAGTTTATAAAATATTATTAAATAATTAGTGGCAAGAATATCAGAGGAGCACTTTTACATGTGATTAATCTGTTTTTATTATAAGCTCGGTAAACATCCATTTTACTGCCAACACTCCTGAGGAACGAGAAGCCACAGCCTCCTGAGTCGAAACGTTAATGGACGTTGAATGTCGCAGGCATCAAGTGAAGTGGCTTGGTGTTTACGAGCAAACACGAGTGACAGACGTGAAGTTAATTCAATCCGAAAATAGTATTGATTAATATAGTGATAATGTTCATCACGAAAAAATATGGAATTATCATTTATTATTGTGGTTGATATCTCCCTCAGAAATGGCAAATGGTTTGCAACACGAATTGTTTTAAAACCACATAGTCGAAATGTAGATGTTTTGCTTTATATTCAACATTTATCGATTAGAACATTATAAACACAGCCTCATTGAATATAATTATTAAATTGAAATGGAAAACATTGAATTCTTTACAGGATAAACTGGTTATGTTTATATTACTTTTTCCATAAAAACTAGTTTTCAAGGTCAACTCATTATTACCATACGACCAAATGACGTGTGCAATTGTCCTAATGGTATAAGGTTATTTTCATATTGTACTTATTCAATTAATTATACAGGGTGTTCGTAAACAAATCCGAGGGCTTTAGGGAGTTCATATAATTTTTTTTCGAAATCGACCTCCCTTCCAAGATACAGCCTTTGGAAGGCGATGACGAGTTGACAGTTTTTATTTTTTTAGGAGTCCTAAAAAACACTGAGTCATAAAATACATACATATACATAATGTAATTCATTAAGTAGATGTTACTCACAAAAAGGTTTTAGATCTCATAACTTCATTATTAGGGGTTGAAGATAACAACGCCCTATGATTTTCGTTAAAAATTGGTTTTCGTGGGATAGATTTTCGAAAAATAAAATTTTCTTATGATTTCCCAGTGTATTTTAGAGAAAAAGTCTCCTGCAAAATTTTGATACAGTCGATACTTATCTTACAAGCATTTATGATCACTGTTCATTCCATTTCATCGTATGTTCCATAGATATATTCTAAGATATTGTTAATGCTCAAAATTGTGTTGTCAATTATGCTTATTAATCGAAAGAAAGTTCTATTACTAAATTAAAATAATACGCATATAATTTTCTTACGGAAATTTGTAATTAAACCTTCAGAAAGATTCATAGAACATCTTTATCTCATTATCTCCTAATATAGGGTACATAGACATACAATATCTTACAATATTCATTCTATGGAACACTTATACGGTGAAATGGAATGAACAGTGATCATAACTGCTTTTAATTTTTTATTTTTTTTCGGGAAAAATATCGACTGTATCGAAATTTTGAGAGAAACTTTTTTCTCCAGAATTGAATGAGAAACCATAAGATAATTTTATTTTTATCATAAGGTGGTGTTATTTTCAAACCCTTATAATGAAGTTTAGAGCTCTAAAAATTTGTGTAAGTATCATCTACTTAATGCTTCATATCATGTAAGTTTTATGACTCAGTGTTTTTAAGAAGCCGTAAAAAATCATCTCCCAAAGTACCTCGCATTTGTTTACAGACCCTCTGTATATTGGAGATACCAAACGGCCTCTTGAGATCGTATAAAGAACATCAAAAATGAGTTAAAGCTTATCCAACATTCCTAGAGAAAGGCCCTGAAGGTAGAAAATCTAAGGGGCAGTTTTTATGTTAAAATCCTAAAATCCAGCAGTAGATCTCAAAAATATCTGTCCTCCAATAATAAAACCAAGTTTGAAAAAATTCAACGAAATTTTGACTATCCATTGGAAAGTAAAAAGATCAAAGTCATCGATGATTGGTTTTCGAGAAACGTCAGAAATTAACTTAGTTTGCTAGGAATTACAGTTCATTTATGTGTCATTCTTACTTTCTGTTTAAAATAACCCTTTACGATTTCAAATTTAACCAGATACTTTGGAATCGCCATTTATGAACTACCGAAAAAAAGCATCTTTATCTGAAACAGTTCGATTCTTTATTATTCACCCTGGGTCATTAGTATCTTTTAATGTTTTATTTATTCTGTTGGCGTATTTAAGGAGTGGATTATGTCTTATTTTAGTGTTATTATTATTTTCAAAAAATTCTAGATGTTTTCTCCAATAAAACTTATCCAGCGTTTTTATCGATTTTAGTTAAAATAAGTTCATTATCAGTTATTCTTTTTTGAATTGTTCTCATATTTTTATGTAGATTTTTATTGTTAGTTGTTGTTGACTGCACGTCTTACCTCTGAATTCTTAAATATTCTTAAAGGATCTGCTAGTTCTCCTGACAAGGTGTTGTTATCTGAGTTGTTTTTGATATGGGTCTCCAGCTCAACTGCTGTCTTATCAATGTTCAGTGTTTTCTGGATTGGTGCAAACGTTTGTCCTAAATTTAGTATTTTCATTTCTTCTTCCTATAGGGTTACATATGGGAGAATGGTGAATTTATTATGAAATATGTGTGGGCTCCATGTTGTTGATCGTTGTATATTATCTTGAACGCCGTTTATAAACTACCGAAAAAAAGCATCATTATCTAAAACAGTTCAGTTCTTTATTATTTACTCCGCGAATATCAGCACTAGAGCTGCTCAAGCACTCGTTCAGTAAAAACCCCTCAGGGTGCTCACAAATACTCTATTTATTAGAGCAGATAATTCGAAATACCGTGTTTCAATGACCCTCACATGAATAATAATTTCAGTCGATAAAAACTGCAAGGTCTTTCACTTTGCGCTTCTTTATTGCTTGGAAACGGTTGAATTATTCGCTTTTAATTTGCTAAATGTATAATAAAGAGAAATTAATGCCAACCCGTTTGAATAATTACACCTATAAGAAGTTAGGTGAATTGGGGAAATGTGCGACTCGCTAGTAATAATCTAAATCACTATAATGATGATGGATGATAAGCGAGAGAGTAGCATATCATAAACTTGCCGCAATACTTCTTTAGCTCCAGTTCGCCTTATTTAATTTTCCATTAAATTTGTCACCGTAAATAAGTGTTGGATTTACAATGCTGTATCCGTTATTCCGCACAAATAATTCAAGAGTTGGCTCCTCTCTTCGAGGTGGATTGAAATATGGCGGGAAATATTCCGTTGAAAAGGTTTTTGTATCCAATTAATTACCAAGATAGACACGTAGATTGAGACACTTTATTTATAAATCAGGAAGTTGTTGTCGATGAGATTATTCTTATCTGGGTTATCCTAATATGAAACAGAAACGATCAAACATACAAAAAATCTGTACTACTTATGTTCTCAAGGTTGAACAAGTCATTGTCGTTGAAGTATCTCATTCCAGTCCATTTATGTACTTATGCCGAATCTATGTGTGTCTAATCACATAATCAATTATTATTGTTGTCTTCGGGCTTCCAAAACTACCATCAAACAGAAAATGTAATGATATCTAGATAGCCTAGACCAGTTCCATGCGTTAACAAAATATTGCGATACCATAGCAATAAACAATAACTTATTGGAAGTGTCAGTGTAAGGTTTGACGACAAAAAAGTAAACCAGAGTTACGCAATAAATTAGAAAAAAATTCCACCGAAATTGTAAAATCGAAAAATTGGAGAATCGAGCCATCATCTATAGTACCTGTATTTAAAAGGGTTAAGAGGTGAGCAGATTTACGAAGATGTGCTTAATACCCTTGGTTATCAATGTCCTCAGTATGCGACCGTGAAAAATTGGACTGCAAGCTTCAAAAGGGGTAAATTTTACACTGAAGATGATGACCGATCGGGAAGGCCAGTTTCTGTGTCAGTCCCCGAAAATATGGATGCAGTTCATGACATGATTTTATCAGACCGTCGAATTGGGCCAAAATTCAATATTTCGTACGAACTCTTTCATCATATATCTAGTTCGCGTCAATTTGGACATAAGAAATTTTTCTGTAAAATGGATCCCCAAATGTTTGAATGTTGACCAAAAGCGTGCAAGGGTAGAAGCATCGCTTCAGTTTTCCGGGATTGCTAGGGAGTTATCATGACCGATTTTTTGTATAAGTGTAAAAAAACTGGAGATTAGTATTTGACAATGCTGACCACTCTCCGGGAAAAAATCAAAGAGAAAAGACGCGGAGAGCTATCCGAAGGTGTTTTGTTTCTGCAGGACAATGCTCCAGCACACAAAACTAAAGTTGCCATTCAAAAAATTCGTGATTTTTGTTAGAATTACTAGAACACTCCCCTTATTCACCAGATTTGGCCCCGTCCGACTATCATCTCCTTCCTCAACTGGAAAACTGAATTTTTTCCTACGAGCAGGTAATAACAACTATGGAGGTCTGGTTTGTAGAGCAAGAAGAAACATTTTTTAAAGGTCTAGAGATGTTGCAGGCGCACTGTAATAAATATATCCAATCAAGAGAAGAATATGTTGAGTATTTATTTACATAAGAAGTTCCATTGATTAGGATGTGCTTACCTTGAGATTTAAAATTGTTACCTTTTTAATTGTCTATATCGTATTCCAATTACTATCTACATCCTGGAATTGAGGGTGTTAATATTGGTTCTTCAGTTAACAACAGAAGGTTCCACGTCCTTTTCTCTAATTCACTTATTATATTTTAGTTTAGAGGATATCTATTCGTGTACCTGCTCCATTTACATCTACCGATTCGGATGTATATAATTGCAATAATTGTTGTATCATTATCAGGAATTCACTAGTTTTACAAGTTTTTCTCCTATAAGGGGTGAGTCATATTAGTGTCCAGATTCCTCCAAGAATTAGTTATGTTAAATTATAAATTTATACTTGATATCTATGTTGAGGACCAAGGGAGCTATCATAACGCTTTTCCTTTCAAATTTCGCAAGTGATGGACTTGTAGAAAAGAACCACTTTTCAAGATTTGTGTGCTGTTGTTTCCATTTGATAAGGCAGGATCCACAGCTTACCAAAAGGCTTGTGGTAGGAATTCTAAATCGACAAAGAAAAGGGTCAGATCTGTCAATTTTGAACTATTTGTAGAATTACTTTTTATACAATTAGAATTACGTTAGGTGAAATTAGAAATAGGATATTTAAAATTAGAAATAGGATAATTAGGATAGGCTTCAACAAGGAATCTTGGGTGGTTGGGAATTTTGGTTTAACAGATTTTACTAAAATTTTATTTTTCTCCAACCATCAAAAAATGTTGACATTTTTGTACTATTTTCAGGTGCAAAAGTCATAAATTTCCTTACCGTACAAAAATTCACTCGTTACTTAGCAACACTTTTAATCCTAGGATTAAAAACGCTACTGTTAATCCTTGGATTAAAAGTAAATGCATTTGAAGTCTACTTGACAATCACTGTCATGATTCTGTGTTCAAATTCATAACCAAATTATGAACGATTATTCACTAAAACCAATTTTATTGTAATTTTGACTTGGTTGGAGAAAAAATAGTATAGGTATATTATTCGGACTAAAAGTGCCTATTTTAACTCGCAATTTTGCATTCGCTCGACTACGCCTCGCAACTGCAAATATTGCTCGTAAAAAAAAGATGCACTTTTAATCCTTATAATATAATATACTATTTTTTCGATCATTTAATTTTCCTCACATACAAAATATCCAATTTTTATATACCTAATGCACTTTTCAGATTTTGTGTTTTTTCAACATCATTTCATTAATAAAAATAATTGTGAATTTGGTGGCGTTCAATAATTTAATTTAAATTTCATTTGAAAATAAACCCTTCTTATCCGCGACCTAGCTCTCCAGAGGCTGCAACAACTACCAATTGCATTTTGCCCAGTTTAGTTCATATTGATTTGTCAATATCAATAAAAATACAAAGGTGGTGGGAATATCCTTTCAACAAGCGATATCGTCTTCGTGTAGAATTCGGCACCTACTCACGACAGCTTCCAATATAACCGCCAATCAAAGAAAAGGATCAATCCCTCAACGTGTTGAGGACACACGAAGTCATTAGGCAGCTGAAAGCAGTGTTAATTCAAAGTTAACATTCAAAGTCTTCCGAGAGTCCAGCATACGATTCAATTAGTGCGGACCAACTGGTGACATCCTTCTCATCGGTTGAACCGATTTCTTAATAATTTAGACACTTTAGTGCGGAAGCGTGACTAACTTCACCGTTTATCAACAAGGAAACTTGGGAATTCTGTACGTGTTCAAAGGTTTGCCCACCGGTCAAATCGGACAACCGAGCAATTAAGACCAACTGGGGAGCCTTTATGCATTTTGATCAAACACCAGAGACATATTTTCGTACTGAATTATTAAACGGATATGAATCGTTGGGTTTGCTGTTGGTAATCGGATACAATGGGCATTTCCAGGATGTGGAAATTTGGGATTTTTTATATGATAGCATCAAGAGTAGTAGTATTATTAGTTTATTATTCAACGGGCCTATAATGATTGCTATTATTCACAAGGTGAAGTTCAGGCTACGAACCGTAGCCTGTGGCCTAAATCACTGAGTGAAGTTCACGCGAGAATTAAAATATATTTAATTCTTGAAGTTTTTAACATTTTGCGACCGTAGCTTTGTTTGCTTCGCAGTTCGGACTTATTCGTAACTTTACTTTTTTGTTCCCACCTGTTCGTTTCGCATGGAACAGGAAATCCCTTGACGTTCGCGTCGTCAGAACCATAGACTAACTAAACGGAGAATAGATGAGACACTAGTAGAACAAGCTTCAACGCCATCTGTTTTTGTGAAACATTACTAATTCGTGAAAAAAGCTCAATTGAAAAAGGAATCTGTATCGTAAAGTTGCCTCAAAAAGAATTCTGTAGTGCACCTTTTGAATAGGTAGGTACACCCATATACAAGAGGCAAAAAGTTTTTTGAAATTCAATTTCCAAAAGGAAATCAGAAATGGATTCGTGCAAGTTATCGATGAGTGAGGAAATTTATTTTCATGAAAATAATACCTGCAACGAACTTTCATCTGATTTTCTTTTGGAATCGAGAAATGAGGATCAATAATCAAATTCTGGATAGAATAAAAATTTATTAACTGAAATAGGTATCACCAATTGAAAATACAGATTTATTTCATAAATATCTAATCAATAAACTAATAATTTCATAAACTAAAAACAATGAATTCAATAATACAAAATTTGAGTATTTACCGACTAAACTTATTCAATACATGAAAAACTTTTTTGAAAACTATCTTAATTCTTATAGGTAACAGAATATATATAATATATATTGTATAATTACCTTCTTGCATCTCGATTTTCACATCCAATAACACAGCACGTCTTCACTCTTGCAGGCATATCGAAATTTATTATATTTCAAAAAGAACGTGTCAAACCACTCCTTGTGTCAGTTGACAATTCAAAGGTTTTTTACATGGATTATAGAGTATAGAAAGATAGGAAACGGCCCTACATTCCTAGTACTAAAAAACGACTACATTTTTTAGTTCACATTTGACCCAGAGATGACACTGACAATTTTTATACCTATAAAAACAGTAATTTTGATTAGAAATTATATAAAGAAAACTGTAATAAGAATTGATGCGAAATTCGTATTCCCTTCAGGATGTTTCATTTTTATATTTTAAATCCATAATTTTCAATAAAATTCAGTATTTCATGTGTAATATTTTTATTATGCATTTATAGAAGATATTACAGAACTATTAGGGTATTATTGTAAGATTTATACATGGATTGAATTTGAATATACTTAGTGCGTCTGTAAGAATTCCAGTTTCTGGCTCAGTTCAATTGCAGCTTCGTTGTCCACCATCACTGTTCGAATTGACGGAAAACTTTTCCTGAATAGTCACTTTAACCATTTCATTTTCCGTGCAGCTTCACATCAACCACTATTTCTGCCTGTATCGTGGAAATAGCAACAGATGTTTGACGTTGATCAAGCCAAGATATAGCTGTACCTGCATACATCCATAAAACACCAGTTGATCATCCAGTTTCACTATCTCGTTCGTAATCTGCATTACTGGAGGGTACAAACTAATCTTTTTTCCACTTTTTTCGAGACGACACTAATGCCCGATGGCACCGTTCGTCTAAGCAACGTTTAAGCCCTTAAGTGACGTTTATTCCATTGATGAAACGTCATTTCAGGGCTTAAACGTTGTTTAGACGAACGGTGCAATCGGGCATAACGGCAAAAACCGTTCGAAGTGAAATAATATTTGTGCAAACGAATTGATTGGCACTTTTTTATATCAATGACATTTCCCATGTATATTGATTTCGAAACTTATAATCATAGAACCAGAATTTCAACCCTTCTATAGTGACATTAGTTCACATTTGACCCAGAGATGGCGCTCATAAACTGCAGTCGTGTCGTTTCCGATCTTAATACTATATAATCTTTAGTTTTTTGATAATAATGATTTTACATACTTACTAACTATTTTCTCGATAGGATTTCCATGAATGCAACGACATCTAACTATCAAATTGAAAATAATTTTTTCGTGTATTAGTCTCCTCCTCCGACAGATGGCGCGGAATATACGAGTGGCTCATCTAATTTTTTAGTTTGTCTATGGTCAGAACTCTCCAGTTCGGAACTGTTCGGAACTATTCCTACTGTTCCTGATCCGTAGAAGGAACAGTAAAGACAGTCGACAGAGTGACAGGTGATGTAACCCAACTTTAATGCCCGTATGCACTGTTCGTCTAAGCAAAGTTTAAGCCCTTAAGTGACGTTTATTCCATTGATGAAACGTCATTTCAGGGCTTAAACGTTGCTTAGACTTTAGACGAACGGTGCAATCGGGCATAAGTGTTGTAAATAAACAATCAAACATATCTGAATTGGTTTCCACGATAGATTTTGGTGTTTTTCAATGTTGAAGTTGATTTATTTCTTCTCTAGACGAAAGAATCGTGAAAATGGATCAATCAAATCATTTGTTGAGTTGAGATTATATTCATCGAGGACGATAGGTATGTAGAAACATTGCAGTTTTCGGCATTCATCCTGGTCAACTGCAGAAGGAAAATGTATCTATTTAATGTGGCTCATTCCGCAGATTAAATGTATTCTGATATTATCGATTATTCAGTAGAAATGAAGAGTGCTGCTGCAGTGAATCTAATGACATTTATAAAAGGTATTTATTCGCCAACAAATAAAAAGGAATAAAATGATCATTAGACGAGAAGTATTGAAAGAAGGATTAACAAGGTGTGGTAAAGTTTGTTCCAGACAATTTTAATCAGGTGAAGAAAACATTCAAAATCTTCTACAGGTACACCATTTCATAGGAAGGTGGTTATGATAAAATGTTATTTCATAAGTTATTCCATTTTTGAACCAGAAGAAGCAATTGAGAGCAGAAGAAACTGAAAAGACAAAGATACCAGTGTCAGGATTTATATAGAGAGGATAATTGACTGATAAAAAAATAAAGAATATTATTGAATGCATTTCCAATTCACTCGTGAAAGAAAAGAGATGAAGATTTCTCGTTAATTGACAACATTGTTGTGATAACTTAAGTTTTTATAAATATATGTCCTGAAATTATATCACTCGACTAAAACTTATCTGGAGGCTCTTTGAATTCGCACTATATCTTCTGTTTTTTTATATGAAGCGAGTGAAAGGTAACCCAAAATTCATATCCTCGCCTTATTCAATAGAAAAAAGCATAAACAAACATTTCTTACTTTATATCTTAAAATTAATTATTATTTTGTTAGTTAAGTTTTCTTTAAATTAGAAACTAAAATTTATTAGTTTGTATCAAATGAAAAATTCTCAAAATGTGTTGTCAATCTTATTAATTGGAGTTATTAATTCTAAACAAATGAATTTTTTTTTGTGTCTACTCCAAACATCAATTTAATTGTTGCTTCATATGTTTCGACAAATTTAGGGTGATCTTCAGTATAGTTGAGTCAGGAAAACAACACACACACGTCAAATCCTGACACCTTAGTCAGGATTTTTAGCGATTGTAACAGGACCCTTCTATTATAAGTGAGGAGAAAGACGAGTTGACATATGATTTTCTGAAGATTGATTTACTGAATGTTTGTGCAAAATTTCAAAAGTATCATCAAAACCATAGAATCGATTTTTTTCAGAGTCAAGTTTTTAAATATCGCAGTTTTTGAATAATTTCTAAAATGTTATGACGATCGTACAAGATTTTGCATTTATCTATGAAGTCCAATACAGAATTTTCGGGTAATAGTCCCGTTGCTACACCGACCACACAAAAGCACTTGCTTATGGCTTTCTTAAATCTTTTAAGGAAATTTCAATGAAACCTGCATATGAAATAATCTTCATAGATAATTATCAACATCAACATCAAATCAGAGGAGGATTCAACCTAATCGTTCAAAATCAGAATCTTTTGAACTTTATATAATGCCGACAAATTAAAGTATGTACCTAGAGAAACCTAGGTTTAATGGCGCGATGAGGAATAGAAACAAACAACCATTTTCATCTCGAATCTATATTGGATCTAAAGGAATATATCGAAAACAGTGTCAAGGAAAAAGCTACATCTATAAACGAGGTCTTATAGTTATTTGTCATCAAAAAAATATTTCAATTGTTACACATTTTTTCATATGAAGTATAAAAATATATGGTACAAAATAAAAGGTAAGTTTCGTATTTCTTATATTGGCACTACTTTTAGTCTGTGGGGGAAATAACGTCGAATTTATGAAATCAAGCATTCTATCAACTCTTATGAAAGACGTTGGACTTTCTGGGAGTCCACATCCATATCCAGTCGAGTCTATTCCTATTTGCGTTCCTTTACACATAAATGGTCCACCTGAATCACCTTTGCACGAATCCTTACCACCTGCCCTATGCCAAGCGCAAAAAACAGTGTCTGCTACTTCATAATGTTTATAAATTGCACAATCTTCGTTATTTAATAATTTCAATGTGACGCAACTAAGAGTTTTAACTTTAGTATGATCTTGTGTTCTGTTTTCCGGATCTAATATAGTCTGGCGACCCCAACCCATCAAAACACCATAGGGACACATCACTTCTAACAACTCGATTCTGCTGTTAGGCAGTTTGACAAGAGCAATACTATTGCTTTGACTGAATGGATGATCTAATTGCGCTATACCGATATCATAACTGCGATCCATAGATTCAAAATTCGTTCTACTATGAAAGTATTTTCCTCTACGGCTCTGTTTACCCTTTTCGTTTCCAGAAAAGTCTCCAGCAATAAATGCTAAACCCTCAGGATTTTTATAAAATCTCCTCAAACAATGTGCTGCTGTCAGAACCATATCTAACCGAATCAAAGAACCACCGCAATAGTGACTTCCCATACTATGATTTAATATACGAATAGCAAATTTTGCTATTTCTTCTAGACATGGTCGTCCTCCTATTATGTTTGGCTCAAGTGTGATAATGGTTGAGATAACTGTACAACAGAATGTCAACAACGAAATGTACGATACAAAGATCATTTCTGAAATCATTTTGCCGTTTTTGTTCAGTGACAGGTTGCTTCAAAACGCCTAATGAGTTCAGCCTGCTGCATAGAATTCTATGTAATTTATTGTCAATTTTGTGACGTTGAATATTACTCTATTACATGTATTCGTTTTGAGAGATTCAAGATCCTGAGCCGTTACAGAGCTTTGCGCTAAGACGGTTTCACATCAAATGAGCTAATGCTCGTTCTATCCCCACTACATCAATAAACCGCCTGGAAATTACTTCGTTGTATTTTTTGCGTTCGCAAAGTTTCTATACGTACTGCTATTTTAAGAGAGAGAAAGACATATGGGATTTTATCGAAAAGAAAAGAGGTGAGCCAACTTTGTGGGCAACTTGTCAAAATCATATGGAAGATGTAAACAAATATTTATGAAACCACAGGCTTTGCTTTGCCCACAAGGAGTTGATGCGTTGAATATAATTCAAGTTGTACTAATTTCTGAATAAAAGTCATATATTTTTCGATATATTTCTTTCGAAATTATGTACTTGGTGTTAGAGACTATAATCAACTGACATTGCCTTGACATTGCCCACAATAGCTCCATCACATTCGACCAAGTGACCTCTCTTTCTCATGCGCTATCCATTCTTATTAGGTCTATGTAGTTGGAGTACTTCAGAATACTGATCAAATTTCAATTTAAAGAATATGAATTTACATAAATCTATGAAGCATCTAACAGCAGTGAATAGTAACTCATTATTCACTTGTGATTAATAGGTATTATTATGGTCTAGCAAACAGACGTATAATGGGTGGATTATAGTACAAAGACAATGTGTTTGTATAACTAAGACATACCATATTTTCCATTGAATATGCATTCAAAATGATGAATATATTTTGTTGATTTCAGATAAGGTTATAAATACAAATAGGAATGGCAACTCGTTATTTACTAGCCTGGAAGAACCTCCATTCTTAAAACCTCTAGTTTGCAGAGCTATTATCCTCGAGTTTATGTAATCCAGCATTCTATCAACTCTTATGTAGAACGCAGGTCTTCTCGGTAGACCACACCCATAACCAGTTGATACTATTCCTATTTGAACACCATTGCACATAAATGGTCCACCTGAATCACCTTTACAAGAATCTTTACCACCTGGCCTATACCAAGCGCAAAAAACTGTGTCGGCTACTGGATGACCAGCGTAATCTGAACATTTGTGGTTATCTATTAATTCCAGTTGAACACATTGAAGATTTATGTCCCTTTGCCCTTCTCTTGTCCTATTTTTTGGGTCCAATACAGTTTGACGACCCCATCCCATAACTACTCCTGTACGACACTGTTCTTCTAAGTATTCGGTTCTGCGTCGAGGTAGTCTAACAAGTGCTATACTATTGGTTTCAAAAAATGCGCGATCAACTTGAGCTATACCTACATCTTCGTTAAAATCAAAATTGTTAACATCTGGCTTAATGAAGAAACGTTTTCCTTCACGTTTTTGCCTTCCTCCTGAGTTCACTGGGTATTCTCCAGCAACAAAATCCAGGCTTCTTGGACGATCTAAATGATTCCTTAGACAATGTGCTGCCGTCAAAACCATGTCTAATCGGATCAAGGATCCTCCACAAAAGTGCAATCCATTTTGAACAATATTTATCATAAATTTTGTCCTGTCTTGCGAACATGCTCGTCCGCCAATAATTCTGTTGATTAGAGTATCATTAACAGCGAACACTGTAGAAATGCAGGCGAGTATGAAGCAGAATCCGACAAACATAATACTTTTATATTTTTCTAGAGTTCACGCAACATATTGCTCTGAATACAACTTTCACTAATAATTCTTCATGTTTCATACAAATATGTCAAGACTGTCAGTATATGTATATGATGCGTCATCTGTGATTGCTTGAATTTTCAGAATATTTTTTGAGATCTGTAGGAGAATTTACTATCAGTCATCCAAAATGCTGTGCAGTGATAGAATGTGTTGTCTTCCATTCTGTTGGGTAACACATGTGCGTGATTCAAAATGCTATGGCTCTATGTATGCAGTATTTTGCATCTTGAATGTGAATGAAATGAACAAATTAAGAAAATAACAATGTTTATTGTTATCTTCAGAGCGAAGACTAACGTTTTTATTCTAAAAAATTAACAGTTGTTTCCAAAACTTTATTTTTCGATTTGTTTAAGCACAACCTTTATTCATGCAGTAAAAAGAGTTACAACGTGTATACTCCGTTTACGAAAGGTTGAGCACATAGTAGGCGTTTCTTTATTTATCTGAAGTTGGCAGTATTTGTTGTCACAACGTAAAATAAATTCAGTGTTGCCGAATGTACCCGGCCTCGACCGACGAGCTTGCTAGTTATCAAACAACTCTATGCAATATTGACAACAATGAGTATCAATCTGACAAGAAAATAAACATCATAACTTAAAATTTTTATATATAGTCCGTTCACGAAAGGTTGAGCACATAGTAGGCGTTTCTTTAGTTATCTGAAGTTGGCAGTATTTGTTGTCATAACGTAAAATAAAGTCAACGTTGCCGAATGTACCCGGCCTCGTCCGACGAGCTTGCGAGTTATCAGACAACTCTATGCAATATTGACAACATTGCGTATCAATCTGACAAGAAAATAAAGAACATAACCTAAAATTTTAATATACACAGTGGAATATGCCAAATTTCCATGGCCAACCGACTGCTCAACCTTTCGTGAATGGACTATACACGGTGGAATATGTCAAATTATTATGGCCAACCGACGGCTCAACCTTTCGTGAACGGACTATACAGGGTGAGTCTTTGACTTGTACATATATTTTAACCGTAGATTCCTGAGGTCAAAAGAAACACTTTTTTCCTCTACCATTTTTTCCGATTCGGCCTGGTTAAAAAGATACAGGCTGTTGAAAATCCATAAAAAGCATAAATTTTCAGTAATATCTCGCAAACGATTCTTTCAAATGAAATGATTTTTGAAATATAGTTTTTCATGAATATGATTAATCTTTCCCGACTATAAAATTCCGAGTAATTCGATGTTGAAAGAAAAAAAAATCTTAGAAATTCGAAAAATTGGGTACTTTGGCTGAATGCAACTCTGTCGAAAATATTTACAGAATTCAATTTTCCCTGTGGTCACTTTGACAAATTTCAAGAATAATTCCAGAATTTGTTATCTGGAATGATGAATGGTAAGAGAACTAGCGGATTTTCTTTAAAAATGGGGTTACAATGAATAAGCTCACCTCTAAACTTCTTCAGTGTAAATCCTTATCTATTCAAGCAAATTTCCACACCACTTTCGAAGTACCTATTGCAATTTTGTTTCGTTGAGCTTTGACATACGTTGTTCCAAATTCACAATACGTTAGAATACGTTCATTTCTCATTTATTCATCATATTTATTACTACTAAAATGACCTTAATAAGTAATTATTCCTGAGATCGTATGATTTTGAAAAACAAACTAACCACAGAACATCGATGTCAAAGAATCTACTGTCACGTCTGTGACTTTCACCATGCGGACCATAGAGAAAAGTTTGTTCTATGATGCGGACACCCCTTGAAATTCAATCGCCCCAACTGGTGTTTATGAACGTGAAATGTCATGCGTGTTATGGTTGAGTTGTTGTTTTCATTTCGGAAATTCTTGCACGGAAGATTTCAAGAGAAATTGGAAATGAATACTATAGCTGAACTATGTACGTGGTTTAAAAGTTAATAAGATATAATCAAAAATGAAGTATACATCAAGAAGAGATTATTCTGTTTTTCATCACTAGCAAAATTTTGGATGAATCAATCATTGCATTAGAAAATATACAACTGGTATTGAAAAAGTGAGTTCATATTTCTTTCTTTAATACAGCAGCTTATTTGAAAATTTCGAATGGTATATCTACTCGTTTCTTTGATACAATAGCTTATTTCAAAGGTTTGAATGCAATATCTCGTACTTGCAAAAATTCAGTGGTTAGTTTACCAGTAGCGGCATAGCTCATTCTGAAAACAAAAAAGGGCTATATCTTCTTATTTAGGCCGAATCGGAAAAAATGGTAGAGGAAAAAAGTGTTTCTTTCGACCCCAGGAATATACGGTTAAAATATATGTACAAGTCAAAGACTCACCCTGTATAGGTGATCTGTAAGTCTGTATCCAATTTGGTTTATTTGTTATTACAGAAAGTATTAAACTTAATAACAACTCATTAAACTTTTCTATGAGAATAGTAACTGGAACAATAAAATCAACACCAACACCATGGTTACTAGTTCTTTCAAACATTGCTCCTCCACATATCCGCTGGTAGCTCTAACTTTGAAAACTTGGAATAAATATAATTCGAAGTTGATTCACCACATAAATATAAATATAATTCTTCTATCCTCTACAAATTCATATCGAATACTTTCCTATATTCAGATAATAAGATTCCTCGATAAAATCACGTAAACCATTTTGGTCCAATTATTTTCTGACGTCGAATGAAAGCGATAAAGCAATTTGACAATCCGAGTGCAACACATGTAATATTCAAAACGATGATTTAATAACTGACCCCCCCAATAAAGTTCCTGGATTCGATCTTCCAAGAAAAATTTGGACTGTTCTTAATCGTATAAGAACAGGTCAAGGCCGTTGTGATATTATGCTTTTCAAATGGAATTCAGTTGAGGGTCCTAGTTGCGAATGCGGAGAAGCAGAGGAGACAATAGCACATCCGATGAATAATTGTCCTGTGGTGACAACGAAATTCTAGGTATTTGAATCTGGTTTGTCATCCCATGACTCACGAGAAAGCTATCTGCAAATTGTAACCATGATTCATGGACCCCAAAATTCACAATACTTACATAAGGTAAGGGTTGAGATTAGAAACCCTTAACGCGCAGGTCCATGAAGCATGGAGGCAGGTAGACAGTCAACGATAGGATGGTCATTATAGAGTAAGATACCGTCAAAGCAACAACTGGTGAGTAACGTACATTGTAATCGTCTCTTAAATAAATATACAGTTTTAATGTCGTTGAATATTTTGAATGTTCCCGTAATAGTAACCATTCCCAAAGTCCTATATTTAAATTTCAGGATGGCTCAAGATGAAGTCGCTTCTGAATTGGGTTGTTAATTTGAAATCGATTTGATAGAGTTTCGATCATTTTATTTCTCTGTTCTTTTTTTCTGCTCTGATTTTTTCGTTTCAGATTCCGAAGGTATTTTGGAGAGGATTTTCGGTTGGAGTCAATAAAGAAGAAATCCTTCAATATCAAAATAGTTTTTGAGTTTTATTTTTGTTGGAACGGCGAGACAGGGTTTTTTCCCGAGCTCTGGTATCATGCGAAAAAATAATATGGTGTCCCGTTTTGCATCAACCTCAGTTAGGGATTTCTTTTTTTGTTTTTTTGTATTGTATTATTATGCTAGCTCTCGATTTCGAAAGAATAAATATATATCTACTTTATATGTAAATATTCGGTTTTACAAAGCTTGATCGGTAGTTGATTTGGGATTCAGCCGATGACCTATTCTATGAATGAACTCAGTGAGTCCAATGGAGTAGATTTGGCATACTTTCTGCTAAAAATTTGAAAATCGCAAATATTTGAGCGAAACGATAGCACGATGTTTTCTGTGAAACCGTGCAAAAACTCATGAATTAAATTTGGAAGTAGAGAATGATATTAGTCAATTAATATCAACCATTTTCAAACTTATGCCTCGAACCTAGTCTCACCAATATTTAAAAAACCTACGAGGAGGTTATATCATCCAGTACATCTATAGACAGCTGTTTCGTCCTATTGGGGCTCATCGGTATGAAGAATAGCTCTGAACAATGTAAGGCAGTCTAGGACTCTTCACCCACGATCTGTCATATTGCTTTCGGTATTTTAAGGCAACAGTGCCCTCTCTGAGCATCCCTACGAACCCACGCCACATGAACCTTCAACGAAGTATGCGTTAATTAACACTTTTCTTGATATAAATTATAATTTGACCTGAGCATCACAAGAAATTGGTTCCAAAATATTACCAAAAAAAAATTAGGAAAAGCCCTGAGCAGGTGCTTTCGAGCGCTCGTTCATTGCATGGGCGTATTTACTCGGGAGTACTGAGGATAATTACCCCCTCGTCCCACTCCCAGAAGAAAATTTGCAACACCCCTCCTAGAAGAATCAATCAACCTCCCGCTTTATACTCAAGATCAGTCAGGTCACTCGTTAAAATTTACCACTTCCAACCCCTCCCCTCCCAAACCCGCTCTCTGGATACGCCGCTGGTTCATTGTTGGAGCAATATAATGCTATTACCTCAAGATTTTGTATGGGATTTGAGATTCATGCTAAGTATATGAATGGAAAACTCAGCACGATCAGAACTATATTCTGGGGATGAATGAAATATGTAAAAAATCTATAATTCGAATGAATAAATTATATGGTTCAGATGATACGATCGTCTTGAAATTTTGAATGAACATTCAGTATAACAATCTTCATTCACAAAGATAACTTTCACTAGAATAGGATATCTCGGTATGGAAATACATATGATGTACGATGTTTCTTGCTCTCAATATTTCAATTGAATTTTCTACGGTTCTGTTACCATTATGGCTACAAAATTGTGCACGAGGCTTATTATAAGAATCTTGCATGTAGCAGCATAATTTCAATTCGATATGTTTCGTTTTGTCTGAGATATCGTGGAACCAAAATATCGAATAGCGCTATTTTATGGAACACCCTGTACGATTTGGATGGTTAACGAACTAAACCGCGGAATTTGTAAACCGAACATACCCTGAAAACCTCAAGATTCGAGGACTATCCCTTCAAAAGTAACGCATGAAACCCTATCGTTTGAGACCATTTTCGGCTCAAAATTTGAAAATTACAGATTTTTGGGCGAAACGATATAGCACTCACTCGTTTCAAAATAAAACCAAAGTGACACCTCAATAAATGGTTAGTCTTGGGCAAACAAGATTGAAAAAGGTCACGATGTGTGCGATAGATAAAAAGTACGTTAAACGTGCTTGATGGCAATGGAGGGTGATAGAGATTCACCCCTTCCTCAGAACCCCCAATTTCCTGCCGACAGGTTGAATTGGACAGGGAAATGGGGAAGGCCTCGTCGGAAATGAGGAAAGGTTAACTCTCCTACACACAGGTGCTGATGGAAGTGAGATGTTGAGAATTCGATCACGTGCTTGGCATCTGCAGGAAGCAGGCTAAAAACGATACTTAATTAAATAAAAAGGATCTTCCTCAGAGTTTCTTTCACGTTTCACGTTCGGAACGTTGGGAAATCGATGGGGCTGGCTCTTTCTTTCACCTGAGTTCTCCACGTTGTCGAGTCAGCAGGGAATTAAGGATGCTTGGATGTTCTTATTGTTTATAGTTTAAACGTGAGCCACTGGAGGACTACATCGTTAGCTCGAATTTTGTTCGAATTTACCCTGAGAGAATATAATTTTTATGCTTCATCTGGAACAGCTTACTCTAATG
Organism: Propylea japonica; assembly: GCA_013421045.1. NCBI lineage: Eukaryota > Metazoa > Arthropoda > Insecta > Coleoptera > Coccinellidae > Propylea > Propylea japonica. The sequence goes on from CM024244.1 coordinate 10,519,385, forward strand.
ATGGTTCAGAGTGAGATCCGCTTATAGTTATGCTAATTGTCACTTATGAGATGCCTGAATTGGTATAATATTTTTCCAAATTTAATGAGTTTTTTGGTTAGCTCGCCTTCTTCCAGGGCAGAGTATTAAATGAGATCAATTTGTTTGTATTCGAAAGTTACCTGTCATACTAAAGTGTTACAAATGAAATTAAGAATGCTCTCTGCTTCCATCAAGTTTCGATAAAATTCTCTAAAACCTTCAACTTTAGATTTGAGTCCAAGAGCCAAGTGTACTGTCTATTTTTCATCCGTTTTCCTCGCCGCGATTCGAACCGCCGAGTCATATCGCGGTACTGTTTTGCCCGAACACTTCGGTAAATTCTACCAGTTATTTTGCTCTCGTTCGCGAATTAGTATCTCATGAAGATGAAACAACTCTTAGCAGTGGCGGCCGCAGTTTCGGTTCTGAGTAAAAAAGAAAAGAGAAACGAGACTTATACAACGCTAATTGCAAATATCCGCCGATTTTCGACGAAATCCCCATACACAGTCGGTATTCATCTTTATGACGTGCTAAATCGCGAACGACAGCAAAATAACTGGCAGAATTCACTGGAGTGTGTGGGCAAAACAGTTCAGCGATACGACTCGGCGGTTCGAATCGCGGTGAGGAAAACGGATGAAAAATAACGATACCTACGGCCGGCTTATGATCAGCTTTTGATTAAGGCTTGTACCGCGCAGGACAGCTTCAGTAGCTGCGTTTAGTTGCGCCTGCGCTGTTTAAGTGTTTAGTGTTGAAGTGGGAAGTGGTGCTGGCAAATACGTTGCTATGTATTCGGTGAGTAATGACTTTTGAATTCAGACCTCACAAGGTCGTCAATAAAGTGATTTGCATTTTTCACATGAATCTCGTTGCTAATTTGAAGAATGGATATACCTAGTACCTGTAAGCAGAAGAATAGTGGTCAACTTACGTTCGAATCGAAGTTTCGCATAAGTTTGGCAAAAATACTCAGTTCTGATATGCCAGACAGTCAAACCAAAAAAAAGAAGAAAATTATGTACCAGGTTTTCCACTATAATTTGACCCCCCCTTTAACTTTGTTACTGAAGGAGATACAAAAAAATGTTTCGTAAAAAAGTTTCACGAAATCAACTGAGGTTTTTTGATATGACTCCACAAACTGAAATATATACAGGGTGGCCAATATATTGATAGCAACTTCATTTTTTCAAATGAAAAACCTTGTATATTTTTCCATATTTGGTTAGCTCTTTTTTTCCTGATTTCGAATATGTATCATATATTGGTCTATCTTTCTTATTTTGAGCACCACAGAGTTTCAAATTTCAATAACCATCTGGCATTAGCGTTTTGGAAGTTCGTGAATATTCAAGTGGCCAATTTGATCTTTGGATTGGTAATGGTGCCCCCATTTTATGGCCACCGAATATTCCCGATTTAACACCGTTGGACATGTTCTTATAGCCGTTCCTGAAGGAAAACATTTACTTCAGCAATAATGATAAGCAATGAAAGCGAAGAATAACATTAATGATATAAAATCAACCAATATTGAAACCATAATTTGGAACTAATCCCGTCAACGCACAAAGAATAATGATAATATTGTAATGATTAAAAACAAATTTTGAAGCATTAATTTCTAACTTGAATCAGAGCCATAATTATGCTATCAAAAATAGTCTGAACAACTTGAGACAACGATAGGATTGAATGAAGGTGGTCATTTCGAGCAATTTTTTTAGTTATTCTCACCATACTACCATAGTTTATCATTTTACATTAGTTAAGTAATTGTTAAGTTTTCATTCTACAATAAAACTTTTAAGTAGATTGTTTGGATATAAAGAATTTCGTAGGTATTTCATATATATTTTTAATCGGTGTCATCATTTCAAAACTTTGAAACTCTGAAAATTGAAGAGACACGTCCACATACGCATTTATATTCGAGATCAGGAGGAAATAGCCTATCAAAAAATGGAAGAATTTACAGGACAGGGTGTCCCATTTGAAAAAATATAGTTACATTCAATGTTGTTCACCCTGTATATCTTCCAATTGACGTTATTATAACTCCAAAAATGAGCATTTTCAGTAAACGCTCTCTGTCACTTGTAAAATGATTACAGACTTGGCAGGTGGTTCTTAAAATTCGAAACTCTGTGGTTCTCTGAATAAAACAGATAGACCAACATATGTTACATATTCAAAATCAGGGGAAAAAGAGCTAACCAAAAAGGGAAAAATATATAGGGTGTTCCATTTGAAAAAATGAAGTTGTCATCAATATGTTGACCACCCTGTATATATTTCAGTTTCTGGACTCACATAAAAAAACTTCAGTTGATTTCGTGAAACTTTTATGAGAAACATTTTTTTGTATCTCCTTTAGTAACAGAGTTAAAGGGGGGGGTCAAATTATAGTGAAAAACCCGGTACTCTTGTTTACCCAAGCTAAAAGCATCCTTGAAAAAGAGGTGTTGGATTGCAAATGTGCTCTGTATGCGGGTGATTTGGTTCTTCATAATTCTTGTTATATATTGTTGTTTTTGTTATTTTCCAAGATCACCTGACCCTTAAGATTAAAAAAAAGCAATGTATGCGGTTTCTGTGATGTGAAAATTATTCGAAAATATTTATCTCGTTCAGTAGTCATTTTCTGATTCAAAATTCAAACCAAAGAAGGGAAGGTAAATGATTACAAAAGTTTGAAAACTCCGGTCGCTATTTATGTGACAAAAATACCACGTCGATAGGTTAAAAATGAAGAATATTTTAATGATTCATTCCAAGTAACTCTATTGTTATGAGTTTATTTTGTACCCTTATTGAAAGCCGGCAGAGTGCTTTCGTCTATTGAACCATCTTCATTATCATTGTGTTAAATAAGTCATTACAACATAGAAAATAACAACTAGTCCTAGTGCAACTGGTACATTGGAGTCTAAATATCAATATTTTCTTCTTGGAGCTGAAAAATATGGATCCATTCATCCGTCTAAAATAGTCTAAAGTGTAAGTCTACTAGTGCCTGAAAATAAAAGTGAATAATAAAGAAGGGTGTGTCAACCTAGATGCTCATAATAAGCCTCATGGAAAATTATGTTGCCATAGTCTTAACAGAACCATAGGATATTTAATTGGCGTATTGAAAAAAAAAATCTTTTTATTTTTTAGACATGCGACTCGAGTGACATTCATTTTGTGAATGAAGGTTGATAAATGTTCATGCAAAATTTCATGAGGATCGCATCCTCAGAACAACAGAAGTACATTTTTTTTCTGAATTATGAACTGAAATTCAGCAGTAAAATGGTCAATGTCAATTCAAAGCAGTACACCAAAATTTGTAGGAGTTAATGCAACTATAGAAAAGATTATCGTTACTTCAAAATCATGGGGGATGTAAACTGGTGAAGCGAATGATTTATCAACAACAAAAGCACAAGAGATTTGACCTGATATCAGGGTTTTCTTAAGTTTATTTTTAGTTTGAAACCAATTCTGAATTTGTACGCTTCCCCTATTATCTTGTGGGCATCCCAGTGGTCAATAGTTCACGGACATGTTTCTTGAGAACCGCCTGTCCATCGACTCGTTAGCAAAATAGGCTATGCGCCCGCATAAATTGACGATATGCTCTGAATGCGTTCCAGGTTCTATTAGAGTTTCGAACTACCGACAAGGTAACTAAATTATCAAGCCCTGTCTGCCCTCGCCATGTAACTCGCCAGTAATTATCTTTCAAATTTGGTCTGGGACTCGGGGATTTACTGACCTCGCATGTTTGTCCTCTGTAACACCTTACGATGAGCAAAAACATCTAGGATGGGATGATGCATCGTCTCTCGAATCGGGGGAGAAAATTCAATTTGTCAAAAGACTGAGAGGGGTAATGAATTCATTGTCTACTCTGTGAATTTTGGAGCTTGCTTGATGCCAAAGGATATTGTTCTCTTGACTATTACTGAATAATTATACGGAAACATGGCGGTAATAATACATATACTCCATTCACTTTCATGAAATTATTCAAGAGGCTGAAATAGCTTTGCTAGTTTTGAAAACATTTCTGAAGAAATTTAAAAAATATATGTTGAATGTCTGTGTCATTATTACGAATAACAATTAATATTAATAGTAATCTAAATACTGACATGTGACATGTTCCTACTCTTTGGAGTATTTTGCAGAGAGAGAATGTTTAATTCGTTAAATTCTATACGTAATTACCATCACTTATATGGGATGTTTGGTAAAGTTATCCTCGGATAGGGATATACGTCATTTGCAGTAAATGCTTGACTACGAATATAAGGCCATTTTGCAATTTTTTTGAGAATATCGGCTTCCCTTATCGAAAATGAGTAATTCTGTAGAAACTACTTGAATCCAAATATTCAATACCTAAATATTTTCATCGGAGCTTAGGAGATGTTCCTCATTTTTTTTTGTATATCTAGTGTTATCTGAATTTTCAGTGAATACTTTTTCGCAAGAAATGAGGATAATCTTTTTAACTTTGAAAAAAATATTTATTGAATATTTAGAGTCAGGTATCTCTAACGAAATTAATTATTTTCTACAACGGTGCAGAAAATCTGAAAAAAATTGTAAAATTGTCATATTCGTATCCATAGGTTTTCGGAACATGCATCACTGGACGCAATTCGCTGGAAATGACAAGCGAATCACGCCGAATTACCAAATACTTTGTATTATGGTACGTAGCTCCGAAAAAATATTCCAAGTAGTGCGTATTGTCTCATCTTGTCCAGCTTTACCATCAAAGGACTTCAGCAGCTCTCCTTCCCAACCTCTCCGTACCTTGACAGGAATAGATGACGAAATCCAATTCGGCTGGTCCTGCAAGAAAGCATTATATCCTACCCAATGTCAAAAGTAACATTTTCCATGAAAAATTAGCCCAAAAGCAACTGTGTGAAGATTCAATCAGAGAGTTGTCTGTATACTTTACAAAAGCTCCATATTGCACGTAAATGCTGTTCATCTTCAGTCAACTGTCTTATGAAAGAAAACTTTTCCTCAAATTTCGCTTAAGTTGATCTAAATTTTTACATCATGCATTGGTATTCAATTTAAATAGTCTAAAAACTACTATGAGTACAAACAGTACCGAGTATACTAAATTCGTTGTCTAGTGAAGGGATCTCAGAAACCCGATGAGCTAGAACAAAAAGAAATGAAGAAAAATTGATTACTTCAATGAAACCTGCTGAAAAAAGTATCTGTATAATGTTTTAGTTCCATGTTTATAACTTCAGTAAGACATGTTTATAACTTCAGACAATTCGGCTGACCCTACAAGAAATAATCATATCTTCCTCAATGCCAAAGCATTTCAATGAAAAATTTTCCCAAAAGCTATTGTGTGGAGATTGCATCCAAGAGTTGTCTGTATAATTTACAAAAACTCCATATTGCACTTAAACGCTGTTCAACATTTTTGTACCACCTTCAGTTTACTGTCTTATGGAGAAAATTTTTCCTCAGATTTTGCTTCAGTTGATCTTAATTTTTATATCATGCCTTGGTGTTCAATTTTCATAGTCTAAAAACGATTATATGTACAAGCTGTACCGGGTTTCCTAAATTCGTTGTCTAGTGGGGGGATCCCAGAAACCCGATGAGCTAGAACAAAATGTAATGAAGAAAAATTGGTAACTTCAATGAATTCTGCTGGAAAAAGTACCTGTATATTGTTTTAGTTTCATGTTTATACCTTCAGTAATGAAGAAGTTATGAGAACTTTTCATTTGACGCCATTTTCCCATTTTCTCTGATAGCTCCAAAACGGTTTGACTTAGAAGGTTGCGGTTTTCACCAAATGAATTCTCTCAAAAATCGAGCAAACTCATTTTGTTCTAGCTCATCGGGTCTCTGAGATCCACTCACTAGACAACGAATTTAGGACACCCGGAACATATTATATTGAATACTGCACATGCATTTCAATGAAGGTATTGGCTAGAATATTTCTTCCAAACCATAAACAAACATAAAAAGGATTCGGAAGCTTATTGTCCAGCTAGATCAATACTAACATCATCCTTTCATTGTTCTTCCACGTAAATCTCGTTAGTATTGTCTCATCTCGTCCAGTCCTACCCTCAAAGGACTTGAGCTCCCCTTCCTCACCTCTCCATACCTTGATATGAATAGATGACGAAATCCAATTCGGCTGGTCCTGCAAGAAAGCATCACATCTCCCTTAATTCCTGCCGACGACGACAAAAGCTGTAGACGTCGTCCTGCAGCCACTTAACTGGGCCTCACGGCATCACAACAATGAGTGTTTATGATGGCGCCTACTTGACGATCGCCATGGCAACGGACGTCGGTGCGAGTTAGACGGAGGTATGTCACCTATGAGGGTTTCACCTTAGGCGACTTCCGGAGATTGTTACACTGACCGTTCCGTCCTCCCCATCTAATCAAGTCAGAGGACGGAGGAGTCCTTGATTAATTCGAGGACAACGGCTCTCAGCGAGACTTCCTTAATGATTTGTTAATTTCATTAGGGTGATGTCCGTACAAGGGGGTGTTGGGTTGGGTTTCTATTCGTTAGGTCTTCTACCTGCCTAGGTGATTTTCCTCGCCTATTCGTGATAATTCGGTTACTTTCATTTGTGAGGGCCTGGGATGGATTCTGTTCATAATTTCGTTGTTAATTTGGCCTATGACAATCAAGTATGAAGATATATTGCAGAATGGTTCGTTTCTTTCCTTATGGTGTCTAATGGAAAATAAGTCAGGTACAGAAGGGAATAATGTTGATGGATCAGGCTGTGTGGTCATCCTGAAAATTGAATGAACATCAAAGGTGGTTTTACATCATTCTTAGTAAGGTATAGTGAAATTTAAATATTTTTTGGGCTATATCCATCATATTTCAATTTCTGTTCAACGTTTGTGCCAGCTTTCACCAGTCTTCACCAGGAAAACACTTCAAGGCTCCTAACTTTTAAAGTACTAAAATATTGGTATTCTTCGGGACTTGTTTTTTGATATCCCTAGAAAAATTATAATTACACAAGCAAAAGTTCACCTACTGTAGTTCACAGAGAAAATTGTTAATTCTTTTCGTAAAAAACAACGTACCATAGGCTGGTAGACATCCGAAAACAACATCGTAATTTATACAAATTTATGGATTTTTGGTACATTTCCCTAAAATGATTAATGAATATGTAAAAAATTTCAAGAAGGACCAAATGAACTGGAACGTGATGGAAAAAATGCTTACCTTGTCGATGTATGTTATAATTATCATTAATTCGAAAAAAATATTGAAATAACTGAGAGATAATTTATTTTCAAATAACAGCTGTAGGAAAGTTTCCAATAGAGCTATTTCAGCCATAAAACTATTGAAAACAAACAAATTCTTAACAAGAAAGAAAGTCAAACTACTGAATATTCCTCTAGTGGAATAAGTACTGTGAAAGAGGAATGATATTTCATTCTGTCAGCGTCGAGTAGGTTATCTTGAAAAATTTTCCTGACACCAACAAATTAAAAGTTTTCAAAGTCGCCAGAAATTTCACTATCGATATATCAGACCGGGATAACTTTTCTGGACATTTCAACTGCTCGAAACGGGAACAATCTGAAATCAGCCATAAAACAACCTATCGAATTGTTTATTCAGATCACTTGAATGAATAGCAATCGTTGAACGTGAAAAGTAAACTCCGGTTCCATGTTTTTCAATATGCTGAATATCAATTTGGATTTATCGTTGTTTTCGTCGTTCTTTCATCGGATGAGGCTTTTCCGGAATGCAAATGAATTTTGGAGGAACATGCACTCATATCTGAAACTGAAATATTGTATGGTTAATTTGAATTTTTTTTCAAAATGATTTGTCACTCATCGCCAGCCCAGGTATGTTTTTTGATTTCTTAGGAACTTTATAGGTTTTCACTCCCAGTCTCTGAAACATAAATAATTAAAAACACACAATTCTGAAGAATTTTAGAGTTTGTCCGAAGAAGGTGTCTGATATAGCCACCGAAACGTTACAATATCCTTTTAATTTGTTTCATTTTTCAGTTTTACTGTTAGGCAACAATTTTTTTCAAGACCAATTTGCTCCTGACAAATAAGTGCAAAGATTTTCGCAGGAGCACTTCACCTTAATCAAACATTTTTTAATTATTTATGTTTCAGAGACTGGGAGTGAAAACCTATAAAGTTCCTAAGAAATGCAGAATCCTCCCAGAATATATTTCAATCGATATGTTTTTTGATCATAAGACATCTTGGGAGTCGTCAAATCGTACTGAATAATCAATATTCTCAATACGATTCTAGAAAATTCCTGAGCAAGTGCTTTTGAGCGCTCTTTCTTTGGTGGAGCAATAATGCTATTACCTCAAATTTTGTATAGAACTTGTGATTCATGCTGCGTATATGAATGCAAAATCTAAGCACGATCGGAATCATATTCTTTAAACAAAAGATGTAAATATCGATAACTAAAAATATAAAAATTCTACCGTTGAGATTCACAATCCTTTTGAAAATTTGCATGATCTTTCACTCCACCAATTAACATCCTCAAACTTGATTTTATTTCAATCGAAAGTTTTTCCATTGGAATATCAGATTTTTTTTCGATAATTCGATAGACATAACATACAAAATTTTTCGTACTGCTTTGAATTGGTATTGAGCATTTTACTGCAAAATTTCAGTTCGATCGAATTGACGAAATCTGAATTGAGTATTTTAGTAAGGTTTTGATTTGTGCTCTTGTACCACTTTTCATTTGTACACACTTTCCATTTTCTTTTAATGAAGCCTTGGAATACGCAAGCTCTATTGTACATTCTATGAAACAATATCTCAAAAGAACATATGCATATAATTTTTACCTCAAATATTCTTATTAAACAGTGTAGAAAGTATCACATAAAAGCAGTTACATCATCAAAGAAGACTATTAAATTTGAAAAATAAATTAGACTTCAAACGAAATTGATTAATATTATTTTCCATTGAGATTAACATCAGCTCTATTTCGTAGGCAAACTCGATAAAATATATTCTTGCATTTTCAATTGACGTAAAATTAGAGTTCGATTGAAAACTAGCCGTCTCAGTAATCTCGCAGCAGGATCTTGGATTTCACTATTTTGCTCCGTTAATTGTATTCAAAATCCAAGTGGTCCTACTCTGAACTGGCAGGGACACCAACACAAATAGGCTCCATATTGATTAATTATCGTATTACGATTTTTGCACTCAGAATTCAAGAATGAAGATTTTTCACCAAGAAAAAATTTACCTTTTCGCAAGACCAGCGCATAGTCAAGTTGATCTTCTGGTGTAGAAAAAAATTGTAAATGCCTTAAAATTAACTCGTATTTATTTACGAAAACATACACACAATAGTATTCACTGATCAAAAATCAAAAATGTATCCCACTAAGAAAAAAAATATCCCTACAATACAATAAAAATGAAGAATCAAAATTCCTACAAAAAATTCACAGACTAACAACTAAAAAACCCGCATTATCTCATGTTTGAATTTTTCCTCACAGGAGAGGAATTCATCAGTAGTGGCAATCATTCTACATAGTCCAATATTTTTACATACAATTGTTCTCCTGAATGGTATATAAAACATGCTTTGTGATCTGAGCCTTACATTAAGTACCTACATTAAATTGAATTTTGGTTAACAAATCTGGAACCTGCACATAATTATTAATTATTTTGTATGAAAATATTATATCTGAAATCTTTTACCGGTTTTCCAGAGTGATTATACCATACTTTCTACGATCATACGTTTAATCGTGATTCAATATTGAAATATTATTTGTATAGACCAGATATCGAGTCCTTTTTGCACACCTTATAACCGGTTAATGTTACAGTGATACTGGGGATTCCATATTACAGATGCAAAGTTTAATTTGCTATAAACGAAAGCATAATACAAACACATAAAATGTGCTGTTGCTGCTGAACGAGCGGCTTTGTCGAAAAATAGAACGTAACATCTTGTTGCATTTAACTATTATTATAGATTCAATGGGCTGGTCGAACAACAACTTGGAGTCCAACTCCAAACCAAGATCAAGAATTGAGAAAAGTTGTAGATATTTTGCACAGTAGATATAATTCAAGATCTTTTAGAAACATTTCATGAATTAATATAAGAAAGTTATTTAAATCAACATTTTATTGAAAGCAGCAACTAATGGTCAAGATATTTTCACGCGTTAGCGGATCGAACGCTTTAAAATAGTTCGAGACTATTAGTCGCTAGATCGATAAACGAGTTGATTATAAAATTTTTCCGTCGAGCTAATTAAGAATTGGGAATAAATTTTTGATTGAAATACATCCTTATTTTGCATGCGACATACAGTTGACAAAATAAAATTTCAATGTTTCAACGTTCCAGTATAGTTTTGACATTATTTGTATTGCTTCAGGCCCTATTTTCTGGACAAGTGATCTTTCAAAGCGTATACTTCATTGCGCGAGTCCCTCTTTTACCTGCAAAAATGTACACCGCGCAATGAAGTTCGTATTCGCTTTGAAAGATCACTTGTCGAGAATACGGCACCTAAATGCTTTGTCTTCGGTTGCCCATTACAATTGCACATTAAAATAGCATAAATTGAATATCGAAACGGGTCATTAATGTTCAATTTAATTCCATTAAAATCACCTTTTATAATGAGGTCGACGGAAAAACCATTTGATACCTCCCATTTTCAATTGGTACGTAAAATTAGATTTTTATTGAAAACTAGCCATAAACAACAATATTTTACGTCGTTAATTGTATTCAAAATCCAAGTGGTCCGACTCTGCAACTGGCAGGGACACCAACACAAATAGCCTCCATATTAATTAATTATCTTGTTACGAAAAAATATTTCCGAAATGATTAATTTCGCCATGTTGCTTCCAGATAATTAAAAAAGGTATTTGTCTAATCACTACACAAAGGCAGGTGCTCTTCCCGCGTCATAAAGGTGATTTATAGTGGTATAAGTGAATCAATGAGATACTCACAACGAAAAAGTAAATGGTTTTCTTTGATCTTACCTTGTCCCGAAAATTGAAAACTGTCTCTAATTGAGTTGTTGGCATCGGTGTGATACCTGAAATTTATATCGTGGTTATTTTTGTTTGAGCACGTTGTGTGGTTTCGGTTTTTGAATAATCGGACAGTTAATCAAAAGTTCACCCGAATTTCAAGTGACATTATGAGGTTACATGAAAAATGGTTTTTCACGAGTTTTGGTAATGAGGTTGAGAAAAGACTGGAGTAGAGGAAATAATATGTGAACTACACTCACCAGCAAAATAATCGATCCACTCAATAAATCCATGAAGTTTGTTAATTCATAAATATGTTATTTCAAGTCCAATTTGATCGATTTTTTTTCAATTGTGGGTAAGTTCATACTCAATTACCAGTTTCGATCTCAAGAAATCTTGACGTACGTTATTTTATACTGGATGAAATCTTTGAAACTACATGTGGTGTGTTTCAGTAGTTCCAGTATATGTTTTCCTATTTCATCATGAAGACACATATTCCTTTAACAATTTCGTTCACTCTATATATCATCTTTTATGTTTTTCAGCTTCTTTTCATATTATTTTGATTCTGTGCAGAGCTAAGGTTAAATTTGTTAGAATACTTTTATGACCATAGCGAAATTTTGAAATTTAATCTTTACCAAAAAACCTGTGCCTTCAACAAAATTTAATTTGTAATTGTAATGAATGAAAGATGAAAGTTTCGAGAGGAGATGTGTCTTCATAATGAAATAAAAAATCATACGATGGAACAACTGTAAAGTTAGAGTAAAAAACAGATTTCGTTTCACCCAGTATAAATTGACGTACACCAAGTTTTATTGAGATTCAAAATCTGGTGATCGATTTAGTATGAACTTACCTACATTTTAAAAATTTTTTTATCAAATTGCACACAAATTAACACATTATGAATTAACAAATTTCATTGATTTATGTAGTGGTTCGGTTATTTTGCCGATGAGTGTATCTACAAAGAATTTTAGAACTCAACTAATACTGGAGGAAAGCGAAACATTTATGGCATGATACATTATCCATAAACATTGAAAACTTTGTTCCATTGTCAGTTATTTAACCAACCCGGTTATTAAAGACAGCTTCTAACGGTCAAGATATTTCATAGTTAATAGTTGGAGACCATAGTCGCTAGATTAATAACTGAGTTGATAACAAGATTTTTCCGACGACCTCAATATTAATTGTGTATAAATTCCTGATTGAAATACATTCTCAGTTTGCACTAGACATAGAGGGTTTTCCAATAAGTGGTGGTGGTGGTGATGGTTTGAAGCTGTCATTTTTGGACATTTCACAAGGAGAAACTACGCCATTAATAAAAATGAAACGAAACACGCTTCAAGAAAGCATTAAAATTATCAAAATTCACTATGAAAATGGTGAAACATTTTTGGGTCTTCGTGAAGCACCTCTTCGGACCGCAATAAAGAAATTAGTGGAAAAATTCTAGCTGTTGAGACAAGCAAGTGATCTGAAGAATTAAACCCGTGCACGTAGCTCAACAACAGCCGAAAATATTGTTGCTGTAGCCGAAAGTGTTGAAGAATACCCAGGTCTTGTCGTTCTTTGGAATTAAGCATTCCACAAACGTCATTTTGCATAAAGATTTGGGTCGTAAGGCTTATAAAGTTCAGAAAACACAAGAACTCAAGCCACCATTGATTTGCGGAAAAGTTTCCGGACCGTGTTATCTCTCGAAGAGGTCATCACAATTGGCCACTGAGATCTTGTGATTTAACAAATTGCGACTTCTTCCTTTGGAGGCACGTGAAAGAGAAGGTCTACGCCAACAGCCCATCGTCGATTCAAGACCTCAAGATGGAATTCGTGAGGCTATCGAGGACATAGGGCAGCCACTTTGCGATTTGATTATGGAAAATTTAATTCAAAGGATATGGTCCTGTAGGCGTGGTCGTGCCTGATGTTATTTTTAACTATTAGCGGCATAGCTTCTTCTTTATAATGAAATAAAATATTATCATTTATATTGAAAAATAGCATTTTTCTTTGAATATCAAAATAACACCTCATATTGGAAAACTCTTTACATTCGACTCGAAAAAATTTCGATGTTCCAGTAGAGTTTTGACATTTCTTGTAATGCTTCTGAAAACTTTGTGAACGGTTGCCATGAGGATTGCATATTAAAATAGCATAAATTGACCATTAAAATGGGTCACAAAAATTCAATTTCATACACATAACATGTTTCTATAATATCATTGCATTATTTTTGTTTCGAAATGGAATAGATAAAAAAAACTGAAGTTTGCCAGCCAAAAATCGCTCCGTATTCAATAGAGGGTTAAGTTTCGAAACGCCGAATCATCTGCTCTCTATCCCCAAAACTCCTCAATATTTGCCTCCCCGCAAGCGCTATCGATTTCCGTCATAATGCGCTCACCTCATCAACCACGTAAAAATACAATGAAACGGTAATTGAGATGGAATCTTAAAAAACAAGCTCCTTCAGGAAAAGAACCCCGCAACTCTATTTTCCGCCAAACCGGCGCCACTTCCACTTATCCAACACCGGTTTCCGTGTAACAAAGTGAGGAAAGAATGATGAGGGTATAATGAAAAGTGGGCTCGTGCTTTTTAGACTTTGATGTATTCACAAATTCATACCGACTTCACGTCGATGAACTCCAAAAACTCATCTTTTCAAAACGTAATTTATCTTCGTTTAACAGCCCTGCTGCCCGTGTTTGGCTGTTGGTGTGTCTGAAATAATTGCAGGTTACATCGGTATCCATTTGTTGCTCGAGGCATTTCGTTATTAAACCCTTTCGGCGTCTTTTTTAACGCTCTTTTCCTTCCCTTTGCGAAACTACCTGTCAAAAGTAAGTTACGGAGCTAATGGCGTCGAAGTAGGCGATTTTTTACTGCTCTCTAACGGCGTACTGAAAAAAAAGAATATCGGAGTTGACGGTGAGTTCTTTTTTCTAAGTAGTTCTTGCGTTAGCACCCAGATGTGGTGTGCTAGTTGGAATCTCTGATGAAAAAATTTAAGAGAAGCCCTAAGCTCGAGCTTTTGGGCGTTCGTACTTGGAGGAGCAATAAGACTATAACCTCAAATTTTATATGGGATTTAAGATTGATACCAAATATAAAAATGTAGAATCTCAGCACAATCGGAATTGTATTCTGAAAATCATTAAAAAATTAAAAAGGTAAAAAATAAATAATTACAAACATTAAATTCTATGGTTCTGATGCTATCCTCTCAAAATTTTGCACGAACATTCAGTATATCATATTCGATTCACAAAATAAATTTCATTTAAATCGGTTTTTCTGTTATGGAAATATAGAGATTCTTCTTTTCAATATTCCAATTGAATTTTCAAATAGTTCTGTTGACACTATGACCACAAAACTTTGCATGAAAATTCAGTATAACAATCTCTATTCACCAGAAAAATTTCACGTGAATCAGATATCCTGTTATGGAAATATAAAGATTCTTCTTTTCAATATTCCAATTGAATTTTCTATGGTTCTGTTACCACTATGGCCACAACATTCTGCATGAACATTCAGTTGTATCAATTTTGATTTATGAAATTAATTTCATCGGAATCGGATATTTTTTTATGAAATATTGAATATTTCAATAAATTCAAGTTTCTATGGTCACTATGGCCAACAAATTTTACATAAAGCTTATGAGCATCATATGGCCGCAACATTCCATTTCGATGATTTTCGTTTCGTTTGAGATATTGAGGAGCAAAAGTTTTTAATGGCCATATCGTTTGAGATCTTTTTCGGCTTAAAATTGTAATATTACAGACATTTGGGCAGAACGATATAGCGCTCGTTTAAGGAAAACGAGCGCTCAAAAACAGCGATGTTAAGATTAGGTAATCGGGAGAAGAAGGGTCATATCAGAGACAGCGCGAAATCTGCACATAAAAATATTGTTTTACATATTGAGGTACAGTAAGTCCGTACGTATTCTAAGATGTTCATGAATATGGAAAAGTCACCCGGAGGAGGTCTGTAGATACTCTGACACTCAACACACAAAACGTTACCTGGCCTATTATTTTATCTTTTTTTAACGTATTTGAGAGTATTGAAAAAAATTTGAATTTTGCAGTATTTTCACTTCGGAACAATCAAGTCGCTTTTTTTATTATGCCACTGAAATAAACTAACTTTTAACGTATTCAGAAATTTAAAGAAACATATCAATTGACATTTTTTCCAAATATTTTGTTTACGAATTCACTTCGTCCTTAGTGTTTTCTAAAAGTGAAAGCATCTCAAAATCGAGAAATACATAATCGATAAAACGAAAATCCACTCTTTTGTAATAAAAATATATATAGATATAACAATTGATATTTTTGAGGGACTTGAGGAAACCATCATCCTTTCACCAATGAAGTACCGCACGATATAACTTGACAAATCAGCTAAACTGCACTCTCAACTCAATCTAATAAATAACATTTCTTTCCACACGTCATTCAACGGGTTCAGAACCATTTCAATTCCACATGAAAATTTATCTTCATATTTCAATTCCGGGAAAAAAGCGTCTCACCGTTTTAGAGAAATACACCAGTTTTATGTCAACCGATCGAGATTGACGATCCTGTGTTTCCTCGAGTCAATTGCCTGGTTTATTGAAATGTGTCCGACGATGAGTCGAGATTTTTCCGGTTACTCTCTAGCGGAAAATCAGTTATCGATTGTTTTATTCGTTTTCCGGATGCACCTGCCGTTTGGATAGCTGAAAATACGTCCAATGAATTTGGTAACTTTTATACGTCGTTTTTTTCAGGAGATTATCAACTCCACATTGTTTTGGATTGTAACGTTATTTGTTCTCAACTTGTTCAACTTGTTGAAGAACAAGTATTGGGAGAATTAACTAAGCTTAAATTCAAATAGTTAAAATAAACGTTGAAGCAATATCTGTCATCTTGTCCTGAACTGTTACAAGTTTTTTATTTTCATTTCCATATTGAAGTTGATTTATGCAATTTTTTGAAGTTTTTTGAAGTTCTTCGGACCTTTCTGGTCCCTGGCGTGCAGCATTAAAAAATATTTTTTGGTTTTTTACCGTCTCACCGTTTTAGAGAAATACACCAGTTTTATGTCAACCGATCGAGATTGACGATCCTGTGTTTCCTCGAGTCAATTGCCTGGTTCATTGAAATGTATCCGACGATGAGTCGTTCAATGAATTTGGTAACTTTTATACGTAGGTTTTTTTTCAGGAGATTCTCAGCTGCGCATTGTTTTGGATTGTGACGTTATTTGTTCTCAACTTGTTGAAGAACAAGTATTGGGAGAATTAACTAAGCTTAAATTCAATTTGTTAAAATAAATGCTAAAACAATATTTGTCATCTTGATATAAGCCGTCACAAGTTTTTGATTATAATACACATATTGAAGTTGATCTTTTGGCGCAAATGCGCAATTTTTTTGGAGTGCTTGGAAACTTCTTTGTTAGGTATTTGTTCTCAACTTGTTTAAGAACAAGTAATGGGTGGTATTGGAGAATTAACTGAACTTAAATTTGAATTGTTAAAATAAATGTTGAAACAATATCTGTCATCTTGACCGGAACTATCACAATTTTTTTTATTTTCATTTCCAATTGCCTGGTTTATTGAAATGTGTCCGACGATTGTTTTATCCGTGTTCTGGATACACCTGCCGTTTGGATAGCTGAAAATACGTCCAATGAATTTGGCAACTTTTATACGTCGGTTTTTTTGGAGATTTTCAACTCCGCATCGCTACGTTGTTCGTTTTTGACTTGTTGAAGAACAAATACTGGGATGAGAAATGTGCTGAAGAAAATTATTGTATCTAATGCTCAAATTAAATCTTGAAACCATTAAAGATTTGGGACCCATGTTCAACTCAGCTTGACATAACGTGTAATAAGTTTTTCATTATTATTTAGAAATTTCAGTTAATATTCGCTTGACTTTTTTTGGAATGCTCTGAATTAACCTGGTCCTTGGTTTTTATTTTCATCCTTTACAAAAAAAATTCAAGCTATTTGGTGCGTAGTTTTCTCCTTATGTCTCAAATTGTACCAGAATTATTTTGATTTAAAACATTCATTTATTCGCCCTCTAATGGCGTAAAATCGAAAATTCACCCTGATTCTCCATCAAAAATTCTCACCTCAAAATATCAGCGTTTTTGAAAATGGCTGTAAGATTTTTGATAGCTCAAGTTTCTTGTTTCTCATAGTAAAAGAACATAATAATGTATATTTCTTTTACTATGAGAAACAAGAAACTTGAGCGATCAAAAATCTTACAGACATTTTCAAAAACGCTGATATTTTGAGGTTAGAATTTTTGATGATAAATCAGGGTGATTTTTAGATTTCACGCCATTACAGGGCGAATAAATGAATGTTTTTAATCAAATAATTCTGGTACAATTTGAGACATAAGGGGGAAACTCACCAAATTGCTCGAATTTTTTTTCTATAGAAAATGCAAAAAACTGCTACGCCTTCGAAACTGTATATGTAACATATTGAAAATGTGTTGCCGCAACAATGGTTTAAAAACACAAATGTTCATTTTAAACCATTTGTTCGACAGTCAACTTTTAAAATGTTATTTCTAGTTTCACAAATGATGCTGTGATGAATAAGAGATTTCGACAAACAAAAATTCCATAGACAATTGCAAAAGAGCTGTTTTTTTGCAAAGACTTTCCGATGGAAGGTTATAGGGGTTAGTAGTTTTAAGTTTTTATGTATAAAGTGACAAAATGAAAATGATGAATTTAAAAAACTGCAGCACGACGAAAAAAAAAGTTTTTACCTAATTTCATGTACTCAATTTGTTTCACGAAAGATCAAATTGAAAAATACCGAAATAGTTTTTTTGAAAATTCCACTCCTGTCATCATCCAATCGAAACGTGTATTTCAGATAGATCACCATTGCAATGGATACATTTAATAGAAATGTTTTCCACGTGGTTACCCAATAGCAAATTTTACTAGAAATTTTTTGACGTTTGTAATGACTGGGAATGGAATGAATTGAATATTCATGACTTATGATAGTTATCTAATCAAGTATTTCATCAATCGGTTGATTGAGTGTAAATTCTTGGTTGAAATACATTCTTATTTTACACAAGACATTCATTAGACGTAAAATAAATTTCTATTCATTCTATCTTTCAGTATACAGTTGTGACTCATTTCGTGTAGCTTCTGTATACTTTGTGTAGGGTTTTCATGACAATTGCATATTGAAATACATAGTAAAAATTGCGCAAAAAATGAGATGATATGGATCAATTTTGTTTACTTTTGAAACCACCTTTCATTTGGAGGTCGCAGAAAAATATTTTTTGGTGTGGAATTTCCTTACCGTATACCACACCAACGAGGACAAATGAAATCCGAAAATTTTTTCCTGATCATGAATATTTTCAATGTATTCACGAGTTCGAAAGAATTTTCGGAATTAATTCAATCTCTAGTGGTATTACAATTGAAATTTATCGTTCTCATTCAAGAAAAACCCAGAGAAAATGTCGCTATTCGAGAACTTTAAAAACACAGAGAGAACAGTATACAGCTGTTCCAGCATAACGAAGCAGCAGTTGACTACAAATCATCGATGGACAACAATTATCACATCCGTGTAATAACCACTTTACTTATCAATCCCTAGCGCGTGGTGTGGAATTAAACCTGCATACCGAGGCTGTGGGGACGGATTCAAACACCACACTGCAAAATGATGGTAGCCACCAGAGGCGTTTTCCACGTTATCTACTGTTCGAGTACAGGGAAACATTTGCTGCTGATGAATTTACTACCCCACTGGCTGACCTTTGGTGAAGAGGAGGTAGTTTGGGCTAGGGGATATTCGAGAACAGATAGAATAGGTGGCATTACACAGGGTGTTAGTGAATTAGTGTGACAAACACCAGGAAGCACAAAAAATTCCACTAACCTACCCTCACAGATACAGGGTATTGTTGAAAAAATCGTGTATTGCGAATATTTCAGGAACATAATACAGAACACAGCTTCCATGAGCACCCATAATCTCTATATGTATATGAAAATCAATTCCTGTTCGTTAGTCCCGCTTAAACTCGAGAACGGCTGAACAGATTTATCTCATCTTGGTCTTGAAATGTTCGTGCGGGTCTAGGGAAGGTTTAAAAGATGAGAAAAATTCATTCGCTGCCTCAAAAACAACAATATCGGACATAATAGAGTGCGCAATGATGAATGTCACTTGAATAATTTTGGCCAGTTAACATCAGTTGAGAAAAAAACTCAGCGAAAAATATAGCTTATTATTAAAGACCGGATTATATGCATTCACATACTTGCATATGCTTCTGCATATTTAAGAGGTATTCGCATATTTTAGCTAAAATCCAGTTATGATGGATATTTTCAGTACATATTTTCTTCCCTGCGTTCCGAAAAGCGATAAAAGTGCTGGGTAATAATTCTAATAATTGTGACTTTTGTCAGATTTGCCAATCAATTTTATCGCATTCCGGAACGCAGTATTGATAGCCTATCCAAATATCCAAATAACGAGTAAAATACACCAAATGAACTCCACGTTGCTATTGGCATTTCCAAATAAACTTGGTTTGAAAGGATATTGAAAGAAAATCAAGGTTTCGAAGATTTATCTCTTATCGAAAGTTTTATTAATGGGACGGCATAAATTTTACCTGAAATTATAATGGAGAACATAGCACAAAGGTTCAAATCCTCCCCAGTTACGTCTGTGGATGTGGAGCGAACCTTTCCACATACAAAAATATTCAAAATGATCGAAGGCAAAATTTAACAATTGAACATTAGGAACAATATTCAATTGGAAACGTTTACAAAAACATCATTAAATTAAATTTTGATACCATATTATTGAGAGTTGATTTTGAAAGAAAAATCACTTTTTCTTTTTTTTTCATTTCCCAAAATTCATTATTCAATATTGTATATTCTGCCTATTTTTGTGCGTATTTGTATGCATATAACAACGTTTTTATGTTGCATATAATCCGGTCTCTACTAATTATGATTAAAGAATGCTCACGAAAGCTCATTTCTATACGATAAAAAGTTCAAAAGATATTCGCAGAAAACAATGAATTAAAATTGTATATGGAGTCTTATTGATATATTAACAATTCCGAAAATCAGTCATTCTAAAACTCAGTAACACCATAATATTCAGCAGTAGAAAGATTGTCCGACATGTTGCAGAAAAGGCACTCACAAAGTTCTAAATTTGTACGTGTCAAAACAAAACCAGTTCGTTGTATTGGGGCCTGTATGTTATTCGGACTGCCATCCTTAACCGCCGCCACTGGAGCGCGATTGTAGGTGGAGCTGATAAGCCATACCTCAGTGGAATTTTGTTTATCGCAATACTGAATCCATACGTAATGTGTTTATCTGCGATGGATGTTTCGTGTACGTAGCAGCCATGTGGCCCCAGCACTCGACATGATTAATAGTTGAACTGCCATTAGCAGTCCCGGCGACCGGTTACACCTCAGGTCTGCAGGCCCCCGTAACGCTGGTCCGCAAACTGACTGGGCTGGGACCAAGATATCTGCATCTGGAAACCTGCCGATGGTTGGCTTTAGCAGAAAAACACATCTAACTAGCCAAATCAAGCTAAGCGATACGCCCTTCGGTGACGATCTGAGTAATCTTTTATTGACATGATTCTTTCATTTTGCATTGTATTGTCGTGATTTAAGTGAAAGTTTAACATTATTAATAATTTTTTTATGTATAATTCATTCAAATCGGTATTGTTCAGTTCCTCAGCGTTTTCTTCCTGAGAAAAAGAACTCCAAATAATATACCTTTCCATGCTTTTCTTCAAGGTAGGGATAAATTTCGTGTTTGGGTAGAAGGGAAATCGAGGAGTAAAGTGACCAAATGTTGATGGATCGATGAAAAGTCTGACAACTGAAACTTAAAATCAGTAAACCAGTTACAGGTAATTTGAAATTTTGCTCCTTGCACTTTGTAGATGACGATTATTTTTATCGAGGATTACACAAAACTTGTAGGTTAGATTATATTTATAGGGTTAATCGTTTACAGTTCCCAGTTCATAACAAATTTAGTTTTCAAAAAATACTGCTGTGCCTACCAGAAATCTTCCTGTGGATTTACTACCAGAAAGGAGGAACAACCGGAATGTTCTAGTTCTAGTAGTAGAACTTAAAGGTCGAGACATGGAAGTCTAAACAAAGAAAAAACCACCGAAGGATGCTCTTGTGAAGAGAAATAATACTGTTTTTAATATAATAAAATGAAGTTAATTGAACTTTTCAATAAACAAAATTGTCTTCTTTGATTTCCTCAACAGCCCTTTAACCTAATTCATCTTTCACTATGGCTGAAATGAATTGAAAACAATGATGATAATGTTCAGGTTCTAGTAGGTTGAGGCAAGGAAATCTAAACAAAGAGTTACACATAAACAATACAATCAAATCCTTCATGTCAATGACATACTTATTTTCAAATGCCTATAACGTAAAGTCTTCAGGTACTCATTTGTATGCATAGCTATCAATTTATTTGCAGATTTAAGTTTCGAAGGTAATTTTTATTCCAGAATATACAATGAAAAGTTCTCCAAGAATGGCTGATGTGCCTGCTTGACCCTTTCAACACTTGTGTAGGAAGCCACGGTCGCCTGATGTTAAAATCTTCAAGAAATATATGCAGCACTTTCCTCTCAAAGAAATTGCTTGGCTTGAGTCTATCACATACAGTGTGGAACAGCCAAATGGAATAAATTCGATAACAAATAAATGAGAGCGTGTTGGGAAAAACACTTAGACACGTCGATTTGTATTTTTAGATGCGCATTTGAAGAAGAAATAATTATATAGTGTGTGTCATGTGAGAGTGGCCGATACCAACTTTCTTATTTTAAATACAACCCCCTGTATATTATTATTGTTAGATATAAGTTAGTACAATGTCCCATACCTATCTTCAACTGTTTAGGAAATATTAAGTGTTTTCAGATGTATTACACAAATTGACATTAAAAAAAAATATTTCACAACTGATGTAAAAAAACTTTAATCTCAATGTGAGAGATGTTTCAAATAAATGTTCGCCACTGGCGCAGCTAGGGGGGGCTGCAGCCCCAAAGTCAAAGATTAATTTCTTCGTTATTTCTTTCTTCTTTATTTTTTGCAACGTCCATTATTTGTTGTACCATCAAAAATTGTTCAGTTCAGCCCCCCCAAAACAAAATCTGAAAACACCTAATATTTACGAAACAGTTGAAGATAGGTATGAGACAGTGTACATGTATTATGTCTAGAATCCAAGAAACTAATAATATACAGGGGGTTATATTTAAAATGAGAAAGTTGGTATCGGTGATGCATTCCTGTTGACATAACACATAACTATATTCTCATGAAGAAATATCTATTGCAGGTAATGAACAAATGGAATAATTGCGAGAAAACGTCATGTTTCAAAGAAAAGAAAGAATAACGACTGATTTCTCCAGCGTTGAATATTCAAATATTTTTTCCCATCTTTGTTACTGAAAACCTCTTAATATGCTGAGACGAACACCAGATAGCCCCTGATGGATACCTCAAGAACTGGAAAAGTGTTTTAATGAAAAAAGGAATCACTTCACTTTTTATTCACGACGCACGGCTCCACCTTCACCGCAAAGTATAAAAGAATTAAAAGTTCTTAAACCTTTCAACCTGCGGGCTGAACATTCGAATTAATGGAATTCGCGAGTAAAAACCGGGCCAGTGCATATTTTGCACTTTCTTGTTCCCCAAGTTTCTTTTTATTGCCCGCTTTTCAGTCGGTGCTAAGTTATGGGGTTGGAATTATTTGTCAACCGTCAAATGGAAGACGTGGGGTCGATTTCCATTCTTTCACGGGGGAAGATCAGGAGTTCGTGCAGATGATTCATTTTCTGATGTACAGTAAGTTGAGAAGATAAAGAGTAACTATAATTGATGTTCAGAACTCTGAAGCTACTGTTATACACTACATATTTGTAAAAATTATGAACATCGTGCACAGAACGATCGTTTTATATTTGTAAAAGGCCTGTTGGTCTAGGGGTATGATTCTCGCTTCGGGTGCGAGAGGTCCCGGGTTCAAATCCCGGACAGGCCCAAGAGACTTTTTATGTAAATCTATCGTTCTTGAATGAATTTAGTCATTGCAGAAAATGAAATAATCGGCACTCTATATATTCAGGCTCATTATGAGGTATCTTCGTTCATTTATATACTTTGTTAAGAAACTTGAGACATATACAACGCACAAGTATTTATTGGGTACTGGGTAGGCAGGTCAAAATTATTCGATATTGAAATGAGAGGTTCCCTTAAATGCTTAAAGTTGAGAAAAATAAATTACAAACATATTTACATCTTTTCATTCTATACAAGAATTGGTTTTTACGAGCATTATTATCTGAAATAACATAAAGTAGACAAAACCTTGAAACAAAATCGTCAAGACAAATATTTTTGACAACAAAATATGTACAAGATGCATATTCACTACTTGACTCACCACTTCATGTTGAAGCAGCTGATAGCTTTCTAACATACAGATGTGGAAGAAACGGATGGAAACACAGGAGTTTCAGTGTTAAATTCACGCTGGTTCGGAGTCCAGTGGAACAGTGGAAGAATCGAAACCTCGGAGCGATGCGATGTTGAATAAGCGGCTGGTCTGTTGGAATGGCAGTCTGTAGTGAGTGGGGAAGCGCGCAAGCAACGATCTAGGATCGAATATCGAATCAGTAACACTCCAAACCGGAGATGGATAACATCGCATGACTATTGAAAATGAATACGACAAATTTTCTCCACTCTTATGGGCGCCATGGGCGGAAGTTATTTGCCTCAATGAATGAAACAAACAATTTCCTGTGAAAATTAATATTCAGGTTCTTTTTCGTCATAACTGGTTTGAAAATAAAATAATTAATTAATTGGTAGCTGTCGAACTGTCGGAATAATTTGATTCTGTAATACAGTACAGTCTCTATAATCCGGCCGTGCGCCACTCCGGCACGTCCAGTAATCCGGCACTCGGCGTCGGAGGAGGGGTCAGCTGTTTTCATGTTTCTGCATGTCAACAAACCGTTTTTTTACATTGACCTTAACTGTGTTTTGCTTAAATGTAATATTTTTATTGATTTATACATAATATTATGTAATGATTTTTATACTGTACTTGTTTTGTAGTAATTATACGATGTTTTATGGCCTATTTAGCTTTTTTTTACCATATCTTCACTAATCCGGCAATTTCGGTAATCCGGCACTACCGATCTCAATATAGGGCCGGATTAGCGAGATCCTACTGTAGATCCAAATATTTTGTAGCGTTTAGGTTACCATCGATGAAAACTGGCCCTATCATGTAATTACCCAGCAAAAAACCTAATGTTTGGACAGGAATGCTGGGTAATTACATGATAGGGCCATTTTTCATCGATGGTAACCTAAACGCTGCAAAATATTTGGATCTATTACAGAATAAAATACCCAAGTCATAACGCAAGCGTAGTCACACAATATCTAAGAACGACTTTTTCTGACCACAAACGGAACCATCAAATGGCTCCCCAGATCTCCAGATTTATTTCCCAATGATTTCTTTCTTTGGGGATATATCAAAAATATGGTGTATTGGCAAGAAATTGAAAGAGCGACGAACATTATTGAATTAAGGTCCAAAATAATCCAACTTTGTTCCAAAATAGCAAGTACGCCGAATCTTCTCCGATATATGAGATTAAATCTTTATAACAGATTAATTTCTGTTTTTTTTCATATTTTTATTTTCGTTGAATTTATTTTTGTTTTTCGTAGAATTTATTTTATTTTCAAACCAGTTATGACGAAAAAGAACCTGAATATTAATTTTCACAGGAAATTATTTGTTTCATTCATTGAGGCAAATAACTTCCGCCCATGGCGCCCATAAGAGTGGAGAAAATTTGTCGTATTCATTTTCAATAGTCATGCGATGTTATCCATCTCCCGTTTGGAGTGTTACTGATTCGATATTCGATTCTAGATCGTTGCTTGCGCGCTTCCCCACTCACTACAGACTGCCATTCCAACAGACCAGCCGCTTATTCAACATCGCATCGCTCCGAGGTTTCGATTCTTCCACTGTTCCACTGGACTCCGAACCAGCGTGAATTTAACACTGAAACTCCTGTGTTTCCATCCGTTTCTTCCACATCTGTATATCCATTGGCGTAAAGTTACTCAGCCGGGCCCCTTCCCCATGATTGTCCCCGGGCCCTATCCCTCCTTCAGCCCCTATCTTCATACCCCTAATTACCCATCATCTTGTATCTCCTTTTATTCATTATCAACGTCAATTCTATAGGCTTACCTCAACCATCAACTCAACCATTTTTATTTTATATGACTGTCTAACAATTCATTTGTAGGTGAAACATAGTAGTACCTACTCTATTTTGTAGAAACTAGTAGTCCAAACCAACTGCATTAATTTGAACCGAAAAAAAAACAGGATATGACTGAAATACACAATAACGTTGATTTTAATCAACTTTTAAAAAAATTGTTACAATGTATAATAGATACAAGATAACAAGATATAATAGGTTTAAAAAAAATAGCTATTTGTAAACAATTTTAGACAGCGATGATCTGACGGTGGTTGATGGTCTGGTGCTACAACAACATCTTCGTCTGCCTTCTAGTTTTCTTAGCAGAAAATGCCTTTATAACTTCATCCAAATCCACCTTTTTGGCTCTTTTGTTCTCTATGCTGTATAACGCAAGGCTGCTGAGTCTTTCTTGGGCCATGGTATTCCATAAATAACTTTTGATGAGCTTTAAGTTGGAAAACGATCGCTCCGCACTGGCGACTGTCACTGGTAAAGTCAGGAAAAGAAGAATCGCTGTGCATAAGTCCAGGAAGCTAGACGTCATCCAATAATTGTCCAAAAACAACAGTTCTGCTAGTTGCCGGATCGATGACAACTTCGCAATTTTGCATGTCAATCATGGCCTTAGAGCTATTGTAAAGGCTTTCAATTGAAAACAAAGGTCAATACTTAAATCTTCTTCATACTTATGTACAAGAATTTTCACTTGTTTGGTAATCTCTGCGTCTTCTTCTTGTAACAAAAACGCTGGAACCAAGACTGAGAAGAGTTTGCTGACTTCAGACATTGACTCAAATCTCAAGTTCAACTGATAAATTACTAAATCAAGAGTCGCGCAAATAAAAGAGAAGTAAACAAAAGCTTCAACACCCGGGCCCCTAGACACCGCCCCCCCCCCCAATGGGGAGTCTGGGGGTGTATATTACGCCACTGCATATATCATTGATGTAAACATACCTATCACCATTCACTTTATTCGAATTTTTCAGTCGAGAAACTATCATTGTCTTTCTATGAAATTTTCGGTATTTTAAATAGAAAACCTGAAGTATTTTGATGTAATAAATACAGCTTCATTAATTTCAACAACAACTGCCAGATTGCTGTCACTTACTTCATCAAATATTTCGAATTTTTTGAGAAACTATTGTTCTCCTATTATAACTTCTGATACTCTGAATGAAAAAGCTGAAATAATTTTGATCCAATAATAAAGTTACCTACATTCATTTCAACAACAACCACCAGATAGCTATCAGCTACTCTATCGTGACATTGGCATTTTTCGATGACGAAACTATTATTCTCCGTTTATTCAATTTTTGGAAATCTCAATAAAAACTTGAACGCATTTTGATGTAATAAATAGGCTACATTCGTTTCAACGATAACAGCCAGATAGCTACCAGTTTCTTTATCTTTACATTCGTATTTTTCAGTGCTGAAACTTTTATTCTTCTTCCATGATATTCAATGTTTTTCGAAAGATAAACCTGACTATTCTGATGTAATGAATAACAGCTTCGTTAATTTCAATGACAGATAGCTATCACTTACTCCATCGAAAAATTCCTCTTCTATTTAACTTATGGTATTCATATTGAAAAATATGAAAGAATTTTGATGTAATAAATATAGCTATATTTATCTCAACGATAACTACCAGAAGGCAATCAGTTACTCTATCATGACATTCGTATTTTTCAGCGGAGTAAGTATTATTCTGCTTCTATTAAATTTTTGCTATTCTCAATGAAAAACTAAAAGGTATTTTGAAGTATTTACCAGATAGCTATGAGCTTTTGTGCCACTTATGATAATAAGAATACAAATCCATACTGAAGAGTCCCAAATATCGCGAAATAGCTATTTATGAATGCTCCGTGATATTTACACCTTGCAAGTTCTTTGTGCGTTGACAGGATTAGTTCCGAAGTATGAGTTTAATATAGGTCGATTTTAATCAATTAATATTATTCTCTCCCTTTATTGTTTTTAAAATACCTGCGTTACTCTCAAACGCGTGAATTTTTGTTTTGTACTATAAACGATAAACCGAGCGATTCCACTTTATCGACTGAAGGTCCACATAGTTGGACTACCACCAGTTTGTATATAAAACGGATAAACATCTCGATACTTCGTTCAAAGTTCAAGCATCGGAGATAGGTGTTCGTAAGGATCCCAGGAGGTGGCGTTTTGTTTCTGTTGATACTCAGAGATAAGCGACATTTCTTCTAAAAAGGGAACCTAGAATACCTTTCAGACGGAGCTTCACCATACTGAAGAGCCCCAAATAGGGCGAAATAGCTATCTATGGATGCTCTGTTCGATATTACCACCATGCATGTTCTTTGTGTATTGACGGGATCAGTTCCGAAATTTGAGTTTAATATTAGTTGATATCAAACAAGTGATATTATTCTCTGCGTTTATTGTTTATATTGTTTAAATTATGATAATCTTAATGAAAAAAATGAAGTATTTCGATTTAATGAATACAACTATATTCAAAGATAACTGCCGGATAGCTATCAGGTACTCTATCAGCAATTGGTGAAATAGGCCCTAAACTAAATGTTTCGCTTTCTGTTTAACGATCGGCGGGTCATGTTATTCGAACGCTGCAACACCAGAGACAATCGGACCTGCTTGTTGCCCTTCCAGATGGATGTGTGTGCGAGGAAAATCCATTTCGAAATGGAAAGGTGTAACCGTCGATTACGCTCCAACTTGAGCTGGTTTCACAGAGCCCCAGCATCTGCCACGGAGATAAACGGTTTAGGCTTCCGGTCCTGTGCACCTTTTGTGTATCGCACACCTATTGTAGATAAGCTCACACGGGGATAGCGTGTGAGTCGCGTGCATATTTCAAAACCAACGTGCCATCCTCCGCCGATGGCAGGTTTGGACCACGATAAGTGGAGTTTTTATTGTGGGCCGTCTTTGTTCTGATGTGAATTGCTTGTTTGTCTTTTGGGCTTTTGAGCGCTCGTTCTTTGGTGGAGCAATAAGAATATTATTGCAAAATTTTATATGGGATTCGAGATTGATTCCAAATATATAAATACAGAATCTCATCACAATCCGAATTATGTTCTGGAAATTATTCAAAAAATTAAATATGTAAAAAATAAATAATTACAAGAAGTAATTTCTAGCGATCCTGTTGAGATTCTGCATCAACATTCAATATATCAGTTTTGATTTACCAAGATTCTTCTTTTCAATATTCCAATTGAATTTTTTATGGTTCTGTTGACACTATGGCCACAAAATTATGCATCAATCTCTATTCATAAAATAAATTTCATCCGAATCGGATATTTTCTATGGAAATATGAAGTTTCTTCTTTTCAATTGAATGTTCTCTGGTTTTGTTCACACTATGACCACAAAATTTTGAATGATTCTTGTTAGGGGCATTTTGCATTTGGCCGTAATATTTCATTTCGATTGGTTTCGGTTTTTCTGAGATATTCAGGAACAAAAATTTGGAATGGCTATATTTTATGGAACACTCGGTACGATTTGGCTGGTTAACGAACTTAATCGAGCCATTTGGGACCCGAACTCATCCTGAAAATTCCGGAAACCTCCAGTAGAAAAAACCCTGTCTCGCCGTTCTTATAAAAATAACACTTAAAAACTATTCGAATATTTAGGGATTTCTTCTTTATTTAGTCCAACTGATAACCCACTCCAAAATGCCTTCGGAATCGGAATTCTGAATCTGAAAGAGAAGAATCGAAACAGAAAGAGGAAGAGAAAAATAAAATGATTTGAACTCTATCAAATGGATTTAAAATTAATGACCCCATTCAAAAAACGAATCAGTAACGATTGAGAACAGTCGAAACTTTCCTTGAAAGATCAAATCCAGGAAGTGTAGGGATCAGTTATAAAATCTTTGTTTTGAATATTACATGTGTTCCACTAGAATTGCCAAATTGCTTTATCACTTTCATTCAAGGTCAGAAAAATTGGACTAAAATATTATAGTTATTTTAATCGTGGAACCTTATTATCTGGAATATAGGAAAGTATTTGATATGAATTTGCAGAAGAATTAAATTCATTCCAAATTTTCAAAGTGAGGGCCTGCCTACGGATATGTGTAGAAGCAATGTTTGAAAGAACTGGTAACTATGGTGTTGATGTTGATTTCATTGTTCCAGTTACTATTCTCATGGAATAGTTAAATTGTGCATCAATCTTATGTACAATCTGTTGAGCCAAACATGGCAACAATATTCGGCAGAGTAGGTACACTAAGGCTAAAGCTGCCGTACGAAGTATTGTGGCGTCAGCACCTCATGAAGTACCGGCAAGTTCTTCAATAACATTATCTCTAGTTTTTAATTTCATACGTAAATCATCCAATTGGGCTTTGAAATTCCGAGGAGAATCTAGTTTAACGCCTATATATTTTAGAATTTTTAAAATTATGTTTACCAAAAAGTACGTTCAATTTCCCATATTTCTGAAGATTATCTAAATGGAAACACGAGACTTCAGTTTTATTAGGATTTGGACAAAGACGCAGGTCAAAGCAATATTTTTTTTGAACTTCTAAATCTGCAGAAAGATTATTCGCGAATAACTGTGATTGATAAATCATGGTGACCTTTATCATCCCACTTTCAATATCACCATATTGCTGATCTACATACAGGGCCAGTAGGCACCTTTAATATTGCCCTAGCGATGATTCACACGAGAAAATAATCACAGGATCCCCTAATCCCTTTTGCAAATCTAAATGCTGTCGTTCCCAGCATGCGCTCATTACGGATCAGGTGAATACAACCCTGTGTATATTTAAAATCTGGCATGGGTCCTTTGGTCGCCCCCTCACATGGAGGCGTCCATGTGTAGCAATTGTCAACCGCGCGTGCCTTTTGTGCGAGTTCTTTCGTTGTTGTTTTGAATTATACCTTGCTCCCGTGCCACTGGCTTTTCATTCATGCTTCCTTTCAATGTCATTCCCGTTATTTATAACGGGTCCATGGTATTATTTTATCGCACGTGTCGTCATATCGGAAAAAAGTTAATCCGTTTGAGTGTGACGTGTGAAATTGCTTACGATAAATTATAGTTCTGCGCGCTCTATACGTCCCTACATTTGACGGAATATCATTCTGCAATCATAAGTTTGATAGGGTGTTGAAGGACGAAATGAGTTATCTCTGTCTATTTTGGGAGTGAAAGTTTTACCGTGAAAAAAGTTTTTTATCTCTCTATGTCTTAGTTACAGAAATGATTTGAAACGATGGGTTCAAATTTGTTAATGAAGCAAGCAATATTAAAGGGCATACTGATGTCCAGAATCTGAATTTCCTAACTAAGTTTGCTCAACTTCGGAATGCCTTAACTTTTCACCATACTTTCGCAACATATTTGAATTGTGAGCTAACAAAATACAAAACATAAAACAAAAAAGTCCCTAGCTGAGGTTTGTGCAAAACGGGTCGATACCAGTCTGCGTATGATCCCAGAGATCAGGGAAAATCCTCAGTAGAAAAAACCCTGTCTGGACTCTCGCCGTATTTACAAAATTGAAACTTAAAACTATTTGAATGAATACCTTCAATATATGGTATTTCATCCTAAATAAATTATCATAAAAAACGTGTGGCAAGCTTATGTCAAAATGACATATTATTATATTATCATGCTAGGTACTTCTTCAGACAAACTTGGAAAATCTTTGGAATTGTGTCTTTTTTCCTTTGTGACCTGATCAACTAATAGTCTAGCTAATTTGTAAGTAAAAGATAATGCTTTTATATCTTCAGAATCAGAAAATTGTATTTCGCAAATGTCACAGTTTCTCATCATCTGCAGTTCGAATTCAATTCGTTATAGTACACAACGAAGTGAAAAGAATGAATGAAAACAAAAACATTGGCATTACACGGAACAACTATTAATATCCTAAGTGAAAGTAAAATTTTCAGGGTAGTTCTGATTGCGGAACAGTAACGTTTAATTCACAAACGAGAAGAATGAAATCAATTATTTGGAGAACAATTTAGCCTGGAAGTTTACTGTTTAAATAATGATTTTCGTAGTAGTTGTTGTGACCGAGTTGACCTCCAGAAGAAATGACTCAAACCTGACGAATTAAGAGTAGGTTGAAGATTTAGATAGAAAAGCTGAACTTCAATGAATAACTAACTGTAATGGAACCAGTAGGTAAAATATTATTATTTGAGTGAACGTTTTCACTTCCTCAAGGCTTCCTACGATTTTTATTATTACTATTTTTATAACTAAGAATTTGCCTTTATCATATTAAAAAATATAAACTGAAAAATTTACAGTGTTTACAATATAATGAGATCAATACAACGAGAACCAAGTAGAAGAAATGAAAAACCCATAAAAAACAACTCGTTTCTAGCCAGACGTCAAATCCATTTGCAAATATTAATGACCACTACGTCCTTATGTAGGCTTACCCAAGGTGAAATATTATATCTGGAAGGAACCATTGTAGCTGGGTAAACCTAAAGTTGAATTTATATTGTAGGCGCAGATACAAATAGACCACGCATAACCACTCCAAACCTCTCGGTCAAGGCTAAATAAATTACTATTGAGTTGCCTGTGCATGTCAGAATTGGTCCTATATGGGCTCTGTGAAGGTTAGCACAAACTGCAGGTTCACAGAATCGGAAATAGTGCTCCAACATGCCTTCTATTCTTATGGTCTCAGAAAAAATATAGAGAGCATGTTCGCAGCAGGAGAGATCCTCAGTGATTACTACTCCCAAATCTTTCTGACTCCTAGTGATAGTTATTGGCATTCAATCAATGTAATACTGTATTCTGTTTTTTTTGCTTGAAGTTGAGTTCAACCAACCAGTGGAAACACCAAACAAACAAAATGTATGAATGCTCCTGCAGCAAAGAGATGAATTACTATTAGCGAATATCAGGAGCTTGGCATCATTCGCGAATAAGGACCCCAGCTCTTGAACAGGGAAGTAAAATCATTATTGACTTTTCCAAAGTTTTGTTTGTCTCGACCCTGTCTACCTAGTACAATTGTTTCCCCTTAAAAAATGCTTGTTCAGCATACACCGCTGTTATTCGTCATATTCTTCTGTCAGCATTCCTGTGTTTCTACCTAGATGAAGAACCTTAAATTAACCGAAGTTGACTTCAATGAGCCTGAACCAGTAGCAACAACAAGCCAACAAAATATTCAAGTTATACTGCAGTACTGCAGGAGAGCCTTTGCATGAATATTAGCGAAGTTGTAGAGCTTGGATTAAATTGCGAACATGGATGTCCAACACATAAGCAGGAATGCAGGAAAGCCAAATCATTTCACCTATTCCAAACTTTTTTTTCATTAGAACTGTGGGTTTGTCCACCTGGTACAAGCTTACACCGCTGTTGGGCCCCATATTATTTCGTCAGCATTCCTGGGCAGATTTATAAAACCGAACAACTGTCGAAATCGCCCCAACGAAAGGTGTGCGACAATATGCGTCCTGCTATCCAATATATTTTTGCTCACGTTTTTCATAATGCCGAAAAAGTCGGGAAAGCAGGATATTCCCCCCCATTGAACTTGTTTATCATCCAAACGGTGTACGCACTCTGTTGTTGCGCGGTCCCGATTATTTGTTATTGCCCACCTTTCCCCTATTCCTGCAGGAAGAATATTCGATATTCTCCTGCCAACTCTAAATATTTTATTTGCAACCGTGAAACATCCGACGTTAGTTTACATATGTTGGACGTGATTTGAAAGCGATTTATGTCGTTCCTTTGGCGCCGAGAGATACTTTTCGAACTATCGGTTTTCACCGATAAGCAGCTGGTTTTGTTTTTTGGAATTTCGCACGCTTCATTCGTTGAAGAGGGAAAAGATGAAACAATTCGATTTTGATTGTATGAGCACGGTTTTCGATGCGATATCTGGAATTTTGTTTTCGAGGGTGTTGGCTTGTTTCGCATATGATCGGAATATTGAGCATGTCCACACTGGGTGTTGAAGGAGTTGGTTACCTGAAATTCTTGATAGTGGAACATTTATTGCAATATTTTGGGCTTTTTCCATCATTAATGCTTTTCGTATTCAACGTCGGAGCCAATATTCGCCAGCCATCGACGTCGTCAGGCAACTATTTGAGACTTTTAAATTTCAGAGAAGCATTCCTTGAGTATATTTGTTATGATTGAAATTCTCAGGAAACAATAAGCTATGATATTGATTTAGTTTTGGTTCAATTTGATCTAAAGAATCATTTGGTCTTGTTTGAGTTGGATCTCATTATCGTGGCCTAGATTGTTTTAGGATCAACATACGCTATTGACATTTTGGATTTTTGGTAATTGACACTTGAGCTGCATCCTTTAGTTTTCAATGTTTCAGTTATTTTTCTTGTGATATTATGGAAGCTTTGTTCCATAAATCATACGTTTTTCATTGGGAGCATGTTGTCCAAGCTTTGAATTATGTTTATTGCATCCCTGTTGATCTGATTTTCATGTTGATCTTATAACAATCTGGGCTCCATAATAAGATCGAGCTAAAAAACTGATTTAATCGATAATAGCTCATAATCATAGACAAACTAAAAAATTAGATGAGCCACTCGTATATTCCGCGCCATCTGTCGGAGGAGGAGACTAATACACGAAAAAATTATTTTCAATTTGTGAGTTAGATGTCGTTGCATTCATGGAAATCCTATCGAGAAAATAGTAAGTATGTAAAATCATTATTATCAAAAAACCTTTGAATTGTCAACTGACACAAGGAGTGGTTTGACACGTTCTTTTTGAAATATAATAAATTTCGATATGCCTGCAAGAGTGAAGACGTGCTGTGTTATTGGATGTGAAAATCGAGATGCAAGAAGGTAATTATAAAATATATATGTATATTCTGTTACCTATAAGAATTAAGATACTCGTAGTTTTCAAAAAAGTTTTTTATGTATTGAATAAGTTTAGTAGGTAAATACTCATATTTTGTATTGTTGAATTCTTTATTGTTAGTTTTTGAAAGTGTTTTCAATGCAATTATTAGTTTATTGATTAGATATTTATGAAATAAATCTGTATTTTCAATTGGTGATACCTATTCCAGTTAATAAATTTTATTCTATCCAGAATTTGATTATTGATCCCCATTTCTCGATTCCAAAAGAAAATCAGATGAAAGTTCGTTGCAGGTGTTATTTTCATGAGAATAAATTTCCTCACTCATCGATAACTTGCACGAATCCATTTCTGATAACCTTTTGGAAATTGAATTTCGAAAAACTTTTTGCCTATATGGGAGTACCTACCTATTCAAAATGTGCACTACAGAATTCTTTTTGCGGCAGCTTTACGATACAGATTCCTTTTTCAATTGAGGTTTTTTCACGAATTAGTAATGTTGTACAAAAACAGATGTCATTGAAGCTTGTTCTACTAGTGTCTCATCTATTCTCCGTTTAGTTTGTCTATGGTCATAATCATACCTATGTGATTGATCTATGAGAACTGTCAAAAATGACAAACAGAAAAATTGACGAAAACTTCAGAACATGAAACAAAAATGATTGAAATAGCCTGATAATATTTCTTGTATATTTAAAAGTTTTGAAGACAAGCTCATTTTATCATAAATTAAATTCTTGCACGAGTCTGAATTGTTGGATCTTCATTTTCTCTAATCAATGAAATTTGCGTTGGAGATATAAAATTTCAATTTTAATTAGAGTAGGAGAAGAATATTTCCTACTAGCCATATATGGATAGAAAAAGTAGATGAATTTATTCTACGAAAGAATTCAAAATTTTTTTGTGACTCGCAATAGAATACCAGAGTAATAAAAAACATATTTTCCCAATTGTATTCGCACAATGAAACATTCCTAGATCCAGCTGGGTATAACCCTCACTTCTTCACCTATCACTATTCCTCATCCTGATAAAAATTCCTGAAATGTACTGCTGAAGCCCCACGAGAATTTCCCTACCGAAGGATATCCGCCACATCCATCCATATTTGAGAGTCAGGATAAGTTTTGAAAGATGGGGACAAAGATAAGTTCCGCGGTAAATTGGCTCAAGTGGTTTAAATAGTGAAGAGGATGTGCGGAGTCTCTGAAAAGGAAGTTAACCCGCGGCGAGAGGCAGGCACGGTAGACAATCCCACCAGGAGGATTTATAACACTTATAAGATGCAATCCACTATAAGGTCTTTAGCTAAGTCCGCGCCTCTCTCACAATAGATCCAGCAGGCAGGCCTGCCAAGTTACATAGGTATAAAACGAGATTTGGAGTAACTGTTGTTTGTTGGTATCTTGAATTGTTAAGTGTCGTCAACCTGGGTTGGTGACGAAGATTTGCAATGTGTCTTTGTTTGCCGCGAATACTCGCCTTCATTGTTCTTGAAGATAGAATCATACATTAGGAGAGGAAGAGATTATATCCAACGTTGATTATAAATCACAATACGTGACAGTTACGTCTAATTAATTCAGAGGTTTCTCAGAAAAACGTTAGTTGTTATGAAACTTCTGTTGTTCTAGGTGAGCAATTATGAAGTTAAAGTTAGACTTCTGTAGACAACAATTAGATGAAGAATACATGGAGTTATTTTCAGTATAAAGAAGTTCATGCAGTTAACCACAAGAATATTTCATAATCCCGTTATGACATATGAAATGTTTACTCGAAGATAGTACATAACACTTTTGAGAGAGCCATCGAAACAGATAGCAAAAATATAAATTAACACCTTCAGTGGTATTACCTTTGGAATCTTCTGCTCAGATGTATTTATTTCATTTCGATCAATCCCTTTCGTGTTCAATCCTCAAACCACCTGTACTGATATTGACATAAGTTGTCTCCAGTTTTCCGTCTATTGAATTCAATGTTTCGGCCAGGGTTGGCCAGCCATCGCCAGGAAAACACTTGAGACTTGTAACTTTCAGAAAAGCAATTTTCGTCACCTTTCGAAAATGTTTGCCATTTTCTTTCTTTGATTTATTGTGTAGGTACTTAATTTTAATTCGATCTTTCATGTATAAGAACAAAGGTGGGAGATCCTTCTTATGGTTCTCATTCAGAGATCGAATGTGCAATCTGTTCTTTATATCTGTTTTTCCCTATGTTAAACAATGTGTTTATTGGGTGAAGTATGAAATGAAGTTATACATAGCCTTTGAGTTGGATCCTATTATTGAAGCCCAGATTGTCCCAAAAAGATACTGATAAGTCAAAGCTTGTTCAACATGCTTTGAATGGAGACCATAGGTTTTTATGGGTTGAAGTTTCCATAATATCAATAGAATAAGAACTGAAACGAAGAAAATTAAAGGGAGCAGCTTTCATGTCAATTGCTGAAAATTCCATTAGTCAAGCGTGTATTGATCCTAAAACAAGCTGAGACCAATAATAAGATCCAGCTTCAAAAAAAGATCAAACGGATTGTTCGACTAATCAATCGAAAATAGATCAAAGTCATCGATTTTGATCTTTTGAGAACTGTCAGAAATAACAAGCATCTCAAAAAGTGACGAAAGTTGCTTTTCTGAAAGTAACATGTTTGCTGAGTTTTACTGACAGCTGATGACCAATGCTGGCCATCAATGAATACATGAAACGAAACTTATGGAAATAGCTCAAATTATATTTCAAAAATCATTTTTATAACTAAATATGAATCAAACAATACACGTAAATGCCCTTCCAAACTCGAAAGTAAAATTGAATGAAATGGATTCTCTCATAGAAATATTTGTTTCACTGCAGGCCAGAGAAGGGCCTGCCAACTGCTTATGTTGCTCATTTTCTTGTCAGATTGATACGAAATGTTGTCAATATAGCATAAAGTTCTCTGATAACTCAGAAGCTCGTCGAACGAGGCCGAGTACATTCGGCAACGTTGACTTTGTTCATCGTTATGACAGCAAATACTGCCAATCTCAGATGAATAAACAAACGCTTACTTTGCGCTCAATAATACAGGGTTCTCCTTTTAAGTTGGCCTATTAGACGTTTTAGGAGAACTAGTGAATATTTCTTTCTGAAATTTTAGGTGCAGCCTTGAGAGTGAAGGAACTCTTCGCCTAAAATATTGTCAAGTCGACAGTGCTGCCACATCTATCTCGAACGCATATCTACTTTCTCATTTCAAATGGAATTACCTATATTTTCATTTATTTATCGATTCAATACCAAATTCACAGTATAACCCACTAAAAAAAATTTCTCTGCTATGCACTGTTGCCAAGTTATTCACAAATTCCTGAAACTTTTGACATTTGCTTTGCCAGTTTGGAAATGCAATATCTCGATTATTTTTTATGCGAACGGAACCAAACTCAGCAGTCTCATAGTAAAGACTCCATGCATTCATGTGGTATGTTCAGTATTTTGATACATCGTAAGGTTTTTCGAAGATATTGCTCCGAAAATGTGAAACTCAAAACTGAAATATTTCGAGATTTTCAAATGGCAACCCCATATTTATTTTACAGCATTCGATTCAAAATAAAAAATGAATGGCAGTCTCCCTTCACACTAATTATTTATTTCGGATAGTTTTAGAATGAGATTAAAAATACTGAAATTTACAGTATTTATAGTCATGTTCAATGGACATAATGCTGTGTGATTATAAAGTGATTTATCGGAATGAATCCTTTTGTTGAGGTCATGAACATAGGGGCAGAATTACAGAAAGCCTAAACAATTTTCGGAATTTCTTTCCAGTCATTCGTGCTAAATGTGAATAACGATTGTTGAAGGGCCTACAGGTCCTTTCAATATTTTTTTGGTATTCCCCGTGAATTGTGAAACAATCCGAATCGTGTTTGAATAATATGGGTAAACTTTTTTCTATGACATCCATGATCATCATATACTTTTTATGATTTCAACCATAGAATCTACTTCAACAATTCACGCCATAATCATAGAACCATTTCATCATACACAGGACCATAGATCATGAACTATAAATACTGAAAATTTCAGTATTTTTCATCTCATTCGAAAACTATCCAAAATAAATAATTAGTGTAAAGGGAGACTGCCATTCATTATTTCGAATCGAATGCTGTAAAATAAATATGGAGTTGCCATTTGAAAATCTCGCAATATTTCAATTTTGAGTTTCACATTTTCGGAGCAATATCTTTGAAAAACCTTACGATGTATCAAAATACTAAATATACCACATGAATGCATGGAGTCTTTACTATGAGACTGCTGAGTTTGGTTTCGTTCGCATAAAAAATAATCGAGATATTGCATTTCCAAACTGGCAAAGCAAATGTCGAAAGTTTCAGGAATTTGTGAATAACTTGGCAACAGTGCATAGAAGATAAATTTTTTTGATGGGTTAGACTGTGAATTTGGTATTGAATGGATACATAAATGAAAATATAGGTAGTTCCATTTGAAATAAGAAAGTAGATATGCGTTTGAGATAGACTTGAAAATATTTTAGGCGAAGAGTTCCTTCACCCTCAGGGCTGCACCAAAAATTTCAGAACGAAATATTCACTAGTTCTCCTAAAACGTCTAATAGGCCAACTAGGAAAACCCTGTATGTGAACGGAGTATACCTTATACATATTGAATGTGCATTAACTCATATTTATTTTATATTATAAAACTCAAAAACAGAAAGATTAATTGTTGATGAATTGATTTGAAATATGTAAAAGACGAAATTGAATTCTGCGATGAGAGCGGTGATGATGAATCATTTCCCAAGTCATTTTGGAATGTCACAGCAGAAAAATGAACCTTCTCTCTATCGAGAATTAATTGTTAAATCTAAATGAGTACCTAGGGAAGCGTCCTCACAACGTTTCCAGAATTTTAATGAAATGGCTGCAGAAGGGTTGAATAAATATCAAGGTGAAATGACATTATCTGAAAATTTGAGAGTTGACTCTCCCTCTTCTGGACGACAACAGGGGACGAAATCTTCCGTTTCAGCAAAAGGGGACGGTAAAGAACTAGAAAGCGTGCTGCCCGCTACCCTTTAAGTGAGCGGTGATACTCAACTGGGCCATAACACTGAATTAGGGTTCTAGTAGCTTGGAGTTTTTTCAGTGAAAACCTATGTTAATTTTGTATATAAAAAAATTAAAAAAGCCCTGAGCAGATGTTTTCGAGCGCTCGTTCAATGGTGGAGCAATGAGGCTATTACTAGCGGACTTGAGATTGATACTAAATTTATATAAATGCAAAATCACAGCTCGACTGGAATAAGATTCTAGAAAATTTAATAATTTCCAGGATTCCACAAATATATGAAAACTTGAAAATTAAAAAAATTTAATTCTATGATTTTGATAATGCTATCCTCTTGAAATTGTACATGAATATTCAATATATCAAAATTCGCACACAAAATAAATTCTACTTGAATCGGATATCTTGTTATGGAAATGTAAAGGTTCTTCTTTTCAATATTCCGATTGAATTCTCTATGGTTCTGTTTACACTGTGGCCACAAAATTTTGCATGGCGCTTATTATGAGCATCCTGCATGTTGCCATTTTGGTTGATTTCATTTTGTCTGAGATTTTGAGGACAGTAATTTTGAATGGCTATATTTTATGGAACAGCCTGTACGATTTGGCTCGTTAACGAACTGAATCGAGGTATTTGGAGATCGAACTCACCCTGAAAATCTCAATTCTAGAATAATCCCTCCGAGAGTTATCGTGCTAACGGCCAGCCGAACGGATTCGTCATCAGGGTATGGAACCCTAACATTTGAGACCATTTTCGTCTCAAAATTCGAAAATTACAGATATTTGGCCAAAACGATATAGCACTCGTTTAATGAGAATGGCCGCTCAAACGAGTTCTCATGACACGTATTGTCGAAGTTGAAGATTTCTTCCGCTTATTTTGTTGGGTGATTTTTCCTATTTCAATGTGTAATTGCCATTGGCCACCGAACATAAAGCATTCAGAAGCAATATGGGTAAAACTACAACTCTACTGAATCATATAAATTCATATCAGGTATGTCAAATGTAACCCTTATGTGATAACGGGTTATCCATTTCGCGGTTTCAAAAGTATAGGGCTGGAATTCGATATCTGTCAAACGAAGTTTTTTAAAAAAATTTTTTTTGTTCACTTGAAAGTCTGACATTTATGAAAATGGATCGCTTGACTATCGCACAACGCATGAAAATTGTAAAAACCTAATACAAAAATGGCGATTCTGCCACAGCCGCACATATCGTGCTTTAAGAGCAGATTTTGGTTTACATAATCGTCCAACTACGCAAGCAATTGGTAAAATTGTGAAGAAATTTGAAGAGACTGGATTGGTTACAGATATTGAAAGCCCTGTGCATCATCGTTCTGCTCGTACCACTGAAAATATCGCTACTGTAAGTGAAAGTGTTGCCGAAGACCCGAATCTGTCGTTTCCTCGTCATTCTCAGGAATTAGGACTGTCTTACGGCACATTATGGCATATTTTTCATTAAGATCTACACCTACACCCATATAAAATCCAGCTCACACAACAACTGAAGCCAGCCGACCATTCACATCAACATCGTGGATACGTCGAATTGGTGCTTGAACAACCGGCGGTGGACGCCGATATCAACTGGCCACCAAGATCATGCGATTTGACACTGCTTGATTTTTTGTGGGGCTACGCGAAATACCGTGTTTATGCAGATAAACCTTTAAATCTTGAGTAGTTAAAAACCAATATTCGTCAAGTTATGGGTGAGATACCGCCCAATATGTGTCAAAAGGTGGTCGAAAGTTACCTAAAAAGAATCGATGCTTGCAACAATTCGGGTGGTTGTCATTTAAATGATGTAGTGTTTCACACAAATGTCAACGTTCAAACTTTATAATAAAAAAGAAATATAATGATAAAATAGTTATTTTTGTATTAAGTGCGTAAAATGAGTGTTTTTTTCATGGCACATGAGAGTGTCAATTTTGGCCGAGACCGCAGGTCGAGGCCAAAAATTCACTCGAATGTGCCATGAAAACACGAATTTTATACGCACGAAATACAAACAACATTTTTTGTACAACTGTGAATGTGAATTTACATCGTCAAAAATACGTATAATCATTGAAGATAATGCTTTCAGTACAATATTTAAATGAATCCAGTGATCTTTCTGTGTCGTAACTATAGAAACAGTTTGTTGAAATTGTTTGAATCTTTGACAGTATTTGCTCGTAGTTGTTTCAATTTCGAATTATTTTAAAGAAGATGAAGGTTGAACATGATAGTGGTAGTGATACCCCCGCAGATATGGCTGAAGAAGCAAATACAATTGTATCTTATATGTTACCAGCCAAATCAAAGCTAATAATATGAGAATACATATAACCAATTTCGAGAATGGCGCAACAAGATCAACGTAAAAAAGGTTTCTGAAAATGTGCTCACATGCTATTTCGAGGAAAAATAAAAAAACTTTTAAACCTTCCAAGTTATGGAGCTCAATGTTAAAAAAAACATCCAATGTTTTTCAAAATTGGTCCCGCTTATTAAGAACAAAAGCGTCGGATACCGAGGAAAGAAATCTAAAGTGTTATGGAGGGATAATATCAATAAATTTCTCAGAGATGCTGATGACGAAACTAATTTACTTTATAAGGTACAGATACAATCATAATTTTGTGAAATTAGTTGTAATTAAAATATTCATTATTTTTAAGTTGTTCTAATTTTAGTTATCAGCAGTGAAAAAAAGACTTTTTTTAACGGTGAAA
Source organism: Propylea japonica (assembly GCA_013421045.1). Classification (NCBI taxonomy): domain Eukaryota; kingdom Metazoa; phylum Arthropoda; class Insecta; order Coleoptera; family Coccinellidae; genus Propylea; species Propylea japonica. The sequence goes on from CM024244.1 coordinate 10,561,715, forward strand.
AAAAGTAATATTTTACGCATCCATAGTGATGAAGAAAAGTCAAGTTTTTTTGACAGTTGTACAAAAAATATTTTTTTATGTGTTTTATTTACGTTTACTTTTGAAACCGCAAAATGGATAACCCTGAATAAATACTTATTCCAATCAAGAAACTTGGAATTTATACTCAAATCATAATGCGGTCGACTTTACCGGAAGATCTGTTGAAAAATCTCAATAACCAGTTAGTACCCCTTTTCCACATTCCGAACATTTTACCTAAATCGTAGTGTACTGCATAATACGATGATTTACAAATTGAAGAAAAACGCCGCATTTTCTTATCACTGATGCATCCTAGCAACAGATGCTGGCTGCTCGATCGCTTTGCTTCATTACTAGTATCTTGCGCGACCGATTCTCGATTTGTTTTAAGTTTCGGAAGTTTCAAAAATAATATTTTTCATTCGCTCCGGAAGTGTAAAATGTGACATTTATATACCAAAACGAGTATTTTCACAGGCCCTTTCGAAGAAGTTTGGAAAGATGTTGCGTTAAAAGGTAAAAAATGGTTTTTATATCGGTTATATTCCGTAAATCAACTTGGTTGGTTTGGTTGTTATTTTTCTGTTCCGTGAATAAGAATTCTCTGTTGGTTTCTGCGAAACAATTAATTTACGCAACCCGGTTAAAGAAAAAACAGTAATATTCAGCTACCCGAAAAACCGAGGATATTCTTCGGTATCTTTGGTTTTTAATTGTTTTTTACTTTGGGAATTAGGTTTTTTTAGACTTAAATCGTTCTGCAGCTGTGATATTTTACGTTCTGTGCAGTGGTTTGTTTTGATGAATTAGAATTTTTCTCATATTATATCTTGTCGATTTATTTTCTAATTGTTTTGTTTCATTAATTTGAGATTTGTAACAGTTCGTCCGATTTATTTTGAACTATTTCTTCCTTGTAAATAAGCATTTTGCATTTTTTCCCATTACAAAAAAGTTATTAGTAGGTACTCTATTTTTCTAATGTTTCAGTAGGAACAATATCTGATAGAATGAGAACATTTCTTTTTTGTCTACTCAAATGATTTCTTCTTCTTTTGATTATCATTTTCATCTTCCAGTTCCTGTGGACTAAATTCTGAATGAATAATATCATTTTGAAGATCAACCTAACTTAAATAGACACACAGCAACCAAAATACGTTCCGTAAATAAATTTCAACTAAAACAACCACCAGCAGTTGACCGCTGTCAAAATATTATCGACCGGTCTGGTTGTATCGGTTGATTTACGGAATATACCCATAGTATAGGTTCTTGAAACTGAAAAGGTAACTTGTTATTAAGCAAAATCTCTTTAAATAGTAATACAACCAATCACCAATTTTTATTAAATAAATGGATGTTACTGAAATATTATGATTTCAAGTTTTTCCATTATTCAGAACTCTAATACAGATCTTACTCTACAACTGTTCTCAACTCATGAATGTTATTGTTCCTATTTTATTCTTGATAAAAAGTTAAGAAAGCCCTGAGCAGGTGCTTTTTAGCGCTCGTTCATTGGTGGAGCAATGAGTATATTGCCTAAAAATTTCGTATGTATAGTACTTGAGATTGAAACTGAATACATTAATACAAAATCTTCGCACGATTGGAATAATTTTCTGGAAATTATTCGTAAACTGAAGTTTGATAAAACTTGACAATTGATAAAATTAAGTTTTATGGTTCTTATGATGCGATTCTCTTAAAATTTTGCATGAATATTTAGTATGTAACAATTTATTTAATTCAAATCGGATATTTTGTTATTAAAAAATATAATGTTTCTTTTCAATATTCCTATGGAATTTTCTATGGCGCTTCTCTTGAAATTCTGCATGAGCATTTAATGTATCATTATAATTTTACAAGATAAATTTTACTTGAATCGGATTGTTATGGAAATATGAAGATTTTTTCTTATAATATTCCAATTGCATTTTCTATGGTTCTGTTAACACTATGGCCACAAAATTTGAATGACCATATTTTATGGAGCACCCTGTGCGCTTTGGCTGGTTGGCGAACTCAATAGAGGCATTTGGGAACCAAAATCACCCTGTCTTCAGGACAATCCCTTCGAAAGTTATCGTGCTAACGGACGGACGAACTGCCCCACGGAGACAGAATTAAATCGTCATCAGGGAAATCGAACCGTATCGTTAGAGACCATTCTCTGCTCGAAATTCGATAATTACAAACATTTATGCAGAACGATATAACACTCGTTTAAGTAGAACGAGCATAGATATCTCAGCGATATCTTTTCGGGAGATTGAAAGTACTTTTGTGATGTCCCTTGCGAGGTTACTGAGAGCTCTATATCTCCTCCAAATTTCCGCCTTAGGGATACTCTCAGAGAGCTCTAAAAGATATCCCTTGTGGAAATTCTCAAACTGCTCTCATTGTGGAGGTCAATGGGATATTCGCATAAACCTCCCATTTTGACAAGTATTAGAACTTCCCAACAACCTCCGCATTGTGGACCCAGGGATTTCCGCATTGAATTTGACTATTGATTCGTCATCAGGGAAACCGTATCGTATGAGACAATTTTCGGCTTGAAATTAGAAAATTACAAACAGTTAGTCCGGTCTATTTAGACCAAAAAATGAGAGTGAAGTTACATAAAGTCCCAACAAGCTGAATTTCAGTGAAATTGTTCAAAATATAATTATAAACAATGTCTAGAAGTTCCCCATCATTCGCCTGTAAGGAAAAAAAAATTACTTCAAGGTCAAAGTCCAAAAAAAAGAGTTTTTCGCGATTTTCAGCAAAACGGTAAGTTTTATCATGAAATTACCTCAGACAAAAATTGTAGATCATAAAATTATATATAAAAAATGTATCAATACTTTTTTTTCTTACGAGCCACCGTTTCTGAGATATAACGATTCAAAAAGTTAAAACTACGCGTTAAGTACACTACCTCATAGGTGGCGTGGAAACGTGTGCATATTATGACGATAACGACTTTTATAACTTTTTGAATCGTTATATCTCAGAAACGGTGGCTCGTAAGAAAAAAAGTATTCATACATTTTTATAGATAATTTTATGATCTACAATTTTTGTCTGGGTTACTTTTATGATAAAACTTACCGTTTTGCTGAAAATCTCGAAAAACTCATTTTTTGACTTTTGACCTTGAATTAAATTTTTTCCTTACAGGAGAATGATAGGGAACTTTTAGACATTGTTTATAATTTTGTTTTGAACAACTTCACAGAAATTCAGCTTGTTGGGACTTTATGTAACTTCGAATGTCTAAATAGACCGGACTAAGTTGAGCAGAACGATATGGCAGTCGTTAAAGTAAAAAGAGCACTAAGAAATCAAGTAAATGGCGACTTCAAAATGAAATCAAGTTTGAAATTCTGTGAAAAGTTCTATTAAACTACCTATGCCTTCTGCATTACGTGAAAAACTACAGCCAAACTTAGTTTACATGAATGATGCGCCTAGTTGTAGATCCCCAAATCGGCAGAAGATGTATGGACAGGTGCAATCAGGAAGTGCCTTGGGGAGACGCGTCACTAAAAAACGAAAGGGGGACCTCGAGACGAAGGGCATAGGGATTGCACGTCGGACTGGCACACTGCCGCAATTTTCAAATCAATACCGAAGAATTTCAATCCCGCGGTTCGACTCAGCCGGTTTGTCACATGAAAGGGCACTTTTCTAATGGGACCCTGGTCTTCTTTTATCGTCTTTTTCGTTTCTATTTCCCACCGACGGCGTCGTCGAGTGAAAGGAATGATGAACGACCTGAACGATTTTCAGTTTGGACATTTGGAGAGTTTTTGCGTATTTGAGGTGGTACAGGTGTATAAAATGGCTGCAAGAAAGCTAATGATGGAATCGATCGGTAATGGGCGTTTCTAGTGATTTCCAGAAAATTATCATTTTAGAAATAATGAACTTAGAAAAACATAGCGTATATCCGTTTTCTATTTCATAGTAAGGTTTTTTTGTATAATTTACAAGGAAGTGAACTAGTTACTCTGCCGTGAATCATGATACCCACTAAACTAATTAGATACATTTATATTACACTGACTGTTTCACTCATTCCATATTATTACATTTCTCACATTCATAGATAGCTTGGGAAATGGATGCTTATTTTTTAACTAGAGGGCAATACGTGTCAAAAAGTAGATTGGAGAATTCCAGACTTTCTCAAATGTGGCAATTTAGCTGTTAGACATAATTTCTCGTGAAATTGTCATGCCGAATACCACTCGAGATGAAATTTAAGCATGTAAAATTTCTCTCTTTGTTGCTTATTGGCAATTTCGCTCGTGACATTTTTTTCAAAATCACTCGTCTGACTGCTCGTGATTTTCATACAAATGTCGATGAAAATATGCAGGGGTAGTTCATATAATTTTTTTTCGAAAACACCCTCCCTTCTAATATACAGCCTTTGGAAGGCCATGACGAATTGATACTTTAAATTTTTACGGCTTCTTAAAAACACTGAGTAACAAAACAATACATAATAAGAAGCACTAAGTAGATGTTATTCACACGAATTCTTTAGATCTCATCACTTTATTATTAGGGGTTGAAAATGACAACCCCCTATGATTTTCGTTCAGAAATTGTTTTCGTGGGATAGATTTTCGAAAAATAAAATTCACTTATGGTTTCCCATTCAATTCTGAAAAAGAAATCTCCTGCAAAATTTCGATAGATTCAATACTTTTCTCGGAAGAAATAAAAACTTAAAGCAGTTATGAACACTGTTCATTCCATTCCATCGTATAAGTGTTCCATAGAATGAATATTTCAAGATATTATATATCTATGACAGAAGATGAAGATGTTTTAAAATATTTCCACTGGCGCAGACAGGGGGGCTTTGGGGCTGCAGCCCCTCCCCCCCCAAAGATTTATTTCTTCGTTATTTCTTTCTTCTTTATTGTTTTGCAACTTTCGTTATTCAATGTATCATCAAAAATTTTTCAGTTCAGCCCCCCCCGCCAAATAAAATCCTGGCTGCGCCACTGAATATTTCTGAAGGTTTAATTACTTACTTCCGGAAGAAAATTAATCCGTAATGTTTCAATTTCACAAATAGAACATTCTTCCGATTAATAAGCATAATTGACAAAACCAATTTTGAGCATAAACAGTATCTTTGAATATTCATTCTATGGAACATACGATGAAATGGAATGAACAGTGATCATAACTATTCGTAAGTTTTTATTTTTTCCGAGAAAAGTATCGACTGTATGGAAATTTTGCAGGAGACTTTTTTTCTCTAGAATTGAATGGGAAAGCATTAGTGAATTTTATTTCTCGAAAATCTACCCCAAGAAAACAGTTTCTGAAGGAAAATCTTATTTTCAACACCTAATAATAAAGTTATGGGATCAAAAAAAATGTGTGAGTAACATCTCCTTAACGAATCATATTATTTATAGTTTTATGACTCAGTGTTCTATAGGACTGCTAAAAAAATTTAAAACTGTCAACTAGTCATCGCCATCGACGGCTGTATCTTGGAAGGTAGGTCGATTTCGAAAAAAAAATCTATATGAAGTACCCCTGCTTATTTTCATTGAGAAATCATCTCCCTAAGTCCCTCGCATTAGGTACAGATACCCTGTATAATTCTTTCGGTTCATAACAAGGATAGAATAGAACATTCATTACATACTACCTTCGGTGTATTCGGGGGATGAGAATATTGCAACGTGCAGAAAGTTATCACGTTTTTACTGTTTCAATAATGCACCATATGCCGTTGATGAGGAACTGACGCGAATCATATCCAGAGAGGGGAAGAGAAGGTTTTATTCAAATTCTCATACATTTTTATAGGGAGCGAAAAGGTTCGGCATATATCTTACTCACAAGTGTGCACCTGTTTTGTGTATTTTCCCAATGTTCCGAATGTTTCCAATCCAATTCCATCTGGAATATTGCGACTATTCATAGAATTGCTTTCCTCACCGCAACATAAAGCAACCTATGCGCGATATTATGAATGTTGAATGAAGCATCTGTATTCCTGACGGAACCCCTGCGGAAGAAGAACTGAAAGCGCGCTTCTGCTAGCAGAGGACAGGAATCGCGTATGTATTGTATCAGACCTATTGTTCTTAATTCAGGGAAAACGATTTTTTTGCTCGATATGCGGGGGCGTTCGAATTCGTCCTGTGTTTTTATTGGGATATTTGTTTACGTGGTCAGAAGTTTGATCATCTCGAGATTTTGTTTGCCGGTTCAATTCGGCATGGAATTCAACCGATCGAATAGTAAACTTTTGACTTCATGAACTTTCATTTATGAAATAATATTAATCGTACAATATAAACCATTATAAAAACTCATACTTCAGAGCTTAGTCCGGTCCTTTTAGACCAAAAAATGAGAGTGAAGTTACATAAAGTCCCAACGAGCTGAATTTCAGAGAAATTGTTCAAAATATAATTATATACAATGTCTATAAGTTCCCCATCATTCTCCTGTAAGGAGAAAAATTAATTCAAGGTCAAAGGTCGAAAAAATGAGTTTTTTGCGATTTTCAGCAAAACGGTAAGTTTTATTATAAAAGTACCTTAGATGAAAATTGTAGATCATAAAATTATCTATAAAAAATGTATCAATACTTTTTTTTTACGAGCCACCGTATCTGAGATATAACGATTCAAAAAGTTATAACTACGCGCTAAGTACACTACCTCATAGGTGGCGTGGAAACATGTGCATATTATGACCATAACGACTTTTATAACTTTTTGAATCGTTATATCTGAGAAACGGTGGCTCGTAAGAATAAAAGTATTGATATATTTTTTATAGATAATTTTATGATCTACAATTTTTATCTGAGGTATTTTCATGATAAAACTCACCGTTTTGCTGAAAATCGCAAAAAACTCATTTTTTCGACCTTTGACCTTGAATTGAATTTTTTCCTTACGGGGGAATGATGAGGAACTTTTAGAAATTATTTATAATTATGTTTTGAACAACTTCACAGAATTTCAGCTTGTTGGGACTTTATGTAACATCGAATGTCTAAATAGATCGGACTAGCTAGACTCGTCAACGCGTGAATGAAAGTTCGCTTTTGCTAGTCGAGGACAGAAATCGCGTATGTATTCGGAGCGATTATGTTCGCATGTTGCTATGAATCTTGTTATCCATTCAATATTGCTATCTCCCAAATTCATAACAATATGACTACGGTATTGCGAATTCGGTACCGACTGTTTTTGCAATGTTGGTTATGAATTTTGGCTTAGCAATATTGCTTTGAGAATCGGCATTCCAAGAGCTGGCGACACAGTAATATTTGAACTACTATTTTGAGTTTTGTTATGACATTTCTGCTTTTTCAAACACTTGTAATGAGAATTTCAAAAATGTTGCAGAATAGAAAAACCAACAAAATCCAAATGGACTTTATAATAAACTTCCTTGGGTATAATAGAATTAAAGCGACAGTAAAAATCCATCCATTAGAAATATACAGAGGTGAATATCAAGTGAGTTGAACTAGGAAATTTGCAGTGAAAAATTAGACAAGAAAAGATTGAATGCTTCCTCTGAATGAGATATTTTCATACGCAATTATTAATTAATGAGAATATAATCTTAGTTTTTCTCTGACGGGAAAAAATGTGACATTTTATATCTCTTGATAGGTCACAAAATAAGATTTCTTCCGAAATTACTTTTTTCCATGTCAAAAAAATGATTCTCGTTCTAGCCGGGAAAAAGTACTCACTTTTATCCCAGGGAAAAAAAGTAATTTCGTTAACAGTTATATTTCTTTCACTATTAAATGGTCGTTCTTTCTGTCACAGAAAAAAAATAGTGTATTATACACGGGAAAAATATTAGATTTTAGCTCTCGGCTTTTTGTCTCCCTCCGCTTCGCGTCGGGAGACAATATAACCTCGAGCTAAAATCTAATACTTTTTTCCCTTGTATAATAAATAACTATTTCTTTTAACAAGCTGAATCATTCTGCCTAATAGCTTAAGCTGTGTGTGTGATGTTATTTGAGGCTTCACAATCAACTCACAGAATAAAGCTTTATTTTATATTGTAATCAGTAAACAATTTCATACAATATCAATGGAAATTGGGAATGAAATTCGTTCATTGAATATATATATTCCTGTTGAAAGTCTCCATCGACAATATTTTCCGCCGAAAATGTTATGAAATATTCATGTGCAACACAAATTGATAATTTAAAAAAAAACATTAAATCCAAAAGATTCATCGACTCAATTTGCTTTCTCACAGATCAACGGTGAAATGTAGCAAATTACCCTGAAAAATCTCATAAAAACACGAGAAATACGCGAAAATTCATTATGCGAAATCTCAGAATCCTAAATTAGAACGCTAAAACTACTAATTCTTTCGTGAAAATGTCGATTAATAAGCGAAATCAAATTTTTCCACCACGCCAAATCCCATTCAGGTCACAGTAGGTGTCCGATAATACAGACGTTGAAAACACCTCTGCCACTTTCATTTGGCAGGAAATAAAAATACCCAAGCGAAAATTAATCAATTTAGACAGCAGCATGGTTCCACCTTTTGAGTTATGATTTTCATATGTGAAATATTCAATTATATACACTCGAACGTGTGCTAAAATCAGGTTGATAGGCCCGCTTAAAGCGTGTTTAATGCCAGAGATCATATTTTATCGGGTCTTTACGAAAATATTTCTCGACTGATTTATGCACCGTGAGCTTTCTGATATTTCAATTTGTCGAGGTCGCCGGAAGCAGCTTACCTAATGTTCCAAGGTACTCCTGAAGTCTCGGTTCCATTGAGTTTCCACAATGTAAAAGAAAAGTAATATACCGAGTGTCCCATTATAAAGGGTGTCCCAAAATTAACGCAAGATTTGAATTTGCCGCCATTTGTGCAGTGAAGTGTTGGCAACCCTGAAAAAAAAAAACAATTTGACAGCTAACAGTATAGGGTTATTAAAAATGGAGCGTTACAAGATTGAACAACGTGTCTTCATTATTAAAGAATATTTCAAAAATAGTGAAAGCTTGGCGGCTGCAGTTCGAAAATTTCATGAAAAATATGGTCGGAATAGTGTTTTAACTTCGTCAACTGTGAAGAGATTAATTGAAAAATTCATGGAGACTGGATCCGTTGGAGACGTTGGTGAGTATACGCTGTAGAGAGGTTCTTGAAATTTGCAATTCTTGTCCACGACGTCGAATTGAGGTTCCTGGATTGTCAGCAACACTCTCACGCACTGCTTCGACATTCACATTTGAACGGCTTGTTTTTGGACGACCAGTGTGTTTGGCGTCTCCAACGGATCCGGATTTTGCGTAATCTGATTTTGACTTTAACAATATTGATATGATAATCCATGAAAACCTGCGAATACATTATTTTGCAATTTTGATAGTTCTCAATAGTTGCGGGCGTGTCAGTATAACTAATATTCAATAATGAAGAACTAAGAAAGGGCAACCGGACGATTCTCTATAAATCAGCATCATATCCAATTTCTCTTGATTAGTGATCATTTTCACGGTGATCCATTATTGAATATTAGTTGCTCTGACATGCAAAAAACTATCTGTCCAAGGTGAAATAATAACATATTCTCATGTTTCTATGGATTATCAGTGATTATTGAAGTCAAAATCAAGATCACACAAAATATCGTAGCCTATTGCAATTATTTCAATTTAAAATTTCAATTGACGTTTTCTTTATCGCATGTTAAGTAAAATTCAAAGTGTAATGCATCATCGAAAACAAAATTTTGAGTTGAAATGAAAAATTGCAGAATTTACACTAGGTGTTAAGTAAAATGAAAAACTTCGAGTCACTTCGTTTTGGAAGTCACTTTCAATTTTCATTTTTCTCAGATGAAGGTTCCTTGAACGATTTGCAAAACATGATACAAATTTTCAAATTTGATCGCCTTCTAGTTCCAGAGATCTAATGAAATCCAGTCTCTGTGAAGACTTCAGCGAGGCTAGTTCCTCACTCTTACAAGATTCTTGCCCAAGGCATTCTCTCCTCAGGCTCGCAATGCCTTGGGCGAGAAACTTGTAAGAGTGAGGAACTAGCCTCGCTGAAGCCATCACAGATAATGGATTTCATCTGATATCTGGAACTGAAAGGCGAGCTATGAAGGGTGTGGTCAAAACAGCTCTGTAAGGGGGCACAATAGATCTTGAGGTCGCAGTGAACGGTAACTCCTTTTTAAACTATCAACTACCCTGAAGTTTGAGTCTTAAGACATTTCTCGGCACCTTCTATGAGGTTTAGAAAATTATCACCTTAATTAGTTCTGATGAACTCCTCGTTGAGGAGCAGCTTCTTCCGAATATCGAAAGAATATCGAGGGGGAGATCTCGAATTCGAGTGTAGTTTGTGGCGCAGAATTGACATTTATTATATGAATTTTTTTTCTTGGTTTTTCCGACTCTGTTCTATTTTTCAGGATGCAATTTCATGACATTTAATCTAACCAGTTAAAAAGAAAACATAAAATTCGTTTTAATGAAAAGAAAGGCCATTTGATATAGATATTCCAGCTGTTCCTTTGAACAAATGCAATTATTCAATCACTACACTCATAGAGGGAGTAAGAGTTTTAAATTGAGGTTTTTATCTCTGTGCTCTTGTTTCGTACGTAGAAATGTATGACGCTTCATTCATATATAGTCCGTTTAAGAATGATTGACATCTCGGGTGGCTGTGGGAAATCGAAAATATGTTGGTATCGGTCCCGTTCAGTAAATTTCGATTTGCCGATTTTAGGTTGGTGTTGAAAATATCACTGACTTATGACTTTTTGAAGTTTGAGTTAACCTATTGAAGATATTTCGAATTTATTGGCGAATATTCTTGATTTAATCGGCAAGTGGATTTAAATATCTCTTAAATCTACTTTGATTTGATTACTGAATTGAAAATGGCCGGAATACAACCAGATACCTCTCACCTTACTGCAAGAGAACGCCAGGCATTGTACCGGTGTTACTACGAGTTCTTTAGGGATTCAGCAGATATTTCTGCTAGTATTAAACGCATTGTGCTGGTATTTCAGGTAAACGATCATGTACAATGTGTTTTCTGATTAAGTAATGAGTTTTAAAATTTCAGATTTCTCCTAGAACTGTCCTAGAATTTCGGAGAAAAAAGTAGAAGGCAAGTTGGTAGAGCCAGAGTTAGCACTGGAAGGAAACCTATTCCACATGATTATACCTTCAAAGAGACATTAAACGACATTATTTTTCTAAATTATTTTTCTAAAATCAAAAACGAGTATATCACTTTGGATATCATTTTTGAACTGGCTAAAAAGCACCTGGATTTCGATCATTTGAAGTCAACACTTTATAGAATAATCATAAAAATTGGTTACAAGTATGAGAAAGTTGATCGAAGGAAAATTCTTATTGATAAACATAAAGATATCGTGAATATACGGTTTTGTGGTAAATATCTTGAATACTTGAGAGAAAATGAAAAATTTGTTTATCTCGATGAAACATGGATAGGTGAAAGCAGGAGGTACACAATTTGATGGATTTTTACCTGGATGTGATCTAATTCTTGACAGTGGTATCAATGATATGGATTACCATAAGACAATGAATGGGGAACTATTTCATTAATGGATTACTGAACAATTATTACCTTCTCTGCAGTTATTTGATACAAAGCCATATCATTCAATCAGAGTTGATAAAATACCTTCGACTGCTTCTCGTAAAAAAGTATCGGCAATGGTTACAAGAACATAAGTTTCCTATAATTGATCAACTTAGGAATACTTAAATCCTTTGTTGAATTTTATAGAAAGTTGAATTGTTAATACAATTTTAATGTTTACTGTAACAGTTATTTTACATGTTATGTTCGCTTTGGAGCACTGCATTTAGAAGATAATTCTAATATGTAAATAAATAGTAAAATGTATAAGTCTCTAAGTATTCTACTGTACTTTTAATAATTATTTTCAATGAATCTATGATTGCATATAATATTTCTGTCTCCAATTAACAATAAAATTTTGGAATAATGTTCTGAATTAATTTTCTCAATTTTGTACAGAAGCTTATTTTAGTTTTTCACTGTAAATTGTCAGTTTTAAGAAATGTTGAATAAGTGTGTTTCTTACCAATACGGTAAGGATTGAAATAAAGATTTTATGCTAAAACCTTAACTTTTGCTTTCTCTGAATTCCAAACACTCAAAGGAACTCAATCAACTTTTATCTAAAATAATACTGACAAGACCTAAATAAAGCTAAATTGACAATTGTTTCCATTAAAAGCCAAAATATTCACCATTTCTCTATTCATAATATTCTAAGCATATACATGAATGAAATCATTATTAAATCTGTGCAATAGTATATTCTGAAACAAGTATGAATTTCATACAAAAATTATAACATCTTGTGGTCCACATTTTTTCATTTCATTTAATTTTAACACCTTTGCCAAACAAGCTCTGTTTATTTTTTTTAGCTATCCAATGAAATATTCCTCTTACTGAAACAGACAGAATCGGTGATAAGTTTATTAAAGTTATACAATTAACATACCCACTGAATAGATTCTCTTGTTAGTGTTTTTGTCTTATTATGTATAACCAATAAACAAATTTGGCCACACATTTCAGAATAACAACAAGTTCTTACAGTTTCGTTTCACCAGTTTGGCTACCTCAGTTGAATTTGAGTTGAACACAATCATTTTTAGTTATAATTATGAAAGTTTGTCAGAGAAAAAATTATCTTCAATGGAGTCTCAATCTTCATGGGTGAATTATGAATGACATCTCATTAGAGTACTTTGATAGATTATAGTTTTATTTATTGAGGCAGCGATATAGTAATAGAACCTGAATCCCATTGATTGAACTGGACTGAAATAATAAATGACTGTTTATTTTTCATGATATTCATAAGCTTAGGGGCTATACCTATTCTGGTTTCCTCGCTCTTTAGCTGCAATTGATGGTAAATACGAAAATTTGTCAATACAGTGTCAGAAATTATATACTTCTGGTAGGTATAGAGATTTACACAATCCTAATGGTATTTAAGAATCAGGAACATTCTCAAGCTCAAAAACTTGATTTGGAAAATAAAAATATTGTATTAAATATATTTCTAGGTTATATTTATTTATTTCGCTTCTCTGACTCTGATGAACCCACAGAAATTTTTAGTGACTTTTTAGTAACTAGAAATAAAGCCCCGACTGGACGTTCATGGCATGCTTCGATGTCAATAATTCTTAAACGGACTATATATATTTCTCAGCTAATACTATGGATTTTTTTTCTTTCCGAAGCACAAACGTTGAATAAACCAAAATTCAGCTTCAAATGATGAATTAACCACATGGCACATTGTCTTTTTCATATCCAAAAAATTCAAATTTAAATATTATAACAATATGAATTACTTCCGAATTGAAACTTTTTTTCAGATTTTTTTATAGATCTTGCATTTTACACTGTTGAAACTGTGAGGACCATTACGTTACAAGTTTCCATTCCATTCAAACCGAGTGGGTATTAACACCTAGACTGTCAGCCTGAATCACAAATTATTTTCATCATCAGTCTCATTCACGACACGAAAACTTCCATCAATTCAGCCAATCAAGCCCAATTTAATTCCATACTTGATTGCAGGTAAGGCAAGATCCATCAAAGTTGCCAGTGTTTCCCCATTAAAACCAGCCATGGCCTACTCCTCCGAAAGATGAATGTTCTCTCCACGGTGAGTAGTTAATTAATATTACAACTCTTGTTCGCTGCGGCCGCAATAAATAAATTAAATTACCAAGACTCCACTTCGAGAGATTTTCAAACAACGCCAACGGCTGAAAAGTCACCTTGATTTATTGTTTAGGTGTATTTTTACCGAACACAATGGTTTCAGCGTCGAGACAACGGTGTCGCTAAATTAGAGAATTGTTTATTCCGAGTTACGTGAGATGGGTGTCCTCAAGGAGGGGATTAATGAATCTTTGGCGGGATGTATATTTATTCTTTCATAATCAGGCGTGGATGCAAATGAGGCATCACCTCCTTGTCTGGGGGAACCAAAGACATATTATGGTTTCACGACCATTTGTCTGTATCGTGTTGCCCCACTGTATTCTTTAAAAAACGAAGTTATATGGAAGTAATTAACAGTTTTTTGCTGTTACCTTTTTTCAAATAAGAATAAAAATTCCACACCTTTAGTCTCATACTCAAATGAAGAACCCTTGTCCATACGACAGAGTCTCTATTGATTTGAATATTTGAAGCAACATCTTGATCCATCATCGCATCGATAACATTCAACTTATACAATAAGTTGACCGGCGTAAGTTGTACACATGTGAGAAATTTGAATTTCATATTATATCAATGGAAGCTGGTATAAACTCACGGCATACCAGAACATTACCCGAATGAGGGTTCAAACGACCAATCTGGTACTTGATGTTAGACAACTCCTTTGTATAGCAATGTTACATGACTTATCTACTTACCCACTGGTACCAAACCTGACATGGACCTGATAACAATATTGTTCCAATGTGAATGTACCGGGTTTTTCACTATAATTTGACCCCCCCTTTATCTTTGTTACTAAAGGAGATACAAAAAAATGTTTCGTTTAAAATTTTCACGGAATCAACCGAGGTTTTTTTATATGAGTCCAGAAACTGAAATATATGGCCAACATATTAATGGTAACTTCATTTTTTCAAATGGAACACCCTGTATATTTTTCCATGTTTGGCTGGCTCTTTTTCTCCTGATTTCGAATATGTAACATATGTTGGTCTATCTCTTTTATTCTGAGAACCACAGAGTTTCAAATTTTAAGAACCACCTGTCAAGATCTGTAATATTTTCACAAGTGGCAGAGTGCGTTTACTGAAAATGCTCATTTTTGGAGTTATAGTAACGTCAATGGGAAGATATACAGGGTGAACAACATTGAATACAACTATATTTTTTCAAATGGGACACCCTGTCCTGTTTATTCTTCCTTTTTTTGAAAGGCTATTTCCTCCTGATCTCGAATATAAATGCGTATGTGGATGTGTCTCTTCAATTCTCAGAGTTTCAAAGTTTTGAAATGATGACACCGAATAAAAAAATATTTGAAATACCTACGAAATTCTTTATATCCAAACAATCTATTTGAAAGTATTATTTTAGAATAAATACTTAACAATCACTTAACCAATGCAAAATGATAAACTATGGTAGTATGGTAAGAATAATATCAACTAAAGAAATTGCCCAAAAGGACCCCTTCATTCAATACACATAGTTCATATAGTTGTCTCAAGTTGTTTAGATTATTTTTGATAGCATTTTTATGGCTCTGATTCAAGTCAGAAATTAAAGCTTCAAAATTTGTTTCTAATCATTACAATATTATCATTATTTTTTGTGCGTTGACGGGATTTGTTCCGAATTATGGGTTTAATATTGGTTGATTTTATATCGTTAATATTATTCTCATTATTGCTGAAGTAAATTTTTTCTTTCAGGAACTGCTATAAAAACGTGTCCAACGGTGTTAAATTGGGACTATTTGGTGGCCATAAAATGGGTGCGCCATTACCAATCTAAAGATCAAATTGGCCACTTGAATATTCACGAACTTCCAAAACGCTATGCCAGATGGTCATTGAAATTTGAAACTCTGTGGTGCTCAGAATAATAAAGATAGACCAACATATGTTACATATTCGAAATTAGAGGAAAAGGAGCTAGCCAAATATGCAAAAATATACAGGGTGTTCCATTTGAAAAAATTAAGTTGCCATCAATATGTTGGTCACCCTGTATATATTTCAGTTTCTGGACTCATATCAAAAAACCTCAGTTGATTTCGTGAAACTTTTATGCGAAAGATTTTTTTTGTATCTCCTTAAGTAACAAAGTTAAAGGGGGGGTCAAATTATAGTGAAAAACCCGGTACCTAACTATTTGGCGCCTAGGCGTCAACCTTTAATACCTGAAGAATTCAAAGTTCAAAACAGTTTTGGTCTGTTCAAGGGAAAATCAAAAATTAAACAAAAGTATTGACGAAATTGAGTTATCAACTGTGATGTGTCGTATACACCTTTGTATGCAGAAGTTGTTTGTGCATAATTTGTATAATTTTATGTTTGCTTGTATCTTACGTAATGGTCTTGTTTTTTTTTATTTTCACTTTTGTGATTGTTCTAGTCTATATTTACTCTCCAAATTATATTTACCGTTGAATAAAAGTTATTCATTCAACTAGCTTCTCAATTGATAGATCAATAAACGAGTTGATTACAAGATTTTTTTGTCAACCGTATTATGAATTGAGTGTAAATTCTTGATTGAAATACATTCCCTATTTTGCACAAGACACGCATTTGATATTGTTTCTATGTTCCGGTAAAGTTGTAACATTACTCTCTTCTGAATACTGACAATGCACTTTAAAAATAGTGGAAATTAAGCAATTAAATGAATTATTATTGATCACTTGCGTATACGTTAAACACACCTTCTATTTTGAGGTCGACGGAAGACTATAGCGTAACCATAAATTTTTTAGTAACGTCCTGGACGTCGAATATTTTATCGATTGATTTTCGTAAAAATGAATATATATATGTAGTATTGGGAAATCATCGAGATTGATCTCGAAAACAAAAATTACACCGACCGCGCCGTCCGCCACACACGTTCTCGGAAAATAGTTTCGTTTTTATAGATACATTGAAATTGCGAACACCTTTGATGTTATATAGGTAATTGGTCCAAGGCCAACATTCTGAGATGTTTTCGTCTCTCTGGCAATTGATTTTGAATTGATATTATACGAAGCGGGAACGGAGATATTTTATTAACGAAAGATTATTGAAATTCCTTTAAGTCTAGTTGAAAACAACAGTTATAGCCTTTGATGTAGTGATTGGGGAAATTTCTTTTCGTTATTGTATTATATTCGTTGTATCGCAAAAACAATGAATAGTTAACTGTTGTACAAATAGTTCTTGTTCGAGGGAGAGCTGTCCATACATAACTTCTTCTTGACCATTAGTCGCTGTCTTTAATAACCTAGTTGATTAAATAATTATTTTCAATGACCTGCAACATCATGGAAAACCATTCTTAAAGTATTAAATAACATGAATAATTTCAGTAACTTCTAATTGGACTATGAGGGAAAAAATTAAGAAATTACAGTGTTGAAGTATTCTCGTGTCAATTTGCAATAACGTTTTGTATCGTAAAGAGACTCCGAAAGACATAAGATGCATATTTTTCATTAAGTTGAACAAAATATTTGGAGGGAATTGTAGAAAAGCATTTGTCCTATTTTAGAGAGAAAATTTGCTGAGATCAATTTCGAAAGGGGGTAAAGAAATTAAATGATAATTTGAATGAAGCGACGGAAACAATTTTCAGGATATCCGGCAACATATCAAGCATGGATTTCATGAATAGAGTGGGAGGTTTAGTTGTTGACACCCTGATAGTGATTGACACTGTGTACATATATATATATACCGACGTGATGAACTATTGGTGCTATCTAAGGTTTTTTCATATGTTTCTCTACCTATTTCAGAATGTTTCATTTCTATTTGGTTCAATTTCCATAGGTTATCATCCCGAAAACGGCATAATTGGATATTTGGCTTGAGATTTTGCAGTAGTGTCAATAAGTGTATATGTTGGAGTTTACTTAAGAATAGCGACTGCATACAATTGCGCATATTTTCTATTTTTTAATGTTTCATATTCGTTAGAAGTTTTCTATTTTTTTTTGGGAGGTGACAAGGAGTTTTTTATTGATGTAAGTGGACATTTAACCAATATGTCTATAACTGTTCCAATAATATTACATCGAACAGTGGTTGACATAGGCTTTAACCTTAATATATAAATTATTGAAGGGTTTACTTACATCAATTAAATATTCCTCAGAACCTTCCAACCAATAAAAAAAATTTAACGAATATAAAACACAACAAGAGCGGAAAATATACGGAATTATGTGCATTCGCTTTCCTTAAGTTAACTCTAACATATACACTTATTGACACTAATGCAAAATCTCGCGCAAAATATCTAATGATGCCGTTTTCATAATGATAACCTGAGGACTCAAATAGAAATAAAACATTTTGAAACATGGAAACAAAGATGAAAAACCCTAGATAGCACCAACAGTTTATTACATCGATATACAGGGTGTCCCATTACTCGACGTCAACCCGGAACCGGGTGAAAAGGCAAGTAATGCTGGTTATCAGAAAAAAATAAAAAAAAATCTAAGTTGCATGATTTTAAAATAATGCGCATTTAAAAAAACACGCAAAATTCCACACCCTGTGACAGTCTTTTCGCTCCTGTTGCCACAAATATAAACTTTTTCTAACTTTTTTCTTTGCTGTGTAACCTTGCATAATGCTTGTCCAAACTGTAATCAAAATTTTGATACCAGCTGCTCTAGGTTTCATAAAAATAGGGCTTACTTCTCGGAAAAAAAATTCGAAATAAACAATTGCCTAGTTTCAACTGACTGTATTGAAAAAAAATGTACTACGTAGGTTTGGCATGTTTTTTCAAAAGTTGGCGCATTTGGTGAGGATTCCAAAATGGTATAATACTTGTTTAAATGTAGCTGCCGTAGTTCAAATTTATTTTCGATTGCCTTTGAATACACTTTTTCGTTAACTGCTTCCCAGTAATAGAGTCCAATGGATTCAAGTCCGGTGAACGGGCCGGCCACGAGATTGGACAAGAAAGTCCGATCCATCTTCCGGGAAAAAATGTTATCAGAAAAAAAAAATTCCAGAGAAAATAATTTTTCCAGAAAAAAATTTTTCCTGAGAAATTTCTCTGAATTTTTTTTTCTGGTAACATTTTTTCCCGGAAGATGGATCGGACGTTCTGGTCCAATCACGTGGCCGGCCCGTTCACCGGACTTGAACCCATTGGACTCTATTACTGGGAAGCAGTTAACGAAAAAGTGTATTCAAAGGCAATCGAAAATAAATTTGAACTACGGCAGCTACAATTAAACAAGTATTATACCATTTTGGAATCCTCGCTAAATGCGCCAACTTTAGAAAAAACATGCCAAACCTACGTAGTACATTTTTTTTTCAATACAGTCAGTTGAAACTAGGCAATTGTTTATTTCGAATTTTTTTTCCGAGAAGTAAGCCCTATTTTTATGAAACCTAGAGCAGCTGGTATCAAAATTTTGATTACAGTTTAGACAAGCATTATTCAAGGTTACACAGCAAAGAAAAAAGTTGGAAAAAGTTGATATTTGTGGCAACAGGAGCGAAAAGACTGTCACAGGGTGTGGAATTTTGCGTGTTTTTTTAAATGCGCATTATTTTAAAATCATGCAACTTAGATTTTTTTTTATATTTTTCTGGCAACCAGCATTACTTGCCTTTTCACCCGGTTCCGGGTTGACGTCGAGTAATGGGACACCCTGTATGTGAAGATAACTAATAATTTTTATAATTTATTTTGTTTATATTGAATAAAATCGTCTAAACCTTCATATTTCTCTATTATTTCTAGTATGACAATCTCATTGACACATATAATGAGAATGTATGAGTGCGAGAAAGTAGGATGATATCATAAATAAAATTGATGCAAAAGTGAGATAAAATTATGGACTATCATACTGAGTGTCAATTACTATCGAAGTATGTCGATGACTATCAAATTTGTAATTACGACGAAATTTAAGTCTTCTCGAATACTCAAAAGATATTCATTGAAAGTTTGAAAATAATACCAAAATATCAACTGTCGACTACAGGTCGGTTATAATAACCCTGGTGTTGCAATGAAATTGAGAACCGAATTCGCCTACTGAAAGTATCCATGCACTAAGGTGTCAATCACTATAGCTTTTACCCTATATCTTTACTAATAATGCGAGAAATTTTCGTGATACTTTGAGAAATAATGACCCTGTCGTGTTCAAAAAGTTAGCAAGCACGGTAATACCTCAAGCTGGTGCTTCACTAGAATTCTGCATCAGAATGGCAGCCTCGTAACAAGATACCGGATCAGATATCTACGCAACAATGAAAGCAAACATCGGTATGCCGAATTTATAGACAACGTGTTCCTACACGGACTTGAAACTACAAGTGGATCCTATTGTGCCATAGGATTTATACCAGTATGTTATTTATCCTGGTCGTATAAAATTTTCAAGTACCTGCGGCCAACTCGGAATTACCCTTATTTATTACTCCAAACACATACTTTTTGCACATGTTATGTAAATGCTCATTGCTTTGTTTACATTACTTCGGTACATTCGGACGAACTGTTTTGATCATATTGCCCGTGGTTTATGACTCAGGAGCATTTTTTATTGCTTTTTTAGAAGTTTTCCTTGGAATTTATGAGGCAGTGATTCTGCCAGAAATTTTATTGTTCCCTCATAAGATTCATTACTCTATTAACATTAACTGTTCTACCTTTGCGGACTTCTAGAAATATTGGACCGATAGTTTAGCGAATGATGGCAATTATTCTCATGTTACGGTGAAAATGGTCTTGTATTGCAGTCTGGATTGCGTCCAGAAGAAAATGAACATTGAATGTTCCATAAAGTGAATTATTCTGCTTTATTTGAAGTTATTTTTAGTATTTAGGTCATCTCCGTAAGCTATAAGTTTCAAACAAATACAACTTTAACTGACTAGTCATTAATTTTATGAACATATGTATGTCAATAATTGTGAAAATACTTGTAGAGAAACATTGATATTTCATCTTAGGAAAATTCAAGAATGCAGAAAACTTTTCAACGATTATTCTGCGGGTGGCAAAATGTAATTTACATACATAATAGTTTCCTTCTCACATATTTCCACTTATCTTTAGATAATTTTGCCTTCATTCACTCGAAGCAGCAAAGGTATTTCAATTGTAACAATGAACTCTTCATGAACCAATAGATTCATATTCATAGACCAATAAGAGCTAGTGACAAGAAAATATTCATTCTACTCTTCATTTTTCAATCATGAATTATGCATTTCTTGGTTTGGCAGATATATTGCTTTCAGCTATGAAGTGTACGTCTTCTTTATTTATTTGATACAAGAGTCAAGAGATACAAACAGGAACCCACTACATTACCTACATATTGAAAAAAACAAAATTACATAAATTATTAGTACTGTTGATGATTTCCATTCAATTCATCTATTTATTCATTTATTTATTTGATATACAAGAGACACAAACATTGAGATCTTATATTAACTATTATTTCTCGTTTTAACAGGGTTTGATGAATTTTATTTTCATTGCAGAAAGTCAGAGGTGCTAAGCAATGAAGTCTGATAGGTCTGAGATGGGATCTTGAAAAACCTTGATGACTCTCGATAAATGAATATTAGGGTGAATTCAGATCCCACATGCCGCGGTTAAGTTGCTAACTAGCCAAATCGTACAGGGTGTTCCATAAAATATAGCTTTTCAAAATTTTTATTATTCAATATTGCTATAGCAAGATAGCAGATTCGAGTGAAATTTATTTTGTGGATGAAGATTCATTTACTGAATGTTCATGCAAAACCTCAAGAAGATCGCCACATCAGAACCATAGAATTTAATTTTTGTAATTACTCATTTTTCACATATTTCAGGTTTTGAATAATCTCCAGAATATGAGTCCGATCGTGCAGTGCATTTATACAGGGTGATTTTTTTAAGTGTTTCATTAGACGTTTTCGAGGAAGGAATTGTAATACAGATTCAAGATTTTGGATTTTCGTTTTAGAGTACGTGATCTTTAATTGTAAAATATTTTCAAGAGGATTTTACTCCCGGTTTCACCGGAAACGAATGTAACTTCGTTATTTCCAATGCAACACCCTGTATATTTATACATATTCGAAGTCTTCGTTAAGTTCTACACAGATTTGATGTATGATATGTGCAACCACTCAAGCGGTTCTTGAATTATAGCCTGATTATCAAATTTTTTGAAAAAAAGGTTGTCACAAATTAGTGTCCGTATCTTCAAACTCCCTCATTACAAAAATTTCTTTTTGCGAAAGTGGAACAAAAAAAAGTACGCTGATACTGTTTCTTGTATAACTTATGAGGAAATATTATACAGGGTGTCTGAAAAAGGGCCCCAAAGTGAGCCTCAATAAAACTATGAAATCTCACTTTTTTCAAATGGCAACCCTATAATTTTGTAATTCCAATCGATTGCTCGTCAAAAACCAGTTATGGTGTCCCGAACATTTTATGCCTCTAAAATCAGTATTTTTGCCGTTATTCAATAAAATTCGAATTTCACGATTGAAGACAGGTTTCGCACAGTTTGTGAGCTTGCATTTTTGAGGTAGGCTATGTTAGGAACTGTCATTCTTACTTTTCCTTACAGATCAAGCACTAAGCAATAATAATTTCACTGGAATGATATATCAAGGGTATGTTCTTTATTTGCGGCAAATGTAACAAATTCCTAGAAAAGGTAATTAAAATTCAACGAACCAAATTCACATTTACCGACCTTAACGAAATCAAAGTTCAGGAGGTATCAAAACAATTCCGTTTTGGGTTAATGCTTCCACTACGGAGAAAATTGTTTTGATACTTCCTGAACTTCGATTTTGTTAAAGGTGGTAAATGTGGATTTCTTTCGTTAAAAGTTCTGACTGCCCTTTCTAATATTTTATTACATTCACCATAAATGAAGAACATATTCAATACATCATTGTTACTGTAGTTCATATTTTGCATAGTGCCCGATTAATCGAGAAAGTATAAATGACAGTTATCTAAAATGCATTATAAATCAACAGACATAGCCTTCTTGAAAACTTTTATGCTAATAAATCTATGGTAAGGTTAGGTTAGGTTTTATCCTAATAAATTTATGGTTAGACTAAGAAACCTTGATACAATCCTGAAATTCGAATTTTATTCAATAACGGCAAAACTACTGATTTTAGAGGCATGAAATGTTCGGGACACCCTAACTGGTTTTTGACAAGCCATCGATTGGAATTACAAAATAATAGGGTTGCCATTCGAAAAAAGTGAGATTTCATAGTTTTATTGAGGCTCAGTTTGGGGCCCTTTTTCAGACACCCTGTATAATATTTCCTCATAAGTTATACAAGAAACAGTATCAGCCTACTTTCTCTTGTTCCACTTTCGCAAAAAGAAATTCTTGTAATGAGGGATTTTGAAGATATGGACACTAATTTGTGACAACCTTTTTTTCAAAAAATTTGATAATCAGGCTATAATTCAAGAGCCGCTTCAGTGGTTGCACATATCATACCTACATCAAATCAGTGTAGAATTGAACGAAGAATTCGGATATGTATAAATATACAGAGTGTTGCAATTGAAATGACGAAGTTACATTCGTTTCCGGTGAAACCGGAAGTAGATTCCTCTTGAAAATATTTTACAATTAAAGTTCATATACTCTGAAACGAAAATCCAAAATTTTGAATCTGTATTACAATTCCTTCCTCGTAAACGTCTAATGAAACACTTAAAATAATCACCCTGTATATCTAGTATCAATCTTGAGCCTTCTACAAGATTTTGGGGTAGAAGCCTAATATTGCTCCACCAAGCGCTTATAAGTACCTGCTCAGGGTTTTCTTAAATTTTCCAGATTCCTTTTCCGTTCTGCATTTGAAAGCCGTTACTTCTAACGCGCGATATATTTCGAACTCGATCTTGAAATAACGATGTGCCGTGCATAAACAACAAAGTAACACATATTATAACACAACACATATTACATTCGCAAACGTAACTGAAACGAACGCACACATACCTCTATCTCATTGGAAGTGAAAAATCTTATTGTCTTTCATTCATGTTGTTTTATTACTGAGGAGTTTTTTGAAAATGTCTTTACAGCTATCCTAGCTTTGGATGCTTTCGAATTTCTTTTTTTTTCTGTTGGTCTCAAAATTTCTAAATATAAAATAGTGAAATAAATAAAAAGAACACACCTTTCCAAAGAAGTAATATATTCATATATGAAGCTTATCAATCTGGTCTGAGTTGACTGTTGAAGTTTTTATATGAATTATTCAATCAACCAGCTCTAATTACCTAGTTAACGATTTCAAAACCATTTTTCAGATTCTTTTTCAGTCCAGCATTTGAAAGCTTCAACTTTTAACGCGTAATATATTCCAAACTGTATCTTGACATAACGATGTGCCGTGCAATGTGCATAAACAACAAAGAAGCACATATAACATACATTACATTCTGGTGTGTGCGGTGAGATACGTCAAAATATATTTCGAAAACGAAACTGAAAGGAACGCACGAACATCTTTCCCATTAGAAGTGAAAAATCTCATTTTCTTTTTTTCATGTTGTTTTATTACTGAGGAATTTATTTAAAAATGTCTCCACAGCTATCCAAGCTCTAGATGCGTTTGATTGCCTTTCTTGTAATGTTGGTCATTTCAATTTTTTTAATGAATTCTTAGAATTTCTCAATGTGAAATAGTAGATATAAAGAACACAAACTTTCAAAGAAAGCTAGTGACATATTCTGATATGAAGTTTATTATCAGTTGAATCCAGTCTGAGTTGACTCACATATTCACTGAAGTGTTTGTTGAAGTTTTATTCAAATAATTGAATCAACCGACTCTAATTACCCAGTTAACGATTTCCTTAAATTACCTCTTCAGATTCCTTTTCAGTTCAACATTTGAAAGCTGTAACTTCTAACGCGCAATATATTCCAAACTCCATCTTGAAATAACGATGTGCCGCGCATAAACAACAAAGTAACACATATAACATGGCATTACATTCTGGTGTGTGCGGTAAAACACGTCAAAATAAATTTCGAAAACGTAACTGAAACGAACGCACACACACCTATCTCATTAGAAGTGAATTATGAATAGCGCTTCAAGTACAAACATTAAATCAATCCCGATTATGTCATCCGCAAATTGTCCTACATTTTCTGATAATTGCAGAGGCGGCTGTAAACAACCCCGTAAACGAGAGGTGAATGAGGAGTTAATTATTTGGCAGCAACGTGTGGCTCTTCTGAGTAAATATAGTCGAGAATAAATTGAGGTTGAAAGAAGTTATACGCTGTTTGAAGCTGAAGTTTTACAAGGCGGTGTTGGATCTATTCGATGGAAACTTGTGTCGATGCCATTTGCATCAATATCTTAGATTTTAAACCTCTATTTTCTACTGTAATCAAAATCTTTCATGAAAATTTGAGAAAAGCCTTGAGTAGCTGCTTTCGAGCACTCTTTTATTGATATATTTCTGTACCCATCAAGTTAGATGTCATTGTCATAATTACTGTAGTTAGTCATGGAATATAAAAGTTAACCTTAAATCCGTGTATTACTGATTTACTGAAATAATGGGTGTTCAACTAAGGAATTCCGGTTTGAAACAGAAATAAAACAAAAAGTGAATCCAATTTTTTTCTACATACAGGGTGTTTCATCAAAAACTGGACAAACATATATTTTCGTGTAGAGGACATCAGGAGAATCATTTTTGCCTTATACAATATATCCCGTTTTCGAAGCATAAGCGAGATACAGGGTGTCAAACGTCATTTTTGAGCAAGATTCTTATGAGTGTGATCAGTTATGCATAACACTTGGTGTAACGGTTTTTGGTCAAATCTCAGTATTTTTGGGTCCTCTATCCAGAAAAGTTGACGAACTCCGAAAAAAAATTCACAAAATGGAGGAAAACCTGCAATGTTTCAAATTTTTTTTGCGGTTGTCAAATTGACTTTTGTTTTCTGAATGAACACAATTTCCTAAGACTTTCTGTGAAAATTTTTTTTCAAAAATCGAACACAATTTTTTTTACATGTCTACAGCGATGAAAAAATTTCACTCGAAATGGATGAAATTTTGTACAATTGTACTTCTTGAATTATCAATCACGAATATGAAAACAGAATCGTAAAATATCGAACGGTTTCGTTACTACAGTCATTCAAATGTTTCGTTCGGACCTCTGAAATATTGAAAATAAAATTGTTTTGGGTTCTAGAGTCAAAATGATTAAATTATTGGCATGTCTAAACATTTTAGATGAATTTAAACGAAAAAAATCAGTGAAACTCAGTTGGGACTCGAAACGACGTAGGTATTAAATACGGAAATGGCACTGTTCTAAGGATATTAATATTCGTTGCCAGGCAACAGTAGTTAGTAGTTCATAGAGTTGGACTGCTATTTTAATTTCAGTGAATATAATTTAGCCAGTAGTCAAACTCTATGAACTACAGACTACCGTTGCCTGGCAACGAATATTAATATCCTTAGAACAGTGCCATTTCCCTATTTAATACCTACGTCGTTTCGAGTCCCAACTAAGTTTCACTGATTTTTTTTGTTTAAATTCATCTAAAATGTTTAGACATGCCAATAATTTAATCATTTAGATTCTATAACCAAAAATAATTTTATTTTCAATATTTCAGAAGTCCGAACGAAACATTTGAATGACTGTATAGTAACGAAACCGTTCGATATATTACGATTCTGTTTTCATATTCGTGATTGATATTTCAAGAAGTACAATTGTACAAAATTTCATCCATTTCGAGTGAAATTTTTTCATCGCTGTAGACATGTAAAAAAAAATTGTGTTCGATTTTTGAAAACATTTTTTCACAGAAAGTCTTAGAAAATTGTGTTCATTCAGAAAACAAAAGTCAATTTCACAACCGCAAAAAAAAATTTGGAACATTGCAGGTTTTCCGCCATTTTGTAATTTTTTTTTTCGGAGTTCGTCAACTTTTCTGGATAGAGGACCCAAAAATACTGATATTTGACCAAAAACCGTTACTTCAAGTGTTATACATAACTGACCACACTCATAAGAATCTTGCTCAAAAATGACGTTTGACACCCTGTATCTCGCTTATGCTTCGAAAACGGGATATATTGTATAAGGCAAAAATGATTCTCCTGATGTCCTCTACACGAAAATATATGTTTGTCCAGTTTATGATGAAACAACCTGTATAATGCTCAGCTTTTTGGGAATTAATTTCTTAAAAATTACGCTGTCCAAATGTCCACCGTTTTTCTGCTGACACTCTTCGAGTGGAACCCCTTAATTTAGAAAAACACGTCGCAAAGTTTCTATACCTATGCCGATGGCTTGAATTTCCTGGCGGATATTTTCCTTCAACGCAATTGGAGTGTGGGGATTGTTGCGATAGACTATACTTTTGAGGCACACCCATAAGTAAAAGTCGCAAGGTGTCAAGTCCGGCCTTCTGTGGGCCATGGAAGGTCTGCACGCCGAAAAATCAATTTTTCAGAAAAAAGTGCCTGAATTACAGGTAGAGACCGACTTGAAGTGTGACAAGTGGTCTTCCCGATTGTATCCATATGGGTTAAAAAAAATGTTCAACATGTGTACATAACGATCAGACTCCACTGTTGATGCTCGACCACGTTCGTCTTCGACGGGCCAATAATAAATAATGCCTTGTGCGTATATTGCACACCGAAATGTGACCTTCAGACAATGCAATTGAGTTTCATGTTTCTCTTTGGGGTTTTCTGAAGACCAATTTTGTTTGTTTTACATAGCCGTTGATATGAAAATAGGCTTCATCAGAGAAAAAAATGTTGACTTTGGAAATAAGCTCGCAAACAGAACGAACGCTCCTCACCCTTCTAGAGAACCATGTCTAGCTAAATACTCAAAATTCTGTAGATACTTTAGATTGATACTAAATATACGAATGGAAAATCTCAGCACAATCGAAATTATATTGTAGAAATTATTCAAAAAATAAAATATTTAAAGAATCAATAATTGAAAATACATATCAAAATTCTGTGGATCTCACTTCACAATCCTCTTAAAAATCTGCAAGACCAATTACTTCGCCAATTTACATCCTCAAACTCAATTTCATTTCTATCAGATGGTATTTCAAGGCAATATTCGAATTTTTTAGGTATAACGATAGACTTTTCCATGGTTGTATTAACGCAACTTCCACAAATATTTGCGTACTGCTTTGAATTTGCATTGAACATTCTACTGCAAGATTTCATCATAATCGAATCGACAAACTCGGAATTATTCGAAAAAGTTTATAATTTACGAAAAAATCAATTCTCTAGTTCTGAAGATGCGATCCTCTTGAAATTTTCAACCTACATTCAATATATCAAGCTCCATTCACAAAACAAATTTCACTCGAATGGGATATCTTGTTATTGAAATATGAAGTTTCTTCTTTTCAATATTCCAATTGAATTTTCTATGGTTTTTTCACCACTGTGGCCACAACATTTTGCATGAGGCTTATTATGAGCATCTTGCATTTGACAGCAAAATTTCGATTTAATTGATTTCGTTTTGTCTGATATTTTGAGGAACAAAAATTTTGAATGGCCATACTTTATGGAACACCTGAACGATTTGGCTGCTTGACGAACTTAACCGCGGCATTTAGGATCCGAACTCACCTTGAACATCACAAGTTTTTAAGACAATTTCCTCGATAGTTATCGTACGCCACTGATAGGATTGAATTGGATCACGGATTCGTCAGCGGGGAGTAGAAGCCTATCGTTTGAGATCATTTTCGGCTCAACATTTTGGGCAGAACGATATAGTTCAAGTAGAAAGAGCGCTCAAAGAACAAGAAAAATTTGGTTTCAGAGAAGTCCCTTCCTAGGAAAGAATTCAGAAGGATTATTTTTTATTTAACAGAAAACTCAAAAGAAGTCGATCAGCAAAGATTCTGAATGATTAAACAAATCGTGAGAATGTCGAAAATAATCAAATAGACGTAACATATCGGATATCCTAAAGTCTACTATATTACAAACAGGCTATAGGAACACGAAAAATTTCTTTGTAGTCATTGACAAAATAACCAAATACACTTTCTTAGCGAATGAACGGAGAGTAATTCTATAAAAGATTTTAAATTAAGATTGAATAGATGGGTATAATGATTATTATTATACTAATCAATCCTTGGCTTATACTGAGATGATACCAGAGTTTTAGGTTTTAGATGGACACTCTTCAGATGGCCAATTTATCATTCTACCAAACAGTTGCAAATATTGACCTAGAATCTACAATCTAGACTGACGGTAAATCTTTTTTCATTCAGAGGTCAAGGATTCAAGAATGGGTCGATCCAAAATACAATGGAAAACAAAACTATTTGAGTGTAAACAGTATTGAAACTCGTAACACACATATAAAAACCTTGTTTCAATAACACAAATAAGAATGACTACTATAAATGTCATAATAACGAAGTAAAAAACTCATGGAATAAACGAAAAAAGATAAGAATAAACGAAAGAGGAAACTTCCATATCTATTAGCTGAAACCATTTCAATTATTCTAGTCCCTTCATTCACTTTTCCCGGAAAGCCAGGGTGTTTATTCAGGTGGGGATATCTATTCAAGATGAGATGGTGTAGCTTTTATAGGTGAAAGTCGCACGGGAAAATCCATAAGATAGGGATTAAACCGCCATTCCTGCAGCACTTTAGAGTGAGCTTCAAACTATAGGTGGGATAAGCTGGGGCGGTTTATGACTGCGAAGGTGTAGCGGAAGCAGAGCAGGGACCTGGAACAAAATGTAATTATGTTATCTCGGCGAAATAGCACCCGATCTTGTCTCACCTTACGCCATACATTAGTGGGATCTGTGCTGTAGTCAGAACGGATGAAGATTGAGTTGTGCAGTGTTGTCACATTTATATTTTATATACATACTGCAGAACATTGATATGATGAAGATCTGAAATATAAGTGAAACAGTATTTAGTTTAGTTGGAACGAATTTTCATCATCAACAAACTAAGAGTAACATTGAAATTTGAATGGAGATGGTTGAAAATGTGAAAATCAGGAGAAACTTCATTCGAATTAAAAAAATTATAATTCTTTTTTCAACTTATTACTATTTGCACCCATGAAAACAATTGTAGAAGTGATTGCGGGAATTTGGACAATAATTCAACAATTTTCAAAATTTCATTAATTTAAAATTTGCTGAAGTTTCTGAGAAAGATTTCTCTTTTTTCGAGGGTGTGGGGACAAAAAATAAACAATTAAATGTAATTGGAAGTTAAGAGACACGTCAGAGCACTCACCTCATTTTACTTTATTTGAAACTGGGCATTCGCCAGATATTGTTAGCTGTTGTTCTAGAACATTCGGTTATTAAAAATAAAATTGTCATGAAAGTTGCAGCTTAGGCGTGTTGACCTTTAATATTTTTCATGTTACATGTTAAGCGTGTTGACATTTAATATTTTCCTATTTTTCTTCTTCTAGTTGAGTGGTTTGACCCAACTCTCTACGCCATATATGCTGTATATTGGCTTTAAGACTATGGTATACTGAGCTTAAAATCTGCGTATCCTCTCTAAAATTCACCGTGCAATGTCTCTCTATGTGAATCATCTCACTAATTAGCCTTCTTTTATAATGTGGCTCTCTGTCCAGTACAGAAAGAACGTCATATTTGTGTTGTCTGCTTCTGTCTTGAAGCAACTGCTCTAATTTGAATTCTAACTATTGTTTTCATTCCGTTCATTTACGAATACAACTTTTGCTTTAAAAAAATCACATTACACAAGATAAAAGTGGAATGAGTGGATCACGTAACTTCGGATATTTTGTACTCCGATTGGTTTATTTCCTAATAGCTAAAAGTTCTAATACACAGTTTTTTTATGAACCTCAGCTACTGAGTCCAATTTCAAGATGATTTCCCTCCTCCATGAACACTCTTTGCATGGCGAGAAACTCTTTTACAAGGTGATCTGGAATTTCCCTCCTGAATTTCCACCTTGCGTGAATGGGGCTTACGGGTAATAGATTCTGTGATAAACTAAACTCTAAAACACTTTGCAATTCTTACTAAGTTAACAGAAAGAATTCAAGATAACTACAAAACCAGCATCTTGATTTCTGCGTTTGGAAATGAAGAATGAGGTTGTACTTATCCAACAAAATCAGTCAGCTTGTACTAAAAAGATACTAGAGCGAATTGGTATGCCAGATTGTAAGCCAGTATCAACGCCTTTAGTGAAAGGAGGCATTCAATTAAGGAAGGAAGAAGAAGATGAATTGAACTGCACTTTTCCTTTTATGAAAGCAGTCTGTGCTTTCATCTACCTGATGACAAGTGCACGGCCAGACATTGCTTTTGCTTATAGTGTAGTTTCAGGAAAACTCAAATATCCCCCCATTAAGTCTGACAGTTCGAAGGTTAAAAGGATATTTCGCTACATGAAGGGCACATTTGTGCTCGGAGTAACCTACAAAGTAGGAAGCATAGATCATTTGTAGACCTTAAGTGGCGCATATTATGGTGGTATTGATACCTCGGGTCGATCAACTTGAGACGTGTAATTATTGTATGCAGAATGCAGATGGTGCTTTATCCCGGTAAAGCCAAGGACAATCCTTCAATCATTAAATTATCGATGTACGATCCGTGCAAACATAGATGCAAATAAGGAAACTGCAATCAAGTTGACACAGAACTTAAAATATAACCGTCGCACATACATAATCGACATTTCTGTTTTTATGTGCTTTTGCTCGACAATATGATTGAAATGAAAAAGGTGTCTTCTAGCTTGCAGGTACTTTGACTGAACCCTTGTTCACACACATACTATACAAATGTTGAAGAAGGCAATAGGTTTGACTAGAATGATTCAATGAGGTATCGAAGCCTGAGGTCCTTTAGGCATTTGATATTTTCTATGTCAACTAAATCAAGTTCATATGTAAGAAAGAGTTTCAAGAGAAGGGAATCCCGGAAATTAATCATTCCAAGAAGTTACTTCGGAAGTTTTAAACTACAAGGACCAAAAAGTACTTGGATCTCAGAAAGAATAGGCTACGCCTCCTCACTGGCTTCCTAACAGGACATTGTCGCCTTGGAAAGCATATGATGACAATTGACAGAAACTGACCAGTGTAGATTCTGTGATGAGAAGGAAGAAACTCCGATTTGTTGTATGAAATCCGTCACTAGTTTCAATATTATTTTCTTATACTGAAAAGATCTATTTACTTTACTTCAATGGCTCGTGAATTTTTCCAATTGAACCTCAATCAAAATTCGGCAGAACTACGTTCGAAACTAGGCAACACCGGAAGCCTTCGTGTGAAGTCCCTTCTCGGCCGGAAACCGTTTTACCTGCCTGCCCCCAGCTGAATGGAAACTTTCCCGGCCAAAATCACCGCAGACACACGGCCCGAGACGCACTGGAGCATTAAGGTGATAAGGACTTTCCGCCAAGGTAAATGACGAAACCTGCACGCCGTTTTACCGTGGGAGGTAACGCTAACCGCCGGAAGATTAAATGTTCCACCGACGTAATAAAACTTTGCCTTTCCGGACTCGTAGGGTATCGCGCCGGCAGAGTATATAAAGTTACATTCTCTTCCAGTTTTACCTGATAACGCGATTTGTAATGAATGTCGAGAGTTTAAAAGGGGTGACGTTCGCGGTCTGTGAAGGTTTTATGGAGTTTTAGCTACAGGGTCCGGCACTCGAAGTGGTACCAGTTTTGAGCCATCGCGCACCTGCATTAGCTATTTAGAAATTTGCTAAGTAATACATAGTTATAAGTATTATTTACAAGCTTACAAATGCATTTCCCTGAAAGTTTTCTTTCCACTTGATCAATTTGTAAACTCCCAAAATGACATAATTCACCTGCCAAACCATATGAGAATCTCAATCATCTGTTGGCTACCAGGAAACAGCAGCCGCCACAAATAATGGTTTGGACCGCTGTAACCTCGAATGGTCGCTCCCCAATTGTTTTCTTTGAGCCTGGCGTCGAAATAAAAGCAACATTTTATCAGGAAAGTGTTCTTGAGACTGACAAATATTTCGCTCGCAGAAGATAGATTTTTCGAGAGGAGAGTCCACCGGCTCACAAACGCGATTGAACCAGGAATGTTCGAAAAACAACGTTTCGAACTTCATTTCGACCACACAGTGGCTTTCGAATTGACCAGACGTGAATCCAATGGATTCTCTTTGAACCATTTTGAAAATCAGGGTCCGAACCAAAAAATATACCAGTATCGAGACGCTGCAGAAACCCATTGTCTGTGGGGGAGGTTCCTCCGTCAATGGCGCAACGTATTGTTCTCTCCACTTCTTACTCGCTTGTTTAGACTCTGGGGTAGTGGTTAGAGATTCACGACTTGACTTGATATTCAAGCTATTTGACTTGGCTTGACTTGAAATCAAGTCAAGTTCGAGTCAAGTAGTAGTTTTTCAATGTCAAGTCAAATCAAGTCAAGTATTAATTTATCAAGTACTCGAAAAATCAATTACTTCTATCAAGCTACTTGATTTTAAATTTAAAATTTTTATTTCAGCGTTCACATCAATAAATTATGGAATGAGAATGACCCTTGCAAAAAATACTTTTATTTATTAAACTTGAATATCAACAATTTCAAAATGGAAACACAAGGGAGCCAGGGGAGCGTGTTTCCCCCCCCAAGAGTTCCATGGTGCCCTCCCCCTAGAAAAAAGAGGAAGAAGAAAAGAAATAAAGGGCGCAAGTATAGAAGTACTACAGGTGCATATTATACTCATAATTGGAAACGATATCTAACCCCCCTCCCTTCCCCCCCGTTTTTCACTCAAGATCAGTTCGGGTGACTCCTCGCTAAAATGCGCTCTCTGGATACGCGACTGGACCTCCCTGTTCTACTTTCCCAAATACTTGTTCATAGATTTTGGTATGCTTGGATTGCAAATGCCTGTTTAATGCAATTTCTCATTTTTAGTACAGTGGTGCAAAGCGTGCATTTCCCTTGCTTATCAATCTTTCTCGAAATCTTCGGATCTTGTTCCTCTGTGAAATAATCACTCTTAGATTTTTTGTGTGTTGGCTCTTGTAAAAGTTCACGATTTCCGGATTGAGTATTTTCGTAAAACAGATATTCTGACCCGCTGGTATCTAATTCCATTATTTCCGATGAAATAATCATTTTTTGCACAGCACAGGTTCAAACACCATTATATCATTATAATTATGTGACGTAACGACTCACACACTTGGACAAAAATACCTCTCTATTCACCTAGATCGAATTGACGACTGCGCGATCGCTTCATTCAGTTCGGAGCTCGGGGAACCCCCTGAACACGCATGAACTTGCAGAAATATACGCAGTACGACTCGTACGTATCGTATCAAGATCAAGTAATACAAAGTAGCTTGATATCCAGTCAAGTAATGAATATCTCAAATCAAGTCAAGTCAAGAGTCAAGTATGTATTCGTTACAAGCTTGACTTTCAAGTCAAGTTCTAAAAAATCAAGCTACTTGACTTGATGAATCCCTAGTAGTGGTGCATCCATGTTTTATCACAGGTGATAATGTGAGTGAGAAATTGGTCTCCTTGTTCCTGAGATCGTGCAAGAAGACGCCCACATACCTGAAAACGATTCAATTTCGGGTCAGCTGTGAGAAGGCGAAGAAACCACCTGGCGGAACCCTACGGTACCTTTGCTCCTCTGTGAGTATGGAGTAGGTGCTCCCATAACTTATCCCGACCTAACTTGCAATTTCAGAAGTGTTACGACATCTGTCGTCTTCAATAAGCTGTCGAACACTACTGATATTGTTCGCTGCGGTCATGGCTCTCATTTTCAACACAATCACGATCCTTCACGAACTGTTTATGCCATGCAGTCAATCTCCTCAAGATTTTGGCTAGTTTTACGCCTTCTGCGGCTAGAAACTTGATTACAACACGTTGCGCAATTGACGAAGAAACCTCTTGCTCAAAGATCGTCACAGAGGACACCGACAGGGTCGATGAGGCAATCCGCCGTGCTTCCCTCACTCCTGACAAACCTACCCAACAACAACAAAAAAATCAGGAATGTTCTCCCCCCACTATTTTGCCTGAAAATCGAAAAGTCTCGTTTATATTTGAATTGAACTGTCCTCTTAATAACCCTAGTGTCACAGTAATATAAGGAACCGAATTCGCCTACTGAAAGTATCCATGCCCTTAAGGTGTCAATAACTACAGCTTTTTCCCTACTATCGAATCCAAAATATAATATGGAGGTTATTTCTTCTCGTCCTCCCACTCTTAAGCGGGGACCCCTTCCATTTCCCCGGTGAGGGGATACCGGTCGAACAGGTAAAAATGATGGCGCCCTGGCGACAGGTGCACAAAGCAGAGTTTGCGGACTGCGGGTAGACCCAGGAGGGTGAACAGAAAGCTGAAAGAAGGTGGAGGTGTCACGGTTGGGAACACGAATCGATCGTGGACTGACAAAAGTTCTACTTCTCTCCCTTCGGAAGGGATCGCTGAATACCTACATAGGGACTTTCTGGCTAGTTTGTCAGTTACCGAAGAACGAATGTAGAAACATCAAATTGAGTGAGTCGTTGTTGTCCGTTTTAAGACTTCGTTGTGTCATTTTGGCATGGGTTTGCACAAGTTTTTTATCATATTCTATCTCTTTACTGGGTGAACAATAATTTGTTAGATTTACTATTAAAGAAAAATATTGATTATTTGAAATCCGCTCAATCTGACATAATATTTGAGATTAAATTTTACAAACATATTACAATTTGAATTTTGATATCTAAGGGTTTGAATTTTCGTTAATAAGGTTGTCCTTGCTCGCTTCGGAAATGAATGGCTGGCTCGATCGTCTCGAACAGACTCAACACTCCTAACGTATTTTAAAGTCCTTAATGACCTTAGTCGCCAGGGATTTTGTTCGTTCAGCGTTATACCGGTATTTGCTAACGTATTGACCCATTTTCGAATCAGAGGAAGTCTGGGCATATCATTTCAGCAACGAAAAACGAGTTTACTGCAGAATTTACGTAAAATTCTTGCATGCAGAATGCGTGGTCTGATAAAGAGAAATTCTCAAAAGTGACCGAATCTCCAAGAGTCAGTCTACCTATGAACATAATTTTTGGACCCCTTGAATACGTTTCTTTTGAATCACCTTGTAGACTGCACACTGCACCTGCAAGGATCATTTTCACCATTTTTATCTACTAATACGAACGCTCAATCATACTCTGTAACTACGAACATTAATATAGAGCCCATCACTACAGCAATTACTTTTAACGAGAAACGCGATCATCACAACTCTTGGTCCACTCCCAAGAAACACCCAAAAGGGACCGAATCTCTAAGGGCCAGTCTATCGATAGACACAACTCCCGCACCCCTCAGATTCGTTGCGTTCGCAAAAAAATCGAAATGAATGTATATTTTTCTGAGCTTCCTTGTAGGTACAGAAGGAAATAGCATAAAAGCCACATACCTGCAAGCATCATTTTATCATCTTTATCAGAAAACTTGCAAGTTCAAATCCCATTCAACACCAACAACATTAATATAGAGCCCATCACTCCAGCAATTACTTTTTTTGAGGAACGCGATCATCACCTTCCGGCAAAGCTCTAGAGTGCAGAGGTGAAAAGAAGCGATGGCTTCAAGTAACTTATCTTATATGGGGGACGGAGCATTCTTCCGACCACCGAAAACCGCAAAACGCTCAGCATTCAACCTCCTGGCAGCACACCTGCAAAAATAAGCTAGTTTCTGCTGCTATATAGGTGCCAAATATATCATAACTCGTCTGGAAATTGCTTTCGCTTCCAGATTAGCCGGCAGTAAACCTAATCTTCCGGCGCATGGTCCGTTTTCAAGAAACTCTGAAATGGCCAAATCCCCAAGAGCCAGTACTCCGATAGACACAACTCCCGCACCCCTGGGATTCGTTGCGTTCGAACAATAATCTAAATGGATCTACATTTTTTTTAAACTCCTTGGAGGAAAGAAGATGGCATAAAACCCCTGCACCTGCAAGGATTATATTCACCATCTTTATCGGCAAACATGAAAGTTGAATCCCTCTCTAAAACCTCCAACATTAATATAAAGCCCATCACTTCAGCAATTACTTTTTACGAGGAACGCGACCATCACCTTCCGGCGAGCTCTGGAGTGCAGAGGTGAAAAGAAGCGATGGCTGTAGGTAACAGATGACAACCTAAACCGCCGATATTTACGATCTTATATGGGGGACGGGGCCATTCTTCCGACCGCCGCAACCCGCAAAACACATAGCATTCCGCGTCCTGGCAGCACACCTGCAAAAATACGCTAGTTTCCGCTGCTATATAGGTAGATAATGTATCATAACTCATCTGGAAATTGCTTTCGCTTCCATTTCAGCCGGCAATAAACCTACTCGAGCACATTTGTGTGTTTTTGCCGCCTATCGTAAACCACGATACGGACCCTTCAGTATTCGGATCAGCGTCTTTGCCTCTGATCGATGATGTCCTA
This sequence comes from Propylea japonica, assembly GCA_013421045.1. NCBI lineage: Eukaryota > Metazoa > Arthropoda > Insecta > Coleoptera > Coccinellidae > Propylea > Propylea japonica. Next base: position 10,599,174 of record CM024244.1, read on the forward strand.
ATATGCGGGGGGAATTGTTTTTATGGAGTGTCTATGAGGGTTGACGTTGTGGGTTTTGGTAGGAAAAATTCTGGGAAAAGGTGGGTAGGCGGTTTCGGACAGGGATAAGAGATGGAAAGTTTCTGCTGCAGAAGGGACTCTGCTCTTAATTCAGCCCTGAAAACCTTCACCATGTATATTTGCTTGTTTTTGAGCGCTTCTTGTACCTAAACGAATGCTTTGTCCTTTTGCGCAAATGTTTGTAGTTTTTGAATTTTGAGCTGAAAATGGTCCCAAACGGTAGGGTTCGACTCCTTGATGACGAATCTGTGGTCAAATTCAATTCTGCCCGTTGGGCCTTCCGGCCGTTAGCACGATAACTTTCGAACTGATTGTTTTAGAGACTTGAGGTTTTCAGAGCGAGTTCCCAAATGCCGCAGTTAAGATTTTTCACCAGCCAAATCATAGAGGGTGTTCCATAAAATATGGCTATTCAAAATGTTTGTTCCTTAATCTAGCGGATAAAAGGAGACCAACCGGAATGAAATTTTGAGGCCACATACAAGATGTTTCTATCAAGCCTCATACAAAATTTTGTGGCCAAAGTGTAAACAGAGCCATAAAAAATTCAATTGGAATATTGAAAAGAAGAAGCTTCATATTTCCACAACTAGATATTCGATTCGAGTAGAAATTATTTGGTGGATGGAACTTGATATACTGAATGTTCGTGCAAAATTTCAGGAGGATTGCATCATCAGAACCATAGTGATGTTTTCTAAATTAGGAACTTTCTTGAGTTTGTCGTTTCGATCGAGCTGAAATTTTGACGTAAAATGTTCAATGCTAACGCAAAGCAGTACGCAGAATTTTGTGGAAGTTGCGTTAATACCAACTTAGAAAAGTCTATCGTTATCTATTTAAAAAATTCTAATATTGCCATTAAATAACCTTTCGATTGAAATGATATCGAGTTTGAGGATGTAAATTGGCGAAATGAATAATAATGCAAAAATTTTGAGATAATAGTCTTATTGCTCCACAATGAGCGCTCAAGAGCACCTATTCAGGGCTTTTCTTAATTTTTTTAAGGCTGGATCTTATTATTGGATCCCATATGTTATTGATATCAACTGACGGTTGAAAATTGAGGTTTCACTTATTGGCATAAAAGCTATTTCCTTCAACTTTCTAGGTCTCTTTTGATATTATGGAAGCTTCACCATATTTAGTTCTGTAGTCTTCATTCAAACTATGTTGGACAAGCTTTGACTCATCAGAAGTTGAGTGTTTTCCTGACGACGGCTGGCGAATGCTGGCCGAAACTTTTAACAGAAAAAGTGAATGTTTCATCTTCTATCATCAATAAGTGCTCGTCAATATTGTAATTGAATAGTGAAAGCAGAGAATAATATTAATCGATTGAAATCAACCAATATTGAACTCATACTTCGGAGCTAATCTCGTCCTCGTTCAAGACAAAATGCAAGGAAGTGGTATCAAAGAGAGCAGCTACGGTTGGCCATTTCGTCCTTATTAGGACTCATCAGCACAGGACAGCTCTGAAGGATACAAGGTATTTCTTGTAACTTACAGCGAAATGGCATCTTCTTTAGGGAATAAATATACCGAAAGTGCCATCTCTAGTTCCATACGAAAACTTTCTTCCATAGCATGAACCTTGAACGAACTTGCGAGATGTTTACCATTTGTCGAATTGACTGAAGCGTTTTCTTGCATTCCGCAAATTTTACGTTCTCAGTCCACGACGCGGTGCGCTCAGGATAACACAAGGTAACGTCAGTTGACACCGTAGTAAATAACAAGAAGTGGTTCGACGCGTAACATCGCCATGATTATCGAAATAGTGAAAGCAGAGAATAATATCATTCGATTGAAACCAACCAATATTAAACTCATACTTCGGTGCTAATCTCGTCCTCGTTCATTCCTTAAATAAGATGCCATTTCGCTGTAAGTTCTAAGAAATACCTTGTATCCAGAGCTGTCCTGTGCTGATGAGTCCTAATGAGGACGAAATGGCCATCCATAGGTGCTATGGTTGATACCACTTCCTTGCATTTTTTATTGAACGAGGACGACATTTTTAACTCTGAAGTATGAGTTTAATATTGGTTGATTTCAATCGATTAATATTATTCTCTGCTTTCACTATTTTGATATTCATGGCGATGTTACGCGTTAAAGCTCTTCTTAATATTGTAATTGAATATTCTTTCAGCGAAACACAAATTGTTTACTCTTATTATTATCACCCTCACCTTCGTTTCTTCCACACTTTTCTCAACTATATGACTCTATTTCCTGACGTTTATTCGGCTCTCTATCAACTTTAGGCTACTCCTTTTAGAGAGAATCTCATATTTCAATTACAATATTCCTTTTTACTGCTTTGATTTTTTCGTTTCGGAATTCCGAAGGCATCCTGGAGGGGGTTATCGTTTGGACTGAATAAAGAAGGAATCCTTCAATATTCTAATAGTTTTTAAGTGTTATTTTTGTTGGAACGGCGAGACAGGGTTTACTCTACTGGGGTTTTCCCTGAGCTCTGGTATCATACGAAAAAATAGTATGATACCCCGTTTTGCACCAACCTCAGTTAGGGATTTTTATTTTTGTTTTATGTATTGTATTATGTTAGCTCTTGATTTCAAAAGAATATATGAATAATCTCTAATATTCCGGTCAGTTGAATGAACGTCATGAACGATTCAAGCGGTGAGCTCTATGTTTTCGTCCCTCCATCAAAATCAGCATTCTTCAAAGTGTTTCACATCAAAATTAATTTCACCTACGTGAAACGGTAAACAAACCAACTTTTTCCATTGAAAGCTCATACCTTCCACGTCTATTAACAGTCTATAAATATGCCGCTAGTTCTCGTTCCGATGCCTCACAATTTTAATTAGTAAAGCGTCTGTATATCCCAGCTATCAGACTGACGCTACAAAAATTCACACCCGGTTTGATCACCGTGTAATTTATCGGCAGTCGAAAATAAATTCATGTCACTCAGGTGCGGCATTTGGTTTGTTTAAATAGCGCTCAGGCCGAATATCGGAGCTTTTAAAGCGGCCGTAAATATAAACAGCAGTAAGATGATTTATAATCGCGATTAACGTGGAGGTGGAGATGTTGGTAAGAAGATTTTCTTTCAATCCGGAGATTATAACACGTCGGTAATGCTTGCAGAACCACCTTCGATTTTTCGGAAAATTTTTTGATGATAAATTGGAACTAATTATACACTAATTTAGTACCCTATTTTAAGTATTTGCACCCTTCTGTAAATCGAGAAAACCTGGGTTCTGCTAGCTCGACGACATATAAAAAATGAATTTCATTCGAATCGGATAGCTTATTATGGAAATATGGAGATTCTCCTTTTCAATATTTCAATTGAATTTTTTATGGTTGAAATAATGCGATTTTCTCGAAATTTTTCGTAAACAATCAGTGTATCAATTTTCATTTACAGAATTTTAACTCGAATCGTATATTTTGTTATGGAAATATGATGTTTTTTCTTTTCAATAATACAATTGGATTTTTCATGGTTCTGTTTACATTGTGGTAACAAAATTTTTCATGAAGCTTATTATGAACACGCATGTAGCCGTAAAATTTTATATCGATTGTTTTTGTTTCGTCTGAGATATTGAGGGATAAAATTTTGAATGGTCATATTTTATGGTACACCCTGTACGATTTGGCTGGTTAACGAACATAACCGAAGTATTTGGAAACCGAACTCACCCTAAAAATCTCAAATCTCTAGAACAATCCGTTCGAAAGTTATCGTGCTAACGGATGGCCCCATGGACAGAATTGAATTTGACAACGAATTCGTCATCAGGGAGTCGAGCCTATTTTCGGCCTAGAATTCGAAAATTACAGACGTTTGGGCAAAACGATATAGCGCTCGCCTAAGTAGAACGACCGCTCAAAAAAATTACAGTAGGTAGGTTTTGGACAAACGGAGTTACCTAAATTGTTACCGAAAAAAATTTGTATAAAAAATTAACAAACAATAAATTTTTCATATGAACTCTGATGTTATGTGATAAAAAATGTTAATAATAAATTTGTATATTACAGTGATTCTTTTTTCAACGTTTCCGAAAAAATATTGTACGACACACGTCCAAAAACTTTCAGACTTTCAGGACTCGTTACAACTCGTTAAAAAAATCCTATTTTCCGGCCTTTTCAATGGATTTCATTCTTCTGATTATTTTCACTTTTGAAGGCCTTAGCAGTACTGGAGTTGAATATCTGTGTACCAGATGCTCCATGTTAATACTCTAACCTTCGAAATAATATCATGTCGAACATTATTTCAGGTAAATTTTTTGATGTGCCAATTTTTTACGAAATTAATTAGTTTTTCCGCCGACCTCGAAATGAAACCATTTTAATCTTCAATTTATGGTATTTTAATGTGCAATCCTCATGGCAACCGTACACAAAGTATTCAGCAGCACTACGAGAAATGTCTAAACTCTACTGGAACCTAGAAACATAAAAATTCCATTATGTCAATTGTATGTCTTGTGCAAAGTGAAAATGTATTTCAATCAAAAATTTATACACAATTCATTTTGAGATCGTCGGAAAAATCTTGTAATAAACTCGGTTATTAATCTAGCGACTAATGGTCCCCAAGGTCGTAGCGAGGGGGCGGTCCGATGGGGTCCGGGCCCCCCACGAAATTTTTCATAAGTACAGAATTTGAACATTTTCAATCAAAAGTTGTCATTTTGTCATTCGGTGGACCCCCCAGAATTTTTTTTCTTGCTACGGCCTTTATGGTCTCGAACTATTAACGCGTGACCATTAGTCGCTTTCTTTAATAACCTAGTTGATTAAATTACTGTGTCATTTCGTTATCATATTTCGTTTCTTTTCACTCAAACTCAGTTTGTTGCCCCTTCATGTGAAAATCCTTAAGTATACTTTTCTTCCGGTAAACATGTTACCTGCTTTGAAGTGCTCATAATACAGTGACATACATAGTTCATAAATTTATTTAATCTTTTGTATAAAGTATTATATTATATTATTACTTAATATATATACAGCAATATAAAGAATAATCGATCGGTGTGAATCTAAAACCTTTGTGAAACTTCAGTCGAAAAACTCTTGACACACCTTTCAGTTCCACATCAATTTAGCCATCGAGGCAAAGCTTATGACATCGCAAGTCCTCTTTCAAGTGACTGAAGCATTTCACTCCTTCTCCCGGTATTAGCCCCCTTTTGATATCGAATCACGAAGTAAGGTAGGAAACTATTGTCAAACTGAAAAGTGCCTCCACACAAAGCTTTTTCAGACCGCTCCAGTTACTGAAAAAGTATTCAACGTAAAAATGCATTTCATCCGAGCGTCTTTTTATTGCCTATGGAATCGAATCCGGAAAAGAATAATGGGCTTAGGTGGGGTGCTTTCAGCTTACCTTACAATGCCCATACCGCGAACAAGGTAGAAAAGAAATGGTGCCATCCATTAGTTTCAGAGTTGTTAAAAGCAAATGACGTAAGCCGAAAGAGAAAAGGGAGTTATATATAACCCGTTATGATGGCAAACAGTGACTGCTAGTCTGATTCTCGCTGGCTCTGCATTTGATATGGTTCTTTTTCTGGAATGCTGCTAAATGATCGCATCAATAAAGTGTGGCTGACTAATGGCTTCAATAAGGAGTTTGATAAAGGTGCGGAAATATCCGTGTGTGATTCTTTACTTTTTAGCAGTTTGACATTAACTTGTCATCAGTTCTTTATCGCTCTACAATATTATCATTTTCTTTGTCATGAAGCATCAATATATGTCATCGGTCTTTCTATCTATTATTATCATTCCTAAATCAAAATCATCTATAGAAGGGGATCACCCAGTCTTATGTGTTTGTATATAACTCATAACTTTAATAGCCAGAACTGGTTGGATGAACATTCCTGATTGTGAAACAGCTTCATTCTTATGTGTGTGGAAGGGATTTCAGGGGCAAGATATTGAATTTGAGCGTAGGTTCTGGTGCAGATGTAATATTTAATTAAATAAGGTAAAAAAGAAGTGGTACCATCCATTAGTTTCAGAGTTGTTAAAAGCAAATGACTTAAGCCGAAAGAGAAAAGGGAGTTATATATAACCTGTTATGATGGCAAACAGTGACTGCTAGTCTGATTCTCGGTGGCTCTGCATTTGATATGGTTTTTTTTCTGGAATGCTGCTAAATGATCGCATCAATAAAGTGTGGCTGACTAATGGCTTCAATAAGGAGTTTGATAAAGGTGCGGAAATATCTGTGTGTTCTTTGAGGCAAATCGGCTTTCAGCCGGCGTTTACTCGATGAAAGAAATAAAATGTTGATTTCGAAAATATTCCGTTGGTGTGATTCTGTACTCTTTAGCAGTTTGACATAACTTGTCACCAGTTCTTTATTGCTATACAATATTATCATTTTCTTTGTCATATAGTTCATAACTTTGATAGCCAGAAATGGTTGGATTGATGAAATTCCTGGTTGTGAAACAGCTCCATTTTTTTGTGTATTGAAGGAATTTCAAAGGCACGATATTGAATTTAAGTGTAGTTAAAGGTGCAGATGTGATATTCATATAACGTTCTTCGAACATTCTCCTGGTTTTCGTCTTGATTTTGGTTTTCAGATGAATTTTTGTGATATTCAGCCAAATTAGATGAAGAAACACAAACCGTTCAGCTTTTTTTCCAAACAAAAATACAATCATAAAATCACATGGATAGATTAGTTTTTTACCTCAGTTTTCTGCGTCTATTGTGCCTTGTATTTGTTTTTCTCTGCCCATACAGTGAAAACACATGCATTTATTTGTGAATATTTATATTCTTGTCGTTGTCAACATAATCATTTGCAGTGTGCACCATAACGCTCAACGATCGCAACAGCTGCGGTGTCCGAGTGGTTAAGGAGATGGACTTGAAATCCATTGGGTTCTACCCGCACAGGTTCGAATCCTGTCCGCAGCGGAACTTTTTTGGGGACACAGACATGAGAATATAAAAAATGGTCGGCAAAAAGATTCCATTCATAGTGCCATTCATAGCTCATTAGGAAAACACATGGTGTTAGTCGATATGTTAATGTAACATTGTGATGAAACATTCAAAAATCGTATTCTCTATTGCTAAGACTCTCTGTGTATATCATATCAATAATGTAGTTCATTAATTTCCTTTTATTATATCGTAGCAAACTGGCCCAGAAATGTCTACATTTAATTACATTAGGGAGAGGCTATTCTACTGTTCTACAGCTATATGATATCAACATGTGTGTAACCTGTGAGAATAATTCATAAAGTGATAATTTTCACCACTTTCTCTTTCCTGAAGGCACTTTTTTTAAATGCAAAATGCACTTGATGGAGAATGAATACCTTCTGTTCAGGTTCTTCAGTGCCCAGTCACTGATAGAAATGCATTCTTCAAATTCATTACCTGCCAATTTCCACCCTTTCTGTTTAAGTGATGAATAGTTATTACCTTTAACTAGCTGACCTGGTAAACTTAGTTTGGCCACTCGATGTAACTTCCTTTTTTGTCCAAATGTCAAAATCATTATAACCTATAAGTACCTTATGACTGCTTGATTGGTGGTAAGAAAAAGGAAATCCTTTTATTTTTTGTACTATTTTTTTAGAATATTTTGCTGTATAAACCTTGCCCTGGCAATTTTGAACACAATAAAAAAAAATTATTCAATTGGTGAAGCCGTTTGAAAGATATGGCATTTTGACGGTAACCATAGATCCTGTTTTATTAGTATTGATATTACTGATTAGATCACTACCTTGCTAGTAAGGTAGTGATGAGATACTGTATTAAACTAATTGTTTAAGTAAGTCCATCAGTAGCTAGATTGGATAATAATGAGAAGCATATTAGCAAAGGTACAGCATTTTTCAAGATACTTTTACTGATAATCTAGGGATAGTTTTGCACTCAGATCTGTTCATAATTTTTGCCCTCCATTATAATAGAGTGTTACTCTAGTGAATGTACTAGAAAACCTTGGCTGATATTCAATAACGGAGGTGGTAACAAAAACATGTCTCCACCAGTCAACATTTGTTGAGAAAGATTCTTCCTGAGGCAACACAATCTCCTGAGAAACACCGTGAGGTGGAGTAGCGTTCTTTTGTTTAGCTCTAGGAGTATTGAAGGTATCTGATGATGATCATTTTTGGTCTTGAGGTACTTTTGTTGAAGAAGCTATTATATTTAAGGAAGAGATTTAGAAAAGTACAAACCACATAACCCAATAGGGGCAAAGGCTGACCAATCATCATAAAAATAAAATGCATGATTCAAAAACCAAAATACTCTGTGTAAAGTAATGCAAAATAATGAACCATCTATAGCCGACAACATTGTGACGTGTGACGTACACATCTAAATTTTGCAATATGGGCGATATATTCGAGATTCAAGAAAAATCGCTACGGCTCTGCCCTACCTAGTGGGTTTTGTGGATTTGTACTTTGAAAAACTTCATACTTCAATGTACTTTTTTATCCATATTTATCAAAAATATTTCAATACCTAATTGAAGACATTCTTAACCTTAAATGGCAAGAGAATATTCGTCATCAGTGATGCCAAATCACCGTCGGCTCTTCACCGTCCAACCCGCCGCACCTTTTATTAGTATCGCCGCGTTCGCGGATGGTGGTTAAACGAACAAAGAAAAATTCTCATTTGGCACGAGGGTCTGCCTTTACGCTACGTATTTGCCAATGACAACTGGAAAATAAAGGAAAAGTTTCCGTGTCTGACAGGCCAACAATGGACGTATAATAACAGGAGCAACAATGGGGTGCAATATTGCGTTCACAAACCCAATTGTGCGATATTTAAGCAACGAGATAAAAAGAAATTATATCTGATATTGTCGAATTGAAATAAATACGTCCCTTTCGCGTCATTGCTTATCCTTCTTTTCTTCAGAGCTTTATTGGAAAAGTAGGCTGCTATCTTTGAGAACGCAGGAGAAAATAACTTTCTGCTTTCTCCCTTGGTTTCGCCATCAACTTCGACTTGAATAATATTTAGTGCAATACTACCATCAACCATTTCATGAGCTTTATACACGAAAAAGCAACCTTGTATAATCATTAATTTATTTAAATTTTCTGTAAAAAATATGTTTTTTGTGAAAAACGAGGTTCTTTGCTTAGTATTTCAGGATTTTTTACGCATTATAGAACATCTGTATATAATTATGTTATGAATAAATTTTTTACATAAACTAACAATAAAAAATTTGCAATTAAAAATATAACAAATGTACGTGAGTCGTCGTTAGGAGAACACTCTAGACTCAGAACTCTTTCGAGCAAAATGACTATCTCAAAAAATTGTTAAAACAGGCCAGAGCGATTGGACACAATAGTACAAAACCCAACCTATAACGAGCCAAACTGAATAAGCATAAACAATAAGCGATGTGATTGGCTTCTGCTGATCAGCGGTGCACACTCTGGTGGCGGAAATCGAAATTGAGCTAAGATAGTAGTAAACAGTGCGTCGAACGTATCTCTGTGTAGTCTATAGACGAACCCTTATTTTTTACATCATCCTTTTGCTCATTCCAAAAGCACTTTAATTCTGTTTGTGATATTTCTTCAAGTTTAGAAAGATTTTTCCTGATAAAGAAACACACAGCAGGAAAGGAAAGAAAACCCTGAGTTTTGACATGACCGTCATGAATAGATTAGAACATCATGCACCTGATCAATTTAATTAAAACAACTGTAATAATATGTTAACATTTCCTCCTCATTCCACTTTCACAAGAACATATCGTGCATTTTAGTTTTCTTTTACTTTATCACCCTCCACAATCAATGAACCATCAATTTTATGTGGTTCTGTACAAAGAGCAAATGTCTAAAAAACTGGACCCACAATTTGTTTTCCAACACATTATAATATGCATTCAGAACTTCTTCTCGTACTTCTCCTTTTACTTGGTCTCTAGAATTAGAGGTTAAAACTCCTATAATTTCCACGTGTAGGTATACATGTACGATATAAATGAACTGAAAGAAATTTTAAATATAATTTAAGATTGACAAAATCTACAACTAGACTTACTGACTTAAAACCTTTATATTAATTAAACACTTGAATATTATTTATAAAATGATTGAAATATTGATTAAATCACAAAATAGTTCAACAAAGATTCCAACTTCATATCAATTTCCAGATTATTCATAAAAATTTCGATGAAACTCCAATGGCTTATCTGTCGAAAACAAGATTGTTTACATTTATTACTATCTTAGCTCAGTTCCGATTCTCGCCACCTTAGCGCTGATATCGTCATGGAATATGCCAATACCATATGTATGCGTTTTCTGAAAATATCAGAAGAATATGAGATAAGCACAAAGTTGAAAGAGCATTCAAGTCTCTAGATCCACTTAGGGTTAATCGAACTAAAGTAAAACTTACTGAAAACTGCACAAACGATCACCAGTCGCTGCCAAAAATGAAAAGTCCCTTGAATGTTCGAATCAAAGAACAAGTACTAACTTATTCAACTAGTTGACAAAGTCGACACTTATCCCATAGGCTCTGAATGAAGACCTCATGATTGTATGGGTTGAAGCTCACATAATGTCAAAAGGAGAAAAACCGAGACCTACAAAATTGGAAGAAGCAGCTTTCATGTCAATAACCAAAACCGTTTGTTGATAACAAACATATCTGGGCTCGAATAATAAGATCCAGCCAGTACAAACAAATGAATTTTTTACAACTGAATAAATGGAAAATAGATCAAAGTCATCTATTGGTTTCTGTTAACTGTCAAAAATTACAACAGCTAACGAAACTTGACGACGTGGTGGTTGAAAAATGCTAACCGATAATTTTAACAAAGGAAGAAAATATAATAAAAATTGCCCAAATACTCGAAATATATCAATATTAGTGTTAGTGCAAATCTACTTAGGTTTATTTTCATCCAGTTCTTCCAAAACATGGATGTAAATACCTAAGAATTTTTATGATGAAGTGCTCGTGTTTGATGCAAATCTGATTTCGTCAGAATATAGGGTCTGGTGTAGATATGAATATCAAAAAAATCAGAGTAAAAATAAACCCTTTAAATGATTCCACATTTACCCCTATTAAAAAGTTAATTTTTGAATGAGGTCTGAAACTGTTGACGAATTCACAAAGCGAATATTCTAGCAAAAATTCATTATAATGATCCCCATTAGAAGATTCCCAATTCAGTTTGTCTTGAAGTTTAATACGTTTCGTGATATTTTTTGCCAGCCCAACTACGAAGATTCTCTCACCACTGTTTCTTCATCTCAAGAAAATTCTAGCTTACTTAAGATTGTGGAAGTTTCATTCATGAATTAGACACAACTAAATCAATCAATATGGTGCTAACCTAAAGATAAATTACCTCCTGGCCTTAAGGCCTCACTTCCACGTATCCCTCCTGAAGTTCTTGATGATAATTGATATTCTATTCATACCGTTGCCAGACTTATCTTCGAATTTGCAACTTTCCGAGTAGCTAGGATCGAATTAGCGCGTATTATACTCCGGTAGCCTGATAATCAATTTATCCAGAGGAAAGAGAAACAGGGGCTAAATAAGGGGACGCGAGATGCCATGGAAGCCCTCAAAATACGGATGTGTATCTATCATCGATAATTTCAGAACATCGACTAGTATTGGTCTTTACGGTCCATTCTTTCAAATGAATAATTGTGATTAACTTGAAAAGTCAATAAATAAAAAAATTAAATTCAATGGTGCAGATGCGATCCTCTTGAAATTCTGCGTGAAAATTCAGAATATCAGTCTTCACTCACAAAATAAATTTCACTCGAATTGGATATCATGTTATGAAAATATAAATATTCTTCTTTTCAATATTCCAATTGAATTTTCTATGGTTCAGTTAACACTATGGCTACAAAATTTTGAGATATAGAAAAAATGACTAACAAAAAAATTCTTTGCTTTTAAGGAGGCTAACCTAACAAATTTTTGACAACATCTTGAATAATCATCCCAGTCCGCCTGAAGAAGGTTCTGTGAGCCTATAAATTGAAGATTGTATTCATTTCGATGATTACTATTTTCAATTTATCTATGTTTCAAAAAAATAAAAAATTTTGCATTAGGCTTATTATGAGCATCTCACATGTGGCCGCAAAATTTCATTTCGATTGGTTCCGTTCTGTCTGAAATATTGAGGAACAAAAAATTTTTGAAAGGCCATATTTTATGGAACGACCTGGACGATTTGGCTGGTTAACGAACTTGCCACGGCATTTGGGAGCCAAACTCACCCTGAAAATCTAGAGTCTCTAGGATAATCCCTTCGAAAATTATCGTGCTCACGGCCGGCCTGATGGTCCCACAGACATAATTCAATTTGATCACGGATTCGTCATCAGGGAGTTTAACCCTATCATTTTAGACCAACTTCGGTTCAAAATTCGAAAATTACAGACATTTGGGGAAAACGATATAGCACTTGTTTCAATAAAACGAGCGCTCAAAAAAATGAAGTAAGGTTAGGCCTGAAATCAGAAGCTTTTGCGCGCTTGTTCCTATTGTAATGACAATACTTGAACTTTGAATATTTAGAACTGTTTAATGTTGATTCATTTTTTGAAAAGTTGAATTCATTCCTTGATAAATATCTCACAGAAAATAAATTTAAGAATAACAGGAGATTTCAACATAGATATATTATACTCATAGAATGAGTCCTAAAGGTTTTCAGGAATTTTGAAATCATATACATAATTTGAAAATTACTGTAAAGGATCCGACTAGATCAATAACCACCAGAGCATCATGTCTTGACAATGTAATCACCAATAATGATGGGATAACAACAGTCATCGAGGAACATATATCGGATCACTCAGGTCAAAAATTCATTTTCAGTAGTATTTCATATTTCACATAAAATGTAATAAAAAACTAGTCAGACAGTGCACATGAGAAAACCATCTTATCTTCCATTTTTTCCTGGAGAACATTAACTGGTCCAATATATATGATTACACAGAGAATAACGTAAATAAAATGTGGAGTATATTTTTTGATAATTTCAAAGATTGCTTTGAAATAGCTTTTCCTACCAAAACAGTCAACATTAAAAAAAAAGAGAATAGTAAAGAAAAGAAATGAATTGCAACAATTAAAAGATGAGCTGGATTTATTGTTCTTACCATCCAGATATAAACCGGAATTTCTAGATAACTCTGAACAAGCAGAAGCGAGATATGTATTATTGTATACTCAATTATAGACATTTTAGAACGTTTTAAGAGAAGTTACAAATCCAAGTATAAAGCCTATCTCAAAACTCCCTCACGATCTTATTTTGGTTAAGAATTTGTATATTTTTTCATTGACGAAAATTGTTATTTTTTTCTGATGAACCAATAGAACAATAGAAGAAAACAACGAGTAATATGAAACTAAACCCTAATCAAAAGTTGCATAGCCTGACCCTTATGATGGAAAAAATGGCTGATGATAAATTCGCAGCAGAAACCGATATTATTTCGCTCACGGCTAAAGTAAGGTGTTCCACGGCTAATCTAACATCGTTGTCTATATGGCCGTTGCCATGATGGGATCTGAATTTATTTGACGTTCCTGAACGTGCTGTTTACCTTTACGCTTTCCTCCTCATTTCTTAAGGGTCTAGGGGTTCGATCGATTATGATAGGATCATTCACCTTAGAAGATCTACAATCTGGATGGATCGGCATGGTGGAGTTCACGCCTCAGGGCATTTACAATGTATAAACTGATGGAGCGGAAAACAAGGAAAGTCGGAAAGGTTTGGACGGAGTAGCCGATAGAATTTTTATACGCGGTTCGGTTTTCTTTGCAGGCGAATTTGATGGATATCATTTTTGATACAATGATGACTGAGTTTCGTCCGTCTGGCTGACCGGCCGTTAGAACGATTTTCTTTCTAAGGGATTGTCCTAGGGACTTGAAATTTTCAGGGTTATTTACATGAAATATGGTCATTCAAAATATTTGTGCATCAATATCTCAGACAAAACGAAACCAATCGCAACGAAATTTTGCGGTCGCATGCAAGATGCTCATAATAGGCCCCATGCAAAATTTTGTGGCCATACTGTGAACAGAACAATAAAAAATTAAATTGAAATATTGGAAAGATGAATCTTTAGCTTTCAATAACAAGATATACGATACGAGTGAAATCTATTTTGTGAATAAAAGATTGTTATACCGAAAGTTCATGAAAAACTTTGTGGCGATAGTGTCAACAGACCCTTAGAAACTTCAATTGGAATATTGGAAAGAAGAATCTTTATATTTTTATACCAGGATATGCGATTCTAGTGGAACTGGAGATTGATATACTGAATGTTCATGCGAAATTTCAAGAGTATCGCAACATCAGAGCCATAGAATTCATGTTTTTAACTATTTATTTTTTACATATTTCATGTGTTGAATAACTTTCAAAATATAATTCCGAGTGTCGCTTAGATTTTTCATATTAATATATTTGGTATCAATCTCAAGTCCCATACAAAATTTTGAGGTAAAAGTCTAATTGCTCCACCAATGAACGATCGCTCAAAAAGCTCCTTCCCAGGGCCTTTCTTAATTTTTTTTCAACAAGATAACACAAGTAGGTAGAGATGAATACTACATAATGTATATAAAAGCATGCTAGAGTTATGCCTCCGTTTTGAGCAAATGAGAATTCAGAGCGTTTCTGATCATAAATAACGGGTGTTTTTTTAAGAGGTTGCCGATTTTATTTTTGAATAAAACACATATAAAATTATGAAATGACCAAATTTTTTTTTTATTTGGTAGATAATCTTTTGGCATTTAACATTTAAACACAATTTATGGCATATGGCCACCACGACTATTTTTCACAAATGTCATTCTGGAGGTCCAATTTTCGACCACTTTTTCAAGCATTTGAGGGCGTATGTCAGCAATGACACGTTGAATATTGGTTTTCAAAGCGTCAATCGATTGAGGTTTATCCACATAAACCAATGACTTCACGTATCCCCACGAAAAGTAATCGAGTGGCGTCAAATCGCACGAACGCGGAGGCCAATTCACCGGACCATTTCTCGAAATAATGTTGTCGTTGGAAGTTTCTTTCAATAAGTCGATTGTTTCACGTGCTGTATGGCAAGTGGCACCATCTTGTTGAAACCACATTTCATCCATATCCATATCTTCAAGATTTGGCAACAAAAACTCATTGATCATGGTTCTGTATCGATTTCCATTCACGTTTGTCGTTTTCTTCGACACTGGCCTCAACGACAGCAATATTTTCTTCTGTACGAACTCTTCTCCTTCTTGTCGGTGGCTTGGCATCCAAAAGAGTGAATGTAGACCGAAATTTGGTAATTACGTTCTTTATGGTGGTCTCTGACGGACGATTATGTGCACCATAAAATTCACGAAGTGCTCTATAAACATTTTTAATTGAACACTGATTTTGAAAATAAATTACCACGATTTGAAAACGTTGTTCTGGAGTTAACCTAGTCATAATGATTTGCCAAACAATACTGAGTAGAAATGCCACTTTGAGCTGTCAAAACAACTGTCATAAAATAAAACGGCATCTATCGGAAAAACAAACCTCCTAAAAAAACACCCGTTACTTTAGAACTGCAGTCTGTTCTGATTGTGTATAGCTCTTGAACTATCTTTCGTTTGAACCCTTCTTTAACTTGAAATCTTATTGGTTGAAATTGCCGTTTGGTTAACTGCATTATGCCAACAAATTATTTCAATAAATGAGTATAATGATATAGGTTTCAGTCAAAAATGTATCATCCTGAACAAGTTATTGGCACAGGGTGAAGAAGAAATAGGTTACGTGGACAGAATATTGAAAAATGAATATTAAGGGGGTAAATCTAGAAAAGTCAAAGAACACGGCTGTAACCTATAAAGATAAAAACTCACAACTTGAACAGCAGCTAATTGAAAAAACAAATACTTTACAGGAAAGAAATAAAAATCAAACTGGAAAATTAACATCATACGTTAACAACTAACTACACAGTGTTGTGCGATGAAAACTTCAGAATTAGAAGAAAGATGATAATCTACCAAACAATAGTTCGGAGCATCATGACAAATGTCCCAGAAGTCTGGGTTAAGAATAGAAAGAATCGTGAAACATTTTTAACTACGGATCAAAAATTCTGGAGATGCTGTGGTCTAACCAGCACAGAAGAAGAACTAGGTTTGAGATATAGTATGGATTCTTAGAAGGGAGAATGACAGATAAATCAACAAAAGCTTGAAGTGGAGGCATATGAAAAAAAAGAAAATCGAGCCAAAACGATCATGGCGAAATGAAGTATAGGAAGCAATGCACAATAAAGGACTGTAGAAGGGAAATTGGAGACTCTACTTAAAACAGAGGAGACGCCTCTGCTGTAAGACATGGATATCTGGCAAAATGCTAAATTCAAACCGTCTTTCCTTTGATGATGGGTATCTGCTGTTTCAGTCCATATACAATATAAATATGGTCTGACAGAATTTCAACATAATGTGGTGTATAACCAGATCAAAAGCAGAATAAATATTTTCATGATGGCGCGATCCCCATGAAAATGCATGAGAGTTGAACATGTTATTGAAAGTATGTGTAAAACTAATTTCGCCCTAAGTAACAACTCGTTAATCCGAAAAGTACAATAAAAAGCAAACTCGATAGTTAAGTCAATACTCAATATTTAAGTTTTACAGTTGACCACTTCGGCTTCGGGTTAAATTTTCGAATGCTGTGCCATTAGTTATTCAAATCAAGCCGAAGCAATTTTTTTGTATTAAACATGACGAGAAAGCCGAAAATAGTGGAAATTCCCGATTCATTCTTCAGAAAGTATTGATTTTCACACGACTAAAGAGAAACAGGAGGTAGGACGAACCACTTAAGATATTTACGTGTCGTCCAATGGCAATAAAACCTGCAAACGCGTTTATGCTAACTAGGTAGCAAATGCAATTAATTTTATATTCCGGTATCGAAGTCTTCTTTAAGTGTTGTCCCAGTTCAGGCACGTATTGAATACCAACTCACTCGTCACTATTGCCACCGGAATTTCACGAAAATATTTTTAAACGTTTCTGGTAATCGATAACTCCTAGACATTATGATTATACAGGGTGAATCCTGTTGAACTGTACATACTTCACACAGAGATAGAGGACACTTTGCTGGTTTCAAAAAGACCCCACATGGAAGGTCTCAAACGATTCGTTTGAATTATACAGGGTGATTTCCAGTTTTGGGTCATATTTTCAAAATGCTCTATTGGACGAACGAATAATCACAAATTCATCAAATTTGGTACGTAGGAGGACTGTATCAATCTCCATACAGCTGAGTTAACAGATTATCAGTTTCCAGGACCGGACTTTATTTTTCTGATATTATCGGAATTTATGAAAAAAAACACCCTGTAGATGAAAAAACCAATAAACTTGTCATGACAGTTCAAACTACACTAAAAACTCTACAATGAAGAGTAATAAAATTACGTGGCACACCTACAAATTTAGAGAAAAAAAATATTGAATATGCGTACTCGGAGATAAATTTTTTTGGACGGGCCTAATTCACATGGAAAACCATACCCAAATGTATCAAAAGTTGAAGACAGGAGAATATTATTAGTTCAAATCCTCTCGATATTCAAATATTCCAATATTCAGGTAATTTTCGTCCGTTTCCAGGACCGGACTCTATTTTTCTGATATTATCGGAATTTATAAAGAAAATCACCCTGTAGATGAAAAAGTAAATAAACCTGTCATGGCAGTTCAAACTACACTAAATACTCTTCAATAAAGAGTAATAAAATCACGTGGCACACGTACAGATTCAGAGAAAAAAAAATTGAATATGGGTACTCTGAGATAATTTTTTTTGTACGGCCTAATTCACACAAAAACATACCTAAATGTATCAAAAATTGAATATAAATGGTTAAGATCTTCTACGCATTCAAGTATTCCAATATTCAGGGACGGACTCTCATTTCAGATTGAGTTTTTCAATAGATGATAGGTCGAAAGATTCGCCCTGAATTTGGAACACCCCAAAAAACTGTCACGGGAGACTGAACAACATTAAATAACCTACGAGAAATTTTCATGAAATCGCGAGACACACAAATAGATTTAACAAAAAAATTTAATAATCGTACTCAGAGATAATTTTTTTGGGCGGCTGAAGTTTAGTAGAAGAACTATACCGAAATGCATGAAAAGTCGGATATTATCAGGTTATATCCACTCCCCATGAAAGTATTCCATAATCCCTGGATTGTAGGTTATTTAATATTGTTCGGTCTCCCGTAACAGTTTTTTGGGGTGTTCCATATTCACTGCGAATCTTTCGACCTATCATCTATTGAAAAACCCAATCTAAAATGGGAGTCCGTCCCTGAATATTGGAATACTTAAATGTGTAGAATATCTTAACCATTCATATTCAACTTTTGATACATTTGGGTATGTTTTTTTTTAATTAGGCCGTACAAAAAAAATTTATCTCCGAGTACTCATATTCAATTTTATTTCTCTGAATCTGTAGGTGTGCCACTTGATTTTATTACTCTTTATTGAAGAGTATTTAGTGTAGTTTGAACTGCCATGACAGGTTCATTGACTTTTTCATCTACAGGGTGATTTTCTTTATAAATTCCGATAATATCAGAAAAATAGAGTCCGGTCCTGAAAACTGACAAAAATTACCTGAATATTGGGATATTTGAACATCGATTCAAACTGATAATATTCTCCTGTCTTCAAATTTTGATACATTTGGGTATGGTTTTCCATGTGAATTAGGCCCGTCCAAAAAATTTATCTCCGAGTATGCATATTCAATATTTTTTTTCTCTAAATTTGTAGGTGTGCCACGTGATTTTATTACTCTTCATTGTAGAGTTTTTAGTGTAGTTTGAACTGTCATGACAGGTTTATTGACTTTTTCATCTACAGGGTGATTTTTTTCATAAATTCCGATAATATCAGAAAAATAGAGTCCGGTCCTGGAAACTGATAATCTGTTAACTCAGCTGTATGGAGATTGATACAGTCCTCCTATGTACCAAATTTGATGAAGTTGTGATTATTCGTTCGTCCAATAGAGCATTTTGAAAATATGACCCAAAACTGGAAATCACCCTGTATAATTCAAACGAATCGTTTGAGACCTTTCATGTGGGGTCTTTTTAAAACCAGCAAAGTGTCCTCTATCTCTGTGTGAAGTATGTACAGTTCAACAGGATTCACCCTGTATATGTTTTTTCTACTCTTTAGTTACAAGTAGAAAATATTGTTCGTGAGAAAATTTCGTCAATATCGTCAATAAGTACAAATCATTGTACTTATAGATTCAGTTATTCGCCTATCATTCGAATGTTATTAATTATATCTAAGTTTAAGTAACATTACTTCGTTATA
This sequence comes from Propylea japonica, assembly GCA_013421045.1. Lineage (NCBI taxonomy): Eukaryota > Metazoa > Arthropoda > Insecta > Coleoptera > Coccinellidae > Propylea > Propylea japonica. Next base: position 10,618,728 of record CM024244.1, read on the forward strand.
TTATGTTCAATTAGATAATGATTAATTTCATTAAAAATAAATTTCGATTTGGAATGCTTCATACTAAACAATAAACTAAAATTGAATCAACTCTCAACGTATGAACCAAATCAAGGGATTGAGAGAGTACTCAAAAGGTTGAATGTATAATGTCAATTTTAAAAGGTACCTTTTTTTGGCTTTTGGCTACTATGCACAATCAGAAATAGTGCAGAAAGATTTAGTACGATGACATATTATACGATTGGTTTTAACCAATTTATATTTACCTCATGTAATGCCCTCAGCAGAATCTTCTTTAGTTTATAAGTCTATATGTTCTTCATTTTATAAGTTCTTTTTATGCGGGCTTCACCAAGTATCTTGGGTCTTGAATGCAAGTACAAGGAGAGAACGATATTCAAGATTCAAAGTTCTGTCAGAGCTAACCTAACTATATAGTAGCTTGAGTCTTTATAATAAAAATAAGAAAACGGAAATTGTTAATTAGGTAACTTGAATGTCTCGTAGAGCCTACAAGCATAATAATATCATAATGGAGAAACCAATCGCCCTTCGAACTTTCGAATTAAAAATCAAAAATTAGTTAAACAAGGAAACACTGATAAGTCAAAGCTCCTCCAACATGGTTTGACTGAAGACCATTCATAGGATTCAATGGGGTGAAGCTTTCTTAATATCAAAAGAAGAGAAACCGAAACGTTGGGAATTGAAGAAAGCAGTAGTTTTTATTTCTAACCAACGCTGAAAATCCCATCAGTCAACAAATCTTGAGAACATCTAAATATCTGGGCTCTAATAATATGATAAGGTTTGAAAGGAATCAATTTAATATATGACAATTTAATAAGTCGACAACTAGACCAAAGTCATCGACGATTGTTTCTCAATTAATGTCAAAAATGACAAACATTGTCAATAAGTTACGAAAGTTGCTTTCTGAAGCAGGCTGTCAAATGTTGGTCTAAATCAAAAGGATTTCATGGCAACTGCCGAAGATATATAAATAAGTACCTACACTTTAGCAGAGAGAAATATTCGTCGATGAAATCAAAAATATTGAACTCACTCCTGAGCTATTTATGCATATCATCCAAGGATCTGCATGGAGGTTAAGTATGTCTTTTTGACTGTCTTCAGTACAGCGAAGTCTGAACGGTCCAAGGTACTCTAGGATCAGATAATGAGTTTTGGCAGTCAACTTGTGAGAATTGAGATCTCACTAGCGCCACCTCGAACCAATTTTTGCGACTTCCCACCTCGATAATCATTCAGAATTCGGTGCACTGATGACGGCCAGAAAGCCAGAAACAGGTGTTTGCAAATTCTCTGGGTGACATATCCTCCTTGAAGATTTTTTAGACTATATGCATGAAAACCTCATGAGTCTGAGTTTAATATTTGTTGATTTTAGCTACTAATATTATTATTCTCTGCTAGTGTTCTTGTTGTTCGAAATGTTGAATAGACGTGGCGAAAAAGATAAATTGCCTGAAAATAATTCAATAATCTGACATCAACATCAGCAAACAGTATCATCTTCAAAAACTTCAATGCAAGCATTCATTGCTAAATAATGTCAATGTTCAAGAAACGAAAACACCTTTTCCAAATGGAACCGCCTGCTAGCGAAACACCTTCATTACCGTCTCTCGTTTAGCATTAAGTTATTTTCACATTTCCACGAAGCGTGATTGCACCTCTGGAAATAATAATAATTTTCATCGAGCGGTTATTTTCGGCCAAAGCGTTTCCGACATCTCGTATTTTTTCCGCAGCCTGACATGTCATTAGCCCCCCTGATAAATGCTGCATATTAGTCGACCTTGTAATGATTTCGGCAGGCTTTACGACTTCTGCTCAAGTCGCAGGTAATTTTCTCGGCAATTCGGCGATGTTTGTTTTACGGAAAGGTAATTTATTAGGTGAGATTTCAAAACGTTTTCATTTTATATCCTCGAGTCGTTGGGAATAACCGCGAAGATACAATTTACACTGATGCTTAGTGTTGTGAAATAGAGGTTGAAAACATTTTTGGAAATTTAGGTAGTTCGCTGAACGTTTATTGTGACGAAGTTGAACAATTCATAATTGAATCGATAGATGATGTTTGACTTTGACAAAACAATGGAATCAGGTTATTCGTTTTGAGTTTTTGAGTAAAATCATCGCAAAACAAAGGTGCAAGCCTAATTATACAAAGCGTAGTTTTCTAGTAATCGTCCCTATCAGTTATTCCTCTTCCGATTCAAGAGTCTCTATTGGAGTACCCCATGGTTGGGTTCTGGGTCTTTGCTTGTTTCTGTATACTTCTGATTGAAATGTATCAAAGCAGGATTAAACTGTTAGGTATCAATTTACCTGATGCTTAGAGTTGTGAAATAGATGTTGAAAACATTTTTGGAACTTTAGATGGTTCGTGAAGACATTGAACAATTCAGAATTGAGTCGATAGAAATTGATGAAAACTATTTGACTCAAGGTGTTTGACAACACAATGGACTCAAGGTATTCGTTTTTGAGTAAAATCATCGCAAAAGTAAGGTGTAAGCTTAATGGTACGAATGCCAAAAGTGTAGCTCTCAAGTAATCGTTCATATTAGTTATTCCTCTTCCGATTTAAGATTCCTTAGAGGAGTACCCCATGGTTCGGTTCTGAGTCCTAGCTTGTTCTTGCTATACACTTCTGATCTCACAGGCATTTTTTCATTCAACTATGCTATGCCCGCAGTACGAAACTTTACAACTGTCTCTTGAACAACATAGATACCTTTGAGACGACCTCAACAAGTTTGTTTTGAGGAGGGGTTACTCCTCCTCAAAATCGATTAGTGTTATGTGATACAGCATTTGGAAAGCGATGACGAGTTGACAGTTTTTAATTGTATGTATGATTTTTGTTGAATGATTTCTTCAAACAAATGATTTTAAATTCAATTTCGTAGACATTAAACTCTGAAATATTAATTTCGAATTTAAGTCTTATTTTTAAATTAATATGTGTGATAATAGAATCAAAGTTTTTATCCACAAATTCGTCCATTGTATGTCTCTCTGCTCGGCCTCAATAATAGCCATTAACCACAAGTGATTAATAAGATATAATTCACTGCTGTCAGATGTTCCATAGATTTAGCTTTGATATGATATTCTTTAAATTGGTATTCCTTCAGTATCCTATAGTACTCCAACTAACAAATATGGGCATACCTCATCAATCGAGGGCCAAATCTATTTCCATTATATCAATTGAAACTTTTTTCATCACAAAATATACAATGACTCAAAAAATTTCTCATGTGTTAACTTGATTTTTTCCACGCTTGTCATAGAAGGGTCTTGTCGCGCCAAATGTTAAAATCTTCAATAAATATATTCAGTAGTCGTGGAAAAACTATAGTATGCTATTCGCGTATAATGGCTGTTATTCACTCAGTGATTTGGGCCACTCGCCTACGGCTCGTGGCCTTAACTTCACCTCGCGAATTATAGCTATCATTATACGCTCGTTGCATAATATTCTATTGCGACACTATTTCATGACGTATGTGTCATTTGACAAATCAATTTCAATCGTGAAGAAATATCCCAATATGAACTGTTGCTGGAGTTTTCTTGAAAAGTTATGATTGCATTTTCCGGTTATTATTCCCATTCATAAAAAACCTGAAGCCGATCATTTATAAGCTTCGTTCATTACCGTAACAAGGTGTTACCGTTGATTCTGCCAATATCGATGTCACGTTCGGAAATATCCAATCTGTGCAAAATCACCAGCATCAAATCGTCAGTAGCTCAGGTCTATTCCTGCGCGTATTTCAAACAGGGCATGACGTGAACGATAATGAATGTGTCCAGTTTACGCCAGTTTCCCAATTAGATAGTTTAATTCGAATGTAATTTATAATTTGGCATTGTCATGCACGCGGTGTGCCTAGTTCGCAGAATGGATGGCTGTTTTTTCAGAGAGGTAAATTGCAGAGGTACGGCCGCAAAAACCGGATCGTTTGACCGTGAACTACGTGTTTTGTTGCTTCATCCAATTAAACACGGAGTCCCGCATCAACTTGCCCGGATATGTAAACCATCGAGACCGATTTGGGATTATTTGAAGATGGGTATCCGAATTGCCTGGATCGGATAGTTTGTTGTTTGCACTCCGGATTTGATGACCACAATAGAATAAACACTCCATTTGCAGAAACAAAATATCAAGAGCTTGAACGTTCATTCAATTTTTGTCTGTACAGGGTGGGCATATTTCGATGTTTTAGCACTACAACTTTTAAACCAGAGGAGATAGACAAAATCTGATACCCACTTCTCGATCTCTTTTTCTTAGAAACTAACAACAGTAGTATTCATTTTTGGCTACATTCTTTTGTTTTCGAGGAATAAACGAAAATTGGAAAAGTGGCAATATCGAAAAAAATTCATATCTCCGCTAATACTGATGATAGAGCTATGAAATTAAAACATTATACAGGCACTCTTTTACGTAGAATCCAGTGGCGTACTCGCCTTTTTTGTACCATTTCTAATTACGGAGCTATGACCCAAAGTTATGTTTTTTAAATGGAAATACTAGAATTTTGTGGCATTTTCTGAGAGCTTAATTTTTTCTGATTTCAAAAATATATAACATTGTATGGTTTGTATCAATATGAGTATAGAAAATGATCAAAAACCTATTTTCATCTGAGTCTCAATATTTTCTATGGTTTCAACTGTTTATGAGCACAGAAAAATTTAGCATCGTATAATTACCACAATATCTTTCCAGTATTCTTTTCATTTTTATGCTCTTTACTCAATTTCTCCAAGATGAACTGCTGTGAAACTTGATCCCTCATTCTAAGTTATAACTAAGATGTATAAAATAAGACATCTTAGTTATAACCTACTGACCTTTTATTGTAATCACTATTAGGTATAAAAATATTTTTCCTTTATTACTTTTCTGATTGAATTGATAACTTCAATCATATCTATATATGCGTTATTTCATATGCGATTTGAAATAGACTACTAAGCACTTGTGCGTATTTATTCTGGAGTGCAATAAAAATATTCTCTTGCATCCATCTCATTATAACTAAGTATATCGATTGAAACGGAGGATCATGTGGATTTTTTTGTTATTTCCAAATCTATTTCAAGATATAAGTTTTTATGAAATATATCCATGTTCGAATTTTGGAGAAATTAGTTGAAAGCATAGAAATAATGAGATTGACGGAAGGAGACTGCTCTTGTTATAGGAAGCTCCATTTTTCTGTGCTCATCAACAGTTGAAACCATAGAAAATATTGAGACTCAGATGAAAATAGGTTTTTGATCATTTTCTATACTCATATTGATACAAACCATACAATGTTATATATTTTTGAAATCAGAAAAAATTAAGCTTTCAGAAAATGCCACAAAAATCTAGTATTTCCATTAAAAAAAACATAACTTTGGGCCATAGCTCCGTAATTAGAAATGGTGCAAAAAAGGCGAGTACGCCACTGGATTCTACGTAAAAAAGTGCCTGTATAATGTTTTAATTTCAGAGCTCTATCATCAGTATTAGCGGAGATATGAATTTTTTTCGATATTGCCACTTTTCCAATTTTCGCTTATTCCTCGAAAACAAAAGAAGGTAGCCAAAAATGAATACAACTCTCGTTAGTTTCTCAGAAAAAGAGATCGAGAAGTGGGTATCAGATTTTGTCTATCTCCTCTGGTTTAAAAGTTGTAGTGCTAAAACATCGAAATATGCCCACCCTGTACATATAGGGTTTTGACTAGTTCAAGTGTCAATTTCAAGATTAATAGAATGAGCCGGTACTGAAAAACGATAACTACAAGCTTTACTGAGACCACACCTTACTAACAAACTCCACCTCATCTAGTGACCAATAGGGTAGCTCATGAGAACTTCCACGGCAGGGAGCAGGGAATTGAGCAGGGAAGTGGGCAGCGCGAGAATGTAATCACTACACTTCCCTGCTGCCTGCCCTTGTCACTCGCACTGCCTTTTGCTCCCCAAGTTGGCGGTTGGACGGAAGACAAAGGACCGGCATCGCGAACAGTAGTAAGTAATTATAGGTTTGTTCCAACAGAAGCAGGAACAGTCATTCTACTTTCCACCACATGCGCAGTAGACTACAGGCGTTCCAACAGGTCGTGATGTTTTCAATTTTTGCTCGCTTGTTTTGTTACTCCCCAAGCGATACATTTAACTTAGGATGGAGGATAGGAGGAGTTGGTCATAACAGACCAGACATAATTTTAGTTACATAGAAGTAGAGGACAACAATGAACATAGATATCCATCCCCAACAAAAACAATCTACGTCTGAAATGCACCAAGGAAATATCAAAATATCGGGATATAGAACTTCAGATCGAACGGCAGTGCGAAATGTTCTCAAGGAGCTTCATTTCGATGAAAACATACAAAAAGTTATGCAAAAAGCAGTACTACTCGGTACTGCTGAAATAGTAAATAAGTTCGTAAGTCACGATGCACGGCACGAACATCCATTGAGGAAAACTTTGTCAGAACGATTACTAGGACGTCAAACGAGAAATCCAGGACCAAACAGAGAAGAAAGGAAGACCGAGGGCTCAGCAAATGAAGAACAGTGAAAACGATGACGTTTACTTGTTTGATCTTTACAACTAGAATAACAGCATTTGTTTTTTTAATTCCAGACTTTCCCAAATTATATTCAAATGATTTACAAACAAGCAAGACTTTCGCAAATGCATCTGAAAAACACTTCAAGGGGGTTATAATCACAAATAACTAAGGTTATGACTGAAAACGTTAACGAAAACAAGTCCAGTGAAGAAATGCGATGGACACCGTACGGCTGTTTATGACACCAAACAGGTTTTTCGAGGACTATAATCTTTGAGAATCTCCTCTGATTATAATTTCTCTAAAACGCAGAATTTTATATCGTGATATGTCCTAACATCTGAATCATCGACCAATTATGTTCCTACTGCTTAACAGTCTGATTGATCTCGCTCAAATAAAAATTAGTCAAGAATTATTCATGTGACAACAAATCACCCCCTGTTCATTTGATGTTTACTTATCTACTTCTCCATCATAACAGAGATTAAGCAAACAACCTTTCGAAATCGCCCAGAAAGACAGCAAATATTTTTGTTTATACACGAAATTACTTCCGATTTCGATTTTCTCAAACGTTGTATTAATTTCAGTCACGATCTCCTCACCTTGATGTATTAGATATGACAAACAAATTGACGCGATTTCCGGGTGAAAGAGATGAATTGTGTCGCGGAAAATTAGATTTTTTTTGTACGGCGAACTTCTCGAGTGTTTTTCGCACGTCAGAGTGATGAGTGACTTGCGAGGTGACATTCTGTCAGTTTATGCTTTGGCGACTCGGAAAATGCAGCGTTTATTTCGACAAAGTGAAATTAACTGTCTTCGCACGTTACGTATTATGAAACGAAGAGCTCGGTTTCATTCATGCAGGTTAGAATTATCTCTTTTCCTTCACCTTAGATTAAAACCAATCAGTTTAGTTTCATTATGAGGCAAAATTCCACAAAGCAGAAATTGAACGATTGACTGAAGAACAAAAGACTTGTTATTGTAACGTATTGCACGCCTATGCTTTTTGAAACTCCACTGGTGATCATAGAATATACAATACAATGTCAGGTTATTTCCCTCCAATGATCTTTGAATCTGCCTGATGTAATGAAATTTATTTGACTCTCTTTCCCGGCTTTCCTTTGAAGGAGAAAGCATCGCGTTATTATGAAGAAGTCTGATCGGAACTCGTCGGATGTTTCGTGTGAAATTTTTAAGTTTTAGTTTGCGTGATAAATGATATTTATTCTCGCTCTTTGGCTTGGACCACATTCTTTGGCTTGGGCCACATTCTTTGGCGTGGGCCATATTTTTTGGCTTGAACCACATTCTTTGGCTTGCGCCACATTCTTTAGCTTCAGCCACATTCCTTGGGTTGGGCCTCATTGTGCCTGTACCACATTCCTTGGCTTGGACCACATTATTGCGGCTGTACCACAATTTTGTACTGAACCATAATTTTTGGCTGAAGCTCAACTTTGGCACTAGAAGAGAAGATAGTGCATTGGAAGTGGAGCCACTATTTGAACCTTTGTTTTAAGATAAGTCTTTATAAATATCGATTGAAATATATTCTGGGAGGATTCTGCATTTCTCAAAACAAAAGTCTCTATAAGTTTGTGTAATTTGAGAGATTGTGAATTGTGATTGGAACTGTAAATTTAGATTTGTACATCTTGTTCTCTTTATAATATATTGTTGAAAACCTGACTAGGAATTTTGTTGCTGGGGTAATCAAGCCACCCCTGAGAAATTAGTCTTAGAATCTCATGCTCGAATACCCATCAGGTAAAACAACGTTACAAGATATCTGGTTCCAACGCGACAGTGCAGATATCAATGACACAATAATTGTGGCAGATGCTACAAGGACGAAATATCGCCGACATTTCAAAGCGCCCACAGACAGTTTTTTATTCCTTTGACAGCTAGTCAGATTAGAAATTAAGCTGTGCATCATATTAAGCTTTCTAAGACCCTATATTTCACGATCAGGGATCTGATTGCTCTCTGTTCAAAGAATTATAATAGTTTCGAAAAATCTTAAATTCACACTCAAAATCCACCAGGTACATCATGAGAAATCGTGATATTCAATGTTGCGGCACATACTGCTTGTTTCATGCCAGGTAGATAAATTCCAAGCAAAAATTCGTCATTGCCAAGCCGTTGGCGCCTCAATACTCTTTCCAAAGTTCACTGTTGCAAGCATGCCATATACATACTTACAAGCCTATTTATAATCGGTCTATTCAGTATAGACGCCAATCCTCGTGTCCCACCAACGGTACACAGGTCCCGCACATCACCCATTCCGAATAATTCACCTTGATAAGATAACTGGCTCTCCAATTAGTCATACCTCCCTAATCATATCATATCATCTTAACCATCTTCAGCTGGTTGCTCGCTATTCAAAGAGTTATAATATTTGCGAATAATCTAAAATACGCAGTCAATATCCACCAGGTACATCATGATAGAGCAAGAGCCCGTGAACCTCAGACCTTCGTTATTTTATAAAAGCTGAAAACTTGTCTACGCATGCTCCCAACACAGGTAAGAACGATGGACCATTATGAAGTTTGGTTTATCCTGGCTTTGGCAGGTAAACGGTATTAAAGGGGTGTAAAATACTGATCTAATTTCGTCGAATTATAAAGTGTGATTTTTTGATAATACCTTCAGAATATCATTAAACATCACGTCATTAATTGCCAGACACTTACTATAGTGGCAACCCCTTGCCAGACACCCTTAATGTTCATTAAATTATATGTAATTTTACTTACGTTATAGTATAAAAGCTGATATTTATACAGGTTGGGAAATTCACATCTGAAACATACGATATACAATGGATCAGACAGAGAATTCTTCAGTCCAGTTGCACAGATGAATAGTCAAGACAATCACGTGCTGTAACACACTAAATTCTGTTGTCTTATTCTTATATTCTAGTCTTGTCTCTCTCGTATCGTATAATCGCGTAATTCATTTAGTATGGTAGGCAACACTAAATACTTGAATCGAGTATTTTGGGCAGTCTGACAAATTAAATAATTCTATACGCGAGCTTCAGGTTCCCTACCATACTTCGATAAGAGAGAGACAATACTAGGTTATCGCAATAAGTCAACTGAATTCATTCAGTTACAGCACGTGATTATCTCGACTATTCATCTGTGCATCTAGACGGAAGAATTCTCTGTCTGATGCATTGTATATGGTATGTTTCAGATGTGAATTTCCAAATCGGTATATAATACTTGGGTAATAATTAGATAATGTTTCCCCATTAGCCAGACATTTTTGATAGTGCCCTTTGCCAGACAAGCTTGTAGTTTAGCTGCAGGTGCGAGCGCGAGACAGTATATATGAGTGGGTGCGAGTGAGACGGCATGATTATAATGACTTATGCAAATAAATTTTCTGGTACAGATTCATATAACTAATCATTTAAGTGAATCTCAAAAACATCTGAAGAAAAGACATTCGATGCTACAACTAAATAAAATTGTTAAAAATTTTAATTTATTCTACTAACAATTTAATTTAGTTGTAGCATCGAATGTCTTTTTTAATCATTTAAGTGCGAATCTCAAAAACATTTGAAGAAAAGACATTCGATGCTACAACTAAATGAAATTGTTAAAAATTTCAATTTATTCTATTAACAATTTAATTTAGTTGTAGAATCTTCAGATCTGTACCAGAAAATTTATTTGCATAAGTCATTATAATCATGCCGTCTCACTCGCACCCACTCATATATACCTTCTCGCGCTCGCACCTGCAGCTAAACTACAAGCTTGTCTGGCAAAGGGTTGGCACCTCGGTTGGCACTATCAAAAAGGTCTGGCTAAAGGGGAAACATTATCTAATTATTACCCAAGTATTATAAATAAATATCAGCTTTTATACTATAACGTAAGTAGAATTACATATAATTTAATGAACATTAAGGGTGTCTGGCAAGGGGTTGCCACTATAGTAAGTGTCTGGCAATTAATGACGTGATTTATAATGATATTCTGAAGGTAACGTCAAAAAATCACACTTTATAATTTGACGAAATTAGATCAGTATTTTACACCCCTTTAATACCGTTTACCTGCCAAAGCCAGGGTAACCCAAACTTCATGATGGTTCACCGTTCTTACTTGTGTTGGGAGCATGCGTAGACAAGTTTTCAGCTTTTATAAAATAACGAAGGTCTGGGGTTCACGGGCTCTTAGACTATGAGAAATCATGACATTCATTATTGCGGTACATACTGCTTGTTTTATACCTGGTACCTAGATCGAATGCCAATCAAAAATTTGTCATTGCCAAGGGGTTGGCGCCTGAATACTCTTTCGAAAGTTCACTGTTGCAAGCATGCCATATACATTCTTACAAGCCTATTTATAATCGGTCTATTCAGTATAGACGCCAATCCTCGTGTCCCACCAACGGTACACAGGTCCCGCACATCACCCATTCCGAATAATTCACCTTGATGAGATAACTGGCTCTCCAATTACTCATTCCTCCCTAATTATATCATCTTAACTATCTCCAGCTGATTGCTCGCTATCCAAGGAATCCCGTCTGCGTCTTGAGAAGGCGCGACGCATTTCCTTCTAATCCTTCCTGTCCCCTTCCAAGTCCCCACGTTAATTGAACGGATTGTTTGGCGTTTAATTCGGTTTGCCTCAATCAAAATCGCGACTGATTTCATCCAACCGAGAGGCATTCATAGGGACCGTGTTTACAGAACTCCCAGCTTATAGATAATGGTTACCTGAATGGGCTTCTTGTGTTGTGTATATGATGGTGTTATAGCTGCGAATGCTCCTATCGAATGGTAATTAGATTTGATTAATGCACATCTATTAGTGAAGTGAGATACGTTAATTGAGGAATGTGTAACTAATATTCTGACGTTTCCAAAAACATTTTAAGCTGTTTCCTAAGTACGAGAGAGCAAAAATGAGGGGGAGACGAAACAACCATAAGAAAACACAATAACAAAATAATCATAGCAGAAGATCTAATGCAAGTTTTCATTCTAAAACCATTGAAGAGAATAGTTGATGTGAAGTTGGAATAATCAAAACGGAAAACGCAAGATAATGAAATCACATAAGAGAAAAGATATAATTATATTAACATGTTTATACTAAGTGCAAACAAAAGGACAACATGCCAGTGAAAGCTTGTCTCCTACAGTTTGAAAAGATATCTAGAACCAAAATAAATAATCTAGCTGTTAAAACCTATGTAGTTCATTCAATAAATAAGGGGTATCCATCATTATTATCTCGTGTTTTTTGGGACTGAAAAGTGCAATGTCACAAAATTTATGTATTTTGCGATTTATTTAATCTTCCGAATAATGAATTTATTTCTGGTGTATTATATCCATTACACATTTTGTAACCAGAGTTCTCTAAAACACACTTGTAACACTTCCTTTATTCAAGCCTACATAAACTTCTGATAACCCGCCTCTGTGATTTTAAAACTGAGTAACGCTGAGCATGTTTTCCGCATAATTTAACATAATTTCCCCCCATAACAAAATCCTGGCTGCGCCACTGATATAGAACTAAGGAAAAGATATAATTTAATGACTTAACATGTTTCGTTTGTTACTAAAAAAATTTTCATTGTTACGAAATATAATATTTGATGAATTTAATGATTGAGAAATAGTTTGCTACAAAGTCACTTTGATTTTAAGAAACATAATCATATCTATGTCTTTAAAACAACGCAGGCTGTCACAATACAGAAAAAATTAATGGAATGGAATTAACATAAAATACGCTGCAGGCAGGGCAAATGGATAAAAAAGGTATTCAGAAGAAATATTCAGAATTAAATCTTTCGAATGACACAATAAAAAAGGTTTGTTCCTGGAAAAAAAAATTTTATAGCGCCGCGACGCACGGCGTCCTAATTCTTTTCTCCGACTTTTATGCACTTCTCAATTCAACTCTCACTCAACTTGTACTAAATAACGTGGAAAGAATAAAAAAATAATAATAATAATAATAATAATAAATGGCCTTTATTGATTACAAAGAAATACAAGTCATACAAAACTATAGAATCGTAAATAAGCTGTCAAGCGTGGCGGAGTCTAGCATAGCTATTCTTACTCAACCACGTTAGCAGCAAAAATAAAAATAAAATAAGAAAACAAATCACATGGCACCCGACATAAAATGAAAAAATTTATACAAATGGATCCTCCGTATGGCATACCCAGAAAAATCAGGCACGCTCATGCTCACATTACAAAACACATCATCGACCTATCTGGTTCTGTTCAGACAATAAATGGGCTTTATACTTAAACTTAAACTGATTAATACTTAATTTTTTCAGTTCTTCTGGGAGCGCGTTAAAAAGTGATATCGCGCAGTATGTAAAAGACCTGCGAAACATAGCAGTCCGATGACGCGGAACCAGAAATTTATATCTGAACCTTGTGTTCCTACCATGTCTAGATACCATAGGGATAAATTTACCACGAAGATATGGGGACGAATCAATACTATTTATCAATTTGTTTGTGAAATTCGCTAGGTGCAGTTTCCTTCTATTGGCCATATTGAGCCAACCAGTTCCGACCATTGCTTCTGAAATATGGTCATACTTTCGTAAACCATAGACTAAACGAACGCAACCATTCTGAACTCTTTGAATACGGTCTCTTTCCGTCTGTCGCAAACAGCATCCATATATAAAATCACAGTAAGTGAAATGCGAAAGAACCAGAGCTTCACAGAGCGTTGCTCTAAGCGAACAGCTCAACACATGTCTGTTGCAGTAAAGCAGCTTAAGGCTGGAATATGATCTCCTCATCAGACTCTTCACATGTTCATCGAATCTCAAATCAGAATCCAGACAAACTCCCAAATTTCTTGCCACATTACTAACTGCTATTTTAACGTTATCAATTCTGATATTTAAGTTTTGAGTGAGAGTTCCCCTGGTAGTCTTAGATGAGAAACACAACAGAACAGTCTTGTCTACATTGAGCTTGAGTGCATGCTGTTTAGATAGCTGCACTATGTTGGCAAGCTCAGCACTCAAACGCTCACTGACTACCTCTACGTCACTCGAATCAAAATGAGCATACAACTGTAGGTCATCAGCATAAGCCTGCGCCTCGCAATGAGCAATAGATCGAAGGATATCCGCGGTGTAAATAATGAAAAGTAACGGTCCTAAAATCGAACCTTGTGGTACTCCAGCAGTTACTCTCATTTTCGACGAGTATTTTCCATCGTTGCAAATCACCTGGGATCTATTCCGGATGTATGAGTCTATGAGCATACAAGCAGATGCATCAAAACCGTAGTACTTCAACTTAGAAACGAGTAACGCATGATCTATAGTGTCAAAAGCCCTAGAATAGTCCAGCAAAACCAAAACACTAGCCAAACCCTCATCTTGGGCCTCAATTATATCGTTTATAACCGTGGTCAAAGCGGTAGCGGTACTGAACCCCCTTCTAAAGCCGCACTGGTTTGGTGTCAAAATATTATTATTCTTAACATATTTATATATCTGACCATATAAAACACGCTCAGCTATTTTGGATACAGCTGGTAGAATGCATATAACCCTCAAATCATTGTAAGTCATACAATTTGTTTTTTTAGGAATTGGTCTTCCAATGGCTACTTTCCATGAATCAGGATAGTAATTCTGTTCAATGCAGCTATTAATAATATTAACAATCACAGAATCAATGAAGGGGCTGCAATATTTGAGCATAGTAGCACTTATGTTGTCAATACCAAGAGAATTAGTTTTGAGACCTCTAATAATAGAATTTACCTCCTCAACAGATGTCATTGTGAACGAGAAATTGGTTGCTGTATCAAATTTGAGGCTGTTATAACGGTTTATAGAATCAGACGTTTCATTGGGTGTGTTTTGCTGAAAAGATGCAAAGAAGTTTTTTATACCTTCCGGGTCCGAGATATCAGGTGGAATGACATGGTCTCTTTTGGCACGAACACTGAGATTCTTAAGTGTATTCCAAGTTTTATTTAAGTTATTCTCGGCACAAACAGAATTGAGATAAGCCCTTTTTTCATTTCTAGTCGCAGTAACCGTAAAATTACGTAAGTTTTTATATATAATCCAGTCTTCTTCTGAACGACTCTGTTTGTATTTTTGTAGAGCTATATCTCGTTGCTTCATTATCAATTTTAAGTTGTCTGTTAACCATGGAGCTCGCGGCTTAGAAACTTTTTTTTTCTTTCATGGGTGCGTGTTTATCGAAAAGCTCAGTTATGAACTTATTGAACGTGAGTATTTTGATATCGATGTTCGGTTCCAATATTATATTCATCCATGGCAAATTGTATAAGTCATTCAAAAAGTTACCATTGTTGAAATTACGGAAGCATCTGAATCTAACCAAGCGAGGCGGTGGTCTTACACTTTTCAACTTGAGATCGGCATAAACCAACTTGTGATCAGAAATGTCATCGAACGGTAAAGTGCCGACTGTATCCACCAAATCTTCATTGAGAATGAATATTGGATCAATTAATGTACAAGAGGAGCCTGTTATTCTAGTTGGTTCATTCAACAGTTGAGTGAAGCCGTACGACTCGAAACAGTTCATAACATTGTTATTCAGTTTGAAAAAATCCACATTCAAATCGCCCAAACAGACAACCTCACTATCAGTAATACAAATATTTGATAAAATATTATCTAAATCAGTCATGAAATTGTTCATATTGGTATTGGGGGGTCTATAAAAAGCACCAACAGTTAAACTTTTACAACTGAATTTGAATTTCATGAATAAATACTCCAAATCACTGTTGTGTGTTGTTTCAAAAGAAAGAGACTGAGCCGAATAAGATACTTTATAAAAAAATCCAATACCACCACCTCTCGTAGGTCTAGGCTTATGAAAAAAATTGTAGCCAGGTATCCCCACAACCGCAACATCCACGCCATCTGACAGCCACGTCTCAGTCACCGCTACAATATCGAAATCGTTTTCTAATACAATTCTAGAAAATTCATTGAACCCTGTGAATATCGATCTAATATTGATGTGAGCAATCTTCATTTCAACCGAGCATAAAGAGCGTACCTGAATTCAGTCATATACAAAGTAGAATGAAAATGAATATTAAAAGAAAGTGTATAAAAACTGACGGTAAAATCTAAATACTGAGAAATGCTTAATTAATTGAATGATGATTGGGAGCCTTGGAGGATGAATAACAGAAACAAAAATTTCTCTCGCGAGAGAATATAACGTTCGGGTGCCAAAAAAAATACTATGAATAGAACTTTAAACAAAAGAAGTATTCTTAGCCAATTAAATTAAACAAGCTAAACATATTCAGTTAACTCCCAGAACAAGTTTTTATATAATTATACTGAAAAGAAAGCTTTATGTTTTCAGATCATCTTCAGATACAATTTTACGTTTCTGATCAGAAATATTTGCATATATCTGACCATTTCTTGTCCAAGCCGATCTATAACCAACTTTTTCACAGGTTTTCTTAAATAATTCCATTCTCGCACTTGTTAACCATTCTCCAACAACAATAGAAGTTCCCTTAAAACATTTTTTCGAATTAAATATTTGATTACGGATCCACCTGTTTACAAACATTATCGACACGGGCCGAGGTCTGGCTGATTGACGGTCCTCTTTCTTTCCCAAACGAAAACAATAGTTGATATCATTCGCAGTAATCGCGATGTCTGGCATATGGGAATTGATAACATGAGTCACGACATCACATAAATTGTTTAAATTAGGATTTTCATCGATACCACAGATGACCAGACCATTTGAGAGTTCGACCTGCTTTTGATCATCTATCTTCTTCTCACACATTTTAGATTGATCTTGTAATTTAGCGATTTCTGAACGCAAGGCTTCGATGGAATGTTGTGTATTCGCCTCGAATGTTGTGATTTTTTCCAATATATTTCTGTACGATTCATCATTGTGACTTTCAGAGGTTTTCTTTTCACTAGTATTGGACGCAATAAGATTTTTCAACTCACTTACGTTCTGTTTCATGGTTTCCTCCAACCTTTGTAACTCTAGACTAAAATCTGCCGTATTTGCTTCCTGGGATGTACCAGTATTATTAGTGCGTGTTGATCTCTTCATGATGTTCAAAATAGAAAACCTACTCACGTTTGCTTCTTTCAAACAGTCAATTTCACCCCCGAAATAACTTAATCTGGGAGCCACTTAACACACGTCCTACCTCTGTGACATGTATGTATGTATGATATTCATCCCTTCTCGAGAAAATTTAGGTTACCTACCAAGATTAGTGAATCACCCGGTACATCCGCCAAGTTTCCTCTGAAAGAAGTACGTACTGAAAAACACGCGAACATAGAAAGAAAATTTCCAGTCACCCCATCATCGACGAATAATCTAATTTCATGAATTATCCTCCATTCTTCTCCCCCTTATGCACCTTACCGGAAATAGCGTTCGAACAACCGCCATTCGCGTTTCAACAGATAGGTTATCTCAGCTTTTGTCGGCCATTCTTCATGTCCGTTGAGCCTTCCTACCTGTCCCTCTTAGACCGCGGATAGATCACTCATTATAACCATGGTGGAGGTGGGAATAAGGTGGAGGTCACAAGGATTTATATCTACAGGGAGCATTAGTCACTATGGATACAGGCTCAACCTCCCCCATCCTAATTATGTACGCTTTATGTTAGAGAGGAAGATAGTTGGGTTATTCTTCACCTGGTCTGTTTTATTTTATTTCGATGGATTTTCAATATATTATGCCGTCATCTAACCAAAGTTTTAAATTTCTGAAAAACTTTATAGGTTTTTACTCCCAGTCTCTGAAGCATAAATAATTAAAAAAATTCTAATTAAGATTAAGATTAAGAATTATCTACTTCATCCAACAAAATACATGTGGATTCCTTAATTTTCCTTATACTCGTAATTATCAGGTTTTGTCATAAGGATCTTTATGTTGTTTCAGTTCATCATATGATCGCCGCTATTTGAACATACATGATCAGCGATTTGTGATCTTGTAATGTCTCTATTTTTGATGTTGTTCTTATGTTCCCGTTTTCTTATCTCTAAAGGTCTTGATGTCTCTCCTGTATAAGATTTTCCACATATACAAGGAATATTGTAAACACAGTTTTTTGATTTTTGTGTCTCATTCATTGGTTTCGTTCTGGTTAGAAAGGATCCCAAATCATTTTGTGTTTTGAAAAGTTCTTATGTTGAACCAATTCTTCTTATTTCTTCTGAAACGCCAGACAACCTATAACGTCTTTTAGAAATGCAAAATCCTCCCAGATTATATTTCAGTCGATTAATATTATAGAAACCACAATCTTTCTACAAATTTTCAGATTTATCTTCCTGGCGTCTTGTTCTTGGAATTCAAAGATGATTTCGAGTTGAAAAAAGAGTCAACTCTGCTTATTAATGCGGAAATCAATTCATTGCTGGGATTCAAAACTTGTCAGGTACTGTTCGATCGGAAATGTTGTATTTCGTGAAATCAATCAATGAAATATGTATGTACGAATAGTAGTTTCAGAGTTTTTATCTAGTGGAATCATATCGGGACCAATTTGATCAGAATTGTGTAAGAAGAAACAAAAAATTTCTGTTATTTCAGAAACTATTCATTTGAAGTATCAATGATACAATGAAGAGTGAATTGATGTGAATTTTGATAGAATTTCGAATTTATTTTGAGGCTGAATTCATTGAAAGGAACTTGAAGGATAGTTTCATAGATTTTCTTCTGCAGAATCTCAACAGAATGAAAAAAACGATTGACCACTTTCAGTATCATCATTGAGTTTAAAATATTATTTTTAAACTCATTGGTATCATTTATAATATGATATGATAATGAATGATTGAATAAAAAATGATAAAGTTGCTGATTTTCATATAATACATATGTATATTACAAAACAGAGAATATTTTTTTATGAAAGAGCCTTCTTTGTTCTAAAATCTTGAACATTCACATATAAAGTCTATGTAGATACTAGACTAATCGAGTTAAATACTATCCTTAACAGTATCTGTTTCTCTAATCGACAAAAGTATTTTTCTATTCATAATCTTTACCAAATTTCACTCAGCTCAGTATCGAGGTGATCTTTCGTTTTCACTGAAAAATGAGAAACACAACTAACATAAATATTATCATACTTCGTTCAAGGCTCATGCAGTGGCGGTAGGATATTCGTAAGGATTTTCAGAGATAGCGTTGTAATTCGGTATTGGTACAAATAAAATCTGGGGCAGCATAAGTATAGGGTCCTTGAAAGCCTCTGTCATTCAGAACTATTTCACATGATGATTAACCCCCTAAAGTGCGAAATATATAGTTACTTATGAATGCTCTGGCTGGATGATATTACCTTCTTTTATATTCTTGGAAGGTTGACGACATGAACATCTAAATATGAGTTTGATATTGATTCATTTGAATCGCTTAATGATATTATCTGCTTTTTTGATATTCCGATTTGTGAGTGTTCATTTTGGATTTTTAGTGCTAGTAACCATTGCTATACTCCAATGTTCTGAATATGCGTGAACATTTCTGCAGCGAGTATATTATCCAACTTTATTTTAAAATTTCCTATATAAATTCAACTCGAAATATTCATAAAACAGAAAGCTTTGGAGGGACGTGAAAGGATGAGTGGCTGCAAGAAGAAAAACAAACAAATTATAACATAAGAATTCTAAGAGGAAAAGAAGGTATTAAAATGGCGTCTGAGTCTCGTGTTTAGGTGCTAATGTTTTCTACTTTCGCTTTGCGTTTATAAGATATCTTGGGAACTATTGGTTTTATTTTTTTCTTTGATGTATTCAACTTTTCTGTTCAGATCTTAAAGCCACCTCGAACATTTCAGATTTTTCGTATTCACGATCGGCTCTATTCTGGATATTGAAATTTGAATAATCATTTTTCCAATATGAACAAGCACTCATTTCAACTAACTACTTATCAAAGGTAGGTTCAAATAGTGGCTCCGCTTTCAATGCACTATCTTGTCTTCTGTAGTGCCAGATGTTCTCGCTAAGGGATATGATCTCAAGATGGCCTCAATAGACTTCAGGTTTGCTTCCAGCTTTCTGCCATAGGTTAACTTCCAAGCAAATATAGGTGCAGCCAAATGTAGTAGTCGCAGGCAGATGTTAGTTTCAGTCAAAAATTTCTTTTTTTAATCGTATTTCTGCCCAAAGTTAAGCTTCAGCCAGAAATTATGGTTCAGTACAAAATTGGGGTACAGCCGCAATAATGTGGTCATACAATCAACAATGAGGTCCAACCTAAGGAGCTATATGAATTTACCGCAAATAAAAAAGAACTCCTTCTCGTTTCTTAAGAAAAAATAAGATATTCACATTATGTCTATAATTACGAGTAAACCTGAGAAGGAATCCTGCAGAAATGAAAAGCAAAAATCATGTGCTATAAAACAAAATGAAGGCAAGCAATGCAACAAACTCCGATCCAGCAAATCACCCTATCAGATTCCCAGTGAGATCCCTGCTTAAATTAAAGGAATTATGACTTACCGAGAATAAATATTATTTATCTCGCTAACTCAAACTAAGAAATTTCACACGAAACATTCGATGAGTTCGGATAAAAAATTTTCACAATAACACGATATACGATAGATGCGTTCTCCTTCAGAGGAAAGCCGGAAAAGGCAGTCGAATTAATTTCATTACAGCAGGCAGATTCGAAGATCGTAGTAGGGAAATAATTTGACTTAAAGTTGACAGCCTGTCAATTTATATTCTATGATCACCAGTGGCGTTTCATAAAGCATAGGAGTGCAAAACATTGCAAAGTGTTTATTGGACTTTTAGCGCGAGTAGACTGAAGAGCAAGCAAGCCGAAGCATCAACATACATACTGTTGGTACAGTATAACATCAAAATTCCCTAGATTAATTGAAATTGAAATATTCATAAAACAGCAATCTCAGGAGGGCCGTGAAAGGATGAATAGCTGCAAGAAGAAAGACCAAACAAATTATAACATAAAAATCCTAAGAGGAGACGAAGGTAAATCTCATTTTCCCAGTTTTATTACGGGACATTGTTTTTGACGGTTCGCATTAAAAAAGCGTCTGAGTCTCGTGTTAAGGTGCTAATGTTTTCGCTCTGCGTTTATAAGAGGAGACGTTCAGGAAATTAAATTTCGCCGAAGGAATAAGGTGAGGTGTTCTTTCTGTTCTTGACGTCTCGAGCGACGCTCCTAATGGAAGAGCAGATGGTGTGAATGAGCAATTCGGTTTTAATTTTCGCAGGTGGGTCGGTAGCGACGTCGCGACGTCGACGCTGCAGGCGCGGGATGCAGGATGCATCGGGACGCGTCCTTTGTTTGGGGGCGCTGTTGCTCGTGACGAAATAGGTTCAGTTTTACTATTGTGGTTTCTCTATTGCCGAGGAGTCGTGATCAGTAATTACTCGTGTGCTGTTATCACTGTAAACTTTTGGCTTTTACTGAATTGGAGCAGGAATTGAAGTGTAGAATTTTTTTTATGTTTGTATGGAATATTTATTTATTAACGGGATAGACTCAATTTGCAATTATAACAGAAAAAAAGCACATTCACGATACAATCGAACACCATTTAAAGAAACCAGAAAATCAAATGATCAAAAACTAAATTATACACTCATTTACATCTCTCACAATGGAGAGATAACTTAAACAAAAAAATCAAATCCGGCCATATTAGCATGTTTTGACATTCATAGGATTCAGGATGATCGGCTACATTTCCACCCATAATGAGGAATGTTAAGGAATACAGATTCTCGAGTACTTCTAGGTGGTAGGTGGAAGTCAAAAAGGGAGAAAAGCTCTGCTGAAATTGGCATTTCCCTAACAATAACACATCACATCTCATCATGATGTGAATAAAATAGAATATTTCCTTATTTGATGAAGAACTCACACTAAAATGAAACAATAATTCAATTACATTGTTAACTGAGGACAATATCTAATACACATCTATTCAAGATTCCAGACTATATGCAAACGTAATTATCGGAAAAAGCCAAAATGAAAATGTATTAGGCCGTGGATTCAAAGGAGAACAAGTCGTTCGACTTCGAATGTGTTAACTTTGTTGAACAATGAGCTTTTGCAAGAAGATCCATTAGCATATAGAAACTTTTTAAGGATGTCCCAGACACAATTTGATTATTTATATCATTTGGTGAAAGAAGATATTGAAAAATCTGATACTGATTTTCGGGAAGCTATACCAGGACGAAACAGGTTATATGTTTATTTCGAAACAAATTCACGCTTAGAGGCAGCGACTTTCGTCCAAGACATAGTTCTAAAATGGAAACGAAATCAATTAAATGAGTAAAGTCGTAAATACTAATATCAATATTAACAAGAACTGTGATATCATTTGACATTGCCTTGACAGCTCTACCACCAATCAGAGTCGTTATTTTTGTTAATTTCAATATCGAAAACCTACATAGTGTCACACACAATTTAATGGACATAAAGTTTCCTGTACAGCAAACTGTACAGTTTTTGTCGACATTGACGACTGTACAGAAAACGATATCATAAACAACATAATGTCATACGGCCTTAAGTGATTTTCGATAAAAAATGTCATATAACACATAGTCAAAATGTTGAGGATTATTCTCCAATTTAACATTTCTTGATTTCAAGAAACATCTTTTTCTTTAAAACGATCATCATTCAGTTTTTCTTGCGGCGTCATCAAATTTGATCACATACTCGGAAAGGGCCATACATTTGCTACGAGATAAGAATCTATGTGCAGAAAAATTTCCTATTGTGATACTGAGATGATTTTCTCGATTCTGAAGTAAACGAAATCAGTCCAATTTTTCAATGGTTTTATCGCTAATAATTAGGCAAACGTTTTATTTTCAGTCAAAAATACCTTATTCGGTGTAATTTCGAAAGGCTTATCAACTTTTGTGCTAGCTGCTCATCCTGATGATAACAACGAATCTCTCAAAATTCCGAACCTGAATTTGCTTTATTTGAACCTCAATTTTATGGAAATCATCAATTTATCTCTTGTCTGTAGATACTGAGACTAGCCTTACATTTCTTTTGGTGCCAGAATAATTTAGGATAGGATATTATGGACTGATGAGGCCACCTTCCCGAAATCAGGTGTGATCATTTAGATACTTGGGCTTTACATTTTTGTAGAAAGGTTATGTGTTGTTTAACATGATATCCCTGAATAATGATCGTTTTAGGGAAAACTTGAAATGTTTCGTGAAATCGAGAAATGTTGAATTGGAGAATAACATTCAAAATATCGACCATGTGTTATATTACATTTGTTGTTGCAAATCACTCGTATGATCCCTCCTTAAAATTTTACCACTTTAAAAGTAGACACTCTGTACAGTACAATGACGAGGCTGCCATAGAATTGAAGAAATTCCTACAACTGAACGAATTTCACAAAAATTGATCAATGATAAAATCAAAATTTCGCATTGGAACTCGATGATTATTTATTACACGTGAAAATAAATTGGAAATTCCCGATGAACAACGGCATACTCCCCCGTATAAACGAATATTTGTTCACTACTCCATACTATGTAATATAATACTATGCCAGAAGCGAAGGGTAGGCGAAAGTATACAAACTAAACAAGTGCATCTTGATTACTTTGATCTGTAGACACACGCACAGATGCTGGAGCACTCGGTAACGAGAGGTAGACCCCATATTTCTTCCACCCTTGTTCATAGGTAGCCACCCCTACGACCGGTGAGTCATTCGGCAATCAGGGGATGAAAATAACGGTGAGCCCCACGTGCGCGCACCTAACGCACACGGCCATGCCGACAAGTGCTTCTCGATTAAACCAGAATGGGGAGAGAAATTATCGAATATATATTTCATCCTGGTTCACAGAGCCCTCTGAAGTCTGTTCAATATGGATGCTAATGCAATAATTTTTCTTTGTGTTCCGGTATTGCTTGTTAATTTCGGTTTTTATGAGGGAACACAAGGAAACGGGGAAAATTAACGGAAAGCGCACAGGCAACAAGTGGTGGCACTTTGAAATGGTTTTTTGCAGAAAGCTTTTTTTCAATTATCGGATCGTTGACTTATCTGAGAGACAGGTTATTTGCATGTTGAGATCGGTGTTTGATTTTCTCCCAAAATATCATTGTTTTTGATAACCAAACATCTGTAATGCTTTGAGATAACAGTGAATAATGTATCATGGAGATAAAAAGTGTTTAACCTTAGAGTTAGACATAAACATAAAGATTCCCCTACGCGTGAATAGTACTGCATTGTAATTAACCAAGCATTATAGTGAGATGGAAATCATTTCACTGCCACACTGGGGTGAAGTAAACAATTGGTTAGATTTGCATTTCTCCATTTCCTCCAGATAACACAACATTTTAGTAATTTTGTCCTAGCTATAATCAACGAAATAGCCTTAAGCATTAACTGCCACCAAATCATTGAAATAATTCAGTTTATGAACGTCAAATCGAAATGAAAACACATCGCATCAAGAAACTAAACACTAACAGACAATGTTGCCAAACTGACAGAATTATCTGTAACAGACGCAAGCCGTTAGTATCGGAGTAGGGGAACGGTAAAACAATTATTTCAATACGAAATGAACATAAGGCACGATTTCGCAACGCCGGAAGTTTCTTCGCGCGTATAAACAGATTCTACTTGGATGCATAACAAATGCGTGAAGGCAACTCTAGGTTTAAGATAAAGAAATGCGATCTGTGATGATTGAACTTCTCATTTGACACTACTCACTACTAGATGTCACCATCTGTAAGATACTACTCGATAGAGTCTTACAAGTAGTCTTAAATGTAGAAGTTTTTCAATAGGATGTTGTCTCTGAGGGATATGGGACACTGACGAGGCCTAATGTGGCCGAAACCGGTCTGTCTCTTCCCTCATTGACAACATCTTGAATAAATCATCCCAGTCCGCATGAAGAAGATTCTGTGAGCCTATAAATTGAAGATTGTATTCATTTCGATGATTACTATTTTCAATTTATCTATGTTTCAAAAACTGTAGGTTTGCCTACTTTTTACTCTGATTATTTAAGCGTTACAGATCCCTACGTCCATTGTATAAAGCAATTAGTGAATACAACATTTCAGAGCAAGTGCAGGATCGGAAATGCTCTGGTAAGTCATTAGGCGTTTTCGGATACTTACTCGGGTTAACTCGATCCCTAACCTTGGCGTTCGTTTACCTAACCCGAACATCCAACCCGTGTTCGGAAAGTACGGGGCTATTAACTCGATCGCTGACCCAGGTTGATTTATCGTAACCCTACTCGAGAGTAGGGTTCTAGAGGCACCGCATGCGCACTGCAGTTCAATTTTGTATTTGAAAAAAGCGGGAATAAGTCTTCTACTCCTTTCTTATTAATTTCATATATTCTATTCCTAAAAATTATGCAAAGAAAAGAGAATTTGGCTCATTGTAAAATGAGTGGTTCCTTGAGCCGAGAAAATAATGTGCAACAACTTCTTCATAACTTTGTATGCACATCTTTCTGCGTAAAAGATAAAGCCTTATTTACTTCTATAGGTACTCGAAGATAAAATTTAACATGTGTGGGCACATCAGAAATTATGAGAAAGATTTCACAGATGCCAATAAATCCAAGCAAAGCTAGAGGAAATAGGTAAATAAATTGGAACTGAAAAAATAAATTCTCTACTTCTCAAACATAGGTAGTCAAAAATGTTATTAAACATGGAAGGGCACACGAGAAATTATAAGAAATAATCAACAGAAGCCAATAAATGCAAGCACAGCTAGGGACAATCCGAGAATAGACTGGGATCGAAAAAATAAATTCATAAATTTGTTTGGTTATGTTATTGATACGACTGTCACTTCAAATCCTAAACCTGATGTGTTCGTATACACAGAACCCGGGTCCGTGACCCGAGTAGATCCGTCACGTGACCCGATGGATCGAGTCAGTAACTCTGAGTAAGTTTCCGAAAAGGCCTATTGAGTTTGAATATACTCAATGGTTGAGTTCATTTATGGCTAAAATTGGTGTAATGGCTTCAGAGTCATAGGGATTTGAAATTTTATTTCTCGAACATTTGCCAAACAATTCATTTTATACCGATGGGGTGGAAGTTTTAAATTTAGTTACTGAAAAACGATATTCAAAATATTTCACACTTCAGAGTTTAATCGACATATTATATCACTGAAATTTTTACTGTACATAGAAAGCATCGATGAAATCGAATATACAAAAATTCAAACTTCCTGCTTTTTTCTTCGAAACTTTCGATAATTCCATTGTACCCACTTATCTGATAGTTCTTGAGCTATATAATTTGCATATCATACGGAGAATTAGTTTTTCCCTAGCTTTATATATCATTATGTGCACATAACATCTTGAATAGATATGTAGATATCGTCCTCAGTAAACAATGTAATTAATTTATTGTTTCATTTAAGTGTCAGTTCTTCATTAGATATAGAAATTTTGTATTTTATTCGTCCAATATAATACCTATTCGTTGAAATGAAAATAAAAATATTCGATTAAGACTTATCAGAATTCAAACATTCCATTTATAAACGACACAAATGAATTGATAGAGGGTAGAGGAATAGAGAGGATGAAGATTGATGAGGAAAAAACTGAAGAAATATAATAGGAAGATATGCCACAAGTTCATTCTTCCACGATTCCTTTATGTTGAGTAATCCAGCAAAAAGAAAACAAATTGTACAACTTGCATTTCTTCACTGGAATAAGTTACGAATGGTGGTGACTAAAACAAAGTTGGAGCCTTCCTTTTTGAAGTTCTATTCAATGTTAGCAATATACCAATTTCAGCAACAAACCATCTCGAAGTTCTAGTTTTATACCAGATTTTTCAATATACCTAAATATTTCTGTGTGCCCTTCATTCTGGTATAAAAAACCGAATGATAACTGCAGATGATCGACGAGGTCGGTGTTTCTATTGATCAAGTCTCGTTTCTTGATGATTTCGATTAGAATGTTGACAATTAGTGAAAAATATATACGTGGATTATTTCATAATACCACTTCTCGAGGTGCTGTTACTCGCCAATCGAGTCAAGGTACATTGAACGAAAGTTTCGTAATTAACAGAATGATAAATGCGTCGTTGTTAATCTATGATTATTGAGGACGTTTTATTACATTATTCCTGGAAGTAAGTAAACATTATTCCAATTAGTGAAGAAAGTATTTCTGTCAATAATCCGATAACCTTAAGGAACACCTTTATGCCGCATGATAAGCCGCATATTTTACCTCCTTTTGACACTATCGTACGTCAGATAGTGCAAAGGTTAGAGACATATCTATTATCTTGAGCAACGAGTAGACGAAAGAAACTTCACGTTGTTATTTATTATGTTTTATTCTCCTTGCAGGCGATCTATATTTTGAACGAAATTATATTCCATGTATTTCAAGCCTGTGGCAATATTATCAATAGTTATCAATTTGTTGCTAAGAATACAGAATTTTACAAAATATTATATGTATATTGGAACCTTAACCAATTTTTATCTTTCTTTGATCCTGAATAACTAACGATTTTGTCAAAAAGATTTTCAGTCAAATATATAACGTCTGAATAAAAGCAATGTATTATGGTTTTTCTGTAGGTATTAGAGATGCAAATTTGAAATTAGTTTTCATGTATTTTGGGATTTCACGAAAGTGTTTTTGCAAATTTCCTCCATATGTAACTTTCTTCATTTCCATAAATGTTATCCACTATCTCCGAATCAGTTTAGCATTATTGTATTTCTAAGAATATAATCATGATAATAAAATCGTCGGAATACATGACTGAAAACGAAGCAGAAAAATCATATATGTTCCATACTGATATTGAAAAAAAAATTATTTCTATACATTCATGATAAATATCCCACAAATGCAATAATTTGTGAATTACCATCATTTTTAGTGAAATAGTATACAAGGCAGTACCCAGAAAAAAATTTAGGGGGGTCCACCCAATGACAAAATGACAATTTTCAAAGGAAAATGTTCTAATCTTGTACTTCTGGAAATTGTCGGGGGTGTCCTGACCCCATCGAAGCCCCCTTCCCTCGCTACGGCCTTGATATTATATATTCCAAACAAACGAGAGGGATTCCATAAATGCCATATCTTTAGAACATTTCCGTGTTTTTGAAAACAATAGAATATCGATCATCTCACAAAAAAGAAATAAAATAAACATTATTATATGATTACCTATGACGTTGATATTAATTAAATGAAGAAAATATTTTCTCAAAGAATATTGAATCAAAAATTACCAAAAAATGTTATTTTTTTCTGTTCAAGACCTAATTTTTTTAACTCTCACTTTTTTTCATTATTACCTACTACATTGAACCTGAATCTACATAAATCTCCTGTACTGTATGCAGAAAAGTTGTTTGAAGACGAACAAAAGTTCAAAACTAGTTCCAAAAATGTTAAACCCTACTGAAAATTTTGAGAAATAACAAAGTTACGGAAAATTTTATTAATTTATGATCAACTACCAAAGAGTAATGGCTGTAATAGGTCACTGTTTCAAATTTCTGCTAGTTTCACAGCGACCAGAAAAATTCAAATATTTCAATTTTCTGTCAACTCTGGAACGCCAGCTCATATATTTCTAAGGTCTTTCCTATAAACTTACGTGAATACACTTACAAAGCATAAAACCGATGTGACAACAAGGACAGGAAAATAATTTCGGTTTGATATCCTAGGGCGGTTTTTCCGCACGATTTATACGAAAATACCGAACAATAACCGAAAAAGTAGAGGTGAAGCGTGAATAAGTGATGAAGATAAAAAATTCCATAAAATATTTGAAAAAACTCCAAAAACTTTTGTGAAATAAAAAATCTGTTTAATTTATGATCAACTACCAAAGAGTAATGGCAGAAATAGTTTACTGTTTGAAATTTTCTCTTGATTCACAGCGACCAGAAAATTCAAATATTTCAATTTTCTTTCAACACTGGAACGTCGGCTCATATATTCCCAAGGTCTCCCCTATAAACTAACGTGAATACATCTACAAAGTATAAAAGGGAAGTGGCAACAAGGACAGGAAAATAATTTCGGTCCGATATCCTTGGGCGGTTTTTCCGCATGATTTATACGCAAATACCGAACAATAACCGTAAAAGTAGAGGTGAAGCGTGAATAGGAGACAAAGCATAAAAATACAATACCTAGAGAGGGACAAAGGCACGACCGGTAACACGACTACCGCCACAATATCATTCCGATCTGATATCATGCCATGACGGTCTGCGGAGAGAGAAAAACACGAGGGTTAAAACAGATTCACTGCCTCTTTATTCGGACAGTGCGAACGGGTTCTATTGAAATATTTTCTTGTTTACCTTCTGGATTTGTCCGTATTGAACTATGAAATATATGCAGGGGTGTCTATCGAATTGTCAGCGATTTTTGATGGCTGAAGATTTACAAACTGCCGGAATCGATGCAAAACTTTCCCATTTCTTCCTAGAAGAAAGAAAAATCAATTTCAATGAAACTGTATCTTGCAATATACCTAAAATAAAATGTGGGAAGTAATATGGGATGAATGATAATCCAAATAATCAACAAACGTAACGGATTTTCCTCAACCTTCAGAAAGGGTGTAAGGAGGTGATGTTACTTTCCTCTCTTTGGCACAAGATAACTCTGAATAACTGAAGATTCTCTGGAATGCAAATGATGAATATTTGAATCAAACTGAATCTTAGGATCTCTAATATAGTTCAATATGAGGAATAGTATTGATGAAAGACAATCAATAATCAACAAGCTGAAACGTCAACCTAAGTATCCTCAACCTTTTTCAAAGTCTGTCAAAATGTTATGTTATTTGGAGCATCCACAGAAGACTAGGTACTTAAAATTTTCTGGTCTCTCTGAAGCAGAGATAACTCTAAATAACTTGGGGTACCTACTCTTGATCTACAATATAGCTATCCTGATTTGAAGAGATTACTCTGGTAAGTTAGGTTAGGTTAGACAGGGACAAAGGCACTGCCGGTATCACGACTACCGCCACAATATCATTCCGATCTGATATCATGCCATGACGGTCTGCGGAGAGAGAAAAACACGATGGTTAAAACAGATTCACTGCCTTTTTATTCGGTCAGTGCGAACAGTTTCTATTGAAATATTTTCTTGTTCACCTTCTAGATTCATCCGTATCAAACTATGAAATACATGCAGGGGTGTCTATCGAATTGTCAGCGATTTTTGATGGCTGAAGAAAACTGCCAAAGTTGATGGGGAAATCCTTCCATTTTTTTCTAGAAAGAATCGATTTGAATGAAACTGTACCTGAGGATCTATAATAAAATTTAAAATGAGGAATAGTATTGAAGACAGACAATCAATAATCAACAAGCTGAAACGTCAACCCGAGATTCCTAAACCTTTTTCAAATTCAGTCATAACGTGATGTTCTTTGGAACATCCACAGATGACTAGGTACTCAAAGTTTTCTGGCCTCTCTGAAGCAGAGAGATAACTGTAAATAACTTGGGGTACCTACTCTCGATCTATAATATAGGTATTCTGATTCAAAAAGATTACTGTGATAAGTTAGGTTAGGTAAGACAGGGACAAAGGCACTACCGGTATCACGACTACCGCCACAATATCATTCCGATCTGATATCATGCCATGACGGTCTGCGGAGACAGAAAACACAAGGGTTAAAACAGATTCACTGCTTCTTTATTCGGACAGTGCGAACGTGTTCTATTGAAATATTTTCTTGTTTACCTTCTGGATTTGTCCGTATTGAACCATGAAATATATGCAGGGATGTCTATCGCATTGTCAGCGATTTTGATGGCTGAAGATTGACAAATTGCCGAAGTTGATGGAGAAATCTTCTTCTAGAAAGAATCGATTTGAATGAAACTATCATCTTAGGATCTTTAATAGACTTTAAAATGAGGAATAGTATTGATAAAAACAATCAATAATCAACAAGCTGAAACTTCAACCTGAGTATACTCAACCTTTTTCAAAGTCTGTCAAATAAGTACATACTTCAAACCGAGCTGGCTCATCTTGGAGAGATATTTGTGATATGACGATTCTAGAATGCCTCAAATCACACAGATTTATTCCCTTGCACTGAGGCGAACCAATTTGTCGACTCTGGTGTCTGCAGATACTATGAATGACATAACCTTTTCGTAGGTACTCTGGACGATGTGCATGATCAGCCACGAAGCATTTCATTCATTCGATATTTGTAGATTGTTTAACGAATACCGTTTTCCAATTGATGATGTGACTCTCTTTGCATATTGCTGTAGGACATTATTTGTTGTTTACTTCATGCTAAATTTGCTTCTGCAACTATCCTGTATATCAAACAGACATGTTAGTTGTGAATAACGAGATTCATACATATATTTATGGATTTGAGTTCGATGATGAAATAATTCCAGGAATAAAAAGTTATTACATTCAGATTCATGCTCTGGTTCGAAATTGGTTTTCTGTTTTTTTAATCGATTTCCAGTATCGGAATTCTAATTTGATAACGAAAGTCTATAACAGTCATGTGCTGTTAAACCATCCATCGGTGAACATTTCAATCATTCTCTACACCAGTGGTTCTCAACCTTTTCACCACTGAGGACCACTTGTACCTTTCTTGGCGGACCACTTAGATATTATTATTAACATTTCCCAATAATAGGTAACATGAGTTCAGGCGCGTTTGGTCGTCCGGTTGGCAGATGCATCAACTTACGCCTCAAGAGGCAAGATTTAAATTGATTATTTTATGACTATTCTTTTCGCGGACCACATGAAAACCGTTCACGGACCACAGGTTGAGAATCACTGCTCTACACTATGTTTCGTTTTTGCATGAGTCTTAAGTTCGACGAAAAACATTCAATTTTTGCATCATTTATTCGAGTTTATCACTCGTCACCTAACACAAAATTACTTACTTACAGCTCATGATCATTTGAAAGCTTCAATAATATGCTCTCAATGATGTTCGTATTGTGACACAAGTGATGATGGTTCAACTTATAATTGGGACCACAATACTAAAAGTGAAGTTGTGTTATACTCAATATATCAGATTTGTTTTCAATTCATAGACATAATGTACTTCTGTCAACTTCTGTTCCGAAGTCAAATCGTGAGCAATATGTTTTTTTCCCGTTCTTCTCCCATACAAATCATAATGATTTGATAATGGAATATGCGGAAGAAGTGTTAATATTTTTCACTATTTCTGTTCGTTGACACGTCAATAATTTCTCACCAGAACTTGTGCAAAACACGGAATGAATTGCGATGATCTATGAAAGTTAACATTTTAATTTAGGTCATTCATCACAAGGAATACCTTGTGCAACATTTGTTTATTCACGCTAAGTACTTGCTGAAATTATTGAGCTAATATTATCGTGTACGAAACCTCTGTGTTGGAAGATCCAATAAACTCAACCTCTTCTGATTTTCTCAATTTTCTCATTTACTCCCCCTCACATCAATATATTCTCTTCAGGTACAGATATTGCAAAATTTATGTAAACATCATTTACAGGATTCTTTGTAACCTTCCTCCCCTACACGGAAAATCTATCCTCGAAACAAGTAACAAGATATTCTTGAAATGTTAAGGTTGATTCAAGTATATATGGAATCGAAACAAGTAAATTGAGAAATTTGGTATATTTGGAATGAGTAAATAATGTTTCAAATTCATAAACTCCAAAGAAGAATATAATGCTTCATCCAAGTAAATAATATTCTGCATATGAATAGATAATGTTATCAATTTAAGAATATTGCTACACTCCATTGAACTAAACGGTAATTACGGTTTGAAAATATCATCTACTCATTAAGAGAAAACATTCCATATAATATTTCGGAATAATTGATATTCTCAATGTAATAATTTCGAAAAAAATTAATTCTCGGGTAGAGTGACTAGATAGTCTTGAAATGTTAAATTTGATTCCAGCATATCTTGAATCCGAACGAGTTGAGTGAAAAAGTTGTTATATTTTAAATGACTAAAAGTATTTTAGAACACTTCTTAATAGATGGGTACAATATGCTACACCCAAAAATTATTCATTTAAAACGAATGAAAGAATGTATGTATTAAGGAGTTTGTTATACAGATTCTTTCCAACCTAACGATAATAACTCTTCGGAAATCATCATATATAATAATAAGTGTCTTTATTAGTTGTACTGTAATATACAATACACTAAAATATGGAGGCGAAGTCTTGCTTCCGCTACTTAACTCTACCTCAAACAATGAATACAGTTAATTCTCAAAATAAAATTATACATCACAGAGAGTTCATTGAACCTATGAAATACATAAAATACTCGTATATCCATTTATTAAAATTAAAGAAAAATATTTCCAAAATGCTCCTTGCCAAGATAGGAGGGATTTACTAGAGTAACCTTGTAAAAGCAGAACACGTATTTGAAAAAACAAGTAAAAACTTTGTGCTTCTTGAGCATCTCCAACAGTAAAGATTTGATCGTTTGATCGTACGATTATTTTTTCTTATGTGAAATGTTTTGTATCTAGTAATATCGATATATATGTTGAAAAAAACTAAGATATTAATGATTATGTATTTCGTGAACACTAACACCCTATAAACCTTAAAAATAAATGATGGATGACAAACTTAAAAATGAGGAATGTAAACTTAAAAACTCAATGTTTTTTCTTAATTTTCAGACCTCACCTGAAAAATAACATGCAAATATAATTTTTTTACTTTTTTGAGTGCATTCCGACTCAGTTGATGAAAGATGACCCGTGCACATCTTCAGAAATTTATTACATTTAATCATGTATCAGAAATAGTCGTTTGAGAGCATTATCAGCTTAAACTCAGGGTTTCAAAAAATCTCATATGTATTTTAAATCTTTTTTGTGAATATGTAGATTTATTTTTGAAGTAACGAAATCTTTGTAATTTGAGAAAAATTGAAACCATCCAATTAATAGAGAACCAATCATAACCCAAAATGTATTTGCATTTTGCATATTCTTCATCTTAGGATACTGAAATGCGAACGCGAATTCATTGAAGTGATTAGACTTGGCCAATGAAATCCTTCCTATGCACTTGTAATGGTGTTTATCGTCATTCAAGTAAATAAATTCCTTTGTCCTCTAAATTCAAGAATATAATTCAACAATATACTAGAAGGCGTTATTAGAATTGGCCAATGAAATCCTTCCTATCCACCTGTTAACAGTGTTTGTCGTAATTCAAATAAATAAATTCTTTCATCCACTTAATTCAAGAATATAATTCAACAATATACTAGACTGCGCCCTCTGTACAGTTTGCAACAGAAAATTCTACTTTCCAATCGGATCAATTTGAAGCGCGTCATGATTGTGACAAGTGCCCCGTGTTCCTATATTATAAAACGAGTAATTTTTGTGTTGTGATGTGACCTACAGCAAGAAATGGAAATTGGATGAGAGGTTGGGGATGTAGGATCACTATGTTTGGAAAATTTCAAGGTAAGCCCCTATTATGAAAATTATTTCATCAATTAAGTTAATTTTGTATCACTTTTTATTACAGCAGATATTTTTGAATAGTCATCTCTCACTCATGAAAATTTCCAATTTTTTCAGATGTCTCAACAGAAAACACAGTACAACGATGACTTGAAGAATTTCATACCTTGAATGATTTCACAGAATAAGGACCACTTTATTCAGAAGAGTGGAGAAATATTATTAGGTGAGTTTTAATAATTTTGATTCCATATATTGGTATTCAACTAAGGAAATATGTATGAATTGAATATTGTACTCTTGCTAGACATATCTGAACTTACTCATTGCAACTTTGGTGAAATTTATAAAATACCTATTTGTAGATAAAAGCAACTCAGAACTTGTTTTTTTATGTAAGCTGTACGAGATACGAGACTGTTATGTACGCCCAAGGGAATACTTTTAGTAACTCATGACTATTAAATATTATACAATAATAATGATTTATTCACGAAATTTTACATATGTATATAAACAACAATTATGAAAAAGCAGGTTAATAATATGTACTATATATTATTTGTATTTATGACACTATTGGTATTCCTATTAATAGTTTTTTAATGTTAGTGACTTTTATTATAATGAAGCATGACACACTCATTATTTTACATACAAATTTTCTTCAAGATTTCATTACGCATTTATTTCTAAGGTAATAGTAATGTTCCTCTTTAGTAAAAATTATTGTTCACTTATATTTCTGACGAATGTAATGTTAAAATGTTATACCTTTTTTATGTAAAAACTATGTTTTTATATGTTATATTCCATTTTCTTGACAGTACTTAATAAATTTATTTCCACTGATTCCGTATTTTTCTCTTATAGCCTTATTGCACATGTAAGGGGTTCTATACCTTGTGTTGGATATTTAGTTTCAATCAAATATTACATTCTTCACTAGATGATATAATAGCTTACCAGGAAATTGAAATTTCATTATTCAGTAAGGTGTAAGTATATGCTTCGATGTATGTGTATGTTTTCTCATCCTGAATTCAATTGACTTTATTATTGAGACATTTTTTATTATGCATTCCTCATAGGGTACCTTCACCTTCTATCAGAAACTATGGTATCTGATTAAATGGGAAATTCTTACTTTGATCTGATTCGAAATTATTTATTGGTATATTTTCTTCAGACTTACATGGCTGTGTAAATCTTGAATATCAAATGGTTATTGTTTTCTGATATTGATCAGAGATATTCTTAATTTGCAATATATAACATGTCTGTCTCATTCAGAATAAAAATTAGATAAGAACTCACATAAAATACATTGCAAATTTTTCACTTTAGG
Source organism: Propylea japonica (assembly GCA_013421045.1). Taxonomy (NCBI): domain Eukaryota; kingdom Metazoa; phylum Arthropoda; class Insecta; order Coleoptera; family Coccinellidae; genus Propylea; species Propylea japonica. The sequence continues at coordinate 10,654,398 of CM024244.1, forward strand.
AAAACAAGAATCAATTGAGGTTTAAGATTGATCAATCATCGAAGAAAATATACCCCAATAAATGATAAAATCTCGAATCAGATCAAAGTAATAATTGCTCATTTAATCAGATACTTTAGTTTCTCATTAGACCGTGATAGTACCCTGTAAGGAATGCTTAATAAATACCTTATCAATAATAAAGTCAGTTGAATTCTGAATGAGAATACATACCAACATATTTATCGAAGCATATACCTACACTCAAGGGAAGTATATCATCGTTCTTCAGTCGAGAATATACAATGCTCACTTTAACATTTATCTTATTATTCTTTCAAGTATATGATTGATTTTCATCAAATAAGTAATACATTTACCATTAATATAAACTATACTCTATCAGAATTTTTCGATATATTCAGATCAAGTAGTTTGAGAATTTGAACTGAGAAGACGATGTACTTGTTTTAAAACTAATTAAATCTTGGTTTGAGTAGAAATATTACTTTCATTCAAGTATAAGATTTATTTTCTTCAAATGAAAGTGCTGCTGAAATGAAGAAATCTGAAAACTTGTCTTGAACATATTTTATATTCGAACGAAATATTTTGAATACTCATTTTGATAAAAGAGATTAATTTAGAAGAAATATAAAAATTTTCTTGAGTCAATTGTAGTGATTTTATTATATTGTAGTATATTATTCACTTAGTGGGAGTATATGGTATATTTGAACTTTGAGAATAAGGCATCCTTGATTCAAGTATACTATATTCTTGCTCATATATAAATCTATCATTTACTTCAATCAATTATTATATACTTAATTGGAGAAAACATTTTTTTCCGTGTATATTTTCCTGATACAAAATCAATATCTCCAGAATCTACGAAGGTTAAGAAGGGAGACCCTTTGCCACTTTTCACACGCAAAAATGAAACTCCGCATATAATTAAGAGCACATTAAGGTTGTCGGTAAACTATTACAGGGGAACAAGAAAGGTAAATCCCGTGAATGATACCGTTATATCCCACCTTGGCTGGTAATCAATCATCGAGGATTTGGGAGCAATCCCCAAGGCGGTATCGGAATCTATTCACTGAGTAGGTAATTAGGGTCTCCGTGTAATGCGTAAAGGAAATATCATCAGATCCACGTGTAGGTGGGGAGCGTAGAAATAGTCTCAAGAAATGTTTCTATCTCTAGAAGGAATCTATAAGTATCCTTAGGGTTAACAGCGCAGTGAAAAGAAGGTGCAATTCGAGAAACTGAGTTTTATGTATATTTGTAGTATTCAACTAGGTGATAACGTCGTTGACTTGAAATTGTGAGGAAATCAATGTATTCCATGTAGCTTACACATCTTGGTTTAAATATCGAATATTCAGTTAGTTACTAATGCCGGTTTGAAAATTCACATCGAAAACATAGAAAATTCAACGCATCAGAGAGAGAATTTGGCCGTGCAGTTGACCAGTGCTATTTTATATTTTTCATAAAACAGAAGAGAGCTATAAGAACACTAGCAGGTGCCGTATTCTCGAGAAGTGATTTTCGAAAACGTATTCGAACTTCATTGCGCGGTGTGCATTTTTGCAGGTAAAACAGGGACTCGCGCAATGAAGTTCGTATACGTTTTCGAATATAACTTCTCGAGAATACGGCACCAGGGATCAGTAACAGTATAAAATTCCGACCTTTTACTGCTAATTCATTTATGCTTGTTTGATTCATGTTCATGAAAACAATAGTAAATATATAATGAGTGGCGAATACCATCAGTATGCCACACGGAAAAGAAATTATCTATGCATACCATACCACAGAATAAAACAAGCTCAGAAGGCCTCGAACTATTTAGCAATCATATTGTACCGGGTTTTTCACTATAATTTGACCCCCCCTTTAACTTTGTTACTAAAGGAGATACAAAAAAATGTTTCGTATGAAAGTTTCACGAAATCAACTGAAGTTTTTTGATATGAGTCCAGAAACTGAAATATATACAGGGTGGTCAATATATTGATGGCAACTTCATTTTTTCAAATGGGACACCCTGTATATTTTTCCATGTTTGGGTAGCTCTTTTTCCCCTGATTTCGAATATATAACATATGTTGGTCAATCTCTTTTATTCTGAGAACCACAGAGTTTCAAATTTTAAGAACCACCTTCCAAGATATGTAATCATTTTACAAGTGGCAGAGTGCGATTACTGAAAATGCTCATTTGTGGAGTTATAATAACGTCAATGGGAAGATATACAGGGTGAACAACATTGAATGCAACTATATTTTTTTCAAATGGGACACCCTGTCTTGTATATTCTTCCTTTTTTTTGATATACTCTTTCCTCTTGATCTCGAATATAAATGCGTATGTGTCTCTTCAATTTTCAGACACCGATTAAAAAAATATGTGAAATACCTACGAAATTCTTTTTATCCAAACAATCTACTTAAAAGTATTATTTTAGAATGAATACTCAACAATTACTTAACCAATAAAAAATGATAAACTATTGTAGTATAGTAAGAATAACATCAACTAAAAAAATTGCTCAATATGACCACCTTCATTCAATACACATAGTTCATATAGTTGTATCAAGTTTTTTAGACTATTTTTGATAGCATTATTATGGCTCTGATTAAAGTCAGAAATTAAAGCTTTTTTTTCTAATCATTACTATATTATCATTATTCTTTGTGCGTTGACGGGATTCGTTCCGAATTATGGGTTTAATATTGGTTGATTTTATATCATTAATATTATTCTCCGCTTTCATTGATTTGTAATTATTGCTGAAGTAATTTTTTTCCTTCAGGAACGGCTATCAAAACGTGTCCAACGGTGTTAAATAGGGACTATTTGGTGGCCATAAAATGGGTGCGCCATTACCAATCCAAAGATCAAATTGGCCACATAAATATTCACGAACTTCCAAAAGGCTATGCCAGATCGTTATTGAAATTTGAAACTCTGTGGTGCTCAGAATGAGAAAGATAGACCAACATATGTTACATATTCGAAATCAGGAGAAAAAGAGCTTACCAAATATGGAAAAATATACAGGGTGTTCCATTTGAAAAAATGAAGTTGCCATCAATATCTTGGCCACCCTGTATATATTTCAGTTACTGGACTCATATCAAAAAACCTCAGTTGATTTCGTGAAACTTTTATACGAAACATTTTGTTGTATCTCCTTCAGTAACAAAGTTGAAGGGGGGGTCAAATTATACTGAAAAACCCGGTACAACCATCTTCTAGACGATATCAAACTCTGCAGATGTTATGGAAAGCACCTGAAACATTTCCTGATCTTCAAGTGTTATTACTGGGTTGATGAATATCTGTCAGACGAATTCAAGTGAAATAAATATTGAAATATTTGTTTTTCCTTTGTAATTCTGTTAGTTTCACTGTTTTTTCTTTCAATTGACTATAATTGTTGCCTATCGTTTTGTAATAATTTGTTGAATAAATTTGATTTGAAAGGTTTACGGATTCGTAACTCTCTAAATAAACGAGCGACTGGATTATTGTAGTTTGGTCTCTCTCTTATCGTTGGGAGTGGCTTAATCGAGCAGTATGTACTCGCATCGATTACTAAGCGCAGCCTGACGCATTTACTGAATGCGTCGAACTGTCCGTTTCGATCAATTTGAGGAAGACTACCATATTATTCGTTCATTACACCATCCATCGCGTCAAACTAAAGGGAAACATAGCATGTAAATATGTACATTATTTTATATTTTATAGCACTGTCCAACAGCACGGCAAAATACTCTCTAATGCATTGAATATCGTATGTTTCCAGTGTTAATTTCCAAACCTGTATATCTGACCAATATTTACCCGCGACTCACATCAACAAGATCTCAAAGATCATACGAACCACCCGATCAATGGAACATCCCAAAAACCACCGCTTTGTACGCGAACGAATTTTTATTAAAACATTCTTACGATCCGAAAGAGGTAACGTGAGTTTATTTAAACAGTACCTAGCATTTCGCTATATCTTCTTGGATTTTGTAATAGTTCTGAAACAATTGGTGACATTCAATTTCACATGTAGCTCTCGACCCACATCATCATGTAAACAATATCTCAGAGATCATGAGAACCACCCGATGAATAGAACATCCCAAAAACCACCCCTTTATACGCGAACTTCACAAAGAAATTTTATTACAACCCCCATTATTCAAAATCAATCGCCTGCGGCCACGAGGTGCACGAAATCCAAAAGAGGTTAGACAAACAATGTTGAGCACACAAACCGAGGGATAATCACCGAACATTGTGAAGTTACCTCGGGGCATTCAACGGTCAATCAGCACCGATACTTACCGTTGAATGGGTCACGTGGCCTCACGTGCCTCCCTTGATGATGCCAGGTGGAGCGTCTTTCCCACGGCGACGGCGGCCTCCAGGCGACCTACGCATTTATTGCGATTGTTCGAAAGCCACCCTTCGGGGCCACGATCGAACCCATCAGGGACACCATTAAAGGTTGTTCGTTAGCGTTTATAACGGTGTATTATTCTCGGTAACCGTGCGCATACTGCATTTTACCTACAGGGTGTAAGAGATGAAAGTTCATTCAGGTTGGAAAACAGAAAAAAAAAACAATGTGGATGTTGCATTTGTAATGGATTTAAAGACAGGGAAAACGATGCTCTGTTACGATGTGAGTAAGTATATACAGTAGAATATCATGCGACAACAAAAAGTGGAAATATAAAATATAAAAGTAAAGAATTAAATAAGGCAATACTCAAGACGGCGGCCTCTAGGTGATCTACGCATTCATTGCGATTGGACTGGAAGGCGAGCTATGAAGGTTTTGGCCAGAACAGCCTGTAAGGGGGCACAATAGACCTTAAGGTCGCAGTGAACTGTAACCCCTCTTTAAACTATAACTATATAACTAAGACGGCGGCCTCCAGGTGACCTACGCATTCATTGCGATTGTTCGAAAGCCATCCTTCGGGACCACGATTGAACCCATCAGGGTCACCATTAAAGGTTGTTTCGTTATCGCATACTGCATTTTACCTACAGGGTGTAAAAGGTGTAAGTTCATTCAGGTTGGGAAAACAGAAAAAAACAATGAATGTGGATGATGCATTTTTATGGATTCAAAGCAGGGAAATAATAATGCTCTGTTAAGATGTAAGTAAGTAGATACAGTAAAATTTGACGTGACAACAAAAAGTGGAAATATTAAATATAAAAGTAAAGAATGAAATAAGGCAATACTCTAGACGGCGACCTCCAGGCCCCGTATTCTCTACAACTGATCTTTTAATGTGTATACGAACTTCATTGCGCGAGTCCCTCTTTTACCTGCAAAAATTTCTCGGTAACCGTGAGCATGCTGCATTTTACCTACAGGGTGTAAAAGGTGAAAGTTCGTTCAGGTTGGGAAAACAGAAAAAAACAATGAATGTGGATGTTGCACTTCTGACGGATTAAACCCTACATAAAGGGTTTTGTTTCAAAACACGTCATTGCGGGACTATGGTGAATTTTACGACGGTCGTGAAAACATTCATTTTACGAAAAATCTTTGGAAAGAAACTCACGAAAAGTGCTAAGAATTCTTCATTAGAAAATGAAAAACCAAAATATAATAAAAAATTTGAATTCCTAATCATCATCGCTGCATTTTTTGCAAATGTCTCTGCGGTGCTCTCTTTTTTTACTAGGCAGTAGAAACAAGTTTTGCGCTTCCTTTCCTGAGGAAATGCAGTTTTTGTATATTCAAAATTAGACCACTATCTAACATTTCTCCTAATTACAAAACTGATATTCACAAATATGAAACCAGAAAAAACTCGCTCGAAAACTAACCGAAGTAATTACGAGACCATCGTAAAATTGACGCATACTGGCCCAAAATCTGCAATTCAACTGAAAATAATGCGATGTTTCGTACACATAAGCCTAGCTCTAGCAACTAAATAGGAAGGTAATGAGGGTTTCGTCCCGTTTCAGTATCCGGACGCAGACGAAATATCACGACAAATATTGACCATCCTAAATTTCACCAATGTCCCGTCATCTAGGTTTAAAGACAGGGGAATACGATGCTCTGTTATGATGTGAGTAAGTAGATACAGTAGAATTTGATGCGACAATAAGAAGTGGAAATTTTAAATATAAAAGTAAAGAATAAAATAAGACAATACTCTAGACAGCGACCTCCAGGCGACCTACGCATTCATTGCGATTGTTCGAGAGCGACCCTTCTGGCCCACGATCGAACCCATCAGGGGCACCATAAAGGTTGACGCTCACTTGGACGAGACGAGACGAAGCGAAGAGTTGTTTTCCGCAGGCACGATTTGCACTGAATCAATCGATTGTGATCTTCGCTTCGCGCCTCCCAAGTGAGCGTCTACCCATTTGATTCAGTGCAAATCGTGCCTGCGGAAAACAACTCTTCGCTTCGTCTCGTCCAAGTAAGCGTCAACCTTTAAAGGTTGTTCGTTAGCGTTTATAACGGTGTATTATTCTCGATAACCGTGCGCATACTGCATTTTACCTACAGGGAGTAGAAGGTGAAAGTTCATTCACGTTGGAAAAACAGAAAAAAAAACAATTCATGTGGATGTTGCATAAGTTATGCATTCGAAGACAGGGAAATACGATGTTCGGTTTTGTTATGATGAATATGAGTACCTAGATGCACTAGAGTTCAAAACGACAACAACGAATGACAATCTTATAAATATGTATATAAAAGTAAAGAAGAATATTAGGCAATACAGACCATGAAATGAGGAAATCATAGAGAACCCAAAAATAAAGGAGACCCATTAAGTCAATAAGTAACATTTTTGTTACTTTTTGATAATATTTTTCATTTTTTACAGTTCTCAGAAAACAATTGAATACTTCGGTGTAGGATTTATTCAGTTGTCAAAAATTCATTATTTTCGCCCGGATGTTTTTGACATCAACAGACAGACTAGGGGTTCTCTATTGATGAGATGAATGTTCCCTTCCATTTTCTACGTCTCAATTTTCTGTTTTTGATATTCTGGAAGCTTTCCATGGTCTTCATTAAAAACATGTTGTCCTAGCTTTGAGTTATCCGTATCTCCAAGTTGAGCTCGCTTTTTATGCTTTTTGGCTAGAAAAATTTAAGAAACGTTCAGTTTTTCCAATAGGTATAGGCTCCACCACACTCACAATGTACTTCATGTATGCAGTTTTAGGTTAGTTGATTTTTATTATTAGGTTCTACTTTAGTTAGATAAGCTCTGATAGTATCTTGAGTCTTGATTGCTTTTGTCATAATTAACTTATTTCCAATTCCTTAAATATTTTCAGATGAACTATCAAGAATAATTATGATACTACATTGGTTATCATTGGTGGTATCGTTCGATTTGACTTGTAGTACCTAGGTTGGGGTTCTGTAGTATTGTATCCATTTGCTTTGGCTTTTTCCAACAATTTCTTAGGAAACCATTTCGCTTGAAATTTTTAGATATATTCTCAATTTCCATGCTGATCAAATGTTTAAGAGAATAATCATTATTGACTTTTCCATGTTGCCAAACTCCACGTATCTTCGCCATAGTTTTGGTTTCCTTATGTATTTATTGACATTTATAGTGTCTTCTTCTCAAAATCTGCCATATATGTGTCAGGCAGAATAGTAGAGAGTTGTGAACCCTTAGTCATACGTAGCTATCGGAGTGTTATTATAGTTATTATTACATGTAGAAAGCATTTTCATTATACTTTTTAAGCTTATAGAAGTTCTTCCTGCCAATGTTTCATCTCTTTCTAGTTTCCGAAATGATTTATCACAATGATATAGGGAACAAATAGTGAGTTTATTTATTGGAATATATTCATCATATACTCATATTATTCATGTTTTGATAAAAATTTCACGAAACTCAACCAAAATTCTTTATTTCGTTTTCGAAATTGTGAACATTGATCCGATTTCAGTTGAAAGAGTATCTATGATTTATAATTTTAACGAAAGCAATTTTGAATTTCATATTATTCCATAGCTATTTCCGCGAATAAGCACCGAAAAGTTATTTCAAGGATTGTTACGTCTGTGGGAAATAGATTGCAGATTCCGAATACGCTCAGGATAGTTCAGACGGAAATTTTCATTTCCTACGTATTTCGTATTTCCTTTAAGAGGAATTAATTTCACTCGGATCAGCAAGAGAATAACGTATTATGAGAAATCTCCATATGCACGGGTACGAGAGTTCGCCAAAAGGAATACCAACTAAGTATACACCAGTTTGAATGTAAATTCTCATAAATAATCCGACAAATATTCAAAGAACATGAAGCTCCATCCTGCAACTGCATTTTGAGGATATTGTGCGCATTTAATATCCGATGTGTTGTCGGCATCTGATGAACCGTTCCGTATATAAATGAAAGTTTTAGCGTAAGTATATCCGTAATATTAAACCAAGATTACTCCTTCCTATTTCTATTAAGGAAATACGATACCGCAATGTGAATGTCGAAGTACAATAACACTTAGTTTCCAAGTTTCTTTGTTCGAGGAATACATGGATATAGGAAAGTTTGCCAAATATAGGTTGCGGAAATTGAGTTCTCCGTACCTTCGTCTATGATTTCCATTCCGGAATAAATTGAAAATGTCATTACTGAATCTTCCGCTATTATTCTATTTATAAATTATCCCAGAAATGACATTCGGCCACAATCCATGATATATTTAATATTCAAATATAATTTAAATCTACAACGTATAGGTACTATTTGAGCCAGAATAAGCACTACCACTAATAAACACTAAAATATTAGACGAAATTATGATTAATGACTTGTTAGAAAAAATGTATTCCCTTCATATTATTTCCAAATGTTTCAATAGTTTTTACTTGAATGTAATGAAGCGGCTTATTCGAAATAAATTCATGCTTTTCATCCCTATTTGGATTTTATGAACTTTATCGAAAGAAATATTTATTCATCAAAAAGTTTCACTCGTATTTGGGTATTACATATATGGGAGGTTTCAGTTCGAATTAATTTAAGGACAACGACTGCGAGAACTGCTAAACTCAGAAGAATATGACAATAGAATGAGTATGCGTATTGTGGAAGAGACGAAAGGATTCTTTTTTAGTGAAAGTAGAATATTGAGTGCATCATAATGAAAACGTGGTTAGCAAGTACTAATTTATCACATTTGTCAGAGATTTTTAACAGTGAATATTGAAATGGTGTTTAATCATTCAATGGGTGTCGAGTCTGAAAATTTTTTGATAATCTTCGAATTCTTATGAAAACAGGACAGTACTTCTTTCGAATCTAATCACCATTTCAACACTTGATTAGGGTAGCCAAAAGTCTTCATAATAGGACATCAAAAATATGATCTCTTCATGACAATAAAAGCGGAGAAATTGAGAATATCTCCAGAATTCTCGACCAAAATCGGTAACCCAAGAAATTTTTAGAAAGGGTCAAAGCAATTGCACAAAATTGCATAGAACCATAATGCTACAAGTCAAATTGGATCAGCACAAGCGATAATCAATTAATACCATATTTTGGAAGGTTGTCTGAAGAGATAAGAAGAATCGGAAATGAGCACTACCTATATGAGAACAGCATCTATAGGACTCCACCAAAAATTGCATACATGAAGTACCTCAGGAACGTTCGAATCTAAGTAAATGCAGGCTTAACAACGAGATACTGATGAGTCAAAGCTTGACCAACATACTCCGAATGAAGACAATGGAATTCTTTGGGGGAAGCTTTCATAATACCAAAAGAAGAAAATCTGAAACGTATAAAATTAGAGGAAGCAGCTTTCATGTCATTTACCGAATACGCCATCAGTTAACCGTCTGTTGATCTGAAAACACCTGGTCTTCAATATTGAGATCCAGCTTCATAAAGAACAGACGATGATTGAATGAAATTTCTTATGTATCTACTTGACTTTATCCACACTTGTCACGGTTGCCAAATATTGAAATATTAAAAAAAAAATCAGTTAGAAGTTGTGGATAAAATATAGTATGCTACTCGTTCATAATAGTTGTTGTTCGATCGGTGATTTAGGCCACTCGCCCATTAGGCTCGTAGCCTATACAAATTTCATCTCGTAGATAATAGCTATCATTATACGCTCGTTGCATAATATACTATTTTCATCAAACACCCCGGTGCTGTTCTACCAACTGTCAAATCATGAAAGTCTCCACTGACCAGTTGAAACATTTCCATAAACCTTCTCCAAACGCCACTGCTCATCCAGAAGACTAGCTAGATCAATGTTTACCCCCAAGAAAACTCCGTTTTGATAAACCAAGAGTCATTAATCACTGGTTTTATCTGGACGTGACATGAAAAGATGTTTGGCGTCGCATTCTCCTGACCGGTGGGATCGCACCGGCACAGGAACCGGAAACGCACCTTCATCTGGAAAGCTCGTTTCGCGGCAATCTGCGATCCAACGAGGGGGCTCAGATAGCCGGACCTGGTGGGAATAAAAAACGAAAAAGGTGACCGGCGGTCAGTTCGTGGGGATTATCCGCGTGCGGCAATTCTAATCCACTAGCCTGAAAACTGGAAAGTTCAAAAGATCCTGGAGATACGTGCCGGCTGTCTCAGAACGAGATCTGGAGGGAAATTTATCTGTGGTTGGCGACCATGGGGCGGAATTGACGTTGCGAAGGAGAAAGTGAAGTATCTTATTCTATTCTTGAGAAAGATATTTATATGTAGGTGAGTTGGTTGGATTGATTTCAAACGATTTTTTTCTAGGAAAATTAATAATTTATATTGAAAAAACCCTTGTTCTTATTTGTTAGTGCTGAGGATCTATCTTCACTTGAAAGACTTCATCAGTTCATCATTCTGATTGAATTTTACTAGAAATGACGAAAAGTAGATACTTCAATACCACGATGTGAAGTGAGTGTTTTCAATAGGTTGTTTTCAATAGACCGACTTCGAAATGAAATAAAACAAGCTGTGTATAAGGTAGAAGATTAGATAAGATAGATTCTGATTGATAGGCACAGTGAATATCTTTCTATACTGACCAAGGAAGTCTGTTGTGCGGTACCATACTAGAGTTACATTTTTGCCCAGGAATGTAACCTCCTCGGCAGAGTTGTTCATTTTTCTATAGAAGACTTCAGATAGCCTGACCTGGTGGGAATAAAAAACGGAAAAGGTGACCGGCGGTCAGTTCGTGGAGATTATCCGCGTGCGGCAATTCTAATCCACTAGCCTGAAAACTGGAAAGTTCAAAATATCCTGGAGATACGTGCCGGCTGTCTCAGAACGAGATCTGGGGCGGAATTTACGTTGCGAAGGAGAAAGTGAAGTATCTTATTTTATTCTTGAGAATGATATTTATTTGTAGGTAAAGTGGTAAGATTGATTTCAGGCGATTTTTTAGGGATATTCATAATTTATATTAAGAAAACACTTGTTCTTATTGTTAGGGTTGATGAGGATCTGTCTTCACTTGGAAGACTTCATCAGTTCATCATTTTGAGGAAATTTTACTAGAGATGACGAAAAGTAGATACTTCAACACGACGATGTGAAGTGAATGTTTTTTCAATAAGTACAGGACTTTGAAATTAAATAAAACAAACTGTGTATAAGATAGGAGACTAGATAAGATAGATTTTGATTGATTGGCACAGTGAATATCTTTCTATTCTGTGACCAAGGAGGTCTTTTGTGGGGTACCATACCAGAGCTACATTTTGCCTAGGGATGTAACCTCCCAGGCAAAGTTGATTATTTTCCCATTGGAGACTTCAGATAGCCTTTCCTGGTGGGAATAAAAAACGAAAAAGGTGACCGGCGGTCAGTTCGTGGGGATTATCCGCCTGCGGCAACTCTAATCCACTAGCCTGAAAACTGGAAAGTTCAAAAGATCTTGGAGATACGTGCCGGCTGTCCCAGGACGAGATCTGGAGGGAAATTTATCTGTGGTTGCCGACCATGGGGTGGAATTGACGTTGCGAAGGAAAAGTGAAGTATCTTATTTTGTTCTTGAGAATGACATCGATTCGTAGGTGAAGTGGTAAGATTGCTTCCAGGCAATTTTTTCAGGGAAATTCGTAATTTATATTAAAAAAAACACTGGTCCTTATTTGTTAGGGTTGACGAAGATCTGTCTTCACTGACTTCATCAGTTCATCATTCTGGAGAAATTTTACTAAGGATGACGAAAAGTAGGTACTTCAATACCACGATGTGAAGGGAATGTTTTTTTTTTAATATAAGTACATGATGATATGTATTTCTATGTGTGTTGATTAGATTGATTTCAAACGTATTTTTCAGAGAAATTCGTAATTTAGATTATACAGAAATCCTTTCTTCATTTGAAATATTCCATCAGTTCTCCATTCTGATGAAATTTTACTGGTGAAGACAAAAAGTACTTACCACAGGTTATAGATGATTTGCAATGTGACTACTTTTTTTTCTTTACAACCAATGAGGTCTTTTGTGCGTAATTACACTTAAACTAAATTGTGTAAAGTTGATTTTTTCGTTGGAGACTTCAATCTTATGTCGGCTGCCGTCAGGGTCACGCCACCTAGTTGGGAAAGCCAAGTTTGCTTAAACACATAGCAAATTGGCATAAAATGAGCTTGGTGGTTTACGTAGCTGATCCACATAACCTACAGATATCGGAATTTTTCTTATCGATCTTGAGCAGGTGATATTTCACGAAACAATGACCTGTGAGAAGCCCAGTAAGTAGCCTCAACTCGTTTTTAGAACGAAAGAACTCGCTGGGTCTTCTCTTTTCAAGGTGCAATCAGTATCTTTTCTTGTCTTTGACCGGGTATGTTAATCCAGTTAGAGTACTTCTCTTTATTTCCTCAATCATCGATTTACGCCCTGATCAGTATGGTTGATATCTAACATCACAGCACGGGTCCGGCGAGAATAATGTTTGCCACTTTTTTCACAAAGGCGTTGATGCGCTCAGCTAATGAACAACAACAATTGCTTTTGGAGAACCTTCACCAAATTTGTCTAGTAGCAAACTATGAACTCATCTCCAATAAAGAAACATATTTTATTTATCTGGCTTCGTGAAAAACAAAATTGCCGTTCACAAGATGAAACCAATCAACAAGAAGTTTGTCAGGTGACCATTCATTAACGCAAACATACTCTTTGGTATTGATTCTTATCTGGAGGGATCCTTTGGCCATAATTCGTAGCTCATCTGCGTCACCATCACAGTCTCTAGTAAGTTTTACATATTGAAACCAATTTCTTGTGACACAAATAGAACTGGACTGAACGTGCTTCCAACAGAAGGACCTTACCTCTATAACCAAGCGGACGTTGGGCATTCTGCATTAACGATTTTAGGGTATACTCATTTTCCACAGAACAGACATTGCTTGAAAAAAGGTTTTCAGGAGATTCAACCGTGAAATATAATTCTCCCATTTAGATCAAAATACAAATTCTTTCTTCTTAGCTTCAGTGATTTCATTGATTTTTTCAACATAATTGAGCAAATTTCGATTCTATATAATTTAAAAAAGTTTTGAATACTTGTGTTAACATTCACAATTATAAAAGTTAGTAAATGAAGAATTTTCCTCTACTGGAATTCTTCTCTTCATAACAACACCTACCCCAAATAAAATACTGTCAGTTTTGATTAGATGACAAATGATTGTTTACAACTCACCATCAGCACTTCCACACAAAGAAATGCTTGCACTTAACCTGTAACCTCCATTCTCCTATGAAAAATGAGGCACTCGCACACCGACGCCACAAATCAAAGACCTCCGTATCATCGGAATCGTTATTCATGTTTTTCGGGATGTGGTGGACATATTTCAGTAATGGAATATGGTGTTGTTGTGTCGACAAGCGGCTGTGGATCTGGTCTATTTTTACGGCGTGATTTATTGGGACTGAATAAATGGCTCAATTGAAGGGAGAAATTGTTCGATTTTACCTTCAGTTCTATATTTATGACTGGATGATATTCAGGAATGAAGCAAACTGAAATACTCAGATAAATGCGGGAAGTGAGGATTTTCTTCACAAATTTTTGTCTATGGTAGAATTTGATTAAATTAATTGTTTTGACCATTCTATGTATAGATTGTGTAGTACAAAATGAATCGTAAAATCAAAAAAAGTAATAACGCCACTAATCTGTGAAAATATGTTCACGATGCAATTACATGAAAATGATGCGGTGAACGAATTCATTGGCAGTTCCTAAATGCTTTAAATTTTCAAATTACCACTCTACTTGGGATGTCTGCCGAGCTGGGAATGCCGTAACACCATAATGTTTTTGGCAAGAGGTAATAAAGTGACTCTACTGTGAGTACCAGGGCGTTGTGGTGTTAAAGAAAGTTAAAGAAAGTGAAAAAGCCGTGAACGGACAAAAAAGTGCTTCCAGGTAAACACCTGCTGGTCCTGAGCTTTTATGGGATCGGAAAAAGACCATAAAGGCAGCGGTCTACGGATGAGAGTTGAATAACAAAATAACCCTTTGGAGAAACACTCCTGAAGTTCCTCTAGCCAAAAAATTCGTGATGATTTCACCTACCTATACCAAAAAGCTCATGAAGCAGTCACTTACTAGCTGAGCTTTGGGTGATGGTGGGACTGCTGACGGTGCACAAACTGTACAAATGTCATTTGTACCATATGGGTAAGTCAGCAGATGAGATTCACAGGCCCTATGGGTCAGAAGCAGAAACAGCTGAACCAATGGCATGGAAGTGTCCAGAGCTGGCTCGCCTGAGAACAATTCATATGATTACTAACAAATGAGAACAGACGCTGTCATTTGAATTTCGTTTCGGTCCAATTTTCTTCTTGGGTTTTATCTGCTTAATACGTTTGTCGAGAGTCCAATCAAAAATATGGAGTTCATCAACTTTGTGGAGCAATGATAAAGTCGAGCGCCATTTTTAAAAATGGTGTGGATGTTAGTAAATATTTTAAACGATTTTAAAAAATCGAAAATTCACACTCGTGAACAAGTTGAAATGTTTATGAATGAGGCACCAGATGAGAAATACTTGATGGTTAAGGTTGCAACTATTTTCGGATTATTGGGAGCCTGTTGGCGTGAAGAATTGTTTAATTTATCAGTGGAAGACATCGAAATAACAAATAAATCATTGGTTATACAACTTCCAAAGGTCAAAAGGAAAGTCAGTCGTTCTTTCAGTATTATTGGGAAGTATGTTGACTATTTTCATAAGTACTTTACACTGCGCCCTTCTGTCATCAAACATCGTCGTTTTTTCCTGAAATACATGAATAATAAATGCACTGCCAATCCAGTTGGTATCAATACATTTGGGAAAATTCCATCTATTGTTGCCGAATTCCTCAAACTGCCAGAACCAAAGCAGTATACAGGACACTGTTTTCGAAGATCCTCCGCTACATTGCTAGCAAAATCAGGAGCAAATATTACGGATATAAAAAACATGGTGGATGGAAGTCTACGATGGTAGCCGAGGGCTATGTTGATCCTTCCATTGTATATAGAAATGTCATTGCTGAAAAAATTCTCCCAACCACAACAGATTTTGGATCATCATCATTCAATATTGTACTTCTGGTTTCTACAAGTTCTGATGGTGCTGAGGATTGTAATAATGTGTTGCGAAGCTTCCTAACGTCACAGCTAGGGCATTAATGTTAGTAATTGTTCTAGTTTCACGATTAATATTAATGTTCATAAATAGTGATTATTAAATATTGATAACAAAATTTGTAACTGCTGAATTTTTTCATCTGATTTCATCATAAGAAAATGGAGTTCAAAAAATATTTTAAACACTAATGTTTAAAATATTTTTAAAACGCTTCCACGTAAAGACTAAATTTTAACATTGTTTGCTGTCATTAAAAGTGTCACTTTTAATGGCAATTGTAAAAAAAAAGTTTACTCAAATTTTTACTTCCAATTAAGAGTCAAATCAGTCGTGAAAAATCAGTTCTTTTCAAGAGAGTAGTCTCATGTAATGAAATGGTGTCTCTGTCATTTCGTGGCGTACCAACGATCCACATGATATGGGGAAGATTAACTTTCTACTCGTTCATTAAAACCGCAGTATCATATCCTGCTATCAAACTCATCAGAAAGTTCAGGTTGACAAATTTCCAGAACGAATTTCCTCCTAATTTGTCCAAAAACTCATTTGCTGCTGATATTCCTAGCCGGACCACTATCTACATACATCCTACCCTTCGCTAATGAATTACGATGATCATCCTGGCTTCTAATTCTGTAATGCACGGAAGGTTTTTCCTCTAAGTATTAAATGTGAAATTTCCTAATCGAATTATATGTCCATTACGGACACGATGACACTGCATGATGCCGGTGCAAGATTGAACTGAAAATTCGCAACTTTCATAACGCAATAAACATGGATAATTCGATTTGAGGCCGAAATTTTGATACACTCTGGGAGAATGCATTAATGAGAAAGAATAAGTTAGTAGGTGGGGGCCCTGTCAAAAGACGGCAGAGGCTGAGCACCTAAAAGTTGGACGAGCGAGTTAGGTCTCTCTACCTATCACTTTCCATGCAAATTAAATAATTACAAAGTAGGTAGCACAAGATAACAAGATGATATATTCACTCGGAAGTCTGTTAGATGATGTTCAAAGTACCTTGCGTCTTTTCCTCGTTTCCTCTTTATTAACAATCTTCCAACTTTTATAATTATCATCGAAAAAGGGAAAACTTTGTCGTGAATATTTCAACATTATTCTGCTTGTGGAAACAGCGCTCGTACAAACTAGGTGCTATGAATTTTTCATAGCTTTCCGTTGTTTTTGAACCAGAATTTTTTCACCTTGAATATTCTCTTTATAGGCTTTTATCTTTTGTCGTAAAAAAAGGTTTATTGATATCTTGAATTTCGAATAATTTTGCTCTAAATATATTTTCAAAATTTCATATAGCTTTTCTATATTATTTTGTAAGAACATATATCAATGATATTCGAGTGATGTGTTCGGAGCCAAATTATTTCAAATTCAACCTAAAATTTTTGAACATGTACCACTGCCCCCTGAAAGATTTTACTCAAAAACTACGCATAGGTATAATAATATATACCAGGGGCCGCGACCCCCCCCCCTGAAACCTGAGGCTAGATACGCCTATGATGGGTTCCATCTGAAGTTTTAAGTCTTTTGCATTTGGACTGAAACCGACACCTAACACAATTTTTTAATAATAGCTCGAAGGATTATATTTAATTCACAAGGAAAAATGGAAATTAATATTTTTTTAGAAATCTCCCACTTAATGAATAAATGTAGTAAATTTTTTGAACTATAGTACTCAAAAATGAAAGTTAGTGTTGAAGCTGTCAATAAGGATATTCAAGCAAAAACGTTGGTGAATAATTGAGGAAAGAACCCAATAATATGAAAACGTGGACTTGAATGATCTGTTTTAAAGAACCAGAAATATTTTGGTTGTGTATTTTTTCTTCAATTGAATTGTTAAGATGTTTTACCAAGATCTAACTGCAAAACTTGTCACATCTTATACACGTTATTTTGCTAGCCAATATTGTTAACCCGAAATCGGCGAATTTTTTCAGAATTTCCGTGAAATCTGGGTATTATTTTCGACTACTTATTTTGTCGTGAAGCACTACTATTATATTTTTATACTTTTATGTTGAAAACTCGCTTAGTTTTGAAAGGAACAGTTTCAAAATTATCAGGGTAGGTTCACGATATGAATCCGGAAGTTGAATACATGAATTCAGCTTTCAATAGAAAAAAAAACAGTCGACATCTGACTTCAAAATGATTGGATTGGTTCCCATTTTGAGTTTCCATGCTTTTCGTTGATCGGTTAAAGCTTTTATTTGTTTCTCATTTGTAAACGTCAGTTTCCAAAAACACAATATCAATCAAGAAAGTTTATTTTATCAAGTCACTAACTTGTAAAACTGACAGTTAACTTGCAAAATTTTTACAAGTTAGTAGTATTATTTACATTGAGAGTTGTCAAGTACTTGCTTATAATTTCATTCATCTTTCTAATTTCAGAGTTCCTGGAACAAATGTATTTCTCAATAAACGTTCTCGAACTATTCGAAAACTATATTCGTACCTTGTTTTATTCGTATCTATTTGTTTTCCTTCTCAAAAGTGCAAATATCCTAGAGGTTTTTTGACCTGTAAACTCACTGACAGTTTCACGTACTCGCTTCCAATTTCATTCATTCTTCTAATTTCATCGTTTCTGGAACAAATATTTTTAGTAATAAACGTTATAAAAGTATTTAAAACTTGTTTCATTTGGATCAGGCCTTTTTCGTCAGAAATGAGCAAATATTCTCGAAGGACTTCCCTCTCGTAAAGCCACTGACAGTTGTCATAATTTTCCGATGTCATAAATAATCATAAATAATGCATAGCTTACGACATTTGCGACAAATTCTTGAGATTTTTTTGGAATTTATCTAACCTTTTTACAAATGAGAAACAAATAAAATATAAAACAATACACGCAAGGTAACGTTTTTTACTGGCTCAAGGAGGTAACTGACTCGCCTGCGGCTCGTCAATTATATCCTCCATTCGCCAGTAAAAACCCTCTTACCTTGCTAGTAATGTTATATACTATACCTCCTGACATACCTTCTAGCTTTTACTACTAAAAAAAAGATTGCTCTGTTTTCAACCCGCCTCAAAACAAATATTAAAAATATGATAAATATAAAATAACAACCTCAGTACCACAAGCGAAAATCAACAAACGTTGCTCATAACTCTCGTTACAAAAATGACCACCAGGGGGAGTGCTATAGAATATTCGTCAATAGCTCCCTCAAGATATTCATATTTGAATAACCACTTTTCTCTTTCGCAGGAAGTTTTGTTCTGTATTCAAGTCAGGGCTCTTTTTAATTTTTTACCTAAAACTATTCAATCAGGGCCAATAAATACGTGTTTCGGTAGACTTCTGATCGTGGAAAGTAAGTACGCGAGTGAAATCCGTCAAATGAACATTCAGAACGGTGAAAGGCTTGAAAGAACCGTGAATGCCCCTCTTTGTCTACTACTATATTGTGCAGATACGATTACTGCAAAGAAAACCGATGAGCAAACCTGGCATTGGTTCCAAAACGCATCTTAATATAGTTTCTGAAAATATTAAATGTAAGAAACAACAGAACTGAAGTATATAATATGGAGAATCAACAAACGTCAAACAACCGGTGCTATTTCCCTTGTTACAAAAATGACCACCAGGGGGTTGTCGCTTAGAGATATTCGCCTATAGCTCTCCCAGGATATTCAAAATTGATTTATAGTTTTTCTATCATATCCAAGTACTCAGAAAAGTCTGCTCCTCCGTCTGGATTTTCTTCAATTTTTTTTGTCTAAAACTATTCAATCAGGGCCAATCATTACGTATTCCGGTAGACTCGTGATCGTGGAAAGTAAGTACGCGAACGAAATTCGTTAATTGAACTCTGGGAACGGCGAAAGGCTTGAAAGCATCGTGAATGCCCCTCATTGTCCACTTCTATATTGTACATATGCGATAACTGCCAAGAACACCGATGACCTGAACAACAACCTCTGGTATTGGCTCCAAAACGCTTCTGAATATAGTTTTTGAAAAGATTAAATATGAGACACAACAGAACTGATGTATACATTATGGAGAATCAACAAACGTCAAACAACCGGTGCTATTTCCCCAGTTACAAAAATGACCACCAGGGGAGGGGGTTGTCGCTTAGAGATATTCGCCTATAGCTCTCCCATGATATTCAAAATTGATTTAGCGTTTTTCTCTCATAACCAAGTACGTAGAAAAGTCTGAACTTCCGTCTGGACTTCTTTCCATTTTTTTGCCTCAAACTATTCAATCAGGGCCAATAATTACGTATTCCGGTAGACTCGTGATCGTGGAAAGTAAGTACGCGAACGAAATCCGTTAATTGAACTTTCGGAACGGTGAAAGGCTTGAAAGAACCGTGAATGCCCCTCATTGTCTACTACTATATTGTGCAGATACGATTACTGCCAACACAGAGAGGTATCGATTGGTCCGGGGCAGATTGCAATCACTTTCAAATTGGATTGAAGCTGGGGGAGCAGGAAAATCGTCGCGAAGGTACCGGTGACTGGCAGATGGCAGACGAGGGTTACTTGAGGTGGGACACAATGCATAATGTGCACTGGCACAAAGAACGGTGTTTAATTCTGCTCCTCTACCCTAACTTACGTATACACACACTATTGAGTTACCTCGTGCCAGATGTGTCTACGACTGTGTGTGTGCACTATTGGGAATTTGCGTCCTACACTGATTTGATTGACTACGTTTGTAGATGAACTGTACTGCGTTACCTGTTAAACATTTTGTGTTTCCAGTTATCAATGGATGTATTCAATGAATGCATCGGGTCATTGACTCATTCCGTAAACATTACATTTCTCTTGAAATATTATTCGGAGTATTTTCATCCTTTTTGTTATCACCATTTCTGCAGCAGAGTCCAGAGAAACACTTATTCTTGTAACTTTCAGAAAAGCAACTTTCGTCATTCTGTGAAAATGATGGTCATTTTTGACAGTTCTCTGAAAACAATCATCGATTACTCTTATCTATTTTTGATTTAATCACTTCATTTGATGTTTTTTTAAGCTGGATTCATTATTTGATCCAAGATTGATTTGAGATCAACAGACTTATGGGATTTTCGGTAATTGACAAGAAAATGTTTTTTTCAATTTTTACGTTTCACGACTTTTATCTATTTCTACTTGAATCAGTAGTCAAACACTTCATTCGAAATTTTTTAAGCTGGATAAATTTTTTCAGTCCAGATTGTTTTGAGGTCAACAAACTCATGGGATTTTCGGTAATTGACAACTAACGGTTCTCTTTAATTTTTACGTTTAAGTTTTTGTTTTTTGTTATTATGGAAGATTCTCCCCACAGAATCGTATGGTCTTTATTCAAAACATCTTGACTAAGCTTCGACTTATCAGTATCTCCCTATGGAGGAAATTGTTTAGGTTTTCTTTGCGAACATTAACACAATATGCAATTATGCACCTAAAATCATTACAAAAATTATTGATTTTTGTTCTGAAACATTTATCATATTGCTTTTTCGAAAAAGATGCGACCGAGGACCCTGAAGAAAACTAATTCTGTACGTTTTTGAACCAAAGGAGCCATTTTGTAATACAAAAATTCGAATTATTTCCATTTCAAACAAGCTACCGAGTTCAATTTCTATGGGCCTGATTATATTGGCTTCAAATTAAGCACAAAAAGTTCATTTTTAAAGTAAATTTTTTCATTCAATTTTTTTCCATTTGAAGTACAACTTTGAGCAAATTCATGTAATATTTCATATCTGATTATAGTTATGTCTTTCGTTATGGGATTGATAAGTGTTACAATTATAATATACTAAAGTCAGATGGCCGAGCATGGAAAATATCAAATATACAAAAAGTATTTAAGTTTCAGTAAATTCCATGAAAATTTGCGAATCCCGTACGCCCCATAAATTTATGATTTTTTACGGTATTCACGACAATCATTCCACAATCATTGAAATCCGTTAAGACTACATCTGGGATTTAAATGCTAGATTATTAATATTATAGCTGGGAGTTAGTTTTTGAGCGCTCGTTTTTCACTTTAAGCGATTCTTATATCATTTTATCCAAATGTCTGTGATTTCCGAATTAATAACCGAAAAAGGTCTCAAACTTTCGAAAACATTCTAGAGACTTAAGATTCTCAGGGTGAGTTCGGTTCCCAAATGCCGGGTTGAGTTCGTCAACCAGCTACATCGTATAGGGAGATCCATAAAATATGGCCATTCAAAACTTTTTATCCTCAATACTATCCCAGACAAAAAACCAATAAAAATTAAAATTCGTGGCCTCATGCAAGATACCAATAATAAGCCTCATGCAAAATTTTGTGGCCATAATATTAACATAACTATAAAATGTTCAATTGTAATAATGAAATGAAGAATCTTTATATTTCCATAACAAGACAACCGAATCGAGTGAAATTTATGTGGTGAATGTAGATTGATATACTGAATGTACGTGCAAAATTTCAAGAGGATCGCATCGTCAGAACCATTGAAATGAGTTTTTCCTATATTATGATTTTTTTGGAATAATTGCAAGTTTTTCAGTTCGATCGAGATGAAATTTTGAAGTGAAATGTCCAATGCCAATACAAATCACTACGAAAAGTTTGTGTACCACAGTATAAAATCCAAGTCCTGTATTGCTCTCCCAGTGAACGAGCTCTCGAAAGTTCCTGCTTATGGCTTTTACCAAATTTCTATTATTTCGACTCTTACATAAGTTTTCCATAAGTTGGCCAATTCATTTTGGCTATGCTATCTACTACCGTGTACTCACTTTATGTTGGAGAAAACCTAGCTAGTACTTAAGAAGTTCGCAGAAACGTTGTCAAAGTGAATTCTGCGGAGGCAGTGGAGAACACAATAACCTTCTCCCTCGGACAATTCCATTCAGTTTTAGTAGCCATTATGCCTCACGGGCAATGTACTCAGGTGTTGAGCTTCGGCCGGATTAAATCACGCAGACAAGGTGCACCCTCGTTCTTGCGTCAACTAGCCAAATGGCACATCGACCGTAAATGGGGAGATTAAATATATAAACTACCCATTAATCATTATTCGGAAGGGAGAAAGTTTCGAAAAAAATCCTACTGAATATGTATTATGCGATAGAGAAAAATTTCATTTGACCCCAAGGCCAATAGGTATACTTTTCAACTCCTGCTACAGAAAATAACGATATATGATAACTCTGGCTAACACAAAAAATTGTGAGAAATTTAGAGGTATACTATGTACGCCCTTCCCGTATGTGAAAAAGTTCTAGCACTAGCTATAAGAAATCAACTACTTTCATATTTGTATAAAAACAAGAACTATGTTAGAGATCCTTAGTTTGATGAATTTGAGAGAGAGAATTATTTTCAAGAGTTTGGATTTCATGAACAAAATTAAACATTATATGCTGCCAAATTATTTAACACAGAAGATCACTTATATTTCTGATATTCAGCACCGTTGTACTAGGGCTCGTGATATTTTATTTTTTGGTGATACATACCGTAGTACCAGTGGCGGCTGCTCAGAGGAGGCAGAGGAGGCCGGGCCTCCCCTAAATTCACTGCATTTCATTCAATTTTAAATTCAAGTTCAAATGAAAAATAATCACATTTCTATATCTGTATTCTTTCCATCATTCTATCTACTATCCAAATCTCAAAGTAAAAAAAATATGTTGATTACTCAGTGATCAAAACATTCATACATCATTCGCTACACACAATACAGCGTAAAAAATAGCAGGCAAACCACGTGTTATCTCTCGAAGAGGTGATCACAATTGGCCACCGAGATCTTGTGATTCAACACCTTGCGACTTCTTCCTTTGGGGCCACGTGAAAGAAGGTCTACGCCAATAGCCCAGCGTCGATTCAAGACCTCAGAGATGGAATTCGTGTGGCTATCGGGGACATAGGGCAGCCACTTTGCTATTTGGTTATGGAAAATTTCATTGAAAGGATATGGTCCTGTAAGCGTGGTCGTGGTGGTCATTTGGCTGATGGTATTTTCCACTATTAACGGCATAGCTTCGTATTTATAATGAAATAAACATCCAATCAATTATATTGACAATTGGCATTTTTCTTTGAATATCAAAATAGCACCTCTTATTGGAAAACCCTTTATTAAGACGTATTTTTTATTGCAGTTCGGACAAACGGTAGACTGTTGTCTGCAAATGGTACAACCTTCAGTCGACAACGTGAAATCGCTCGGTTTGTGTCTTAAATCTTAAGTTATATCATAAATTGAATTTGGTTTAAAAACGCACAGTGAATCTTTCAAAACCAACCAATAGCACCATATCTTTGCGAAAAAATGTTGTACCCACGTTGAAAATTCGAACCTCATTCATTCATCATCCAATCAATTCCATATCGATTATTACTCTCCCCACAAAGAAACGCAATAGATTCTATCCTAGATTGAATTCACAGGGGGAAGAACTGACCTCTTCCATACCACGAAGAAGACACCGTGTCGATACGACCGATGCTCCCCAGCGTCCTCTGGAAGACTCTCCTGGGATTCATCAATGAGACGTTCCAGATGAACAGTGCGTCGTTCCCAATTTCGGGAATCTACTTAGGTCGGAGATAAAATCAATTGCCACTCAACTTGCGTATTGTGCCGCAATTTGATTTCCTTACATAAATCAGGACCGCCCAACTGCGGATGTTATCTTGTTTTGGGGTAATAAAAGTAAATTCGGGAAATGAACAACCGACGTCCTGTGTAAGTTGTTGTGTGGAAGGCATTACATAGGATCTGGATGGGGAGTAACCGTAAATCTTAATAATAGTCAAGTTGTTCGGACTGGAAGTGGACATCTTGTTAACGTAAAAGAAATGAGTTGCTAGAGAACATCCCGTATTGAGATTATTAGAGCAACCACAATATTCAAATGGCTAGATCATATTACAAACAAAGATTAAAAAATAATTACTTAACAACAATTAGTACAAATCAACAATATTTTCAATAGAAATGTGAAAATAGGGTCAGTCTTCACTGTTGAAGATGATGATGAAAACATCAGTTTAGGAGTAGTCGAAAGCCTATCTAATAAGCCTTCAATAATATGCTCTCTTCAAGAGAATGAATTCGAAAAGATTTATAATATATCTGAAATTCTATCTGAAAATGAGTCAGTCGTCATTGTTGTAGATAATAACAAAATCACCAAGTAAGGAGTAGTCAAAAGCCTATAATAGGGGTTCAAAAATATCTTCTCTTTGAGAAGATAATTTGAAGAATTTTGGAATATATCTGAAATTCTGAATATGGCTATTCTAAGAAATTTTTGGAAAAGATCAAAGCAGTTGGACACAAAAGTATAGACCAAAACCAACAAGTCAAACTGCAGCAATACAAACGATAACCAAGGCCAAGGTGATACCATAATATGTTGAAGGGTAATCCGAAGGCGAAAAGATTACAATAATTGGAAATAAATACAATGTGAGAACATCATTGAAGACTCAAAATACTACCAGGGCTAACTTAACTAAAGAAAAACCTGATAATGAAAAGGAACCAACCAAAAATTGCACATAAGAAGTACCTTTTGTTAACGGTTGAACCTTTATTGGGAAACTAAACAGAGATATCAAATTTGCTTGGAAAAAGCCACTGTCATCTATGATAGTTTTCTATTTCTTAATACATTGTCATATATCGTTTTTAAGTTTTGTAATTTGAATCGATTATTCACAAGAGAAGGAAGAATTCTTGCAATTTGGTCCTCACGAGGTGGCTGTCTTTGTCCATGGTTACCTCTATATTGTCGATATTTGCTTTTGTACCTTGAGATTATATTAACACACATATTCCTAATGGCGTAGAGTCTTTGAGTTTTACTCAAATAAAACGTGAAACAACAGATGCGGGCCACCAAAGCATATCTGCAATAAATGAGTAATCCCAACTTAAACTATAGAGTGGGTATTTGATATCGTATCGAAGGAAACAAAGCAAATGTGTGACGTTTGACGTGCGAGGTTTTAAACTAAACGCTAAAAACATATTAATCCATGACAAAATATTGCTTCAAAAGATATTCAATGAATAACCAGGGGAATATTTTATCGAAGTCTAAAAATAAGGACAAGACTAACAGTAGAAGATTTGTGTGTGTGTGTAGAATTGTGAAAATGTTCACGAAAAAAAATTCGAAGTCTAGAGACCCTTCGAACTTTCTCGTGAAATGGACTGAAAGGTCAGTAAATGAAAAAAAAATTAAGAATAGCCCTGAGCAGGAACTGTTGAGCGCTCGTTCTCTGGTGGATCAATAGGGCTAACACCTCAAAATTCTATTAGTATGGGATTTGAGATTGATACCAAATATATAAATCTCAGCACAATCGGGATGATATTCTGGAAATTATTCAAAAAATGAAATATATAAAAAATAAATATTTACAAAAATTAAATTCTATGTTTCTGATGATGCGATCCTCTTCATATTTTGCATGAACATTCAATACATAAGTCTTGATTCACAAAATAAATTTCACTCGAATCGATTATTCTCTTTTGGAAATACAGAGATTCTTCTGTCGACACTATGGCCACAAAATTTTGCATGCAAATTCAGTATAACAGTCTCCATTCACAAAAAAATATTTCACTTGAATCAGATATAATGTTATGGAAATATAAAAATTCTTCTTTTCCATATTTCAATTGAATTTTCTATATTGCTGGCCTCAAAATTCTGCATGAATATTCAGTGTATCGATCTTCGTTTATGAAATAAATTTTCGAATCGGATATTTTTTTTGGAAATATAAAGTTTCTTCTTTTCAATATTCTAATTGAATTTTCTATGATTTTGTTTACACTATGGCGACAAAATTTTGCAAGAAGCTCATTATGAGCATCTTACATATGGTCGCAACATTTTATTTTGATGGGATTCGTTTTGTCTGAAATATAAAAGAACAAATATTTTGAATGGCCATAGTTTATGGAACACCCTGTACGATTTGCCTGGTTAACAAGCTTAACCGAGCCATTTGGCAACCGAACTCACCCTGAAATTTTCAAGTCTCTAGGACAACCCCTTCGAAAGTTATTGTGCTAACGGCCGGACGGACGGCCTCACGGACAGAATTGAATTTGACCACGAATTCGAACCCTATCGTTTGAGACCATTTTCGGCTCAAAATTCGAAAATTACAGACATTTGGGCTAGAGGATATAGCACTCGTTTAAGGAGAACGAGCGAAAATAAATGCCACTCTACTGGAATTCCACTAGTTAGCCTTTCTGTATTCGGATGTGAAGCTCCAATAAAGTCCCCATTTTCTGCTGACGATAAAGAGGTAAATAAGGTAAGGATAACACAAGTCTAAGCCCAGATTACGACATTGATTCAAAGCAAAGTTTCCTAGAGGATTAAACTTAAACGATCCCGCAGACGCACGGTCCACTTTAATCCGTAATCTATTCTAAAGCACCGTGAGGAGTATTTCTCAATTCGGGAACGCGTCTTTCCCATAGGAGGGCAAAGATGTTGCAGTGATCTTCGGTCTTTAGTTCAGGTCGAGTTTCGCCCCTAAACCTGGCATTATCAAATCCCGGTCTGGCTCGAATAAGCCGTTTAACCTGCGCCAACATAACTTTGCAATCTCGACAGCGGTCGAATGAATTACCACTGTCCACTCTTGGACTCGATTCGGTCGGGTTTGAAATTTTTCAGTCTGCAGGTCCTTTCCATTCTCTTCAGGTTTTATTGAAACCCACCAACGGAAGTTCAAAGGTTACGTAATTTGTTGATGAATTATTCATCAATGAAATGAGAAATGTGCTGAAAGTGTCTACCTATATTTTTGGATTCTGAATTACTGAAATGGCTGGGAAGAGTTATAAAGATATTGTTTTCTGTAGAAAAGAGACAATATTGATGAATTCTTCTTAGATTATAGGAATAAAGATGACCACTGTCCACCCTTGGACTCGATTCGATCGGTTTGAAAGTTTTTAGTCTGCTGGTCATTTTTATTCTTTTCAGATTTTATTGAAAACGGCCAACGGTACTTTAAAGGTTACGAAACGAAAATTAACGCGTTAATAGGAACGCTGGTATAATATAAACAATGAAAGCAGAGAATAATATTAATTGATTAAAATCAACCAATATTTAACTCACACTTCGGAACTAATCCCGACAACACGAACATGTGGTGGTAATATCAGACAGAGCATTTATAGTATTTCGCCCTATTTGGGGCTCATCAGTATGGAGAGCTCTAGCTGAAAGAGGTATCTTTTCGTAATAGTATCACTACGTCTGGTTTATGACAATTAATCGTGCATTTCCACTTCATCGGCTGAAGGTTAGATCCACAAAGTTGGACTACTCGCTACTTTTTTCAAGGTTCATGCATCGGTTGTTGATCTAGGATTCGTTCAAGGACTAAATGAAGAGAAACAGTTCACGGATGTCTGATAAGACTATTTATTTCAACATGTACAACTCACATTTTATACAACTAATCAATATTATTCATAGAACATAAAACTTTGAAACAATGCTGCAAATGAATTGTCCAACAGGTGTTCATAAGGTTCCCCGAGATAGCGTCTTGTTTCTGTTTATTCTAAGAGATGAGCGACATTTCGGAACCTAGAATACCTCTTTCAGACAGAGCTCTCCATACTGATGAGCCCCAAATAGGGCGAAATAGCAATCTATGGATGCACTATCTGATATTACAACCATGCATGTTCTTTGTGCGTTGACGGGATTAGCTCCGAAGTATGAGTTTAGTATTGGTTGATTTTAATCAATTATAGTTATTTAATCAACCAGGTTATTAAAGACAGCGACAAATGGTCGAGATATTTCAACGTAGTTTTGAGATCATTAGTCGCTATATTGATAACAGAGTTGATTACAAGATTTTTCCGACGATCTCAACATTGATTGTGAATAAATTCTTTATTGAAAAACATTCTCATTGTGCACAAGACATACATTTGATATAATGTCATTTTGACATAAGTTTGTCAACACGTTTTTTATCATTATTTCGAAATTTAATTCGATATTTAGGATGAAATACCACTATTTAAATCTATGGGAGATGATTACCCTTCAGTAGGGTCCTGTAGCGGTCTTAGAAGAACAGATGATTCGAAAATCATCACTTGGAACGCCAGACCTGGTTTAAAACACCCTCCTGGCCCAAGAGCAAGAATTACGTATTTTGTGTCTGAACATTGAAGGTATTTATTCGAATAGTTTTAAGTTTCAATTTTGTAAAAACGGCAAGGCAGGGTTTTTTCTACTGAGGTTTTTCCCTGTGCTCTGGTATCATACGACAGAATAGTATGGTATCCCGTTTTGCACCAACCTCAGCTACGGTCTTTTTTGTTTCATGTTTTGTATTTTGTTAGCTCTCAATTCAAAAAGAATATAATGGTATTTCTATGTTTCTATGTTCCAGTAGAGTTTTGACATTTCTAGTAGTGCTTCTGAATACTTTGTGTACGGTTTCCATAAGGATTGCACATTGACATAGCAAAAAATTGAGCATTAAAATGAGTCACTAATGTTCAATTTCGTACACATTGAACTCGCCTTTTATTTCGAGTTCGGCGAAAATATTATTTTCTGCTTTCATTGTTTAAAAGTTACGTAATTCGTTGATGAATTGGGGTGAAATTTGCTAAAATTGCTCGTATTTGGGTTTCTGAAACACTGAGTGTCTGAAAAGTGGTATGAAGATTGTTTTCTTTAAAAAATACGAAATATGTATGAATTCTGTTTTGAAGGTTAACAATTAAATATTTGCTCAGGTAGCATTAACAGGTTATAGTAATAAAGATTACCACTGTCTCCTTTTGGACTTCATTCGGTCGGTTTCTATTCTTTTCAGGTTTTATTGAAACCCGACAACGGAAGTTACGTCATTTGTTGATGAATTGTGGTGAAATGTGCTGAAATTGTAATCCTATATTTTTCGATTCTGAATTAATGTAGTGGCTAAAAAGTGTTATAACGTTCTGACGACGGCTGGCAAATGCTGGTCAAAACGTTCAACGTTATATCAAGTTTTACAAAAGAACTCAAATCGTGTCTCTGTGTGAAATGCTCAAGAAATAATGAATTTTATTGACTAGGTACTCTCTTATACACTGAAAGCTACTTAAATTTTGTAAAGACATCT
Organism: Propylea japonica; assembly: GCA_013421045.1. Taxonomy (NCBI): domain Eukaryota; kingdom Metazoa; phylum Arthropoda; class Insecta; order Coleoptera; family Coccinellidae; genus Propylea; species Propylea japonica. The sequence continues at coordinate 10,684,264 of CM024244.1, forward strand.
AGGGAATCCTAGTTATACAGGGTGTCCGGGGAATAACTGTACATACTCTTACCAGAGATAGAGTGGCACTAGCTGAGTACTGATTGACTATAAAAAATTAATTTCTGGGTTTCCCTAGAAAACTACAGGGTGTTTTTCCAACTTCATGGAAATACTTAAACCATCATAAAATCCAAACTTATTGACGGATATTATTGAAACTTGGAGGGTTATTGGCACATGCTAAGGACGAGTTAGGAAGATATCAATTATTTCATTATTCCAGGGCCATTAATCTTCATTTGAAGTGTTCAGGGTAAAAAAACACTTTGTATTTCGAATTACGAATAATTGATTCACTTTTTAGAAAGAAGCTAAATTATTCATTAATTTGTGGTATCGCTTAAAGTTGTCACATTAACAATTATTTTTAGCAGTTTGTGAATTTGGAAAAAGTTCAAAAAATTGAATTTATTTACCTGAACAGGACTTAGTCACCTTGTGGAGGTCGAAAATAAATAATAAATTTCCTTTAAAAAGTCACTTAAAGTGAGAAAGACTATAATAATTTGTTGATATACTGGGTGGCCACCCTAGACGAGGATCTCATTGCGATGAAGTGAAAACCGGTATACTGCGAAAAAAATTATTGACGACATTTATAGGGTATACATAAGCATATTTCAAAATTATTCGTATGTATACCGGGTGTTCGACAACAAAGAAATAGATGAAAATGACACTTCTTCCAATGAACACCCGGTATACATACGAATAATTTTGAAATATGTTTATGTATACCCATTACATGTCGATAATAATTTTTTTTCGCAATATACCTCCATTCACTTCATCGCAATGAGATCCGCGTCTAGGGTGGCCACTCAGTATATCAACAAATTATTATAGTCTTCCTCACCTTCAGTGACTTTTTAAAGAAAATTTATTATTTATTTTCGACCTCCACAAGTTGACCAAGTCCTGATCAGGTAAATATATTAAATTTTTCGAACTTTTTCCAAATTCCAAAATTCATAAAAAAATAATTGTTGATGTGACAACTTTGAGCGATACCACAAATTGAAGTATAATTTAGCTCCTTTCTCAAAAGTGAATCAATTATTCGTAATTCGAAATACAAAGTGTTTTTTTACCCTGAACACTTCAAATGAAGATTAATGAGTCCGGCCCTGGAATATTGAAATGATTGTTGTCTTCCTGACTCGACCATAGCATGTGCCAATAATCCCCCAAGTTTCAATAATATCCGCCAAAAAGTTTGGATTTTATGATGGTCTAAGTATTTCCATGAAGTTGGAAAAACACCCTGTAGTTTTCTAGGGAAATCCAGAAATTAATTTTTTATAGTCAATCAGTAGTCAGCTAATGCAACTCTATCTCTGGTAAGAGTATGTACAGTTATTCGCCGGACACCCTGTATAATGAGAACTTTCATCCGTCCACTCTCACTAAACAGTCGGTTTATCACAAAAACAATCCAAAGGAGACCGTCCCCAGAGTTCCCAGTGGAAGCTTGTAAGTAACTTAGCTGTCCGTCGACCGTGAAGAAAAAGAAAACCGGCCTAATATGATGGCGGAAATTACAAACCGTAACAGAACTGCGGACGCAACGGGATTACAGCCATTCTGGAGAGGTGGGGCGCCTGGGCCCCGTAGCGCGAGTTAACCTGCTGCCCTCAGATAAGACAGAGGCTTCGGTGTGGGCCCCGATAGGCCATAGGTAATGAGCCGGTCAACCGAGCGTGAAAAACTCCGTGGTAGATAGATAGCCGGCTGAGGGCAAGAAAAACTCTCAGAACGCCCGAACAGCTACGAACACCTTAACCGTATCATGAATTTTCGATCACTAACAGTATCATCCGGTCTCTGAGACCTGCAGTATTTTTCATGATTTATTTCAAATTATGGTTTAATATATGCAAGTATTATATACAATTTGGAACTACAGTGCTTAAATTTGATTGTCTTTGTATAGTTTTGTAAATAATTTGTATACATGGGAATAGAAAACAAATCTTTTGTAAATAACTTGTTTATTTTATTTATTTTTTTTTTCAAAACAATTTTTATTACAGAATAAGGGACAGTCAAATGTGTTTTAAAATTGGTATCAACTGAACAATGATTTTGTTAGTCCAAAAGTCAAATCTTTGTAGCACAAGAAGTACACACTTTCCTGCTGCATTCCAGGCATATTGGCTGGTCACATTTTATGCATTTATAATTTGTCTTCCTCTCCTTTGATGCTGGACACTTGGAGCAGGTTTTCCTTTTTTCTAGCTTGTCACTTGGGATGCAGCCACCTGGGTTTTGAGGATCTTCGTTCCCAACATATGCTTGTATGGTAGCCCTGATGTCACGTGGTAGGTTTGGTATTTCCAACCGTCTGGTCATATGTGGCTTTATGAGATCCAGTGCCAGGTCTTGTACGAATAGGTATCTAGTCACAAGAGGATTACCTCGAAATGAAAGGTACAAGATGAAGGAGTTGATGCAACTAATATCCAACATTTGATAGAATATTGCGAGGGGCCATCTTCTGGTTCTTCGACTGGACGAATATATCGCACATTTCATGTCTAGCAAGTCCACCCCTGCTTTTGTTTTATTGTAGTAACAAACCATTTCAGGTTTGTTTTTCTGTTCCCTGTTTCAATACTGTGGTGCATTGATGACACCAATATTACCGAATTATTCTTTTTAGGTACAACAGAAAGCAAAGTTGTATTGCCTGCAAATCCATATAGGGTCGACCCAACTTTTCTGTTTTTAGATGGTAAGAATTCAGGAGGTATTTCCCTTTTATTTTTTTTCATAGTTCCCACATACGTTAGTGATCGATCTCCAAGGGCATCAACACACTCAATAGAGGTAAAATAGTTATCCCCTGTAACATTCCTGTTTGTATTTTCAATCCCCTTGCACAGTCGAATAACAGATTGTGTTGGTTTGCTAAGTTGTTGTTCTTCAGCGCTTAGTCCGATCTTCTTCTTCTTCTCTGTGCGGTGCCTTACCGGCCGAACTGAGGCCTAGTGGCCCATTGTTCACCCGCATCATTCTACAGAGACTCAGCTCCTCAGACACGAGGACAGAAATGTCGCGAGCCTGCCAGGAGTGGTTCCTCTCACCATAGGAATAGAAGGTGTTGGATTTCCTAGGTGTGTTGACCTTGGAAATCCAACACCTTCTATTGCTAGCTCCAATGCTATCACTATTTTTTCCTTTGTATATGTAGGCATTTACTAAATATGATGATGAAGAATCTGTCAAACACATGATTTTTATTCCATACTTTTTGGGCTTTTTGGGCATGTAAACCCGAAACGGACATCGGCCACGAAAAGGAACCAACATTTCGTCTACGGTGACATTGGGTCCAGGTAGAAACAAACTTTTACAATTGTTTATGAATTGCTGAAATATGTCACTTATGGGGGCAGCAGGATCAGTTCTTTTTCTCATTTCCCTAGTTTGTGCATCATCAAACCGTAAGCAAACCAACAACACTTCAAACCTTTTAGATGGCATCGTTGCCCTAAAAACTGGCCTGCTGGTGATGTCCTTGTTGAAAATAGATTTTACATTCTCATTGGAAGATCTCGTTACAGAATTTAGTAAAATTAGCCCTAAAAGTGCCCGCAATTCCAAAATGTCAGTGTCCTTGTATTGACTTTTGTTGGTATCTTCAGACAGATTTGCTCGATAGGACTCTAATTTTTTATTAGTATTTACTAAAATTTCACTCAATATTTCAGCAGTAAAATAACTTTCCCATACTTGTATTTTACCTGGGGCCTGGCCTAAATTTCGAGCTGTTCGTGTCGGGCCGGGAAGTGGTCCTCTCAAAATGTTGTGTTGGGGCGTTCGTCTTTGTTTGTTTTCTTCTTTCTTGCGCCACATACTCTCATCTTTACCCCAAAAGTATTCTGACTCCCCCACTGGAAGAACAAAATTTTCCACTATATAGTGCATTTCATCTTCATCCTCTATTTGGAGTTCGTCATCCAGACTACTCCCGGCACTAGTGTCACTGTCAGCAGAAAAAACATAATCCGGATCTTGATCTGAATCGTCCACATCTACGTCACTTTCTTCCTCGACATTGTTGTGAATAAGTTGGAAAATACGATCACCAAAGTCATCGTCATTCACTCTTAGATCCCGAGAATCAGCCATGTCAAACAAAATTTATGTAGAACAAAAAATAAAATCTATTTACAAAAATATTTACAATGATAGTATGTAAAACTTCGAACGTAATCCGTATCATCCGGTACCACAGGCCGGGATTCACCAAACGCTAACCGTATCGTCCGGTACGAGAGACCGTCAACAAAAACAAAAATATGGTATCACGGCACGACGGCACACAACTAACTGAAGGTCACAAATAACAATTGGCGGGAAACTAATGAACAGCTACTGAGTGGGAGAAAGCGGACAAACCATCAGGGATGCCAATTTCGAAGAGCCAAATTTCCCGCCCGGTCTCAGAGACCGGTGATACGGTTAAAGTGTTAATGAATTTACTTCTTGGAAACTATGGACAGGCAAAGTTATAACGAGGTTAGGAAAGGTATCGGCTTTGATTAATGCTTTAGGTTGATTCATTGTAGATTAGATAATGAAAATAAAGAAAAAAATTCAATACAAAAGTTGAAAACTGAAGGAAAATCATCATTATTTATATACGCATTGAAATATTATAACGGACTTCTTAACCTTTCCAGGCAACTGGTACGCTTTTTTCCACTTTGGACATGGTTTGCCAGCATTAGTTCACTCGGCTCTCTGCCGATTTGTTTTTGAACCATCGTGACATAAATATATGAATAAAAAATGCTGGAAACATTAGCACTCCTCCTTTATGGCAACCAACCTGGTATCTTCACTGGTAGATCGGTGTTGACTTGTTCATCTTAGTTATCCGAAAATTTCGATTTAGATGTTCAGATTAATGTAGATAATAAGGATATGACAAAAGCATTTCTTAAGACAGAGGCTTCGGTGTAAGCCCCGATAGGCCATAGGTAATGAGCCGGTCAACCGAGCGTGAAAAACTCCGTGGTAGATAGATAGCCGGCTGAGAGCAAGAAAAACTCTCAGAACGCCCGAACAGCTACGTTAATGAATTTACTTCTTGGAAACTATGGACAGGCAAAGTTATAACGAGGTTAAGAAAGGTATCGGCTTTAATTAATGCTTTAGGTTGATTCATTGTAGATTAGATAATGAAAATAAAGAAAAAAATTCAATCAAAAGTTGAAAACTGAAGGAAAATCATCATCATTTATATACGCATTGAAATATTATAACGGACTCCTTAACCTTTCCAGGCAACTGGTACGCTTTTTTCCACTTTGGACATGGTTTGCCAGCATTAGTTCACTCGGCTCTCTGCCGATTTGTTTTTGAACCATCGTGACATAAATATATGAATAAAAAATGCTGGAAACATTAGCACTCCTCCTTTATGGCAACCAACCTGGTATCTTCACTGGTAGATCGGTGTTGACTTGTTCATCTTAGTTATCCGAAAATTTCGATTTAGATGTTCAGATTAATGTAGATAATAAGGATATGACAAAAGCATTTCTTAAGACAGAGGCTTCGGTGTAAGCCCCGATAGGCCATAGGTAATGAGCCGGTCAACCGAGCGTGAAAAACTCCGTGGTAGACAGATAGCCGGCTGAGAGCAAGAAAAACTCTCAGAACGCCCGAACAGCTACGCTAATGAATTTACTTCTTGGAAACTATGGACAGGCAAAGTTATAACGAGGTTAAGAAAGGTATCGGCTTTAATTAATGCTTTAGGTTGATTCATTGCAGATTAGATAACGAAAATAAAAAAAATTCAATCAAAAGATGAAAACTGCGCCAGAAAATCATCATCATTTATATACGCATTGAAATATAATTACGGACTCCATAACCTTTTCAGGCAACTGGTACGCTTTTGGTCGCTTTGGACATGGTTTGCGAGTATGTATTAGTTCACTCGGCTCTCTGCTGATTTGTTTTTGAACCATCGTGACATAAATATATGAATAAATAAATAAATAAATACAAAAATGCTGGAAATATTAGCACTTCTGGATTTTGATAATTTGCTATTTTCTTGGCAACCAACCTGGTAGATCGGTATTGACTTGTTCACCTTATAGTTATCGGTAGTCGACACCGATCTACCACTGAAGAAACTAGGTTGGTTGCCAATAAAATATCAAATTAGGAAATAGCAGATGCCTGACCAACATCTCTTAAGAAATGTTTATTGTTTTTATTACATTATTTGTAAAATAAAATTATTTTCCTTTTTCAATGTAAATTCATCATCAAAATATTCATAAATATGTTATTTCGAGTCCGATTCAATTGATTTTTTTTAATTATAGGTAAGTTCATAGGAAATCAATTACCATTTTTGAACTTAAAAAAAAACTCGGCTATTTTATATTGGGTGAAACAAAATCTGTTTTTTTACCCTAACTTGAAAACCAACCCTCGTGTGTTACAGTTGTTCCACCGAGTGATTTCTTATTTCATCATCAAGACACATCTTGTCTTGACAATCCAATTCTTCAATAGCTCAATTTTCGTTAAAGATACAGGGGTTTCAGTGCAAAAGTGAATTCCACAATTCCGCTATAGCTATAAGGTAATTTCACAGATTTAACATTAAATCCGAACGTAATCAGAATAAACTGGAAAAAAGTTAAAAACGAAACAAAAAAGAAGTTTGACCGCCACATGTATCTTATGCACCGTTAATTGGAGACGATTTCGTCTTAATGCATGATAATGCCCGACCGCGTGTGGCTAGGTTTGCCATGGAGTATTTTTTATTTGGTTGATATCCAATAATTCAATTGGCCTGCTCTAAGCCCAGATTTGACCCCAATTGGACATGTTTGGGTTTCCCTTGGGAGGAAAATTCTATCTCGCGTACCTCTTGAGAATTTGCAACAGCTCAATGGTGCTCTTATTGATTCAAAACCTTATTGAGAGCATGCCTAAAAGAATTGCAGCTGTTATCCGCGCCTGGGTGGAAATCATGTTATGTTTTTCACTGAGTTTACAGTTTATTTTCAATAGGTCAGAACTTAGGTGAAATTTGTTGATGTTGTTGGGAATCAAGACTGGCTGTTCGTCGTCAGCTTCTTGATCTTGGTGGACTGTATACTTGTATAAAATAGGGAAAAACACACTACTACTCTGCTTTTTATAATGTATTCTTCGAAACTTCACTTACACATCGACTAAATACTTAAACTTAGAAAAACTATATTAACATGCTGCCGTCTCGGCGTTCTTGGCGAGAATGAATGCCCATGCGTGTCGCCAGCATATGCGCGTTGGAATTCGTCTGACAGACGTTGCCACTTTTACTAAAATGCTTACAAAATAGGAAATAGGCCTTAACAGATGTACTGTTATAGCCTAAGTGAAATATTTAATGTTTTACTGAAAACCCTGTATCATTAACAAAAATTAAGCTATTGTTAAAGAACGAAATTGTTGAGGAAAGATGTTCTTGATGATAAAATGAGAAATCACATGATGGAACAACTGGAGCCAACATAGGTGGTTTCAAAGTTTCACCCTGTATAAAATGACAAGTTAACAACTGGAGCCAACACAGGTGGTTTCAAAGTTTCACCCTGTATAAAATGACAAGTCAAGTTGCCTTGGAATTACAAACTGTTGATTGACTTCGAATGAACCTACCTTCAATTGAAAAAAAATTCAATCAAATCGAGCTTGAAATAACATATTTATAAACTATCAAACTCGATTTTTTCGGTGTATCGATTATTTTAATTATACATTTAAACTCTGTGGTTCAATAAAACCTCTCATATAACTCCCTCAAGCATCGTATCAAATATTTGCACACGTAAAAAAGTAAGGCTCGATCAGATCAAACAAATCGGATATAAAATTCCACCAGACAAGAAAATAAACTGGAGAGATCCCGTCGTCATTGGAAGGCTAATCAAGAATACTCATTACCTCCAAAACTAGTTCAAAATAGAGTTCTCGGGTTCAATAGGTAGTTGGTAAATTGGAAGGAGACCTGGAAGTAGCAGAACGTCATCGTGAGGAACGGAACTGTCAAGTTGATAGAGAATCTCATCGGCCAGTGACAGCTACTTTACTTCGCCAAGACAGTGAACTAATTAAAGCTGGAGTTTCACGTGGGATCACCTGATGAAACGCCTGCAGAGACCCAAATAGTCCCGTTCAAGAAATTCGGGTTTTCAGCCATTGTGCGGGACTTCACCAACTATGCATTCCGCTCGTTACATTAGCGACTCTATTATTATACCTCACTTCAACCCTAAGTCACTCAATTTCGTATTGTGAGGACGTGTCACTTCTTCAGGTATGCGAATAATTAATGTTCGTTATGATGGATTGCGGTTTTGTGTTCGGCCGAAATATGAACTTTTTGTTGGCGAATAAAAATTTAGTTTAAGTTGAATTTTCACAGGATTCTTCATATTATCTGAAAGATCCTAACTTCAAATAATTATTATTATATTATATTATTTTTCGTGGAGACTTCGTTTCTCCTACATCAATCGTGAATAAGGTGTATTTCTCAGAATTAGTTAAGTAAAAACACATTTCAACCGAAGATACAAAAGCACCGATATAAAATCCGCAACAAAAAACTCCGTCTTTCCGTATAAAAGTTGTGAAGGATGGTGTTTTTTGAAAACCTGACTTTTAACTTGAAATATCAATCTTTATTATGAAAAAAGCTTGGATTATTGTAATACTTTTTGTTTAAATGCAATGAGGATTCGTGTATACATCTGTGAAATAAAGAATAATCAATCTAGGTAAGTGCTCCGCCTCCCACGATGTAAGTTTGGTCCTAGAACGTTAAAAGAAACTTGAGGGGAAAATTAACAATTATTCCATCAACTACTTCATTAATCGCTAGATCATTAAACGATTTGATCACAATAGTTTCCGTCGACCGCATTTGGGAGTGAGTATGAATTCTTGAAATGCATTCCAATTTTGCATAAGAGATACATTCGACATAATATAAATTTCTTAGTTTCTGTAGTATGGCTTCCAAATTCTTCATATTTGATTTCCTATTACAATTAAACATTGACACAAAATAAATCACGCATTGAAACGGTTAGTCATTGGACAATTTCGAACACTGAGCTTCAGGGCCGTATCTAGGGTGTGGCCAAGTGGCCCCCGCCACAGGCGCAAGGTCCGCAGGGGCGCCAAAAAATATCAAATGAAAAAAAAATTGAGCTCCAAAAAAATTCGAAGAATAAAATATAGAAGCGCCAACCAAATATTGGGGTAACATGTCACGGTTACTGTACGTACATATTGATAACAACAGAATATGCAGTAATGCAGTGTTAAGGAAAGTTTCATCGACTTCATTAACACTAGCGAAAAAACTGGTGAAGGTCTTTCTAGAGAAATAGTAGAAAAATTTGTTGCCGATGGTTTGAATATCAATAATGTAAGAGGGCAGTCTTATGATAATGGGGCTTATATGGCTGGAAAATACAAAGGTGTCCAAGCTCGAATTTTTATGTTGAATCATAATGCAAAACTTATTCCTTGCACTGCTCACAGCCTTAATTTAGTGGGCGTTCATGCTGCTGCAGTAATCTCACAAAGGGAAATATTCTTTGCAACTGTTCAGCAAATATATAACTTTTTTGTTCGATCTTCTTCGAGTTGGGAATTACTCAAAACAGAAGTCCGCCACACTCTAAAGGGTTTTTGCGATACTCGCTGGTCCTCAAAAGCAAACGCTGTACATTCCTTGAAGACACAATTAGATAAAATCATTAAAATTCTTCGTGAGCTGAAAGAAACGTCCCTGGTGAATTTGATAACAAATTATGAATTCATTATATATCTTTACTTCTGGAATATTCTATTGGGTAAAATAAATAGAATCAATCAATCTTTGCAAGAAAAGCAACTAGATATTTCTAAAGGCTCACGAATGATACTTGGATTATTGAAAAAATTGAAAGCTTATAGAGAAAACTTTTTACACCATTAATGGAACTTTCGAAAACTGAAGCAGACAAAATTGGAATTGAAGCAAAACTAAATGAGCCAAGGAAACGAAAACAACCCAAAATGTCAGAAGAACTAGCCAGTGATGAAGCTCATCTTTTTGATGCAAATGCAAAACTAAGAATCGGACTGATGCAAGTGCTTGATGAATTAATAATGCAGATTGAAAATAGATTCGTTGCTCTGAACGAAGTGGCAGACGACTTCAGTTTTTTGAATGGAAATGCTTTTCAAACAATGACTGTTGACGATTTAAAGAAAAGTGTTGCAGATCTTGCAATGAAGTATCCTTTGGATGCAAATGAGTTTTCAGTCGAAATCGAAAGTTTCAAAGTTCAAAGTAGCCTAATTTTAGAAAACTTGAATGAAATGGGACCATAACAAATATTGAGAGATATATATATGATCTGACTCTTGAAAACATTTATCCCAATATGGAAACGGATATATAAGGGATGAAAAAATCTACGCCAATTTGGGGGCGCTGAAGAGAATCTTGCCACAGGCGCAGTAGTACCTAGATACGGCCCTGCTGAGCTTCCATTTCAAGGTCAACAAAAATATCATTCGGTTATATATGGATTATTGTAGGTAATTCCAAAATGAAAAATAATAAACCAATTTCAATACACACTACTGTTTATTGTATTCGACCGATAGCAGTGTGACTTTCGAACAAATTAACTTTATTAAAGTTGAATTTGACAGTTTGAATATGTTAACGTAAGTCGAATTTTAAATATTTTTCTGATTCTCAAAAGTTTGAATCCATATCATGAGAGAAAAGGTGATAAGAACCAGGATCATGGCACGCATAAAATGGAAAATTGGTTTGTCTTTCAAACCAAAATTAGAGACCTTCAGTTGTCAGGACGATTTCAGCCTAACTGTTTTATGTTCTGAAGTTCAAATACGAAAACGAATGAAAAGAGTAAAAACTGGTTCAATGAAAATAAGTCTTCGATATTAGTACTTCAGCTCATTCTTTAACAAAGTCAAAAATACTAGCACTAGGTACTAATTTCAGGGAGACAGAGGTTTTTCTTTTTGCTCTTTTATCATACGCAGAGATGTATGGTACCTCGTTTACATGTGCCTCTGCTAATACAGTGAAACGTACATAATATATTTTTTGATTCACGAGAAATTTTTTAGAAGTACATAGTTGTTATTCAATCAACTAGGTTATTAAAGACAGCGACTGGAATGAATGGTCAAGATATTTTACCACGTGAGCTGAGCGAACGCGTTAATAGTTCGAGACCATTAGTCGCTAAATTAATAACCGAGTTGATTACAAGATTTTTTCGACGACCTAAATATGAATTGTGTGTGAATTCTTGATTGATATACATTTTTATTTTGCACAAGTTATACATTTGACATAATATAAATTTCTATCTTTCTATGTTCCACTAGAGTTTTGACATTGCTTTTGAATGCTTTGCGTTCGGTTGCCCATGGAAATTGCACATTGAAATGGCATAAATTGAGCATTGAAATGGGCCATTGATGTTCAATTTCGTACACAATAAAATCACATTTTATTTTCAGAAAAATATGATTTTGATAAATTTAGTTGAACCTTACCATAGCAAAATAACGACTGATATTTCATATTAAATTACTCAGTTCTTATTGAAAATCCGCAAGCCCACGTTCGGTCAGCATGCAATGCTTTGGAAGACTGATTCAAATAATCAGGGCCAAAGGAGGTCATATCGAACACTTACATTTTTTTTATGAAATATAATTTGTTTTTAACATATTTCACGAAAATTCAATAAAATATAGTCAACATTAAAAAGATTACAGCGCTTTCATTTGATAACACTCGTTCTCAGCCACCCTGTATTTTGCGACGGAAAATCGGAAGAATAAAGTTTGGCTGGTTGTTTTTCCAGCTAATCCTTCCATGTCCCCACATCGAATTTTCTTCATGGCAACGGTAACAAACCCGGGTGATGTATAACACAGCTTCCCCAGAATTATTGACAGAAACGGTAGAATTTCCGAACTTCCTACACGCACCTTTCGATATTGAATCTGATCGCGATTTGATCGACTATAATTCGCAGCGAGCTAACTTCCGACTTATTCTCCCCCAAGGCGCTCATTCTGATTTATTCAGATCACTGTTTAAACAGTTTGTTCCTTCCGTGTATTATACTTCACTGTGCAAACGTAATTTCGGGAAAAGAGGCTCCGCTCAGTTCATCAAACAGAATGATAATTCGACGATTTCAATTGCCTAATATGCCTGCCGGATAATAATCAGAGCCTCGGTGGAGGTTTTCTAATCTGACGTTTACTAAGGTATTCTTTGTGATGTTGTTTGTTTTTACTGCATAATATTTTTTAGGAACAATTGAGCAGGGAAAAATATTCGTCGATAAATCAACAAATATTAAACTCAGACTCCTGAGCTATTCATGTATGTCGTTCAAAAAATCTACAAGGAGGTTATGTCACCTAGACTACTAGAGAATCTGCTATTACTGGCTTTTTGACCGTCATCAGTGCAGCGAGCTCGGAATGACCCAACGTACTCCAGAATCAGGTTATGAAGTTTGACAGTCAACTAGTGATATTTAATTCCAACTATAGGCATCTGAAAATTGGAATGCAGGGTCACGGCGGGCATTCGTAGAACTATTAATATTGACATAGAAGGATTTTCTTATATTGTTTATGTGTAAATTTGCTCGATTAAAATTTGGATTTTTTATCAATATACTAAAATTCCAGACATCTATAGTAAACGAGTGTATTATTGTGTATATTATATGTTAATTTTTCGTAAAAACTGTAGGTATGTAGGTGTCATCCTTTATTTCAATTTAATTTAGCCATAGTGAAAGTTCGATTAGGTTTAAAAGACTGTTGAAGAAACCGCGGAAAAAATTTTATTTGTTGTACAGTTGAATTAACATTATTTTATTATGTTTAAACAGTACTTTTTCTCTTTAGAATAGCATTTTTTGGTGGCCGGTGGGTCTTTCTTTGTTAAGACTTCTTCGTCTCAACCTTTCGGTTTTACTACTAGACCTAGAACATTCTGGTTGTTCATTTTTAATAATGGATTCAACAGAAAGATTTTTTGAAGGCACAGTAGTCTTTTTCAACAGCTTTCTCTGTTGAAAACTGGGATCTGTAAAAGATGAACCCTATGAATCTAATTCAACCTACAAGTTTTGTGTAATCCGTACTTACCTCCTTAAAATTAATCGTCATCTACAAAATGCAAGAAGTAAACTTCCATATTTCCTGTGCCTGGTTCACCGATTTCAAATTTCAATTGAAATACTTTTCGTCGATCTATCTACACTCTACTCCCCGATTTCCCTTCTACACAAACACGAAGCTTATCCCCAGCCTGAGGAAATGAATGGAAATATATATTTTGATTTCTTTTTTCCTAGGAAGAACAATAAGGAACTGTATAATAGCGGTTTTAATAGATTCATACTTGAAAAATGATGAGTAATGTTGAATATTCACATAATTCACGACAACACAATGCAAAATAAAAGAATCATGTCAATATTAATGGTTACTCAGATCGTCACCAGAGGGCGTATCGCTCAGCTTGATTTGCCTATCTGACTGCCAAAACTCATAACCTCATCCTAAAGTACCTTGGGTCATTCAGAGTTCGCTGCACTGATGACGGGCAAAAAGCCAGAAACAGCTGTCTGCAGATTTTCTGGATGACATTACCTCCATGCAGATTCTTCGAACAATTATTGTTCTTATTCATTCATCTTGGACAATTACTATGAAACCATGACTTTGTTATAATCTTTTTGTTCTTGAGTTTTGCTTCTTTTCAGTTTCGTTCGGAATGTGGAAATAAGATCTAATCGACTGATGAAGTATATCGTTTCTATCAAATGTTTTCTTAAATATATGCATTGAAATTTTGACCTGTAAAAAATTGAACTTAAGTGTGAGAGTAACTTAGGTCTCGCCCTCCTCCTATCAACTTTCAACTTGTTTGAATGTAACACCACCAATTTTTGTGTGTAGAATCTTTACGAAATTATTACCTGAATGAAAAAAATAAACCGGAAACAGTATTTTCTTTTCGGGATAACACAGGTGTAATGAAAGTTAATCAATCACAAAATATGGTAATTAAAAATTCTTGTTCCTCGATGTGTATGACAGAATGAACCTAATCGAAATGAAATTCCAGGCCCACATGCAAGATGCTCATAATAATCCTCATAAAAAATTTTGTGGTCATAGTGTAAACAGAATTAAATTGAAAGGTTCAAAGGAAGAAAATTCATTTTTCCATAACAAGATATCCGATTAAAATAAAATTAATTTTGTAAAAAAAACATTGATTATACTGATCGTTCACGCAAACTTTCAAGAAGATCGCATCATTTGAAACATTCTACTAGAATATTGAAAAGAAGAATCTCGATATTTTCATAACAAGATATCTTATTCGAGTGAAATTCATTTTGTGTATGAAGATTTATATACTGAATGTTTTTGCGAAATTTAAGGAGGATCGCATCATCAGAACCGTAGAATTTGATTTTTTCAATTGTGAAGTTTCTACATATTTCAGTTCTCGTATAACTTCCAGAATATTATTCGGATCGTGTTGAGATTTTGCATTTATTTATTTTAATTAAAGTATCAATCTCAAGTCCTATACAAAATGTTCAGATGATAGCTTCATTGCTCCACCAATGAAAGAGCCCTCAAAAGCACCTGCTCGAGGCTTTCTTGAATTTTTTTTGTAGATCCTCGAAAAATAATTCTACCGTGATATGTATGTACGATTGGATTCATTTTCGCAACTATTGAACCTATTATGTTCATTAAGGGAGTAACTGAAGAGGAGAAATTCAAAAGGGTCTAAGTTTTCACGAAAGTTAAGATTTCATTTTATATAGGGGGTCTATGTGCCAAGGCCAATAGCGTACAAAACGATCTATGTGCCATCCGACACAGGCAGTCATCATTTCTGATGAAGAACTAATTTTCTTTTAAATTTTTTTTCATTTGTCCTAGACATGTTTTATAGAATACCTGAATTAAATGTTTTGGCACTTAGACCCTTTTGAATTTCCATTTATCAACAAAAGATAAATAGGCTTAAAATCAAACCACTTTTCGTTCGATATATTGGATATTCATTTCAAATTTCTAAAATTTTTTCTGAATATCCAAGATGCAATCCAACTAACATCGATAGCAAAAAATTCCTATAGTACGAGAAACAAACGCAGCAGCGACTCTGTGCTCGTCTCTCCTGTTCGAAACTCAATAATACTCGGCAGCAGGTGCAAAGGAGAGGTGTCAGCGGCAAGGGTCGCATACCCTTACCTAATAAATGAGGTAATTTCCACACTTCTGAACCCTGCCGCAAGGCGTCACTGGTGCGACGGGCCGCTTATTAGAACTTGTACCTGATGTTCGAACAACGCTGTTCCGTTTCCGTGTTCCCGGAACCCCAAGCTGCCACATCCGAATGCAAATTGTTCATTTCATGACGAATTAAACATGTTTCGGATCAGGACGGTTCAATCCCGTCGAATGTTTGAGCACCATCGATCACCTGGTCTCTTAAGGCATGTACGGATCGGTCCTTTGATGTACGCTGATTGCTGTTGGTTAAGCCCGATTTTCCTGTAGGATTTAGAATGGGACTACTAGGTTTGCTAATTATTTACGGGTATTCGATTGGACTGTTTGCAATCGAAAATTGAACGCTTCGTCGTGGGAATATAGACTTTTGTATTATTTTATTTATATAACATTATACACACTACTAGTGTTTTATAATCCATAACTCATAAGTCACATACAGAATTGAATTTGACTCCGAATTCGTCATCAGGAAGTCTAACCCTATTGTTTGAGACTATTTTCGGCTCAAAATTCGAAAACTAAAGACATTTGGCCAAAACGATAAAGCACTTGTTTAAGTAGAACGAGCGCTCAACTAAAGAAAAATTGAAATGGTTGTGTCGAATATGAAGTAATAGTTCAAATCATTGCTTCATTGAAACCAGACGCTCCCATATCGGTACAGGTGCCTTATTCTCGAGAAGTGATATTCGAAAACGTATACGAACTTCATAGCGCAGTGTGCATTTTTGCAGGTAAAACAGGGACTCGCGCAATGAAGTTCGTATACGTTTTCGAATATCACTTCTTGAGAATACGGCATCAGCTACCGTAAGTGCTAGAAGACTCCGAACCGATTACAACCTTGGAATTTTTCTGCAGTTAATTTTTCCCTCTACTGCTGGCACACCTTCCATTTTTGTAAAAAACAAAAAGGCGGCTAGAGTAGGTATTCTCTGGTCTCAAAGACATGTCATTTTACCAAAAATTGATCTGGTAAATACTTTTTCGAGTATGGTGAATCTTCTCAATTTCTCTGTTTTAGTGCCTGGCAAAACTACGCGAAAATATTTCTCTTTGTATAATAATGTCGAGTCACAGGAATGTGGACAGAAAAAAGAATAATCAACTATGATTTTGCCAACGTTTCGGAACTATTTGTTCCTTTCTCAAGGCTAGAAAAATATTTATTAAATATACATAAAAACATTAAACACAGAATGTATACCTCATCATACAGTTAATAAAACTTATATTTAGAATAATAGTTAAAAGTCAAGAACGGATCGTGGTTCTGACGTATGACAGTCAACTGAACAAAAAAAAACAATAAAATCGAATTTTCAAATTTTGTGGTACAATATATGTTAATATCTCTTCACATGTTCGGTCTCAGCCAAATTAATTATTTCAACCAGCAAGTATTAAATATGGTATAAAAATATAAAGGTGGACACACACATGATGACAAACACGAAACAGCACATGGAGACAAACAATTCGGCGTTGTTATCCATTGGGTGTTTTTATTTTCGATATCAAGTGATCATAGACAGTACTTAAGTTGTTCGTATCCTCTCTATAATTCACTGTATTATTTCCTCTTATATGTATCATTTCACTCAGGATCCTTCTGAAATAATGTTGTTCGTAATCGAGAATCGATACATTTTCAAAATCAAATCTGTGTCCCTATCTGTGTGTGTGTTGTGTAAGGGCAGTTTTATTTTCGGCTACTAATTGTCTGCCATCATTTTTATGTTGTCGAATTCTGTCCTTCAAGTATTGTCTCGTTTGGCCGACATACGCCCTGTTACAATCCTGGCAAGAAATCTTATACACCAGATTAGACCGCATATTAGGAGGGGTTTTATCTTTTATGTTGGTGAAGAATTTTTTATTATTATCAAGGATGTTATAGAATGATGTCGTGCAACCAAAATCTCTGAATATGTTATGTAATTTATAAGATAAACCAGGGAAGAACGCGAGCTTGCAATACTTTAACTTTACAGTTGCCTCAGGTTGTGAGCTAATGTGCGTGCTGTTCGTTGCATTAGCTACTGTACTGACATTCCCACTTTTGTTGGCAAGACAAACCCGATCTTGTTTGAGTTTGTAGTTGTTTATCACTTTTTTGATATAGTAAGGGGGGTAGTTGTTGCTCAAAAGTATGTTTGTTATCTTTGTAATATTATTCTTTTCAAACTTTTTGTGACTTAGTGATAGAGCCCTGTGAGTCAAATTGGTAGCTACATTTTTCTTTTGTTGGAAACTGTGATTGGAAAGAAAGTTGAGACATCTGCCATGTTTTTGTTACAATGCAGGAGACTCAAAGTTTACCCCAGCCATATCAAAAATAATATAAAACAAATATATTCGCTCCAACTTGAAGAACATCCATACACAAGAAAAGTAGCCGTTATTATGGAAAATTTTCAGAGATCAGTTCTGAATCTTGAGATTAAAATTACACTGTGGAAGAAAGAAAACATACTACAATCTATTGGCTCGCTTGTGAACAGGTTAGAAACACTTTTGGACGAGCACACATGGAGAAATATAAGACAATTTACAACACAAAAATTCGAGTTCTCTTTCAAAGAATGAGAAACATCAATAAGCAAAAGCTAACAAGACTACAAAACATACAGAACCAACCCATTACAATTAAAGAATGTGAAAAGTTCCTCGTTAATTACACCAAAGTAGAGATCCCTAAAGAAGCTCGCATTATATTAGGCATGGGACCAAAACATGGCATAGTCCCAAAGAATGTTCCGATACCGGAACTAATCAAGGATGTTGAATGTTTTATACAGGCAATACCACTGGAAAAAATGAGAGAAATGGAGTCAGATCAAGATGTACCAGAATAATTCAAAACTTTATTGATAAACCAAAAACTCCAGACCCCCTCAAAATCTATTATCATATAACATCGAAATTCATCAAAGATAACCCTGACATCTTGGTGAGTAAATCGGATAAAGGTAATACAACAGTAGTTATGTACAGGGAAGAGTATAATCGAGAAGTGAACAAATTACTAAGTGACAACGATACATACAGAATCTTAAACAAGGATCCAACAAAGAAAACCCAAGACAACATCAACAAATTTCTGAAAACGCTCAGAGATGAACAAATGATATCAGGAACACAATATAAAGAACTAATCAGACACAACAACATACCTCCAAAATTATACTGCTTGAGGAAAACTCACAAACCAGTTATCAGTTTCAGACCTATTGTGAGTTGCATAGGTTCACCTGGATATAATGTAGGCTCATTTCTACATGGAATTTTAAGTAGTGTTCTTTCCTCTTCGAAGTTTAAAGTAAAGAACTCGTTCTCTTTAGTTGAGGAACTGAAAAACATCCATGTACCAGCAAATTACAAACTGGTGTCTCTCGATGTTGTGTCCTTGTTCACAAACATTCCAAAGTCCTTAGTTATCGAAATAATTAAGAAAAGATGGCGATACATAAGTTGTTTCACGGAATTAGACAAACACAGTTTCGTTGAATTGGTTGATATTGTATTCGACAGCAGCTACTTTATTGTCAACAATACTTATTATAAACAGTTGGATGGAACAGCGATGGGATCCCCTGCCAGTCCTGATTTTGCTGAGTTGGTCATGTTGGAGGCATTTGAGTATGTTGCCGGTAAGCTGAATTTTTACATCCCCATCATGAAAATATATGTTGACGACTCATTTCTACTCGTACCTGAAGACCAAATAGAGTCAACACTCAATCTGTTCAACTCATTCCATGAAAAACTAGAATTCACTATAGAAATAGAAAAAAACAACAGCCTTCCTTTTCTAGATGTTATGGTTATCAGAGAAAATAACAAAATTATTACAGACTGGTATGCAAAACCATCTAATTCTGGCAGATGTCTCAACTTTCTTTCCAATCACAGTTTCCAACAAAAGAAAAATGTAGCTACCAATTTGACTCACAGGGCTCTATCACTAAGTCACAAAAAGTTTGAAAAGAATAATATTACAAAGATAACAAACATACTTTTGAGCAACAACTACCCCCCTTACTATATCAAAAAAGTGATAAACAACTACAAACTCAAACAAGATCGGGTTTGTCTTGCCAACAAAAGTGGGAATGTCAGTACAGTAGCTAATGCAACGAACAGCACGCACATTAGCTCACAACCTGAGGCAACTGTAAAGTTAAAGTATTGCAAGCTCGCGTTCTTCCCTGGTTTATCTTATAAATTACATAACATATTCAGAGATTTTGGTTGCACGACATCATTCTATAACATCCTTGATAATAATAAAAAATTCTTCACCAACATAAAAGATAAAACCCCTCCTAATATGCGGTCTAATCTGGTGTATAAGATTTCTTGCCAGGATTTTAACAGGGCGTATGTCGGCCAAACGAGACAATACTTGAAGGACAGAATTCGACAACATAAAAATGATGGCAGACAATTAGTAGCCGATAATAAAACTGCCCTTACACAACACACACACAGAGAGGGACACAGATTTGATTTTGAAAATGTATCGATTCTCGATTACGAACAACATTATTTCAGAAGGATCCTGAGTGAAATGATACATATAAGAGGAAATAATACAGTGAATTATAGAGAGGATACGAACAACTTAAGTACTGTCTATGATCACTTGATATCGAAAATAAAAACACCCAATGGATAACAACGCCGAATTGTTTGTCTCCATGTGCTGTTTCGTGTTTGTCATCATGTGTGTGTCCACCTTTATATTTTTATACCATATTTAATACTTGCTGGTTGAAATAATTAATTTGGCTGAGACCGAACATGTGAAGAGATATTAACATATATTGTACCACAAAATTTGAAAATTCGATTTTATTGTTTTGTTTTTGTTCAGTTGACTGTCATACGTCAGAACCACGATCCGTTCTTGACTTTTAACTATTATTCTAAATATAAGTTTTATTAACTGTATGATGAGGTATACATTCTGTGTTTAATGTTTTTATGTATATTTAATAAATATTTTTCTAGCCTTGAGAAAGGAACAAATAGTTCCGAAACGTTGGCAAAATCATAGTTGATTATTCTTTTTTCTGTCCACATTCCTGTGACTCGACATTATTTCAAACATGGACGTGAATACTACAGAATTTCTCTTTGTCTTCATTTTTTTCTAATTGACCGCTTATACCCATAATCAACTCCAAACTCGGAGCTACCCTCTAATTCTTTAAGAATGTTTACGCCTGACTGGACATCACCACTTTCAATCTTGGGTTCTTCACCTGACCAATAAAATTGTTCGAGATCTCTCCCGGCTCGAATCTCGAAAATAACAGACATATGGGCCTAATGATTGCACTCTATTTTTTAGGAACAAGAAGAGTGCAATGAACATAGAAATAAATTTTGTGCGATGCTTAATTTCAAGGAACGAAAACGCTGCTTATCGTACGAAAGTCTGCCAACGAAATTATCTACCGAAAATGGTCTCAGTTACTATATTCTCGTGAATATCATGTATTCAAATCGAATGACTTTTCATCAATAAAAATAAGCCCTAATAAATTCAAGGATATATTAAAGGTCCGAACATCTAAAGGCGCTGATAACACTGATAATAAGCAGTTATTTACATCTTTTCTTTTTGCATTGAAATACTTTTCACTGGATAACTGATTCATCTCATGATTCATAATTATTGAAGAAACGGACATATGGTTGCTGAATATTTGCCTGAGATCTTAGAGAATATCAGTTCACGGCTATACACTTTGTTATATCTTCTATTAATTGAAGCAGATAACTTATTGACAATAAATAGGTTAGATGATCTGTATTCAATAATAATAACACACTTTCATGAATAAGAAACGGATAACGATTTTACTTGATCGGCTATAACTTTTATCTATCTTTTTATTTAGTATCTCGCCAGAACGCGTACGAGTTACACGATATCGAAATTTTGTGGAAGTTCTTGTGAAGTTAGTGCCTGGTGTTTTTGTGCTTTGTGCTTTAGTGCTGTGGATTCAGTGAATTTTGGTTCCAAGATGCGTTTTAAACAGCCATTTACTAGGAGAATTATAACAGGTAACCTTTCACTACAAATATGCGTATAAGATATGAGAAATTTAGGATGAGCCGGCACTGAAATAAATTGAATCATTTCATAACGTTTAGATATAATACTATTTCATGTTGTGGTTGATGGATAACTTCAAATCGCTCAGTCCTTTGGAACATATTCAACTTTACACCTCAGAAATATCGATTTTTGCGTAAAATAATTGTTATTTTGTATGAACGATTACCTCAGAGTAAGAAATAAATTTTACTGAGACGATTTCCTTGTGGAACATCGTTGTTATGAAGAATATCACAGAAAACTTTTTGATAAAGTCATCGTTCATTTGAAAACTTTTGTGATGGACCATTTAATTCATTGAATTACTGTGATGTCTATACTACAAGACAGTAAAATATCCGATAGTGACACTCTTGCGCAGACGTAAACTCTCATATAACATCAACTTGAATTCAGGTTAAAATCAGAACCTGTATTTGGTTCGGGTTCGATTCTTGATCCTCGTATATGGATATTTGTATCTGTATTTGTTTGTCCTCAAATGAAAATTGTCTTGAGTCAACTGTATAATCATGGAGAAATAAAAGAGTGTCGATGGTTAATCACTCCATCCTGCCTGACAAGAAGAAAAACTGAAACGTAAAAAATCAAAATTTAATATGGGTCTTGAGATTGATGCCTTATATAATTGAAGACCTCGGAGCAATAACCGGGTAACTCCGTTTTCATGAAATGTTGAGAAATGAGGAAAAACTTCAGGACTTGCCTGATTTTTGCGTGGAAATATACATTCAAGTTAGTCCATTTTGATTGAAACTCCTTACAAAAGCGCTGGCTTTACCCCATTGATGCACCGAAAGTTGCGTACGTTGGATATTAGCATATTAAATATGATATATCGGTATCGTTAGAAAATGGAGTTACCCGGTTATTGCTCCGAGCTCTTCAATTGCAGAATCTCAGCACAATCGGAATTATGTTCTGGAAATTATCCTGAAAATGAAATATGTAAAAAATATAAATTGAAAAAAATGAAATTCTATGGTTCTAGTGATGCGATCCTCTCGAAATTTTGCATGAACATTCAGTATCAGTTTTCATTTACAAAATGAGTTTCACCTGAATCGGATATTCTGTTATGGAAATATAAAGATTCTTCTTTTCAATATTCCAATTGAATTTTCTATGGTTCTGTTAACACTATGGCTACGAAATTTTGAATGAGTATTCAGTATATCGATCTCTTATCCCAAAATAAATCTCGCTCGAATCGAATATCTTCTTATGGAAATATGAAGTTTCTTCTTTTCAATATTCCAATTAAATTTTCCATGGTTCTGTTCACACTATGTTCACAAAATTTTGCATGAGGTTTGTTATGAGCATCTTGCATTTGGCCGTAACATTTCATTTAGATTGGTTTTGTTTTTTCTGAGATATTGAGGAACTAAAATTTTGAATGGCCATATTTTATGGAACACCCTGTACGATTTGGCTGGTTAACGCACTCAACCGAGCCATTTGGGACACAAACTCATCCTGAAAATTTCAAGTCTCTAGGACAATCCCTTCGAAAGTTATTGTGCTAACGGACGGCCTCACGGACAGAATTGAATTTGACCATTAATTCGTCATCAGGGAGGGAGTCTAACTCTATCGTTTGAGACCATTTTAAGCTCAAAATTCGAAAATTACAGACATTGAACGAGCGCTCAAAAAGGAAAAATGATGGAAATAGCGCATATAAGCGGCTGAAAGAATTAAATGAACTGCATAAATTTCATCAATGATTAGATTCGTGGGATGCCTTGGCTATACGGCAATTGATTGAAAGGATAATCAGGTTTATTGAATTTGGATTCAGTTGTAGAAATACTATCGTAACTGAATCGAAAAGAAATAGATAGATAAAGATATATTTTTTCTATTTCGTTCAAATCTGTATTACGCAAAGAGTAACAAAAAACAACCATCAAATATATTGCAGTTGAAATTGAGAAGAATATTGTTCTCATTCCCATCACAAAGATTGTTCTGCTTTTGACAATGTGTGCACACGTGATTTCTGAAAGGAGAGTTTGAGTGAACAATTATTAAGATTCGCAAACGTTTTGATAGTTGCAGGTTGGGGCGTTCACCAATCACTAAACAATAAAAGTGACAATCAAGAATTGCGAAATTTGACGATCAATTACAACCGAGTGTCCACTCTGGCTAATTGCGAATAATTTGATATACACCGGAAAATGATCACCGAAAGTGAACAGCAGATGAAAAAGGGTCGCGAAATATACGACCGGCCTGGCTAAGCCTCCGCAAATTAAACTAATCAAGTGGCTGTAACTGAGCAACGACCATGGTCCATCGTATCAGGTTCAGGACTAATTAAGGGGCCTGTTCATTATAACCGTCGGTAATTCATCGAATAATAACGCAGAAATCACCTACATAAATCTCCATTAGGTTCCAGTGTCTCAATATGACGGCGGCGAACGTAAAATGCCGTCCTTCGTGGCGCCAGAAATACCTATTATACGGTATTAATTATTACAATCCAGATAACGTTGATGTTTATTGAACTCTATTTTTCCTTGAGCGGCCTCGGCTCTGATTCGATGTGTGTAAACAAGCTTGTGTTGTGACGCAGAATCATTTTGCACTTCGAATAATGTCGACACACCTTCTGATGTTCTTTTTCACTTAAAGTTAGGTTGATAGTCGTTAGTACTAGTACTATAAAAATATGTAATTGAACTGAGCTACTGCATTAATTTTGATCATTATCATGAGTTCAACTTTAAAGTCCAAATCTCAAACATTCCTTGGAAATTGCAAATTTCGAAGTTATTGCTGTTAGAAGTTATTACAATTCACAATAGGCCGTAGAGTCCGTAGACATCACATATTGATTATGAAACATGGAATATCAATATGTGATGTCTACGGCCTATTGTGAATTGTAATAACTTTTAACAGCAATAAATTCGAAATTTGCAATTTCCAAGGAATGTTTGAGATTTGGACTTTAAAGTTGAACTCATGATAATGATCAAAATTAATGCAGTAGCTCAGTTCAATTACATATTTCTATAGAAACAGAAACATAGAAAGTATATGTTTTTGAAACTAAAACCAGAAGAAAACTTTTTGTCATTCCTTTCATTTCCGATTGTAGAAGAAACACAAAATTTCTATTCATCACGTATTCTTTCGAAATGATCACCGTTGCTATCGATGTATATTAATTAAATGCCCCTGAGTTTTTTCGCTTATAACTTTGACATCATCCGATTGACATTCAATACAACTTAGTTGGTTCCAACCCACGTTCAGATAGAGTAACATTATTCAATTCAATTGTTTCAACTGATGAGTTAATTCATTATGTTTAAAGGAGTTGTTTGCGCAAATCTTTATTATCTGTAGGTATTCAATATCTTGGAAAGAAAATTGTAATTATTTTTTCAAGGGTTGAATTTATGTAAAATAATAAAAAAAATTTTCAACATCAACATATTTCTTCTTCTACTGAGAAATCATTTGAAATGAAAGACATGTAGGGGTGCCATTGAAAACATATATATGAGGGTATTACCTAATTGTTATTGAAGGTTGATGTCGTTTAGAAACATTATTGAAACTACAGGTAAAGGTGGAGTTTTTGAAGCCATATGAAATACTTTTAGTTTAAACTTTTTGCCTCGTCTGAGAGCCTAGCTTTTGGCTGTATAAAACATCTTGGAACACCCTGTATAGAGAATCTCGATAGAAATGGGAAGGTGTAGGTATGCATCACAGTAAAACTACCAATATATCATGAGACCTTATGAGCCCATACTCATGATATATAACAGGCACTTCTTCTTTTGATATAATGGAAGATTCACCCCATAAAATTCTATTATCTTCATTCAAAGCATGTTAAAGGACGTTCAGTTTCTCCACTATAGTTTTCACCACACTCACAAGGTTCTTCATATATGCAATTATTGGTATGTTGATTTTCATTATCAGGTTTGAAATTAGTTACATTATCCTTTATAGTATCTTGAGTGTCGAATGCGTTTTTCATATTGTACTTATTTCCAATTCTTCCAATGTTTCCATATGATCACTTAACATATGATATCACATTGATGTCCATAGAGCGGTGTGACTTAGCATAACTTTTTATAGTATTCTTGATGTAACTGTTTTTCTTTTTTGTAAAATGAGTTGTGTTTAAAGTATATTCAATTTCAACAATCTAGCTATCGACTGTTGTTGTTAGAAATGCAAAACAAGGTGCGCAACTTGCTTTTTTTAATTTCAGTAATTTGGCAAAGTCACCCGCACATCAGGGCGAATTTGCAACTGCCTTCAAAATGCATTTGTCGACAATTTAGTGAAGTCCAGGTGGTGTCTTTGCCATGAAAAATGTTTTTTTTAACTCTTTTAAAGGTAACGTAGCTACTAGTAACGAATAAAACAACAAATTATAGGAAAATGAAATATCTTATTCTCTATAAAATACATAAAATCGTCTCTTCGTGAATAAACAATACACAAACTCAAAAAAGGTTCTATGAGATCAAATGAACTAGACATAGTTGCAAACGCTTCTGAGAAATGAAGCTAATTAATAAAATATGAGCTCGACTCACTCTGAAAGTAATAATGTCCCCTGAAAGATGTTGGTTTTTCCAATATTTTGATAACATCCATTTCCTTGACATTTGATATGTCTTCAACATCAGGGTAGACAAATCCATTTTTTTTCTCAAATATTTTACTACAAACCCATCCCCATCTGTTTCTATAATTTCTCCAACATAATGTTTCACAATTATATATCGTTTTTGTATGGTTCGGTTTCTCTTGTTGTTGCTTGTGGTTCTTTGCTTTTAAGTCCAACTGTTTCGGTCCTTTCTAACAATTTCTTGGTATAGCCATTTTGCTCCAAAAATTTCCAGCTGGAAAAATGTCTAAGAATACTTTGAAAACTGATTCAATTTTCAATTAAAAATCGATCAGTTATCGATGATGTTTTTTGAGAACTGCCCAAAATGACAAACAATTTCATAGAATGACGAATGTTACTTTTCTGAAACTTTAAAGTCTGTTTTTTTTAAACGGCTACTTGAATAGATGTTACGTATCTGTGTGATCAGTATGCTCACGTTGACTGCTACAAGGAGAATTACTTTGCGTGAAATTCATTTTGAATGTTACCGGGATAAGTTATTGTTCTGTGACCGAGGACGCAGAAAATAAATCGTTCTATCCACCTCTGCAATTCTGGTACGAACGTCATTCTGGAATTAAAAGCACGCGGTGTTTTAAATGCACCAGAAAATAGGTAGGTGGTCCTTTATGGAAGGAAATGATCGCCACATGTCTCACCTATATTTAAATTCTCACCTAGACCTGACAGGCCTTAACGCTGGACCTGTATCCAAATTAAAATTAGACCGGAAGTATACAATGTTTATGCACAAATAATTTACGTTTACTTTTTCCAGTCGACCTATATGCTGGCATTCGTAGGTATATTTAGAATCCATCAGCTTATATTCCTACCGAAATCATTGACTTTCAATGTAAACAGGCACGGCAATAAAATACATTGTGAATACATATTCGTTCTGACCGTTGTTATTAGACTAACATACGACGTATGTTGTCGCGTTAACTTAGTAGTTCTTCAATAATTTTTGTTTGCAGCTGGGTTGGTGTTTCATACAATTCATTCAAGTACAATAGATTTGGTTGAAATTTTCGTTCAGCGCATGAAAACATCAATAATGAACTTACAAGTTTTGTCAATGATAATACTAGCTTACGACGAATCGACGAATTTTGTTCACGGTAAATCAGTAAATCTGAAATTAATTCTTCAATAATTTGTTTGCAGATGGATATCAACCCATCTGCATACAATTGATTCAAGTAAAATGGATCTTGTTGATATTTTCTTTCAGATTTCATACGTTTCTGAAAAATTTCTACACAACACAATTCTATTATGTCGAATAATAATGATTTTAGAGAAAAAACTCGAAATATTTCGAAAAAAAAGAAATGTTAAATTGAAGAATAATTGTAAAAATTTCAACCATATGTTATATGACATTTTCTGTTGCAAATCACTCGTATGGTCTCCCCTTGAAATTTGTTCGCTTTAAAAGTAGACACCTTGTATAACAGGTACTTCTTCTTTTGATATAATGGAAGCTTCACCCCATAAATTTTATTGTCACTCAAAGCATTTTGAAGGACATGCAGTTTCTCAACTATGGTAGACACCACAATCAGAAGGTTCTTAATATATATGCAATTTTTGGTATGTTGGTTTTCATTCTTACATAGGCCCGTAAGAGTGAAGCGAGTGTGCCTTTTTCTTTAGCCCTACCTCCTGGTGAAAATATATCCTTTCCCTATTCCGGGCTGTTTATTTTCAATATTAAATAATTTTTTTTTTAATTTTTTTGTTTTCTTGATATCTTACTGATATTTTAAATTAACTATGAGTGAAGTTACATTGGATATGATACTACATGAGATGAAAAAGAATAAAGAAGAGTTGAAGAACACCATACTTGCAAGTGAAACAAGGCTACTCGTGGAGATTGAGAAATTGAAGAGCAAGATCACCTCTCTAGAGAAGGAGAATGAGAGTTTGAGAGATAAGGTGGAGACTTTGGAGAGATATCATAGATCTAATAATATTATAATCTTCGGATTGGAAAAGGAACCCGAGGAGATTTCGGTAGAAGTCATCCTTGAAGAGCTAAATAGAACTTTGAAGCTAGATTTGAGAAGAGAACATATCAATAACATCCGTTGCCTGGGAAAAGTAAAGAATTGTCCGATAAAGGTCGAGTTTGTTTCATATCTAACCAAGAAGGAGACATTTCAAAACGTGAAACACCTGAAGGGAGCGGATATATCTATTGCACATGATCTAACTAAAGTACAACAGGAAGAACTACGAATATTGAAAAGACATTTGGGCAGCGGAAGGCTGGAGGGTAAGACCTGTTTCATTAGAGGAAATAGGCTCATGGTGGATAATATTGAGCTATCGGTAGATAAGTTATTGCAGCTAGAAAAAGATCAACAAAGTTCACACAGAAAGTCTAACAGTGTTCCATCCACTCCAACCCAAGAACCACTGTACTTTTCTCCCCAAAAAGAAGAATATAAGGGAGATTCAGGTGATAACTTAGCGGAGACCACACCTTTTTCGACTGGAGCAGTGAGAAGGACTTTGAGACCTCCTGGATTGTCAGCGCGGGGAGCAGCTAGAACACGTTCAAGAACAAATCGACAAAAATAAGCTCATTAACCAATTTTACTTTAAAATCGTTGTTTCGTCCGCAGCTATATAGTTGTTCTGTTTGCATGATTAATTCTCTATAAAGGTATTGAAGAAGAGTATATATTTTTTTTGTTTTAATTCGTGCATCCATTGATTACAAGAAAACATGAATCCATATGTAAGAGAATATCAAGAGTGTAAATATGATACAAAAATAATTGAGAAAATCGACAGTCTCAAGCAAAGTAAGCAAAGTAATTTTAGTATATTTCACGTTAGAAGCATCGCCAAAAACTTCAACAGAAATGACGGTGTTTTGGTTTACATGAGGGAAGAAATAGAATTTTACCCACCACCTTTGTGTAACAAAAGTATAGGCCAAAGAAGCTTCAAATATCTTGCACCGAAAATTTTCAATATAATCCCTGATCATCTAAAAAATATGTTTAATATTAAAAAATTCAAAAAACGACTGAAAGCTTGGATGAATAGTGGATGTAGACAATTAATACACAGACTAATAAATAATGAATGAACTCAAACAAGGGAAAAAAGAAAACTTACATACATACATAGCAAAACAACGACTACAGAAAAATACCGGATAACGACAAGAAATAATACTCGAATGCGACAAGGAAGACAAAAATACTATACCTGATGATGACAGAAAAGAAAATACTTACCTTACTTGGATATCATGGTTTAACAATTTTTTTTTGCGGAGAATATTGATATTTGTTTTTTTTTGTGTTCCTTCAACGTTCATTCTCATGGAATATTGTCAGAATAAATTTTTTTTTTAAATTCAATCACAAACAGGTTGTAAAATAATTCACCTCTGTGATGTGTATCTGTTTATTTTTCGAAATAAACTATATTATTATTATTATTATTATTATTATCAGGTTTTACATTAGTTACATTATCCTTGATAGTATCTTGAGTTTTGAATGCTGTTTTCATATTGTACTTATTTCCATTTTTTCCAATCTTTCCAGGTAATCACATAACATATGATATTTACAATGGTTCTCGTTTTTGCTAGGTCGGTTTCTCTTGTTGTTGCGTGTGGTTCTTTGCTTTCAATTCCATCATTTAAAAAAGTATTTCTGAACTCAATAATTTGTTTTCAGCTGGGTTGGTGTTTCATACAATTGATTCAAGTATAATGGATTTTGTTGATATTTTCTTCCAGAGCATGAAAACATCAATAAAAAACTCAAAAGATTTGTTATTCGTTCTATCGTTCTGACCGTTGAAATAAGACTATCGCACGACGAACGTTGTTCACGTAAAACTTAATAGTTCTGAAATGAATTCTTCAAAAATTCTTTACAGCTGGGGTTGTGTTTCATACATTTTGTTCAATTTCAATAGATTTTGTTTAATTTTTTTCAGAGCATGAAATCATCAATAAAAAATCACAAATGTTATTCGTTCTGACCGTTGTAATGAGAATATCGTAGGACGAAGGTTGTTCACGTTCCATTAGTAGTTCTGAATTTTTCTTCAATTTCAATAATTTGTTTTCTTCGATAATTTGTTTGCAGCTGGGTTATTGTTTCATACAATTCATTCAAGTACAATAGATTTTGTTGAAATTTTCTTTCAGCGCATGAAAATATCCATAAAACACTCACGAGTTTTGTTATTCGTTCTGACCTTGGACACTTACCTACGTACGACGAACTCAAGTTCTGACATGAATTCTTCAAAAATTTCTTTGCTAGGTTGGTGTTTCATACAACTTATTCAAGCACAATAAGTGGAGAATCATTTTGTTGAAATTTTCGGAGCAAGAAAGCGTCAATAATAAGGTCAATAGTTTTGTTATCACCTAAAACCAAAATTGCCTTTTCCGCTACAAATGCAGATGATATTGATATAATAATAATAATAATAGTCTAATAGTCTTAAGTCGCTAATAATATTTTTTTTGCATTGAAGTTATTCGGTTTGTTGGTTGTTACAACTCTTTTCCCGTTCAATCATTCATTCAAAACATCAAATATAACCTCTTATCTGGCTACGTTAGTTTCCTGTTTTCTTATAACCCTTTTGGTTATACCATGCAGTTGTTGAACCCATTAATACGTATCAGTGAATCGCACATTTATGTTTTCAACTGCAGATTTCGACAGTTCTTCTGACTTCATATTCTGTAAAATACAAAACATTTTCAAGAATTGTTCCAAACATACTATTCAATATACTCGAAACCTGATAATATCGGTTCTGCAAAATGTTATAAATAGGAAATATAAAAGTGTTTCTGTGAAAACTTTGAGAAAATAAAAGTCTTTATTATTATTATCATCATATATTTCTACTTTGGAAAGTTTCATTACCTACTGTCCATGTAACTAGATATTGTTGTTTTTTTTTCATTTTTCACTTCACTTCCGAAAACAAAAGTTATATAATACTGACTTGACAGATGAAAGATGAATTATTAATGACAGTTCCGCGTACCAACACATATTAATGAGATATAACCACAAAGAACCATGAATCAGAACTATTGCTATTCCTTGATTTTGCTCCAGAAACTATGACATAGTGAACTGATTTACTACATTTCGCAAATGCTGTCTCCTGAATTTTTTCAAGGAATACTCCTTCAAAAAAATATAAAACTTTCCATTTCTTCAATAAGATTGTGAATGATTCCCAAACAAAGTTCGGTGAACTCAAAAATGGAACAAAAAACACATTACTCGGCAGAATCAACGATACAGTCTCGAAAACAACTTTATTAGAGGTTTCACAAATATATTATCTGTTCATTCAAAAGCTCAAATAAAAACGGCGATATTTCTAGCTCATCAGAGAAGCCTGTTCAATTAAATCTGTCTGGTAGAAATTTTACGACTAAAGTATCACAGGTGTACGTTAATATGTCACATTCTTGGCATGTGAATGAGACTTTGTTCACACATTGGTTGACGAAAAAATGTATACATAAGATCAGCTAAATAAAAATAATTTCAGAATGATTTATATCGGTATTCTCTAGCGTCGATACAACGGAGGTAGGCGTCCAATAACAGCGACAGGAAATTAGATGAGATTTATTCCATTTTTTTTATTCAGTGAGGAGAAGAAAACAAAATTAGTGCTATAAACTAATAAACTTTTTATCTCACTTTTCTTTGATACACCTTCAGACCAAGGTATAAAAATGAATTATTTGTTAGCAAAATCACACAAAATTATAAACTTTGTCTATTGGAAAGAGGAACAAACAAAATATATGCTTCAGTGAAAGCTATTGATCCTTTGTAACTTTTCGATTCCTTTCTTGTTAGTTTTTTTTCAATGGCTATAGATATCTTTTAACTTGTGTTCTAAAAACTATAATTTTTTTGGACATTAACAATTTCGGAACTACTTTTTCATATGATTTCCACAAACATTTTTTCTGTCGAATATTACTGAATTCGTGGTTAAAGATTGCTTCATTGATATTCGGATTCCAAATAAAACTACCATTCCATTCATGAAAATAAGTCGGCATAATTTCAAAATGGATCGTGTGAATCTTTTAAACTATATTAAGATTCATACTCGGATTCATACGACTCGCTTTGATTGTCTACCTACATGTTAATACCTGACAGAAGGAATGTTGGCAACAATACAGAATATGCCAGAGAAATAAACACAACAAATGTAGGCCCGATGAAAGAATGGCGAAGGATAGTTTCATACTTCATTTCAATACTTCGTTGTTCGGAAGATAATCAATGAATGATAATTTTTCACTCTATTCTATTGTCCATTGAGCGAACAGTTTAATTCAATCCAAGAAATATCCATTGGATTTGAACAGAAGCATTCAATTTATAATTGAAATATTCGAATTTCAAAAATCGTTTTCTCGTATCAAAAATATACTCCTTATACTTATGTCATATCGTTCTTAGAACAGTGGCGACGCTTGGAAGGGCAAGAGTTGGCTCAGGCCCCCCCTCCTATATTTTTATGGGCTATCTCATAGGGTAAAAAGAAGTGGAGTGTAGTAGGGTGGGGCCAGATTCGGCATTTCTTGATCAAAAAATTCCATTTCTAACACAAATCGACAAAAACTGATGTCGGTGTCTGAGGGTCAACTTTTATTAATAACTTAATGGTGAAAATTACACATGAAAAAACTATGACCGTTTCATAGATCCCGGGTGTTTTTCGAAAATGTGCATTTTCGAAATATAATATAACTTTTCTTCCGATGATCTCAAGCATTGCTCCAGGAAAATATCAAGAAAAATTGGAATTGTTATTTGGAGCTATATTGAAACTTGTAAAAGTATATAGGGTGTCTCAGATGAATGAAAAAATTTCATGAGAGAATCTGATGAAATATCAATTGGCGAGAAACATAATTAACGCTATTGTATTCTTATTGAAAAGTTCTCTGGCACTATATTCACCTAAGAAATGGCGCCCAAAAATTATTTATCATTGAAGTTTTTATAATCAATGAAAAGAGACTAAAGTAACAAAATCAATTATGTTAAACTCGTGGTACGCACATGTGAAAAGCCGACATATTATACCTCATTTATGAAATACAAAACTGAAAACGACAAAATGGAAGAACGCCATTAGAGAGACAAAATGTGAGTGGTTCATTTGTACCTGTCCGCCATGAAACAACAGGTGTACCTGAGAACACCTGATACCAAACTTAAACCCTTGATATTTTTTACGGCTTCTTAAAAACACTGAAGCATAAAACTATACATAATATGAAGCACTAAGTAGATGGTACACACATAAATTTTTAGATCTCATAACTTTATTATTAGGGGTTGAAAATAACAACCCCCGCTTATTTTCATTCAAAAATTGTTTTCGTGGGATAGATTTTCGAAAAATAGAATTATCTTATGGTTTCCCTTTCAATTCTGGAGAAAAAAAGTCTCCTGCAAAATTTTATACAGCCGATACTCTCCTCGGAAAAAATAAAACTTACAAGCAGTTATGATCACTGTTCATTTCATTTCATCGTATAAGTGTTCCATAGTATGAATATTCTAAGACTTTGTATGTCTAGGGCAAGGAATAAAAGCAAAAGTGCATATCTGCCAAATGCAAATTCGAACAAACTAGCATTTTTATAACTGAGTAATTTATTTATAACTGCAACAAATAAATAATCAATAATCAAGTTCATTCTGTTCGAAAATTGGATCGTTCAAGTAAACACAGAATTTGAACTGTAGCACTATACTCACCTGAAATTAGCGCCCAAAAATTATTTATCATTTTAGTTCGCAAGTAGGACATTTTTCGTTTTTAATCAATGAAAAGAGACGAAAATAACAAAATCAATTATATTAAACTCGTGGTACACACATGTGAAAAGCCGACATATTATACCTCATTTTATGAAATACAAAACTGAAAACGACAAGATGGAAGAACGCCATTAGAGAGACAAAATGTGAGTGGTTCATTTGTACCTGTCCGTCATGAATCAACAGGTGTACCTGTGAACACCTGACACCAAATAAATAACCCCTTAATATTTTTTACGGCTTCTTAAAAACACTGAGTCATAAAACTATACATAATATGAAGCACTAAGTAGATGGTACTCACCTAAATTTTTAGATCTCATAACTTTATTATTAGGGGTTGAAAATAACAACCCCCTATGATTTTCATTCAAAATTTTTTTTCGTGGGATAGATTTTCGAAAAATAAAATTCTCTTATGGTTTCACATTAAATTCTGGAGAAAACAGTCTCTTGCAAAATTTCGATGTAGTTGATGCTTTTCTCGGAAAAATATAAAAACTTACAAGCAGTTATGATCACTGTTCATTCCATTTCATGGTATAAGTGTTCCATAGAACGAATATTCTAAGATATTATATGTCTAGGACAGGAGATAAAGTCAAAAGTGCATATCTGCGAAATACAAATTCGAATAAACTACCATTTTTATAACTGAGTAATTTATTTTAAATCTTCAAATAAATAATCAAGTTCAATCTGTTCAAGAAAACACAGAATTCAAACTCTGGCACTATATTCATCTAGGAAATAGCGCTCAAAAATAATTTATTATTATAGTTTGGAAGTAGGACATTTTTCGTTTTTAATCAATGAAAAGAGACGAAAATAACAAAATCAATTATATTAAACGCGCGGTACACACTCATGTGAAAAGCCGACATATTATACCTCATTTATGAAATACAAAACTGAAAACGACAAGATGGAAGAACGCCATTAGAGAGACAAAATGTGAGTGGTTCATTTGTACCTGTCCGCCATGAAACAGCAGGTGTACCTGAGAACACCTGACACCGAACCAATGGACCCTGGAAAAGGCGCCTGACACCTCTTTCAATCAACCTGTCTGCCTTCAAAATGGTTGACTTAACGCTGGCCTGAAATATACCTGTTATTTTCTATTATTGAATTTCATGTCGACGTAATGGTACCCATTTCTTTCGTTGGAATTCTCATTTTTTCATGCGACGTGACAGAAAAACAGATGATCAGTTGTCTCAGAATATTTAAGATGTAGTTCGTTTGGAACAATAACTATTTGAGAAATGTTGTTTTCAGGTCATTTCGAGGCAATCAATATTGTATTTTGGAGAAGATTTAATGATTTAATTTTTATTATTGAACGTTCAATATACAGCGTGGAACAGCCAAATAGAATAAATTCGATAACGAATAAATGAGAGCGTGTTGGAAAAAACGCTTGGACACGTCGATTTGTATTTTTAGATGCGCATTTAAGAAAAAAATAATGATATAGGCCGTGTCATGTAACAATGGCCGATACCAACTTTCTTGTTTTAAATACAACCCCCTGTATATTATTAGTTTTTTGGATTCTTCTGAAAATTCTAGACATAATTCATGCACAATGTCCCATACCTATCCTCAACTGTTTCCGAAATATTAAGTGTTTTCAGATGTATTGCAGAAATTAACATCAAAACAAGCAAAAAATTGTATTTTGACAAATAATGTAAAAAAACAATAAAACATTAATTTCAATGTAAGAGATGTATTGAGTGTAATGTAGCAAATTTGTGAAATAAAATAATTTTCTTTGAGCTAATTTTTGTAAAACATCCGAAAACTGTTGAAGATAGGTATGGGACATTGTACATGAATTATGTCTAGAATTTTCTGAAGAGAAAAAAAACTAATAATATACAGGAGGTTGTATTTAAAAAAAGAAAGTTGGTATCAACCACTGTCACATGACAAAGCCTGTATCATTATTTTTTTTAAATGCGCATCTGAAAATACAAATCGACGTGTCCAAGAGTTTATTCCAACACGCTCTCATTGATTCGTTATCGAATTTATTCCATTTGGCTGTTCCACACTGTATAATTTCGATTCATTTATTTAGGTTTGCTTTGCAGTTGGCATTTTGAATTGTTTTTTCGTGCACTGAGTGTTATTCCGGTAGTTGCTAAGAAAAACAAGCTCATGGTATTTACGAAATAATATCTCAATAAGAAGAAGGTTAACCGGTGAACTTGAATAATAATTATGTTTTCCGTCGATCTCAAAATAGAAGGTGATTTTAATGTGTACGAAATTCACCATTAATGAACCATTTTAATGCTCAATGTATGCTATTTTAATGTGCAATCCTCATAGCAACCGGACACAAAGTATCCAGAAGCACTACGAGAAATGTAAAAAAATTTATTATGTCAAATGTTTGTTTACCACGGGCGTATATAGGGGGGGGCCAGGGGGACCGCTCCCCCCCGAAATGAATAAAGAAAACTGAACTACATAATGAATTATACAGGCATGGCATCTAACCATTGGATCATTTGATGGTGTGAGCACCTCGGCACCCCCTCCCCCCCCGAAAATATTTTCTATATACGCCACTGTTGTTTACCATCATTATTTAGAATCAGTAACTTTTTGAATATTTTGAGGAAGCCGTTTATCATTAGGTATCAATATCTCAGTTATCTCCCAAGAAGATATTTCGATGAAAAAAAATATGTATTTGTAAGAATGCATTATATGAATATAAAAAACCGAAATACTTCAATTATTGAAAATCACTATGAAAATTATGATTCCATCATTAGATGGTACATAATTAATCTTTCGAATTTTCATTTCAGGTAAGCGAAAGAGGAAAAATCTACCTACACCATACGAGATTCTCAAAGCCGTAAGTTTTTCCTAGGTTTAATTGTTCCGTTTGAAACTTATAAAAAATAATATAATATACAGAGTGTAAATAAATAGTGGCCAAACGATTAAGGTAATGATTTTGTTGTGATTTCTCCTCGAAATATAATGAACGTTGCTTTCTAGAACGTTCTAACAGAAACTGTGTTTAGTGATTAATTACCCTATGCGTAGGGACAGAGTCCCAATAGTGGGGACCAGAGGAGAACTAGGGCAGTGTGTCTCCAGAATTCGTCGAAGAGACATATTCAACCATTCCTTTCATTTTATATTTGTAATTTTCTTAAAATTCATAAGTGCAAATATAACCATTATTTAAAATACAGTCCACTATAATTGAAAGTGCATCCTTATACAATTCCTACAGATTTCTTGTCAAAAAATAGGCTGGTTGTTTTTCATCAAATCCTGTTTAGTTACCGACCTCTAAGGATGGTGCCTGAAAAGCAGTTATTAAGTTTTTGTAAAACCAAAAAACTAAGAAGAATTTTATCAGGTAGATATTTTATGCGTGCGAATAGGCATTCAAAAAAATGTTGGTGGTGTTGCTTTATCTATCCTTAAACAATGTTCCGCAAGAAACTTCTTTCATATTTCACAATAAAAAGATTAATTTTGTATTGCTTGATCCATTCTTCACAAATGAGGTCGCTTGTTCTTTTCTGCCCAACTTACGGTTTTTCAGTGGAAAATAATTTATTATTTTCATAACGTGAGTCGAAGAGGCTGGAATTTTTTCCGAAGTAAAATCAATTCACTAAGCGGATGTCAATTCGATTTCAATTGAGAGCAAAAATACCACAACAGCAAGTATGAAATAAATTCAACAAATTAAACAATTTTTTTCATATTCTCACAAAATAATTAGGTCATTGTGGATTTCAGATCCCAAAAAAAATTTTGAATTGTCTGTTGGGTCAGTTTCATTCAGAATTGTTCCCATTGCGTAATTTGCAGGGACCATAGTTCTATAGACATAAGTACGTATTCTATCACGAAAACATTCTAATTAATGTTAGTTGTTAGTTTATTGAGAACCTTGTGTGCAAGTGTAGATAAAGAGGTAGTTTCAAGATGTATAAATTGGATAAAAGTAATAAACACAGAGTATTTACCATTTAGTTTATGTAAATTATAATTACGAGGTACATTTCTGGAAACTGTTTTTAGTAGTATAAAAACAGAATGGGACTTAAGTATAATTTCTTTTCATTTTCCGGGACATTATAATCCTTATCCAAAAGATATGTCTTAAATGTCAAAAGTCCATCCTTTCATGAAAAAGGATATACAAATGCGAGGGACTTTGGGAGATGATTCCTCGATGAAAATAAGCAGGGGTAGTTCATATATATTTTTTTCGAAATCGACCCCCCTTCCAATATACTGCCTTTGGAAGGCGATGACGAGTTGACAGTTACAACCCCCCATGATTTTCGTTCAAAAATTGTTTTCGTGGATTAGATTGCGAAAAATTAAATTCTCTTATGGTCTCCCATTCAATTCTGGAGAAAAAAAGTCTCCTGCAAAATTTCGATAAAGTCGATACTTCTTTCGGAAAAAATAAAAACTTACAAGCAGTTATGATCACTGTTCATTCCATTTGATCGTATTAGTGTTCCATAGAATGAATATTCTGAGATATTACATGTCTAGGAGAGGAGATGAAAGCAAAAGTGCATATCTGTCAAATGCAAATTCGAATAAACTACCATTTTTATAACTGAGTAATTTATTTTATCACTGCAAAGTAAAGTATTTATTAAAAAACTCGAACTCTTCTGAAACTGAAAATTGTAGAAAGAATCATAGAAAATCTTTTTTTCATTCATTCTATGGAACATATGTTGAAATGGAATGAACAGTCATTATGACTGCTTGTAATTTTTACTTTTTCCGAGAAAAGTATCGACTCTGTATCGAAATTTTGAAGAAGACTTCTTTTTCCAGATTTGAATGGGAAACCATAAGAGAATTTTATTTCGCGCAAATATATCCTATACGAAAACAATTTTTGAAGGAAAATCGTAAGGGGTTGTTATTTTCAACCCCGAATAATTAGGTTATGGGATAAAAAAAATTGGGTGAGTAACATCTACTCAATGAATCATATTCATATAGGTATAGTTTCATGACTCAGTGTTTTCAAGGACTACTAAAAAAAATTAAAAACTGACAACTCGTCATCGCCTTCCAAAGGCTATATCTTGGAAGGGAGGTCGATTTCGCAAAAAAATTATATGAACTGCTTATTTTCATCGAGGAATCATCCCGCTAAGTCCTTTGCATTTGTTTACAGACACCGTGTATAGCTCTCTTCAAATAAAAACAATTCTGGTTTCGAAGGGTGTAACTACACCTTTGAATACACACCGCACTAACCACCCTCCGAACATAGTATCAGACTAAGAAAACTCCGCAAGCAGAAAAAGCAATACAATCAGAGATAATTGGCAAAGTTGATTCAGCCGCAAATTGAATGAAATCAGCGTATAACAAAGGAGAAGATACAAATTCAATTTATTCAGAAACAAGGTAGAATAAAAACCGTCGAACAAATAAACAAAACCTACTCAACTTCAAAGCTGCATCGCTTTGATTTACCTTTTTGATTACCAACGCCGCGAATTCTTCGTAGCAGGAGGATTTTGGGGTGGGGGGTAGGATTTGGCAGAGTGTGCCGTGGCACTCGGAAAGACTCAATCACAAACGGGGCCCTGGTTGAGCTCCCGCTTCTGTAAGCTACATTTATGATGGCATAAAATTAATGCAAATCTCCAGATACACCTTGTTTGTCTGGGTAAGAAATAAGTTATAAAACGGCGGAAGAGCGTTTACCTTTCAAGTTAAACAACGTGCTCCAAGTTCCCGACTTCCTGCAGGAATCATCCCCTAATATGCAAAGTGAAAGAACTACTGAAGGTTAATATAACAAAGACTGCTCGTCGCTAATAGGATTTTGTAAAGTAATTAAAATATTCTTAGTGCAGGAATTAAATGAAGGTAAATTTATTGAAATTGCATTCGCCGATTATATTAGCGAGTCCATATTTTTGCGTGCTTGTTTATAGGGAAACAGCTTGCTTTAGTTTTAATCAAATGTCTGTTTTTTGAGCGCTCGTTCTCCTTGAACGAACGCTATATAATTTTGCCCAATGTCTGTAATTTTCTAATTTTGAGCCGAATTTCAAAGATAAAGTTCTACTTCCTGATGAAGAATTCGTGGTCAAATTCAATTCTGTCCGTGGGGCTGTCCGGCCGTTAGCTCAATACCTTTCGAAGAAATTGTTCTAGAAACTTGGAATTTTCAGGGTTAGTTTGGTTCTCAAATGACTTGGTTGAGTTCATTAACCAGCCAAATAGTACAGGGTGTTTCATTCAATATGGCGATTCAACATTTTTGTTCCTCAATATCTCAAACAAAACGAAACCCATGGAAGTGAAATGTTGCGGCCATATGCAAGATGCTCATAATAAGCTTCATGCGAAATTTGGTGGCCATAGTGTGAATAGAACCATAGAAAACTAATATACATAAAATTATTGAGAAGAATCATCATTTTTTCATAAAAAAATCAGATTCGAATGAAGTTTCTTCATACATAACAATTGATACACTGAATACTCATACAGAATTTTGTGGCCACAGTGTCAACAAAACTAAAGAAAATTCAATTGGAATATTGAAAAGAAGAGTCTCTATATTTCCATAACAAAATAACCGATTCAAGTGAAAGTCATTTCGTGTATCAAAACTGATATACTGAATGTTCATGAAAAAATTTGAGATGATCGCATCATCAGAACCATAGAATTAAATTTTTGTAATTATTTATTTTCTATATATTTCACTCCACCAAAGAACGAGCGTTCGAAAGCTTCTGCTCAGGGCTTTTCTTGAATTTTTTTCTTATTTTGAATTGGAAGCAGTCCTGAAGGACTCGTGCTCTCA
Source organism: Propylea japonica (assembly GCA_013421045.1). Lineage (NCBI taxonomy): Eukaryota > Metazoa > Arthropoda > Insecta > Coleoptera > Coccinellidae > Propylea > Propylea japonica. Next base: position 10,725,264 of record CM024244.1, read on the forward strand.
GCGAGGTCAGAATATTGTTAGGACATATTTCTAACACTGATTCAGACTGTCCTGCATCTGCCCTGAAAGCCTATACAATCATTCGTGAAACATCATTTATATAATCTAAGTAACGATTATACGACCCGATTTTCTATTCTCAAACAAGTTTTTATTGTACTTGCATGTCCAGAGAGAGTTTTCGAGAATATTACACAGTATACATACCTCGGATCTCTTTGTCACTCATTTTCACATGCGTTGAAATTTAATTTTTTTAAATTCGCAAACCCCATTGGCGCTTATGCTGATATATTTTTTTTATTATCATAACAAGTGAAAGTAACTAGTATCGACATACCTGTTTATACCTGGCAACCTAGTAGCTTGTCCAGGTAAACTATAGAGAACCCTACGTCTGCACATTCTATATGCATAATATTTTAAGTCCGGTATAGAATTTTCGTATCATCTTGATGTTGCAACATTTAATGAAAAATAATTTTTCAAAGAATAATTAAAAATATTTTGTCCAGGATTTTTTTGATAACCCATTTTTATATTTTCTAATAAGTACGTAAAATTCATTATAAAATAAATTTTATTCTATTATCAGCTCGGTGAAGGTCCATTTAGGTTCGGATCATCTACTATGTCATTTTTGACAGTTCTAAGAAAGCATGGATTACTTGAGCAATTTTTCATTGAATCAGTTGTCAAACAATTTATTTTTTTAGCTCCATTATATTATAGCTTAGATCGTTTTGAGATCAACAGAGGTTCAGAGTTGACTGATGGAATTTTCGCTAATCGACATAAAAGCTTTTTCCTTCAATATTTTGCGTTTCAGTTCTCACTTTTTTATATTACGGAATCTTCATCCCAAAAAACCCTATGGTTTTCATTCAAAACATGTTGAACAAGCATGGTTTTTCGATTCGAACTTTCAAGAAACCTTTTTCTTCTCCAGTACAGGCTATATCATACAAGAAACTGAAAGTTTTGAATAGTTTTTAATGAAGATTAACTAACTAAAAATTGCATTATGAAGTAGCTTGTGAGTGTGTTGCAGCCTATATTAGTAATGTTCTTTGTTTTTTGAATTCATCTATGATATCCACTAGATTCAATAAAGCAATATGCCAATTACATACCAGATGCTTTTCAGTATACAGGTTTGGAAATGCACATCGAAAACATAGAAATTCAATGCACTAGATGCATAATTTTGCCGTCCATTTTATCAGTTCTATATTCTAGTAACATACGTGCTACGTATCCTACCGGATCCAGTTGTCCAATTGCAACAATGTAGTATTATCTCTTTCTTCTTGTTGGGAGTGGCTTGGTTCGAGAACGCAACCTGTAGTACACGCATCGAATTATATAATGCGTCAGGCTACCAGTAATAATCGATTTAAGTACTTTCTGTTGCTCACCATACTGATTGAACTAAGCCACTCTTCGTTGGGAAAGAGACAACACTACATTATTGCAATCAGACAACTGGATTCGTAAAGTTACGTAGCACGTAAATTACTGAAATATAAAACTGAACGGAAAAATTTTCTGTCTGATGTATATCTATGTTTCTGATGTGAATTTCTAAACCTATATACCGAAATATTCCGAAAGTCTGGAAAATTATTCATTATATCAAAATACGGCTTGAATATTTCCTGAAAATGAACCCCTGTTTGACCGAACTCCGTAAGGCCACAACTTGGAAGTCAGCAAACTCGGAAGATTGCGATAACCTAATCACCTTTCAGTGGTTTTCGTTGAGAGAAAGGAAGAAGTAATTAAAAGTAGGGGTCGCCAAAGTCTACAATTCAAAGATTAATTCATTATCTCCATGAAGGATAAGAATCTCAGTTTATACATACCGACTTTTAATTGCTAATTAGCAGTTCGAAACTTCAAGTGTTGCGTTAAGAGATTATCTGATCTTAAGGGTTTTAAATTAATTAGGGGAGTATTTTGAAGAATTTGGTAAGATGGGCAGTGGGGCGTTCGAGAAACTGAATTGGGGTTCGAAATATTTTTCCATTTTCACTCATTTTGAGTGCGCGAAAAGATGATGTTGTCTCAGATCGAATCAGTTGGTATTATATTCAATATATTGAACATTTAAAAAAGTTAACGTGACTGGAAGCCAAGTGTTATGATGAAGAAAGTAAATAAATCCATACTTCAATTATTATTGCGATAGCTAGAAAATCAATTGATGAATAGGATTATAATTAATTCGCCAAAAGGGTGCAACAGTATTTGTTCACAACAGAATATCACATAATTTGAAATAAGTAAACAATAAGAAGAGTATTCCAGACTCAAGATATTAGATTAGATTAGATTAGATTAGAGGAGGGGCGACAGATCAAAACCGACCTTGCGAGCACCTTGACCTTAAGATCTATTGTGCATCCCCGCGCTGTTTACCAGTCAGGCAGCAAAGTCTCAATGAACTTCACCACCTTTCTGGGCGCCACATCCATTACTTGTTCAGGCTTAAGGAACCAGGAACCAAGATGCCGTAGCCGTTTCTGGTGAACAGCTTCACACTCGCATAGCAGGTGTCTGGCTGTCTCGGTGGCTTCCTGACAGAAGCGACATGTATTATCGGGCGCTTTTCCCATGTTTTTTAAGTGATACCTCACGGGACAGTGCCCAGTGAGAGCGCCCGTCAGTTTCCTCAGTTCCAATTTGCTGAGTGAGAGAACTTTCTTGGTCCAGCTCGTCGAGTAAGAGAGAAGTGCCCTAGCTTGCCTTTGACTATCGGTCTTATGCCAGTACATAAGCTTCCTCTTTTGTTCCCAGTCCCTAATAGTCATTTCCTGATGGCTGGCTGGGAAGCCGCAAAAAGGTTCTGGTCCAGTGAAGGGGGTTGTCCCCCCTTCCCTGGCCAGTTGGTCTGCCGCTTCATTGCCGTGAATCTCGGAGTGACCAGGCACCCAAATGAGATTGACTTGGTTCTTTTCTCCGAGTAGGTTAAGTGACGTTTTGCATTCCCAGACCAACTTTGACTTCACTTGTGGAGAGTCAAGCGCTAGCAGGGCTGCTCTGATGTCAGATGCTATATATATTTTCTTTCTTTGGTAATTGCGTTTCGCACAGAGCGCAACGCACTCCCTTAAAGCAAGTGTCTCTGCCTGAAAAACCGAAGGACAGAGACCCATTAGTATGGCTAATTGGATTGAGGGACCGTAGACGCCGGCTCCGACTCTTCCATCTTCAGTTTTCGAGCCATCAGTATAAAATACCGTAGACCCTCTGGGGAAAACTAATTCTTTGTTAGCCCATTGATCACGACTTTGAAATGTCGTGGTAAAGTTTTTTCGAAACTCGTGTCTCAAAGGGAGGTTATCTGTGACCGTATCCAGAAGCTCCTTACACTCATTTAGAATACGAAGGTGCCCTGTGTAGTCACCAGTTTTCAGTTCCCGCTCCCTTGCCACCCGAAGAGCCCATCTGGCCGCCTCGCTTTCCAAAAAAATCTCTAGAGGAGGCAGGTCCAGGATGACTTGCATGGCAGCAGTTGGGCAGGAGCGAGATGCGCCTGTTATGCACAGACACGCTGTTCTTTGTAGTTTTCCTAGGGCTAATTTTCCCGAAACTAGTTTTGCTCTTGGCCACCAAAGTAGAGCCGCGTAGCTCACGATTGGCCGAACAATGGATTTGTAAATCCAATTCGTTAGTTCAGGTTTTAACCCCCACGTACTTCCAACCATCCTCTGGCACATGAAGAGAGCTCTCCGGCCCTTACTGATCACAGCCTCGAGGTGTAGATTCCAGGAGAGTTTTTGGTCCAAGATCACACCAAGATATTTGGTGTGGTTCGTTGGAGTTAGGGTGATCCCGTTCATCGTAATTGTAGACTCAAGATATAGCCAAGATAGAGACTCAAGATATAGTATCTATCTTGGCTCATCTAACTGGAGTAAAATCTGAAAAATGAAAACAGACTTACCAAAAATTGCATTCATGAAGTACCTACCTTATGAGTCCAGTAGAGCCTATATTGAAGAACCTGACTTGCTTTTAATTTTCACATCAAAGAACAATGAAAATAACCTCAATAGGGAGATAGATACTGATAAATCGAAGCTTGTCTTACATGCTTCGAATGAAGACCATAGGATTTTATGGGGTGAAGCTTTCACAAAATCAAAAGAAGAAAAACTGAAACGTCGAAAATTAAAGGAAATCATCTTTTATATCCATTGCTGAAAATCCCGTTAGTCAACCGTATGTAGAACTAAGCCAGGGCTACAATAATGGGGTCGAGGCGATCGAGCTCGCAAAAAACGAATGAATCGTTTGACGATTAAAGCAATCAAGAATAGATCAAAGTCATCGATATTTCTTTCTGAAAAATGTTGGAATTGACAAATATTGAGTGAACAAATTTGGTTTTTTGAAAGTTGCAAAAGTTAAATAGTTTTTCTGACGACGGCTGGAGAAACCTGGTCGAAACGTTAAAAGACCAAATAATATTTCAATAATGCTTCCTTTGTATATCCAAAGCTTCAGATGCCTTTTGAGAAATCATTGGTTCTAGTGACTATGGTCGTAAGGAATTCTTTTTAATACTTTCTCAGAACAAAAATTCCATGAAAATCCAGAGCAAGATAAATTATTTTCAGGTCATTTTCAAACGTGTGATATGTGTTTATGTACACCAAACGTTCGGAAGCATGGCAATAATTCAAGTGATAATAAATTATTTGGTCCAAGGCGATAACAGAAAGCATTGAGAAACGAATAATAATTATTATTCTCCTCGTCTGAGTTATGCGATACAAGACCGAAAATGAAGACGAAGATATAAATAAACGTGCAATTAATCTATAAACGGATGTTTGTTTCGCCAAGGTGTTCTTGAAGTTGATAAATACCTTCGCCAGAAATTGAGGACTATTCCGAACTGAAGGTACAAGCCCTTGCAGAAAACACGACGAAGGAGATAAATTTACAGAAAGTCGAAGTCATCTTCTAGGCTTATTCCAAACACAAGTTCACAAAACAATAAAGGCATATACCTACATCATTGCAGATACAACTGAGCAGATCAACGATGAAAGTTCTTATTCTTGCTCTACTTTTTGTTATTTCTGTCTGCATTCACCTTCAAATGCGATGAGATGAAGAAGCTTGACCCTGCTAAGTTCTGCAATATCAGAAAAATGACCAAACAATTAATATGAAGCAGTTTGTACCTCCATGTCACGAAATCAATCGACCCAAGTAGTGTCAAAAGTGTTGAGTGCACATAAGACATAATTTGACAGTCTACTTAAGAACATTTCAAAACGTCGGGTACCTTCTGAAAAGTCATTGGTTCTAGTGAATATTTTTAATACTTTCTCAGAACAAAAATTCATGAAAATCCTGAGCAAGATAAATTATTTTCAGGTCATTTTTAAACGTGTGATATGTGTTTATGTACAACATTGAAATGCATGGCAATAATTCAACTGATAATAAATTATTGGGTCCAAGGCGATAACAGAAAGCATTGAGAAACGAATAATAATTATCATTCTCCTCGTCTGAGTTATGCGCTACAAGACCAAAAATGAAGACTAAGATATAAATAAACGTGCAATTAATCTATAAACGGATGTTTGTTTCGCCAAGGTGTTCTTGAAGTTGATAAATACCTTCGCCAGAAATTGAGGACTATTCCGAGCTGTAGGTACAAACCCTCGCGGAAAACGCGGCGAAGGGAATAAATTAACATAAAGTCGAAGGCATTTTCCAGGTTTATTCCGAACACAAGTATACAAAACAAACACGGCACATACCTACATCATTGTAAATACAACTGTGCAGTCGCCCCAATCTACATCTTAATTGCTTGTCATGTTTATTGCCGACTTTAGAGTTTGTTTCCAGTTGGAAAGAGTAGCAGTCTGGGTTCGTTGTCGGCTGGAGAATTTAAATTTCAGTTTCATTCGACTCTTGTAACCAGTGTTCAGGTAGGATTGTGTGTAATTTAATAAACTAGAGGTATTTACATCCAGGGACTATTTCGGAATTGTTAGAATGGCAATTTTACGACAGGTCTATCTTTCCGACATACCGAAATAAAGGTCACATTTTCGATTTCGGAAAACCGAAGATTTTATCTAGAGAAACTAATTATGACAACATAATTTTCAAAGAAAGGGTCAACATAACGGGAACAAGAAAAAATGTGAATTCGAATATCTATTAGCATAGTTAACAGGTGGGTGTGAAATATCCCTGCATTGATTTTGTTTTTGGTTTTATTTACGTCGGCAGTTTATATGTTCCGTTTTTCTTCGTACATCACTTTTATTCGTATTTAGTGATGAATGTATCGAGACCCAGAAAGTTTTATCTCAGTCCTAGCACTTACTCCACACTTACTTTTTCTTTCGAGGAACATAAGATTTCTATGGGGAAAAGTTGAAATTTGAGACATAAAAATTCTATTCAGTTAGCAGAGAATATGTATAGTATATTTGTTATTTTTTTGGTGTCTTCATCTTATCGTTGTTAAGAGTTTTTCCAGTTTGCTCATACCACTTTATATTGTCACATTTTGTTAACTTGATCATTATTTCAATTCATCCGAAAAGTTTCACCTAGTTCATGAAACCGAGATTGGTCGTCATTCTAAATATCATATTTTCAGATCTTTCCATTTGATATCCACAAAAAACCTTCTTTTTTCTCAAGACTACCTATGAAGAATCATTTCGTCCTGTTCTTTTCCATGTTTCGTCAAGTATTCATAGACCGTACTCAAAAATCTTCTAAAGTCACTGTTATTCGGAACGCATCAATCATTATGCTCAGTTAAGCTGAAAATCATATCTTTTCAATTATTTCTGTTCACCCTATATCTATATTAATCAGACATCAATCAATCATGGACAAAAGGCTTCTTTAGTCTGGGTTTCTGGTCATCAATTAATCAAAGGGAATAAAGAGGCTAACAAACTAGCCAAAAAGGAAACACAAACGCCACTAACTAGCCCCGTATTCTAGACAAGTGATCTTTCAAAGCGTATACGAACTTCATTGCGCGAGTCCCTCTTTTACCTGCAAAAATGCACATTGCCAGGTAAAATCTTCTTCTTCTTCTCTGTGCGGTGCCTTTCCGGCCGAACTGAGGCCAAGTGGCCCATTGTTCACCCGCATCGTTCTATAGAGACTTAGCTCCTCAGACACGAAGACAGAAATGTCACGAGCCTGCCAGGAGTGGTCCCTCCCACCATAGGAATAGAAGGTGTTGGATTTCCTAGGTGTGTTGACCTTAACTCAGTAAGGTTCCCACAGTTGAACAAAATATGCTCAACCGTTTCATCAGTACTCCTGCACCACCGGCATAAGCTACGGTTTCCTCGGACAGATCGTCGACCGTCGCGTCCAGGCCGCCAGTCGCTGCGTTGTGACGGTTTCATCTAACCAATGCATTTCAGTGGTACCGCTTTTCTAGCAATCGCATAGCTGGACGGAGCCTGAACGTTGAAGTTGGACGTCGCGACTCGACGGTTCTGATCAGCTGAGTTTAGATTCGAGCGGTGAAGTGCAGTTCAACTTCCAGAGTTAAACAAAGTAAAATTATTGTTTACGTTAGTTAATTCGGAAACGGAACCTATCTCAATGTTGTACAAAGCTTCTCTTCAGCAGAAATTGGACATTTTATCCTATCGGTTCCTTTCTTGGTGCTGTCACATTTAATATAAGTCTGAACTTGTTCGAAAAGTTCAGTGGAAAGTCTGAAATACTCCCTAAATTCAAATTCATTTCCAAAGAACCTTTTTTGCACGGTAACATTGAAGGCACCTTCTGTATGACGTCTCAAAAATAATTCATCCACTGGCTTGTTTGGATCTTTAAGAGTTGCCATTATCAGCTCCTCGTCTTCTTCTTCCCCCAATAATAACAGAACTATTAATTTTTTTCGGGTCTATTTTCGATAATTTCTTCTTACAACCACAATAAGTAGGTATTTCACGTGCACATTTAGGCGATCCACTAATAATTCGAGCAAACCACTTTCGACAGGAATCGCTATCCTCGACGGCTGACGGCCTAGACGCGACGGTCGACGATCTGTCCGAGGAAACCGTAGCTATAGGGAGCAGCTCGTCAATCCCATTCTCTTCAAATGCTTGTTAAACAGGTGACCAGTCAATGCACCAGTCACCAGACCGAGTTGTTTGCGCAGTGAAATTCGCATTCGCTTTGAAAGATCACTTGTCGTCGTCGAGAATACGGCACCTTATCCCTTCTGTTCTCACCAGAACGAGTTTTCGGAGAAAGAAGAAACTGAAAGAGAAGCACTATGCAGGAATCTTTCGAAGATTGATATTCCAAGTATTTGGATCTCAGGGAGAATTAGTTACGCCACATCATATGGTGAGAATTATCTCAACAGAAACCGATAAGTATAGATTCAGTAGGAAAAAGGAGGAAACTCCTGCTCACTTAGTTAGAGAAACCATTGTGAATCTGTGCAGATAATTTCTTGGGCAGGAGGATCACTATTTTTGATGCCCTTTCTAGACTTATTTCTTCTTCAACTCCCTTAATAAACTTGGAATTTTCGATACTATTCAAATGTTGAAGAAAATTATCAATACTTTCTCTTCTGTAATCAATCATTCTACGTCAGCAAAAATATTATCATATTTTTCAAATATTATACATTCTTTTGTAGTTATAAATAGTTATATCATATTTACTAGTGGCATCATAAAATATGATAATCTCTTAAGTGGTCAGTCTCAATATTATATCCACTTAAAAATAACGCAATTAGAACAGAGTCTAGCTATAGATAGAACATTTAATACTAATAAATATGTTCCATTAACGGTGCTCGAATAAATAACTCCAAATAATATAACTAAGGTACAGGCATATCTCGCAATTCAACATATTCTTGGGATATTTCACAGAGAAAACAACTATTTTCAGAGTACTTATAAATTACCGCTGCTATATGGACTTTCTGGCTGTGGAGATTGCAATATGTACGTCCACAAATTTTCCGAATAATATGCGCTAGAAGGCGTTCTAGGAAAGGTAAATTAATTAAAAGCAGACATTTATCTAGTGGCATAAATAGCGTCGTTTATCAAGTGCGTCCTGGCATTACCTGAACGACATATTTTGTGGCCGTACGTAATGTAAATCCAAATTAAATATAAACAAGGCAAGATTAATGTTTACTGTATCAGACACGCTCTTCTGAGAAAACACATTTGACAAATAAGTCTACATCGGGTGAGCGGCAAACTGAAATTTAAGAAATTGCAAAATTATGGTACATTTACTGAGACTGATTTGCCTTCCATTGGTCAGGCTGAAACTAGACAAATGACGCCGGATGACCCAGAACTCTGTCGTTTACCGGAAACTTAAACTGCGTCATATCCTTCGGAGCTGCCAAAACAATCCATCACACCTACGCCTGACACACCGTCTCTGCTTTATCAAGACGAATTCATTGGACAAGACGATTAACACCAAGATATGCATGTGTAGTTATTACTCTCCTTGTCACTGTTATCTTCGTAGAAATTTGTAGAATTCTTGAAATGGAATGATGGCCTGATAAATCTTGTGGTAGTTTGGAACCTTTTTTTGTTGCTGGAATATCTCAGGAATGGTTTACTTGAGGTATGAGTAAGTGAAAAGAGATTTAGTTTGTTATATCACCAAGGAAAATCATTTCGCTACTTTTTTCAAGGTTCATGCTGGGAACGAAGTTGTTCGTAAAGATCTTCAGAGCTGGCGTTTCAGGTATGATAATACCTGAAACAATGTTCCATTTCGTTTTAAGATCTAAGAATGCCTCGTATCATGAGGAGCTATGCTGAGGAGTCCCAATTGGATGAAATAACTACCCATAGCTGATCTGTTTGATATCACTTCCTTGCATTCTGCTTTGAACGAGGACGAGATTGGTTCCGAAGCATGAGTTTATCATTCATTGATTTCGAAATCGATTAATATTATTCTCTGCTTACATTGTCTATCGTATAAATATGGTAAAAGGCGTAATGATTCATTGTTCAATCGATCAAAAAACCAAAGTAAATTATTGACAAAATTGTGAAAACATTTGTCGAAGACCACTTATGCGATCCTAACTTGCAACTGCAGGGCAACTTCAAAGTCGGGTTGAGTTTTGAACAGAAATTAATAAATGACTAATGGCAATCTAACGACATGTAGCGCAATGATCAAGGCACATGAAATTTTCAGGTTGTGGTTGTGATCGAAATACGAGTATCTCAACTCAGTTAGTTGATGGGCCAAAGCGATCGAACGATTCTAGAATGAACGGGATCTGAAATTTTACTTTTTAAGAGCAAATATCCAAGCTAGTTGATCGAAAACGATGAAGGTATGGTGCACAATTCCGTGAAAATGATAAAATAGAATATATATTCTTCGAAAAATGCAGTAATTCATTGACATAAATCAGTGAGACGGTACATATGCAGTATCAATAATAATAAATAATCAGGTATGCAATAACTTGATCCCTAAGGTTCTTTTTTTGCAAAGAATGCTTAAGACTTTTTCTAACAGTCTTGGTTCTATAGTTCGCATCAGATGCGTAATATCGATGAAAAAGATCGATTAAAATGTAGAAGATATATTACAGATTTTTGTCAAATTATTACCTGGAATATTTTAATACTTTCTTTCAATTAAAGGTTTCAGGGTTCTAGCTCAGATATTAGCATCTGATGATTTATAGTACATATCGAAAGCAAAAGAATCCACGGTTCCGATTATCGTGAAATCACATCAATATCTGCTCGAGTATAATTAAATGAAACAATACTTGCAATCTCTCAACATTATTGAAAAATAATTGAATTGAAATGAATTTTCGAGACAAGACTTATTCGAATTATTATTATTATTTCTATATTGAATGTGCCTTTAAATGGAACCTGCTTCTTGTGTCAGCACGCAGCATCCAACTAGGATCCAATCTTGAAATCACCGCTTCCAAGAAGTCTCAGGTGTTTCATCAATCTTACGACGAAACTCTATTCCAACCTGGACCTATACCGGGTGTCAATTCTCGGGATCACGCGTTCGACGAACGATACGTTCGTGACATTTTGAGAGTAGATTTCTTGAAATTGTAATGATTTTATCCGTTTAAAATGAATGCACACTTTCGTCCGAACGATTAGTTGACGATATGCTCAGGAATTAACTTGTTACGAACTATTTCTTTGATTTTACTCACTCACGAACGTATACGTTCGTGAGCGAGTGATCCCGAGAATTGACACCCCGTTCGTGTTCGATGTAATTTTTCGAACTAGATAGGAAAACACTCGAACAAGTCAAATTTCATTTACAGGAGCACATGTTAGTGTGTTGAAATGAGTTTGATATCACTAAACCTCTAGCCGCTACTACTTTCCAAGGGATTGTCCTAGAGATTTGAAATTTTCAGGATGACTCCGGGTCCTAAACGACTCGGTTAAGTTCGTTAACTAGCCAAATCGTACAGGGTGGAATATTGAAAGAAGAATCTTTATATTTCCATAACAGAATATCCGATTCGAGTGAAATTTATTTTGAAAATAAAAACTACTATTCTGGATGTTCATGCATAATTTCAAGAGGATCGAATCATCAGAACTATGGAATTCAATTATTGTAATTACATATTTATTTTTTACATATTTAATTTTTTGCATAATTTTCGGAATATAATTCCGATCGTAACGAGTTTCTTTATTGATATGTTTGGTATCAATCTCAAATCCCATGTAATATTTTGAGGTGAAAGTCTTATTGCTTCAACAAAAAACGATCGCTCAAAAGGTCCTGTTCAGGGCTTTTCTCAAATTTTCATTATCAAATTCAATCTCAGTTGAAGGAAATTTCTAAAACCATTGCTTTAATAACAAAAAACTCCTATTCAATCTGCCATTCTAAAATCTCTCGGAAGCTGACATTCTCTTCGCATGTGATTTGGTAACACAGATTCTGTTTGTGTTTAGGGGCAATGTTTCCCGACTAACTCAACTCAGGGAGTCTTTTTGGTCTCTTCATTTTAATCCGAACTTATTTATGAAGTCGTGATCTGTAGCCGGGAAAGAAGTTTAGTAGTCTCTTGGTGTGCATCTTGGAAATTTAAACAAAGTCGGAATATTTATAAAGTAAGTAAGTAAAGCTCCCTGAGCTCTAATTGGAATAATCCAGTTCCAATTAATTCTGCGGGAATTTCGACGCCACCTTCTGCAAGATTAACTCCCGCTCCATAGGCGGGGGTAACGCATGTTGTACATCTCAATTAGATGGTATCGTTGAGTTTAAATATGAATATGTATACTCAATGGTCGTATATAGTTTGCAAAAATAACATTAAGAGGTATGATGTTAGTCGAACGATAATTTGAAATTATGAATGCTAATGACTGAAAATGACTTTGGTCAATAAAGAAGAGGATTATAATATAGTGATGAGGATACTCAAACAAATGTATAAACAAATATCACGACAAGACAATCAAGACAAGAATATTTACCATTGTCATTCTTTTTTTAGATGAGTATGTTTATATGAGAAAGGCCGTGACAAAACTCTTTCTATTCTTTCGATATATTAAATGAAGTATTCCTCATAAGCGGAAGAAAATCCTATGGAAAAAAGTTGAATGGCAAAATTGTAGGCAGTTAAAGACAAAGGTATTTCTTTTATATTTTACCATGACCTCAAAATTCATGTGAAGATTTTCAAACACCAAGTTTTTCGTTCTTTATTTTCAACTTAAAATTTTTTTTTTTTGAATTTCATGAAAACTTCTATCTGTGTCCTAGAGATACTGTTTCTTTTTCTTGTTCAAAAGATTGATTTTTCACCTTATAATGCCTCGAATTCGAAAAAGGACCTTTTTTTCTAAACTGAAATTCTCACGTCAAAATATAAACTTTTTCAAGAAAAGTCTATGGAAGTTTTGTTCGTTGATGATACTTTTTTATCATACTGTGAAAAATATACGTCACGAAGATAAATGTTCTGAAAAAATGCAATTGAAAACATTTTGACAGTTGGCTGGCGAAAACATGGTTCATGATCGAAATGTCGTGGTTCTGGAAAATGTGAAGAAAATCATTAATTCGATCAAAAATAAGAGATTTCAACGAACAAAAATCCGACAAACTTTTTCACAAAGTGATAGTTGGACGATAGTATTTAGGCTAGGAAATAATGATACTTTTTCGATTCAGTCAATATGAGGTTAAAAAATTGATATTCAGATTAAAAAAAATTACAGTATGTTTGAGACATACTAGAATGAGTATTCACCAAAATTCGTGAAAAAAAATTTTTGTGATAACAAAAACCTGTTTTTTTAATCTTCACCTTAATTCTGAAGGTATGAAATACGAGTGTGGATACAAAAGTTGTGGGTCCTTTTATCGCCCACACCTTCGCTATTCAACTCATAGGACTTTTAGTTTCACCAGAAATCGAAATGAACCGGTTTATTATACCCCTATACCTCCTCATTACCTGAGATCGCCGTAAATTTTTCGTCGATCTCAAAAAAAAAAATTTTAATATGTGCAAAATTGATAATTAATGATCAATTTTAATGCTCAGTTTCTGCAATTTTAATATGCATTACTCATGGCAACCATTCACGAAATATTCAGAAGAACTACGAGAAATATCAAAACTATATGCTGAAACATAGATACATAGAAATTTTATTATGTTAAATGTAAGTCTTGTGCAGAATAAGAATGTATTTCAATGAAGATTCATACACAATTCATATTGAGATCGTCGTTAAAATCTTGTCATCAACTCGGTTATTAATCGAGCGACTAATGGTCTCGAACTATTAACGCGTGAGCGAAGCGAACGCGTTAAAATATCTTGACCATAAGTCGCTGTCTTTGATAACCTAATAGTTGATTAAATAACTATTTCCTTTCATTTTCGCGGTATTCCTTCTTTTTTTTAATGAGTTTAATTTCTGAAAGCGTTCAGAATTGATATTTTGGAGAAACCTCGGACACAGTGGCAAACGTGCTTTCAGAAAAAGCGTGCAAAAGTGTATAAATCTTCATGGGTAATATTTTAAAAAACAATTGATCTTTTGATTATCATATTGTTTCTGTTCTCTTATCACGAAATCTATATCGTAGCCTTCGTATAACTACAATTCGATTGAAAACAACAAATATTTCATTTACGGAAGCTTCGGCATTCAAAATAAATATATCGACGCCACTGTTCTTTCTTGAATTCGTGCTCCACCAAACATTCTGATATACATCTTGTAAAGGTAATTTTGATTCGTGTTTTAATTAACTAATAACATTACGTCTCGACTCGCTGATCCACTTGTTCGACGTTGCGGAACTTGCAGACTGCTGATCCAAAATTAGCATCATTTCTTATTCCTGCTACCAGATTGATGAGTATGAATATGCATATTATTTCAAGTTTTGTTGAAATTACATTGAGAATTCCATTTTCCCCATGACTGATATTTCTTGTAAGTGAATAATATGACACTATTAAGAAAATGCAAGTTTGTTTGAAGAGACATTTGAGTTTTGAAATATAGTCTGAAATAATATGTTCCAACTATCCGATCTTCAGCACAAATTTCTTATAGTATATGCCATAAGTCATAAGATTAATTAGAATAAACAATGAAAGCAGAGAATAATATTCATTGATTAAAATCAACCAATATTAAACCCATACTTCGGAACTAATCCTGTCAACGCACAAAGAACATTGTGGTAATATCAAAAAGAGCATACATAGCAAGGGCGTAGCCAGGGGGGGGTTTTGGGGGTTCAAACCCCCCCCCGAAATGTTTCAGAGTAATTTTTTTATATATTTAATACTTGCTACAGAAAGCGACCCTCACAATTCCCGGCACCTACAAAGTCAATTGCCAAAATGTCAAAACCCCCCCGAAATTAATTCCTGGCTACGCCCTTGATCCATAGATAGCTATTTCGCCCTATTTGGGGCTCCTCACTATAGAGGTCTGAAAAACATTCTAGGTTCCTCTATATGAAGAAACGTCGCCAATTTCGGAGAACGGAACTATAGTTGAATGTTGTTATTTTGGTATTACCTTCAAACTTTCAGTAAATATCGATTGATTATTCGAGGAGACACCAATTTCGTCGAAATTACATATTTGATAGTCATTTACATACTTCAGTAGTAAGTGACCACCGGTATGATAGCCATTAACATAATTTCATCTCACTTTTGCATCAGTTTTGGTTATGATATATCATCCTGCTTTTTCTCACTCATATATTCTGATTATATGGGTCATGGGGAAAAAAGAAGGTATAGATAAATTTATTCCATATAATTCGAATAATACATTGGCGATCATTTTTACCGAATGTATCATTTTCGAACTAGCTGAAAGTTTTAATTTTTACACAGCTGATTAATATCATGACTAACCTGATAACAACGAAAAAGTCTAAAAATACCGAATTTAAATTTGCTCCATTCCGAAGCGCTTCGTGATCGAATTTTAATGTAACATTGACATCAATTCTTCTTGAATCGAAATAAAAACGAAGAAATGAACCTCTTTCTTAAATACATTTCACACATCGTTTTCGTATTGAATCTACAACTCTACAAAATTCATAGCGTTTCAGAAGCATTTCTGCACAAGACAATTTTATTCTGTTAACGAGATCCTTCCGAATCTGAAAGCGAATTAGAAATACCTACTTTCTCTTTCAAACTATTCTAGAGATAAAAATCCAAAGGCGTAAAATCGGAGCTCTTCGGTGGCCATCTGACTGTATCTTCCAATATATTGTATCACAAGATATTCATTAAATAGAACTTGGCATTACGACTATTATGTGCTAGGCAGCCATTCATTTGAAACTTGACATTTTATCTGTTAGACAGGTGAATTTCATCGAATATGTCTGTCAAATTGCTCTGGATTAATCTGCTGATTTCTTCAGCATCAAAGTGGTGATCGGTAAGTATAACTGATCCAAAAAGTTCTCCTCTCATGACTGCCAACTTCATGTTAAGTCATGTTGGAAATGTGAAACAATAGTGGCATAAAGGTTTTTTCTCTGCCATACATGGTTGTTTCATAAATTGATCACATCTGATTTCGGGAAAGTGGCCACATTAGTCCTTAATATCCTATGGCCCCCACTCTCCTGAAATTTTCTGGTACGAACCACAAAATGTAAGTCTGGTCTCAGATAACAGATGAATTGATGATTTTCATAAAATTACACTAAAATTCAACCACGAAGAGGTTCAAAATAGAGCAAGGTTAGGAATTTTTTAGACTTTTTCGTTCTTGTCATGTTAGTCATGATATTATAGCGGATAATGAGCAGCTAGCACAAAAGTTGATATGTCATTAGAAAGTACACTAAATTAGGTATTCTTTACTGAAGAGAAAGCGTATGCATAATTTTGAATATTTCATCGAAAAAACCATTGGAAAAATAGGACTCATTTTGTTACCTTCAGAATCCTGCACATAGACTTTCTCATCTTGTAGCAAATTCATTGCTCTTTCCGAATATGTGGTCAATTTTTTTGAGACTACAATGAAAACTGAATTATGTTTTTTTTAGAGAAAAAACTTGAAATTTTTCGTGAAATCAAGAAATGTTAAATTGAAGAATAACCGCCAACATTTCGACCATGTGTTATATTCGCATTTGTTTACAGTCACCCTGTATAATTATAGGCCCTTTCTATTTGAAGCCGCATCACTTCCAAACTGATGTAAAATCAGTTGATGCGCGTTCTATTTGACGATGTTGTGATTCTGAACTGATGCGCATCACTTCCAACTGATGTTGCTTTTTGACAAAATCAGTTTAATTTCCACAATCACTTCAGTTCATCATAACAATAACATAAACTAACATTTTGGTGAATTTTTACAATTTACTTCTAAACATAACAGAAAGTGAATTTTTATCCCCGGTTTTCATTCCTTGTAATGAATAATTCATATTACTTATAGAATTTCCTTTCGAACTATCGTCGATGCTACTCTGATTTCAAACCTTATTGTTTTGTTGATTGTCATCCGAAAAAGGCATGTTCTATTTGTCAAAATCACTTCACTTCCAACTGAAGTGATTTCGGAAATTATTCAGGCAAATAGAAAGCTAGGAGTTTTAGTTGCAAATCGCGAAATCGCTTGTATACCTAATCATCCCTCGAAATTTTTCCTTTCTGTATACAGTCGAAATCTCAGCGAATTGTCACGTTTTTGTCATTTTAAATTTAAACTCTGAACCGAGTTTGCAATTCGAAATATCTTTTTTCAGTTATTTTCCAGCTGGTATTTTGCATCGACCACAAAGTCATCAAAACCGATCTCAATGAAGCAGTTTAAAAATAAAAACTCCTTTGTGCTGCCATAACTTCGTTCTGCTTTGTACGTACTCATAAAAATAGCTCTTTTCGGTTTTAACCCCCAGAAACATGCCGTTTTATGCCCCGTAAACCGACAATAGCACACTTGAACACGCACCGTCGCGGCGTCACCTGGACGCGTAGGTATTTTCAGATGTGTACCGTGACTCAGCCTCGGAGAAGGAAACATTAAAAAGGTGGAATATAAAATCAAAGGTGTACTGGTGTGCACGGTCGTATTTATATCCGACCTAAAATAGGCCTTCGGATTTTCTTTGTCGTAATTTGAGACGTAGCCCCGTTATAATTTTCAGTGAAAGACGCCTGGCAGGTGTCTGGCTGGTTCTTGTCGCGAATGTTCAGGTAAATCCTGCGTGGACGGTTTGACTGCCAGACCATCCAACATCGAGATTTTTGTGACTGCTTGCTTTGATTGTTGGTCTCGTATAGTCCGGATGATAAATGTTTGCTGTAAATGAAGCATGCGGGCATAAATCATGGCGACTATGCCCAGTCACCTTTATTAAATTAGTCGGTAGGTGTAGGAATGATTTTAGTCAGTTTTGAGTTAATTTTTACAATTATTCCGTTTTCAGAATCAATGTGTCGAAATTATTTTTTTTGAAAGCGTGCGCTTTCAGCTCGTTTTCCTCACGCATTTTAACTCGCGAAGAGTAATCAGCTTCACTTCGGAAGAAGTAAGGTTCCGATCTGTTCATTCTTATGGTTGTTAACTTTTTTCTTCAGTAGTTTGGGAATTTTTTTGCATCGATAATTTCGTGTATTTGAGGCACAACTCAGATAAATGTGAGCATTGTCGGAAAAAGTTTTTTTTGAAAATAGCTATTTATCATATGAGTGTTAAAAGTGACGTTTTATTTTGTGAGAAAAAAAGCGGAGCGAATTGAACAATTTCACGAACAAAATAAAATCACTTTCAACACAAATATCATACAATGTTTTTTGTACAACTGCCCTATTTTGATAATGAAATGGGCGAATTTGCAAGGACAATAAACTTCAAAATGCATTTTAATATTCAAATAATCAAAAGGTTGTGTTAATAGTTATTTAATCAACTAGGTTATTAAAGAAGAAATTGTTATGGTCAAGATGGTTCACTCCGCTCACGCGTTAATCGTTCGAGACCACTAGTCGCTCGATTAATAACCGAGTTGATTACAAGATTTTTTCGACGATCGCAATATGAATTTTGTATGAATTCTTGATTGAAACATATTCTCATTTTGCAGAAGACTCACAATTGACATAATAAAATTTCTATGTATCTATGTTCCAGTTGAGTTTTGACATTTCTCGTAGTGCTTCTGAATACTTTGTGAACGGTTGCCATGAGGATTGCACATTACAATAGCAGAAATTGAGCATTTTATTTTGAGATCGACGGAAATAATATATAACATCACTAGCAAGGTTTTTACTGGCGAATGGAGGATATAATTGACGAGGCGCAGGCGAGTCAGTTACCTCCTTGAGCCAGTAAAACCCGTTACCTTGCGTGTATTGTTTTATATTTCATTTAATTCTCGTTTCCAAAAAGGTTAGATAAATTCCAAAAAAATCTCAATAATTTGTCGCAAATGTCGTAAGCTATTTATGATTATTTATGACATCCGAAAACTATGACAACTATCAGTGGCTTTACGAGAGGAAAGTCCTTCGAGAATATTTGCTCATTTCTGACGAAAAAGGCCAGATCCAAATGAAACAAGGTATGAATATCCTTTTTTAATACTTTTATAACGTTTATTACTAAAAATATTTGTTCCAGGAACGATGAAATTAGAAGGATGAAGGAAATTAGAAGCAAGTACGTGAAAAGGAAAACAAATAGATACGAATAAAACAAGGTACGAATATCGTTTTGAATAGTTTGAGAACGTTTATTGAGAAATAAATTTGTTCCAGGAACTCTGAAATTAGAAGGATGAATGAAATTAGAGGCAAGTAATTGACAACTGTCAATGTAAATAATACTACTAACTTGTAAAAATTTTGCAAGTTAACTGTCAGTTTTACAAGTTAGTGACTTGATAAAATAAACTTTCTTGATTAATATTGTGTTTTTGGAAACTGACATTTACAAATGAGAAACAAATAAAAATATTAGATATTACGTCTCGGCTTTTTATCTCCCGACGCGAAGCGGAGGGAGACAATATAACCTCGAGCTAAAATCTAATACTTTTTTCCTTTGTATGATAAATAACTAGTTCAAATAACTATAAATGGGATTATGGAAATAATATTTCATTTCATTTGAAGTTTATAAAATTCGTATATGTTTGATGTCTTCCGTTACTTGATAACTTATTCGGTCTGAATCTTGATAGAATATCATCGGTTATTCTTTGGTAAATTATTTTCTTAATTAGTTCACCTGCATTTTTGCGAATCCTCGTTTGCAATGCAAAAATTACAAATAACATGGCTTGTTTCCAAGATTTATCTTGTTATTGGATGTCCACCTACCCATTAAATTCGTAATAAATTGAAGTCAATGTTTGAGGTCGAGACGGTGCGATGGCCTCACCTGTTGTAATACTCCTACTCAAGACAAATTCCACATTGTTAACTGAATCAAATAATGATTTGCCAGTTGTTGCGGTCAATCAAGAACGTAAGGTGTGGATATAAACGAGATTACAAGAATAGACTGTACTATTTCGATTCAACTCTCGAGGTAGCTTTGAATTAAAAGCAATATGATTTTATCTATGATTTTTTAAAGTTAAAAGGAGGCGAAATACATTTCCCTGAATGTTAACAGATTTATTCATATTTCACCGATGATCGAGCATCCTCATTATCGTTTCTAATCGAGAAACTCACGAACAGGGCATTTATTGGTGAATATGTGCGAAACTTCAGAAGGTGATTCTACACAAGAAAATGAAGACATTATGCCATATTATAATTTTGTCCGCGAAATCTTTCTTTTCCGAAATACGGGTTCTAAAAAGTGTTATTTAAAAACTGAGTAAAAATATGGCACGCCACTGAGATATTTCAAAGTAACAATCATTTGTTAATTCCTCGATCAGTTCGTGACAAAAAATATCTTTTGCCTTTTTGTCGTATGGGTTGAGCATCTAAATAACATTCGCATCTAGTTCTGAAAATAATTGTAGGAAAAAAACTTGAAATCATTAGAGCTCGAGAACTATTTTATCGATTGTGTTCATCAATTAACCTAACCGAGCTATTCCGTCTTGCACCCCTCTGAAGTTATAAAGTCGCTGGTTCATTCCGTTTAAAATTTTTATTGTTTACAGGTGGACCGTCAAACTAAATTAATTCTGACCTCGGATTATTCACAGGCGAGTTTCCGATCTCTCACGATAAAGAACTCAGATTAACATACATTTGGGCAAAATCTCAGAGTTAGAAGTGAACACTCTAGAGCAGTGGTTCTCAACCTTTTCACCTTCGAGGACCACTTGTACCTTTCAGAATTCTTGGCGGACCACTTATATATAATTTTGGTCGTCTGGTTCTGATGAACACAATTCTGCAAACGTTTTGAGTTGAAAAAAAATATGCAGACGCATTAATTCACGTCTCAAGAGGCAAGATTCGAATTGATTATTTTATGACTGTCCGCGGACCACAGGTTAAGAATCACTGCTCTAGAGTATAACAACTGAATTTATTTCTTTAAGATTTTAACATTTGGCGACCGCGACAAGACCCTTCTATGACAAGCGTGGAAAAAGTCAAGTTGACACTAGAGAAATTTTTGAAGAAGCTCATTGTATATCTTGTAATTAGTACGGTGTAATTAGACCTAAACCTCAACATCCAAAGTGAAAGTTTTGCTCCAACACCAAATTGCTCTACATAGTCCCCTTATTCTATGGTAAAAAGTTACAACATTTTGAGCGTCGGGTTTGGGGGTGAGAGGGGTTGGAATTTGAAAAATCACTAGTTTTTTTAGTTTTTCGTAAATATTTCAAAAACTAAGCGGTTTATCCTAAACATTGTTATATACAAAAATGTTCTACGTTAAATTTTAAATAAGAATGGTCCTTTTCATAATCACTCTAAATTGTACGGTTCAAGAGTTACAGACGGTGTAAATGTTAACTTTTTCGTAATTTTGATAATTTTTAAAAAAAATAAGATAATATGATAATCTCTCTCCAATAAATTTTCAAGACCGGGATATATTGCATCAATAAGATGTTACAACCTCTGCAATATGTATCCTAATGTCTCGTCAAATTTAACGTCATTGCTGTTGGTGTTAGAACTTAGAAGAGACAATTTTTCCTTCGCTAAGATTGAGTAGTTTACGGGGAAAGTCGTCATCGGCGTTTTCGCTCAAATGGGATCTCATGTTTGTTCGTAAATTGAGAGATGCAACCGAACTTCATAAGTGAGATGATTTTAAGCATGCTCGATGACATCGGCGCTTGTTCCTTTTGTTACTACAGGAAGTGTTTGCCGAAAATCGCCCGCGAAACCAAAGTAACGCCACCTATAGCAGCATCAGATTTTCTGAGGTCTTTGAGCGTTCGGTTTACTGCTTCAACATGAGCTCTATGACTCATGGTACATTCGTCCCATATAATTAAAGATGTTTCTCGTAAAAGTTTCCCGAGTGGCCCATTTTTACGTATGGAACAAACTGACTGTTGCTCTAGTTAGACTGTCAGAGGTAGCTTAAAGGTGGAGTGTGCTGATTTCCCATCATTTAACAGAGTAGCGGCATTCCTTGAAGAGGCAACGGCTAGTCCATTTCTCCCGGATTGTCTTACTTTTGCCAATACCAAATTTGCAAGAAACGTTTTGCCAGTGCCTTCCGGGGCGTCAAGAAAGAAAGTTAAATATCTGTTATTAAGCGCACTATAAATTTAGTTCATCAAAAGCTTGTCTCTGGTCTTTGACTAATTTCGGTTCATTTTCATTAATAAAAACTGACAACTCATTGGTATCGTACGAACGTATCAGTAGTATGTCCGTTCCATTGTTATGTGGCCGAATATCGAAAGTGTGCTAATATTGTTTCGAAAAATTCAATTCCGCTGCGTAAGGAGCCGACCACGCGACCAAAGGTCCACAGGGCACAGATAACGCGACTGAGCTGCACTCAGATGTAAGAGGCCACGCCCCCTTCTTCCGAAGCGAGCACGAACGCTAACCGAATTAAACCGAAGCCCTCGCCTCGCACGTCTTCTGCTGCTTTGGCTTTCATACGTCTTATACCCGATTATTCACGACATCACATTAGAAACCTCAAAAATAACAGTACTTCTCCACTATTTAATGGATGTTATTATACATATAAACCTTCCTCTTGAATCACTCTATCTATTAAAAAAAACGCATCAAAATCCGTTGCGTAGTTTCAAAGATTCAAGCATACAAAGGGACATAGGGACAGAGAAAGCGACTTTGTTTAATACTATGTAGTGATTATATCATTTTTATTTTTACACCGTCTGCAACTCATGAACCGTAAATTTTACAGGGAATATGCATAGGACATTTTTAGTTTAAAATTTCATGTAGAATATTTTTGTATATAACACTCTTTGTGCTAAACAGCTTAGTTTTCAACCAATTTCCAAACAACTAAAAAAACTACTAAATTTCCTACTTTTTCTCCATCTCCCCCCCAAACCCGACGCTCAAAATGGTGTAACTTTTTACCAAACAATAAGAGGGTTATATAGAACAATTTGGAGTTGGAATAAAACTTTTACTTTGGATGTGAAGGTTAGGCCTTTTTTAGGTTAATAACACCGTACTAAATGAAAAATGCTTTAATTGATATGATAAAAGTAGATTTGGTCCTCGATTGACAAGGTATGCCCATATTTGTAAGTTGGAGTACTTTAGAATACTGAAGAAATATCAATTTAAAGAATATTACATCGAAGTTAAATCTATGAAGCATCTTGGGATAGCTATTTTGCTTAAGGATTTCATAATCGAGAATTTCACTTCAACTATTCTATGTTATGTCAGAGTGAGAAAGAGGAAAGTGGTGTGGCAATTCCCAACTTTCCATTTCCATGTCTTCCATCTTCCTAAGTTAATCATTTCCTGAGTATTTCGAAGTTATTCAGAGGTTTCTGTATCAGCTAACATCCTCATGATTCATCATAACTCATTTCACTGTTCACGTTTTCCCTATATAACCTGAAGGATGAATCCTTCCGAACCTTTTGCTTGCGATAAATACACAAAACCACAAAAGCATGTATCTGAAACTCTGTCAGCTCAATTCCACTACCTAAGATCGTATTTAACAAGAGATTAAATAGTTTAATAGTACGTTTACATTCATCAACTCTACGTGGATGACATAGCCGCAAGTGACAGAAGTTTAATTTAAACACGATGTGTATTTTCTTGCGAAAGTTGAAGGAAGGCAAAAGGATCATGTTGAAGGAAGGCAAAAGGATCAAGTTGAATGAACATTTCAACTTAAGGGGAACAAGATATGAGGTATTATGCGTAGATGTACTATATGAACGTATGAAGGAAACAATTCCAGATCCGGTTCTAGTTCCGGAAACAGCATTTCATCGGAAGATGGCAGGATGTTGATGCTTGTAATAAGTGTAGGCAGGAAAAGATGAAATTACATAATTTTGAAGTAGACACATCGTCAAAAGTCTAGGCCCTCCTAGATTTCTCAAGAAATTAACAATCTATATTTTAGAGATAAGATGAATAATTTTCTCTTTTTCAACTACATTAAAGTGCTAGAAAATCTCTATTCGCTTCATGCAGGATGGGACAAAATAGAAACAAGGTGAAAAGATCCAAATTCATCAATATTGAATTAATTATAGGCATTCCACAAGTGAATCCATATTCGATATTCGGTACCTATTACCACCTCTTCTTTCAATTAACTGCCTAATACGTCTAGACATCAAGACATCCCACAAATAAGACATTAATGAAATTTTCAGGCATATCGTTTTATTATTTTAGCTCTATTCCTAGAAAGGAGGTGCGTTTTTATGATTGGATATTGCGTTTTTCATTTAATCCCGTATAGCTCTCATGCCTTGTGAGTTTACTGGCTGATTCATTCTCTAGATGTTGTTTTCTTGAAGAATGATTTGAATCCTTCTTGTGAGGGTGTTATAAAACTGATAAATGAAATTGTGCCCGAATTTGTTGCACCGAGAAACAATGATTGATTGGTTTAATGATGTTTTCTTCTAAGACTCGTACAAGGTACAAGTCGTTGTTCGTTCAACGATAATGAGAGGGGTATGGCGACCCACATTATCGACTCTGCGCGAAAGAGTATATTTTCCCAGGTGATATTGAGTCTGATCTATTCTGTCTGGACTTTTCCCAACCCTTTCTCCTCGATTATTACTTTGTAAACGGAATTGTGACTCATTCTCAAAAAGGACGTTGCGCCATTTTGGTAGAAGCCAGTCTTGGTGGTGTTCTGCACGTTGTAGATGGTACTTTGGGTCGACCAGTGTAGTGGAATATTCAAACGTTGTGCAATATGGTGATTCAACAAAACTTCTTGATTTAGAGCTACTATTTTTGCCCAGTACACCTGAGAAATTGGCTTTTTCCACGAAATATTTTCAATATTTTTACTCTCGTTAATCGCTGAAAAGTAATTAATTTCGAATAAACCTGTATGGTCCCGAACAGGGAAACATTTTTCGCTGGTTTATTGTTTTATTTCAAGTGACATCATATTGAAGATTGTACACAAAAAAAATCATGTTACATTTGGGGGTTGGTAGAGGTTTCGACGATATGTATATTTTATTATTGCCCTCGGTATTGCTGCGACTCCAGAAGTCGAAACAGATTTTATTCTTGATTCTCTTGGGCTATGTGATTAAACTATATCCGTTGAGGGTACAGCATGATATGCTTGGAATTTTTTTTGATATTTTCGAATTCTAACTAACATAGCTCTCTACCTTTACTGCCATAGTATTGTTTCATAATAATCATAATTTCAATAACGTAATACTACGTCCTGCGCTAGAAGGGTTACCTGTTTCAAGCTTTCGTGAACCTGCCACAGTGACAGCTATTTAGAAATTTGAGGGTTATTAGTATTATATACAAGCATACAAAAGCATTTTACTAAAAGTTAACGCAAAAAAATGTTAAAATACTTGAGAGAGCGAAGGATTTGCTTTGCTTGGCCAAAAGCAACGAATTTCCGAACTTGTCCACTTTAGAAATTTGTGAACTCCCAGAAGGCCCAGAACGATATAGTTCACCTGAAAAACCGTTCATATGATAATCTGAATTATCTGTTGGCTACTAGGAACCAACACCCGACACAAATAATGTTTTGGACCACTGAAACCGCGGATGGGCGCTCCCAATCGTTTTCATTAAGCCTGGCATCAAAGTTGATTCGACATATTATCAGAAAAGTGTGCTTGAGGCTGCTTTAAAGCCGTGGCAGACAAACATATCGGTTGCAGAACATAGATATTCCAACAAGACTCTGTACCGGCTTACAAAGCGCGAGTGAACCTAGAATGGTTGAAAAACAACGTTTCGGACTTCATTTCGACCACACAAAAATTGACCAGACGTAAATCCAATGGATGATTATCTCTAGGTCAATTTGAAAAGCATGGTCCGAACTAAAAAATATACCAGCTTCGAAACGCTGAAAAAAGCTATTATCCGTAAGTGCGCTATAATACCGGCAAAATACGTTCAGGCAACTTGCGATTCGTTTTTGACCACCTCAAGGCAATAGTCACAGTGAAAGCTGGTCATATCCAGAAAATTGAATTGATTCTGAAATCTTCTGTACATAAAATTATTGAATTTTTGGCCTTTTGAATAGGTTACACTTCGAGTGCCGGGCGCTGTAGAATTATTTCATAATAAACATAATTCCAATAACGTTGTAGTACAGCAAAGACGTTTGAATCGGTCCTGTACAAAACATAATACTCCATTCCCGCAGGAAGATCATCTTCTGCCTGTCATTGTCATATAGGTAACAAAGTCCCAGCCGTCGCGGATTCGGGACTCCTGCATGCGGGAACCCTCGGCAAAAGAGGAAGAGGATTTAATTATTATGGTTATCTTTATAAAACAAGGTAGACTCGGGAGCAAAGTAAGTGCCACTGCTGTGTCGCAATGATGTATAATCTCGGAAATAATTCACGCCGCGATACCTTCCTCTTCATTTAGATTCATCTTGAGCTTTTGTTTCCCCGGATTTAAACAATTGTTTACATTGCGAGTTAATTCGGAATTTAAATTCTTAATTTATCTGATTCTCCTCGCTCCAGAGATTCCCCTCCTCCTTTTTTATGACTTCAGATGATCCCTGGAGGTGACTTGGATCCGTTTTATGTGACCGAAAATGTGGCCTTTCTTATTTTTATGAATCGGTTCAGTTTTACTGCCCGATAATAATGGAAATAGAATGTTTCGGAAATTGGAAACGAGAATGTTTGATTCAGTTTTCGGATACAAGTTTGTGGCGTATTTATGGTGTTGTTTTATTCATTGTATGAAAATATTTTTTTATTTCCAACACACTACTATACGAGGCAACAGAAGTGGAGCCAATACTAGCAAGATCACATAGGTTGGAAATTAAATTTATCAAGAACCTGAGCAATAAAAATATTGTATAAGCACTAATGCACCATTATGACAGAAAACCCATCGAAGAGGCAAAATCACCAGCACTATACCTCTAATCGAACATTAACTATCACTAAGCTAACATATTTTCTTTACAACTGATACATATACATACATAATTAACATAAAAATGTATATCGGGTATACCAAGGTGAATGTCCTATCATATTATTATGGAAACTATTGATGATAAAGGTTTCAAATTTTTTGGATCGATGTTTGGCCATGTAAGGTACATTTTTAAAATAATAGCACATTTCCAGTGTTGCCGGATGTACGATAATTTGGCAACAACTTACTATATTTCTATTTTATGATACTCCATAAGATATTAAATCTATTCACTCTTACTTTTTCATACCTATCTTTAAATGTTTTTGAGTTATTGATTATTTTTCGAAATTTCAGATCAAATTAGCATGTTAGGAAAATGACTTTAGCTCGCTCAATATTTGAGAGTTAAGTCAGAAATTTAGCAAGTCAATTGATATTGATCTGATTTATGTCACTGCTTTCGAATTATAGTTGTCAGTTATGTAGGATGGACCAAAAAAAATCATTATTGGCCAAGTTGATAATCTAATAGGCCACTCACCTTGGGACACCAGATACAATTGGCTGGAAGACTATGGTCGTTAGCCATTTCATGGCTCTCATTTTTTTATTTTTACCCATAAATATAGAGTCTTCACTTGTGGAACTTAATCTAATTTTGCTAATGATTCCTTTGATAGAAACGAATATTCGATTCAAATACAGCAACATTTATTCGTCATGAAATTATTTTATCATTTCTTGAATCTTCTTGATAATTTAAGTGGGACATGTTTAGGGGACTCTGAATATATTCATAGAATTTTTAATTTTTGTTTTAGAGTACAAATCTCGCCGGAATTAGAGAACAGCAATTGATGTTCACATAAAGTAGGTGCAGAGTTATCTCTCGTAACCTATAACAAATTATCCTTCGATACCCATGTCTCATTCTTTTTGACATAAGTTATCTGCAATGAAAAGTATGGATTCCGACTATTATTTAAAAGGATAAGAAGAATTGGATAAAAGTACAATGTGAGAACATTATTCAAGACTTAGGATACCTATTTTCAGAACTGAGGAGCAACTTTTCAGAACGCATTTAGTCCAAAAACCATTTTATTGGGAATCAACGAAAAACGATTTATTCTTTAACCGTGCCTTATTATTTGAATACGTCGAGTTTGTTTGAAAGGAATTCACTTCAAGACGTAGTGACTTATCTCATTTAAATCAATATTCATCAGATAGTCACAAAAAATTAAAAAAACGTTTGGACTTAATGCGTTTTGATTCACCAAACTGTATAAAATGCTTTTTGTTCTACTTGAAATTGGACATAATGCTGATTGATGAGATTTATCAATTTCACAGAAGAAGTTTTGCATTAGTTATTCAACTGATACCTGATTAACATGAAAAAAAAACACATTTTTGAAAATTCATATTTTTTCCTCTTTTGTTTTATTTGTTTCAAAAATACAAACGTAACTTTAATATATTCTGAAATAACGATTCGTGATGAAGAAAATTGAATTTGTTCCTCATTAGGGTCATCTTCGAGACAGTTTTAATGGCAAAATCACCTAATGCATTATGATTCGACTACAAGGCTGGACATGATGCTTTTTGATGCGGCTATCATACTTTGGATGTGAATTACTAGATGACATAATGCGATTTGGAACATTTTGTTATAGAGCAATAGAACGCATTTTTGAATCCGCTTCAAACTCAATTTTGTCCAAATTGGACATAATGCGTTTTGAAAAGTTGCTAACTAATCTAAGTGAATAAAGTAAAACCTGATAATGAAATTCAACTCACGCAAAATTGCATAATATGAAATGCATTCGAAGTGTGAATATTAGAATAAGAGTACATAAGGAATTCACTGAATAGAAAGATACTGATGAATCAGAGCTTGTTCAATATGCTCTGAATAAAGACTGTAGGATTTTTAGAGTCGAAGGTTCTGTTATATCAAAAGAAAAAAATTGAAATGCTGAAAATTGAAGAAACCAGCTTTCATGTGTATTATCAGAAATCCTATCAGTGAACAGTCTATTGAACTCCCAACAGCTCCAATAATAAGATCCAGTTAAAAAAAAACAAATCACTTGTTTGACAACTAATTCAATCGTAAAAAACCTTGAAGATTGTTTTATGAAAACATTTTCAAACAGTGAAAAATGTTGCTTTTCTAAATACGGCTGGCGAATGCTGGCCGAAACAAGAAGCAAAAATGATGGAAATAGCCCAAATAATATTTCAAGAAAAGTATAATATCTATCTTCCGATATTCATAAAAATCTCATCAGCCAGACCCTTGAATTTCGTGAAGTCCACCACTTTATTGGAAAATTTTCATTGTTTGATTGGCGGTGTCCTCTGGCGGGATTCTGCTGAACCTTCGGCATCCTAGAGATGTCGCGACAATCCACATTCCGAACTTACAAGCTCTGTCATTCGCATGCCAGCGGTTATCGAGAAGGGTTTGGATTCGCCCGCGCCTTCAGATATTTCCTTTCTTTTGCGTTTTCCAGCCGCGATTCTATATAAAGTTTATCTCTTTTCAATATTCGCGAATGAGAAATATATGAAATTACATGGAATGATGAGACCTATAAATATGTTCAGTAAAATGTATTTAAAATACTCTTAAATTGTCAAGAAGCGTTGATAGCTGGATTGTAAGTGTTCGAAATTGACCAAAAAGGGTGTTCCTGATAAGATGGAAAACATTTTAATGGGAGATAGAAAACACCTAGAGGATTCCGAAAAACCTTCAAATGAAGTATCTAGGAGTTCTAAATTCAAACATACAGAGAGTTTTTCGAATTTGAAAGGAAATTAAAACCACTCTATCTCCTCAACGAAATCACCGATTTATCCAAAATTTGGAATGAAGGTATCTTTCATGAGGTTCAAGAAAAATGCTATCAAATATCATCCGATTTGCAGGACCGTATCACATAAATTTGGACAGTTCTGAAAACTTCGCGAAATCACCCTGTATATTGAATTCATAATTTCTTTGTTATTTGCGTAAACTGTAACATTCATTCGCTTATTTTTTGTTTGTACTTTCATTCGTTAATTTTCTAATTTTGAGCTGAAAATGGTTCCAAACGATAAGGTTAGACTCCCTGATGATGAGAATTCATGATCGAATTCAATTCTGTTCGTGGGGCCGTCCGGCCGTTAGCACAACACCTTTCGAAGGGATTGTCCTAGAGACTTTAAATTTTCAGGGTGAGTTCAGATCTCAAATGGTTCGGTTGAGTTCGTTAACCCGCCAAATCGTTCAGGGTGTTCCATAAAATATGGCCATTCAAAATTTTTGTTCCTCAATATCTCAGACGAAACGAAACCCATCGAAATGAAATGTTGCGGCCACATGCAAAATGCTTTGTGGCCATAGTGTACACAGAACCGTAGAAAATTCAATTAGAATATTGAAAAGAAAAAACTTCATATTTCCATAGAAAAATATCCAATTCGATTGAAATTTACTTCATGAATGAAGATTGTTCATGCGAAATTTTGTTGCCATAGTGAAAACCACAGAAAATTCAATTGAAATATTGAAAAGAAGGATATCCGATTTGAAAGAAATTTTGTTTTTGAGTGAAGACTGATGTACTGAATTTTCACGCAAAATTTTGTTGTCATTGTTAACAGAACGATAAAAAATTCAATTGGAATATTAAAAAGAAGTCCTATCTCTATATTTCCATAAAAAGATAACCGATTCCAGTGGAATTTATTTTGGGATTCAAGACTGATATACTGAATGTTGAGGCAAGATTTCAAGAGGATCGTTTCATTAAAACCATAGAAATTAATTTTTTTAACTATTTATTTTTTACAGATTTAATTTTTTGAATAATTTCCAGAAAATTTTTCCGATTGTGCTGAAATTATGCTTTTATATATTTGGTATAATTCCCAAATCCTATATGAAATTTTGAGGTAATAGTATTGTTGCTCCGCCAAAGAACGAGTGCTCAAAAGCTCCTGCTCAGATCTTTTCTTTATTTTTTTTTGGATTGTCATGTAGTAATCATGATTAATTTTTTGGATAACGGTAGAATAATACTGGATATTTCAACTCGACATTACTGACCACTCTACAGGAAAAATTGGAGAGAAAAGACGCGGAAAGCTATCTAAAGTTATTTTGTTTTTGTAAGACAATGCCCCAAAACACAAATTTCATGTTTCCATCCAAAAAACTCGTGATTTGGGTTGAGAATTTCTTGAATACCCACCAGATTTGGCTCCGTCTGACTATTATCTCCTTCTTCAACTGAAAAATAGTTTAAATGAAAGGTCGTGAATTTTCTTCCAACGGGGATGTTATGAAAGTTGTGAAGATATGGTTTGCAGAGCAAAAAGAAACATTTTTTGAAAGGTCTAGAGACGTTGCAGGTTTCCTGTAATAAAGGTATCCAATTAAGGGGAGAATATGTTGAGTAATAAAATATTTTGAATTTTGTTTGATTCTCTAGTAGGCTAAGAATATTTCAATATATCTTCGTAAATCAACCAGTTGCGAAACTAGATTATGCTCAATTATTTTAGAAAGAAACAACAGTGTATTGGACAAAAATTTATAACTCAATGGCTGGTGCATGACTATCTGTGAATGAAATCCAAATGAGTGAAATGAACTAACTTCTATAACCTCCTGACTGCACTTCTGTTTTGTTAACCTGCATCAGAGCACCGACATCTGATATCGATTTTGCACCATGGTAAGTGCATCATGCCTTCACTTGAATTGAGATAATTCAGTTTGTCAATTGAACGGAATGGAAATGACTGTTAAAATGAAATGAAGGCAGAAAATTGAGTTAATAGATGAAATGAGCTCATCCGGTGCTTTAACAGGTAGACTCTATGTCACCTACATTAGAACTGACAGACAACAATAGGAATTATATGGGGGAGCAGGAAAATGCGCCTCATTATTAATTTACCGGTTTCGGTCGCGTCGCACCGTTCAACACTGGAAAACACGTGTTGAATTTTGCATTTATACTTGTTTCCTTTTTCTCACGGAAGCTGCGTTATGTATTCATGTACAATGTGATTCACGAAGATCGTTAATTAGAATATAACCTAGGGAGAATTTAGATGAACACATACAATATTATACAGGGTGACTGTAAACGAATGCGAGGGACTTTGGAAGATGATTCCTCGATGAAAATAATCAGGGGTAGTTCAAACAATGTTTTCTAAATCCACCCCCCTTTCAAGATACAGCCCTTGGAACGCGATGACAAGTTGTCAGTTTTTGATTTTTTCCACGGCTTCTTGAAAACACTCCAAAAACTATACCTAATATAAAGTACTACGTAGACTTTACTCAAACATTTTTTTTCGATCTCATAATTTTGTTATTAGGGATTGAAAATAACAACCCGCTATGATTTTCTTTCAGAAATTGTTTTCGTGGGATAGATTTTCGAAAAATAGAATTTTCTTATCGTTTACCATTCAATTTTGGAGAGAAAAAGTCTTATGCAACATTTCGATACAGTCGATATCTTCCTCGGAAATAATAAGAACTCACAATTATGTGAGTAACATCTACTTAACGACTCATATTATGTATAGTTTTATGACTCATTGTTTTTTAGGACTCCAAAGGCTGTCTTTGAAGAGAATTCGATTCCGAAAAAAATTTATATGAAATTCCCCTGCTTATTTTCATCGAGAAATGAATATTTATCAAAAAAATTAATTTCATTAGAATCGGATATTTTTTTTATAGAAGTATGAAGTTCCTTTTTTTCAATATTCGAATTGAATTTTCTATGGTTCTGTGAGCATCTTGCATATGGCCGCAACATTTCATTCCGATGGGGTCCGTTTTGTCTGAAATATTGAGAAACAAAAATTTCGAATGGCCATATTTTATGGAACACCCTGTACGATTTGGTTGGTTAACGAACTTAACCGAGCCATTTGGGAACCGAACTCTCCCTGAAAATTTAAAGTCTCAAGGATAATCCCTTCGAAATTTATTGTGCTAACGGCCAGACACAGACAGAATTGAATTTGACCACGAATTCGACATCAGGGGTGCGAGACTATTTTTTTTCTCAAAATTCGTAAATTAGAGACATTTGGGCAAAACGATATAGCACTTGTTTAAGGAGAACGTGCGCTAGAAAAGGATGATTGTACAACTTCTCTAAAATGCTCGCATCAAATATGTGGTTGTTTAAGTCTAGTGTAACACGTTTTGATATGATTTCCAAAATAATTTCAAACTCATTTTCGGGTTGCTATCCTCTAGAAGGCCATTTTGTGAATGAATTCAACCTGTGTTTTCAAACGAAGCCAAGATATTCTGTACCCATTATTGCTCGGTTATTTTTGATTGGAATCAGAACTATTTTTAAAATCGCTTTTCATATAGTCCGAGGGATACTATCGAAGATACGAATATTAAAACTCCCACCTGAAACGTTTGTAACAGTTCATTGAAGCATGAAATTTTCTGTAAGCCTGATTGTATCTGTTTCGCTGGCCACTTGAGTATGGCTCCTATGTCAGAAAATAGCACTGAAGCTCAATTATCTCAATTAATAAGGCAGAAGATGTTCAATAGACCGATTGCTTGAAATATTTGATATTATCCGTCTTTGACCTAATTCCATGAGAAATTAGGGGTTCGGTCAGATAAACTGTCTAAGTAATATCCACGTGATTCAGATCGTTTCCTGATGATATTTATCAAAAAATGCTTATCACTTGGATTTTGGCAGACAGAGAAAAGTGTAGTAGTTTTCAGTTATATAACATATTTTGGAATAAGCCTGTAGCTGGAAAATGAATACTCACCATACAAAGTATCAGACAAGAAGCATCAGTAAAAACCTCTGTAGGACCGTATAAGTGTTGTGCTTGTATTATTAGATTTGAATAGAATAAGCTGAAATATTCGAATCGAAGGCTTTTTCATTGGAACTAGTTTTCTTTTTTCCTCTGAGCGAAATTCAGCAAACGTTTTTCGTGCATGAAACACCGGTCGCTTGTTTTTTCGGTATAAGTAATTGGACATGTCGCGACCGTACCATTAGAAGAACGCAGCACTGAGCATTCTTGGTGGAACACAACCTTTTGTTTGCCAGTTGTCCTTCGAGAAATGAGGGAAATCGACCATAGAAGCCGGATCACCTTTCAGTACAACAATCTTGCTCAAAAACTGCAATTTTGAACACTCAAAACACCGAGTTGTTGAGGCATCCGTAGTGTTGTTCTGACTCGATTTGTACCGAAGTACTTCTTTTTAATTTAGTATCTCAAGATAAACTGAGAGGTCATAGTTTCTCGACACCTGAAGAAGTGGCTGATACCTTCAGAATGCAAATTTTAGAAATACCTTAGTTGAAACTACAAACGTGCCACGAAATCGGTTCAAAAGCATGCAGCGTATTCAAAATCAATAGAGCGATTTTCGATTATTGATATTTATTTTTTCTTCACTGAGCCAGAATTATGATGGCAAGCCTTCCTAGTTATAGTAATAGTTTAAAAAGCAATAACAGTTCACTGCCACCTCAAAGTCTATTGTCCTCCTTACAGAGCTCTTCTGACCACACCCTTCCCAACTCGCCTTCCAGTTCCAGAGATCTGATAAGATCCAATATCTGTGAAGGCTTCAACGAGGCCAGTTCCTCACTCTTACAAGTTTCTCGCCCAAGGCATTCTCTCCTTAGGCTCGCAATGTCAAAGCATTCCGGGACTAGGTGAATGGGAGTTTCTTCCTCCTCCCCACAGAAACTTCGTGAGGCGACAGTGTCCTGTAAGAAAGCCAGCGAGGAGGTGTAGTTGTTTCTTACCAATATCCAGGTATCTTTTGGGTCTTGCTGTTTCAAAGTTACGAAGGAACTTAGTGGAATGAATTATCCCTGAGAGATTCCGCCAGAGTTTTTCCTTCTCGGCTTTCCCCTTCTCCAGAAAATCCTTCTTAAAGGTACTTTTACCTATACCACAGAAGGTTTCTGGGCCCTCTTTTGCAAGTATATTGGCCTCTTCGTTTCCTTTCATTTCTGAATGCCGGGAACCCAGATTAAAAAGACCTTATTTTTCTTGCCTACCTCATTGAGTTTGTTCTGAGACTCCCAGATCATCTTTGAGTCGATGACGTAGGAGCTCAGTGCTTTAATAGTAGCTTGACTATCTGAGTGTATGGCTATATGGCACTTCTGATAATGTCGTTTTAGATTTATATCTATTTACATCTTTCAATAGCTAAAATTTCAGCTTGAAAGACGCTGATACAGGAGCCTGGCGACAGTGCACATTTGATACTTGGCCCGTATATTCCAGCGCCAGTTCCTGTAGACCTTCTGGAACTATCTGTTTTCTATTTCACGGTATTTTCTTTGAGGTTATAGTCGGTGAATTCCCGTTCCCATTCCTCTCTTCTACTTAGCAATGGCCTGAAGTTTTTCTTAGTGCTTACTTTCTTGATCATTACATCACCAGGGAGGTTCGCAGATGAGAGCAGATGAGATGTAGTTGTTCAGAGAGGAGCATACTCTCTGATTCTTTCCATACCAAACATATGCGGTTGAAATCTGAGACACGCAATTTCTATATTCTTTTAGGATCTTTTAGCTCAAAGCTGGTTTCTGGTTCAATAATTCTTTTTATAGTTCATTTGTACTCAATTCAATTAATTTAATTATTCAAAAAAGTAATGTCTAGTAATCAATGTATCTAAGGCTATCCTAATCATCACTTTAACCCGACAACCCAACTTCATCAACTCAATTGAAAATATGCCTGGAAAAGGCAGAATCTCCTGCGAACCTCTGGCACATATTATGGCTTTCGTATGTTAACGGTTATGACTCACATAATACTAATCAAGTACCTCCGGAGACGAGACGGGTCCCCAAGGTTACAATGAGTTCATTGTGTCGTCATGCGGGATGGCAGGTGTGGTCCATTACCTTCACTTAAATTTCAATTAAAAGAGAATAGAGATCCCTTTGTGCCGGACGAATATTATGTACACTTTACGTGGAAGGGACCACTATACGAGTTCGTTTGATCCTGAATTCAGATAAAATTACATCATAATTCCGATGTGAATAATCTATTCAGGAGGAGACTGGTATATTTCGCATGAGGGTTCTAACTTGCACAGACGGCCATTTGATCCGGAGAGTTGGTGTAATTAATAGCTCCGTGGACTCTGCTGATGGCTATCGAATATTTTAGGCATTATGAGTTATTCCGACACGGTGGTCTAGTCAAGAGTTTCTGGTCTCTTGAGATTCGAAAAGCAAATAATATTACTACAAATTCGTAACTGAAAATGTTATTTTTTCTCTAACGAGAAAAACATTTGACATTTTATCGCTGTTGACAGGTAGGTAACAAAATATAACTTTTCACCAAATTATTTTTTTCCCGGGAAAAAGCAAGCGATACCGACCATGTTTTTTTGGGTATATCTATCAGCTAGTCCCATAAAGAGAAAACAAATTAAACTCTGGAATTTACAGAGCGATCATAATTAATTCTGAAACATTTACTTCGAATTATGGTGAAAAAGTTTCTTATTTCAAATGACACGCCTGTTTTTTCTTCATCTTGTTGAATGCAAAAATCAATTTCGAATCTTAGAAAGTTTTTATGATTATTATTACATAAAGTTGTTGGTTTACCAGTTTTGAATGAAAATTGAAAATCACTGGGAAACTATCAGGTTTAGGTATAGGAAAATATAAGTTTCGAAATTAATTTTTGAATTCATCAAGATGAAGAAAAAACAGGCGTGTCATTTGAAATAAGAAACTTTTTCAACTTTTTTGAGTGATTTGACAGTTGCAGAATTAATCTCAGAGATTTTAGTTAATTAATTAAATACCTGTTCAATGTATAGTAAATTAAAAATCGAGAATTGCTGAGAAACTATCGGAATTAAGTAGAGGGAAACCTTATGAAAAAATTAATTTTTGCCTCCAACGAGATGAAGAAATATTGGGCTTGCCATTTGAATAAAGAAAGTTTTTGACCATTATTCGTAGTATATGTTTGAGAATTAATTATGATCATACTGTACATTCCAGAGTTTAATTTTTTTTCTCTTTATGGGTCTAGATAATATGTCTACTCAAAAAAAAACATTGTCGGCTTAGCTTCCGTAACTGGTTCCTCCATGAATTACTATTCAAAATGAATCCATATTTTAAATTTGATTTTTTCGTAAATGGTGCATTAAATGTACAGAATGATCTAAAGAAACTCATCATTATTTGAGCTTATCTTTCATATATAGGGTGTTACATTTAGAAAAGTGTATCTTTGGTCTGTATCTTTGTATCGGATCACTCTGTATATACAAAAATAATTTCAAATTGTGCTTTCGGTTACCCTATACTCACCACAAAAAAAGATAACAAAATATTATCATTCACAACACCCCAAAATGACCATCGCGTCAGTGGTGGGCCACCCGGTATATCCGGGAAAAAAGTTATTCCATGAAAAGTTATGATGATTCTCTCAATATTAAATCGTCGTTTTTTTTGTCACCGAAAAAAATAGTGTATTATAGGCGAGAAAAATATTAGATTTTATCTCTCGGTTTTTTGTCTCCCTCCGCGTCCCTTTTCATTTTGAAATCTACAGAAAGCCAACACAAACTAACACAATCATTCTTTTAAGCTCATATCACGAACCCACAAAGAACTGAGCCGCATTTAGATTTTTATTTCCTAGACTTTTTAACACTCCTTTAACATCAGAATATAATAGGAAAGAACTTGATATAATTTACCAAATAGACTGGGAAAATGAATATTCTGAATCATATATCGACGAAATACAAAACATGAAAATAATTCTTGATAAGATCTACCCCCACACACCCATCAGGAAACATTGTAAATCAACACCATATTACAAAGATCTTCATGAAAAACTGAACCATACTCTAGACCTAGAGAAATGCAATTATAGGTACACTAACACGTATACGACACTGAACATTAGCGGATATACTTACTGATTAATAATAAAATGAAATCTAAACGTGAACAATCCAGCGGAGTCTACGAGATAACATGCACTAAGCGCCCTTTATTATACAAAGGAATGACAACTCGTAACGTAGAAAGAAGATTCAATAAGCACAAAAAAACCAACACTATTTCTCTTTAGGCACACATCTAAATGATACTGGACATAATGTCACATTTGATAACCTGAAAATACTTCATAAAGAAAATTATTACCATAAAATAATACTACTCGAACAACTAGAAATTTGAAAAAATGAAGACAATCAATTTTTACCTGATGATAATAGAGAATTCAACAAAAGAACAACAGTAAATATTAAATTTCAAAAAACTACCACCCATAGACCACCCCATAATAACATAATAGATATCGCATTTTCCGCACATATCTTACAATTCCATATTCAGTTGACATTCCTGCAAGAACAGATATACCAATAATAAAAATTGATTGTTGATTAGAGATCAAAAATTATAACAATTTTGACAATAGAAAACCATTTTAAACGTTTATAAATGATTTATGTTCATTTCAATTCAAAGACACTAAGTTGCATACTCTCACCTAAATAAATACATGTTCTACATTTGTATACTTTCAGCTGGCCTGATGATGGAATAATTCCGAAATCGATCGCCGAAGATTAGAATTAATAATACATATAGTGTGTTTTATTACATTTCTTACTTATCTAAAATCTAATACTTTTTTTCCTATAAATGAATAAATATTCATTTCCATGCTACACCTTTCGTAGTTGTAATTCAGAAAACCAAAGTTCAATTTCAGAAAACAGAAACTGAATTTGAAAATATATCATTTAATTTCAGAAGAATGAAAATGAAATTCATATTGGGAAAGTGGATACCAGAAAAACCACGTTGTAATTCCGCATAGTTAATTGAAATTCAGAAACACCAAATTAAATTTCAGAAAATGTATTACATAGGTAGTGAGCAGACGAAATGTCCATGAAGTATCCACATAATTCGAGAGTCAACAATGCCATGCATGTCTCAATTTGAAATACATACATGAGATTGGGAAAACACAGAATTACCTTTTCATACATATCCAATGATTCTGAAATATATTCAACTGAATTACAATTGTCCTTTTTTGAATTACAATTCAGATCACCGTTTCTGAATATAGTTCTAATTTTGAATTTCCAGTTCCCTATTATGATTATCAACTCTCTTTATTCTGAATTTCAATTTCGACTTCTGAAATTCTGTGTACTGTCGAATATCTAGAATTTCTGCCGTATTCTATGAAAAATAAGTATAAGAACAAACATAAGGGCTATCAGCCGATCTAGTACATGCTCAGGTTCACCAATTTCAAACATCGCAAATGTTTCAGATTGGTACGGTGTTATTTCGACAAAATTGTGAGAGAAATTTCCATTTTAATTATTATTTCTGCAGAAGGGGAGATATTTCATTACCGAAAATGTTGTGAACTATGATGGTGGTCGATATCCTACGATAACTTTCGTTTGTCATTTTTATGTATAAAATTAATTTCATTCTTTAAGTCTTTCTCTACAGTTTTTTTTCGATCAAACCCCTCTTTTTTTTCAAGTAAGCAAATATACTTCCGCCTATGTATTATTCCGTATTGGACCATCGTATATTTCATATAATCTCAAAACAAATATAATCCAATTTTCCTGCACTTCAAATCTTTTCTTCAAGCGAAACGAATTGAGCTTATACTCTTTGTATCTCCGTATACGTAATATCAACTCATCACAATGATACGTCTGTGACAAAGCATCTTCAACCTTCAAAGGCCCCGTTAGATTTTCTCCACTCCTAATAAACGCAATAAAAAAGAACATCTCCCGAAAAGCAAAGTTCTATTCTAATTCGCCTCTAAGATCAAACGCTGGGTCACGTTTCTCCAACTTTACATTCCTGGTAATTTGGTAAACCCCGACTTCATGCGTCGTAGACTTCATTCAGGACAAATGGTCTCGCTAACGATGCCTCTACCTAATGATCATATTTAACGAACTGCTAAAGAACAAAATCTAACGTGAAACTAACCAATCAAAGTTGGAGAAAACTCCCCCTATCCCAACTGGAACGAGTGACACCGTTGAGTTCAGTTCCCACCGAAACTTTAAAGCCCAAGAAATATATCATCCGGAATTAGGTTTTTCGTCAATGATCCTTGTCCAATCTTGAACCGTGCAGCACAACACAAAAGAACAAGGTAACCATAAATGTGTCGGGGTGTAGTGTTGCATCGTTTGTCAGGAAAGTTATTTTGATTGGTTTAATTGTGAAAGTGGAAAAAATTGGGAACAAAAAGATGGACGGCTTTCGTATCATTTATCTCGGCTTTCTTGATCCTGAGAGATAGGTTGACCTGAACCGTATAACATAACATAACATAACATAACAGCAGTCTTTATTTCAGATCAAATTCCAGTTACATAACAAAATATGAAATGAAATAGTGTCAAAAAACAATGGTGTTACTTCACAATATCTTCCAAGCAATAAGGTTCCCTATGTAATAGAAAAATAAAAAGTTTCTTTTTGAATGTTTTGATATCAGTTATGCCCTGTATATCACGTGGTAGGCTGTTATACATTTTTAAGGTTCTATATTCAACTTGTTTTTGTGTTGTTGATAGGTTACATCTGGGTAGATTGTAGGATAAGCCTCTTGTATTGTAACTTTCTTTCAGGTTTTTCTGGTTACTATATAGGTGTTGGTTTTTATGCATAAACAGTAGGCATTCTTGTATATAAAGAGCATACAACGTCAAAATGCCATTTCTTCTAAAGTGCCCCCTGCAGGACTCATTATATCTCATCCCGAATAGGATCCTGATTGCTTTTTTTTGCAGAGAAAATAGAGATGTTATATTCCCAGAGCCATAAAACATGAGTCCATATCGCAGTTTAGACTCAATGGTTGCATAGTACACTGTCCTCAGTAATTTAGGATTTATGTACTTTGAGATCACTCGG
Organism: Propylea japonica; assembly: GCA_013421045.1. Classification (NCBI taxonomy): domain Eukaryota; kingdom Metazoa; phylum Arthropoda; class Insecta; order Coleoptera; family Coccinellidae; genus Propylea; species Propylea japonica. The sequence continues at coordinate 10,766,412 of CM024244.1, forward strand.
AAAGCATACAGTGACTGGCTAAGTTTTTCCCCTAAGTTTGCTATTTGTGATTTCCAGTTCAGCTCTTCATCAATATAAACACCCAAAAACTTGGTGGATTTGGAAATTGAATATTCTTCCTGATTGATATGAACGTTGTTTGGGTTCTCTCTTCCGGCGTTAGTGGGTTGGAAAAATATTAAAGTTGTTTTATCATCATTCATTATGAGATTATTTTTGGTTAACCATTCCTTCGCTGAATTCATCACCTCCTGTATGAGATTCTTCAATTCAGTCCATAGTGTCTCAATTATCAATATATTCATATCATCTGCATAGTTCACCCTTGTTATTTTATGGTTTTCTTCTCGCTCCTTTAGACTCAGATCATTTATGTACATGATGAAGAATATTGGTCCTGCTATACTTCCTTGTGGGATTCCTAATTTAATTTGTTGTTTGTCTGATCTTACTGTCTGCTCGTGCACGTTCATCTCAATCAATTGTGATCTTCCATCAAAATAAGACTTTATCCATTCCAATGCTGGTCCTTCAATCCCATACTTCTTCATCTTTGCAATCAAAATCTTACTGTCGAGACAATCATAAGCTTTCGAGAGATCCAGAAATAAACCCATAGCCAAGTTTCTGTCCTCAAATGCTTCAGTGACTCGTTTTACGAAGCTAAATATCGCCGTTTGTGTTGATTTACCTTTGAGGTATCCATGTTGGTTTTTGTCCAAAATCATATTTTCCAAGAGAAATGTCATAAGTTGGCTGCAAAAGGCAAGTTCAAATATTTTAGAAAATGAAGGGAGAATACTGATAGGTCTGTAGTTTGTGTAGTCATTTGCATTTCCTTTTTTATGTATAGGTTTTACAACAGCTATTTTCAGTTTGGATGGAAAACTCCAAACCTCAGCGAATTATTCACTATGAATGTTAATGGTTGTATTATTTCATCTATTGTAGCCTTTATTGTGTAGTTTGATATTTCATCGATTCCACATGTGTGTTTATTCTTCAAATTTTTAACTATCAATCTTATGTCATTTTCATGTAATGTCTGTATGTAAAGCGACCTGTCTATCTTTAGTGCAGCATTCACCTCAACGTCTTTTGTTAAATCTTTGGTCATATTTGGGGCTATATTAACCAAGTATTCATTAAATTCATTCGCAATTACTTTTGGACTTCTATCATCGGATGGAAAAAAATTACTTTTGGCATTGTTCTTCAGGGAATTGATTACTGTCCAGATGGCTTTGTTTTTATTATCAGAATCTTCTATTATTTTTTCAAACTTAGCTTTTTTCTGTTGGATGAGTGCACTATCATACTGCTTTTTAATTTCACTATATTCCTTCTTGAATGCTGAATCTTTCTGACTTAGGAGCAGTAATATATCAAGCCTATTCTTTAATTCTTTGATTTTGGGATCAGTAGTTGTCATATTTTTTCGATGCTTGGATTCTTTTGTGATCCTAACTAATGGACACGCTCTGTTTAAATTATTTTGGTACAGTTCTAGAAATGTGTTGAATTGTAAATCAACATCTTCCCTATTGATGTTGTAGACAGGTGTCCAGTCTTCTTCAGCTAGAAATTTTTTGAGTTTTTCTCGATTTTCAAGTGAGAAAATTCGTCTGTGGACGTGTTTTTTTTTGCAATTAGTTCCAAATGTAATTTTTTGTGCAGCATGGTCTGAAACATGATAATGTATGACATTAGTAGAAGCCTGGCAATCAACTTTAGTGTACACGCCATCTATACATGTTGAAGTTGTTGGGGTTATCCTAGTTGGTTCGAACACATTTTGTTTAATATTGTAAGAATTTAAAAAATTCAGCCAATCACACCTTCTTCTGGATTCTTGCAACATGTCAATGTTGAAATCTCCCATCAGAACAATTTGGATGTCAGTATGGGCAAGTTCTTCAAATATCGGTGTTAGTTGTTTAATCATAAGTTCTGTATTCCCATCATTAAAATAGCAATACATACCCATTTTTTTCCATTCTTATGAAATTGCACTGCAGCACATTCAAACTGCCCGTTTATGGAAACTTTGGCTATATCTGGTCTGTCTATAGCATGGAGATCGTCTCTAGTATAGATTGCAACTCCTCCATGTTGTCCTGAAGCCCTACAAAAATTAGCTTTCATGTTAAACCCTCCAATTGTATAACATGCCAATTCTGCTTCACTTTTCCAGTGTTCTGTAAAACAAAATATTTGTATATCCTGATTTTCTTGTATAATTTGTTCAATTTGTTCAATGGAATTGCCAATTGATCTGAGATTTTGATGAAATAAACTGAAATTTGATTTGTGTGTTTGTTGACGATTGGTTTTTCCATTTAATTTTGAGGTTCCTTCTCTTTTGTCTTTTCCATTAAAAAATGTTGCCCACGATAGAAGCTGAACCTTTCAAATCGAACCCCTTCTGGCCAGAACTCCTTATCATATACTGTTTCTTTCATGTCAAGTGGAACACCCACTAGGAAGCATTTTGAGATACCTTCCAATGATTTTGGCTTCAAAACTGACACTGATATTTCCTCTTGCCCATGTTCACTCTTATTTGTAATGTACTCTAGTACATGTTTCTCTTCAACACTTTCTTTGACTCTTGAGATGAAAAGCCATAGTTTTTTGTCTTCCTTGGTAGATTTTGTTGATCTGAAAACATTATCATTCTTAGTGGGAAGTGTACCAACATTACTTGCCTTTTTGTGCCTTCTTGAATATCTGACTGTTTCAAATTCATTAAATTGTTGAGATACGGAAATGGTATCTGTTTCTTTTATTTCATTCGCGGTTGTAGAAACACTTTTACTTTGTTTATGTTTATGTGTCAGATTAACGTCACCTCTGTCAATCACTTGCTTATTTTCTATGTTCTGTAGTTCCTTTTCAGTCGGTAGTTCTAACTCTTTCTGAATGTGTTGTTCTCTCTGTCTCTCCTGTATTCTGGTATTTGAGACTTGATTTAGGTTAACTTGTCTGGTGTTACTTACAATGTTTACATTTTTCTGCGTTATCTTATGGGTTTGATTTTTTTCTGCATAACCTTTATTCCGCATAGCTTCGATTTTTTCATGTAATAGACTGTTGTTTTCAGCCAGAATATTATTTTTTTCTTGAGCTTCTTTTAGGAGTTGTTTCAAGTAAGCAATTTCTACACTCATTATTTTATTCTGCATTACCAAATCTTCGCTTTGTTTGAGTGGTTCAGATGTCCACTGTTCAAGTTTTTCGTGTTTGCATTCTGTATTTCTCGAGTTTGCTGCTCGCAGCATGCAGGATGGGTGAAAATTTTCACTACACTTTGCACACTGAACTCCAGCCGTCACTTTTTTGCCACATTGTGCACATTTAAGTTCATTATTTTCTAAATTTTCCTGGGAACCTAGTTCCGTATGTTTACCACTCGACGTATGCTTAGGGAATTCATGCCCTATTTATCCTAGATGTGTCTCCTGAATGGTGGAAGATTTATTAACTGAGTGATAAAATAACCATCGAAAAATGCACTGGTTTACAAGATATTTTCATTTGATCTCCTCCTGTCAGCAATACGATGAATTCTGAATGAAACAACTTGATATATTCGAGCTGATCTCAAGTCTGGAATACGTGAAAAAATAAAAGTATTCTCTTTTTTTTACTTTATAGGTTTTCACTCCCAGTCTCTGAAACAGAAATAAATAGTATATTATTTTATAAGGAGGAGAAGTGTCACTTTTCATGGCGAGCTTGAGTTTGACAGCCGAACGCAGTGAGGCTGGCAATTGAAACGAGCCATGAAAAGTCACTTCTCATCCGAATGAAATATGTTATTTTATTTTCAAACGTTTTGAAATTCATGAAAATCTGAATATCCATCTTCGGATTGATTTACATTTACGCACATGATTCTATCCATTTACGATCGTTATAATTGAATGAATCAAGGGACATTTGCCTAGTTGCGGTTGCCACGCAAAATTGATTCTGACAGATATAAAGTAAAATAATTGATAGTGATCATTTGCATGCTGGTGAGAAGTGTTTGAAACTGAAAATGTCTTCAGAAATTGAGGTTTTGGCCAATGATGCAGTCTCTTCCCTTGGACCATCGAAGTCTATTGAAAAATATTCTGCAGCATACAATCACTTCGTTAATTGGTGCAATTCGAAAAATGTGACTGTTTACCAAGAGAATGTGCTTCTAGCGTATTTCAACTCAATGGTTATTGAAAAAAAATGGAAATCCTCTACTTTGTGGTCCCGATACTCGATGATAAAGTCGCAACTGGCGATCAAAAAGGACATAAATATTGGTAAATACCTGAAGTTGCGCGCATTTTTGAAAAAAAGCAATGAAGGGTATGTTACGAAAAAATCAAAAGTTTTTTCAAAAGAAGAGTTCGAACGATTTATATGCGAAGCACCGGATGATTCATATTTAGGATTAAAGGTAACTATCATATTTCAAGTAATTTTAATTTTGTATTTCTGATCTCCTGGTTGTTTCAGATTGTTTTACTATTCGGAGTAGCTGGTGCCTGCAGATGTGATGAAATGGTGAAAATGAAAACAACAGATATCGAGGACAAGGGAAATATTTTAATAGTCAATATTCCTGATAGTAAAACGAGAAAAGTGCGAACATTCACAGTTATTGGGGAGGACAATCTAAATATTTATCGGAGATACACTGCGTTAAGACCGAAGGATTTCGTTGAAAATAGGTTTTTTTTAAAATATCAATCTGGAAAATGCTACAGAGCTGTGATGGGAATACATAGTATAGCATGTGTTCCAAGAAAGGTTGCCTCTTTTTTGCAATTGAGCCATCCCAACGAATACACAGGTCATCCACTGAGGCGAACTTCTGCTACACTACTTATAGATGGAGGAGCCAACATTGAGTCTTTGAAACGACACGGAGGTTGGAAGTCCAGTAGTGTAGCAGAAGGCTATATCGAGGATTCGCTGCGAAGTAAGAATGAGATTGCTGGTAGGATATTGAGCGTCATCGAATTCCCCTCGGATTTCTCGGAATTCCCTGAAACCAGCATCTCAAATCACTTTATTGAGGCATCAGCTGTTGAACAGAATCCGACACAGAATCCTTCCAGTTCATTAATACATACTTTTAATTTTCAGAATGCCAAATTGACCAATTGTACATTCAATGTAACATTAATGAATAAAAATGACGTTTGAATTGGATAATTTCTTGATCATGCTTATTACCAATTCTAATTCATCTTTTGCATAGTAACACTTTTCCTGCCGCCGGACGGAAAAGTGTTGCTTAGCAAAACTTTTCCTCCTTGGCGGAGAAATAGAAATTTTCGATGATACTGTCAGTCGAAAAATGACGTTATTATTGTACGTTTGAAAATAAAAAATTTTAAATTCAAAAAGCATAGGAATTGCTTTTGAAATTAAAAATCGCCAGGTGTGAGGGTTTTTCTCAATGATCAGTACAAGAATAATTGACGAGTAATGTTACTTTTTTGGCACGCTGTCTATTGCAGGTACATGAAAAAACTGGTCCCATAGAAATATCTTCATTATGTAATTTTTGCATTCCTTGAAAAGTGCTGTAGAGTTCATGAAATGTAAATCCTTTGGATTCTGTTATTACACCATATCATACAGAAAATCAAGTTGTAATCACAATCCCCACCTTCAAACGAAACAAAAGGCTATTTTATGTTCCATGATGAAACTTCAAAACACAAGACATAGGGGAATGCTGAAGACATTTCCGGCTCGTGTTCAATAAGGGAACGAAATAAATTTACAACGCGATAATAAGCACTACCGTGAAGAGAACGGAACAATAAAGAATGCCATCGATAGAAGGTATGCAGAATCAATGTGCCAATATTGGCTCCGGTTCTAACGAATGTGATTGAGCATACGAACGTATTTTGTCGTAGGCGGCGTTGTTGTATGTCGTAAATGCCCTGGCTGTTTGATTAAATTCAAATCGAGATACAGAAGCTTTTTCCCTTTCTACTTTCTTCTTATACCTCCACTGAAAGTTACACTGGCTTTGCCTTGTTGCCGAGATCGAAAGAATGATCAAAAACGTGTTTTTTGTCATACTAGGGACCATTGCTGAAATATTATTTGGCATTTGGGCTGTTTTCCATCAATTATGCCTCTTGTATTCAACGTTTTTGCCTGCATTTGCCAGCCGTCGCGTCGTCAGGAAAACACTTGAAACTTGCCACCTTCAGAAAAGTCACTTTCGTTACTTTATGAAAATGTTTGTCATTTTTGACAGTTCTAAGAAAACAATAAGCTATGACTTCCATCTTTTTTCGATTGAATCATTTGTCAAACAATTCATTTTGATCTTTTTTGAAGTGGGATCTTATCGTAAGTAATATTATAAAGGCATCTAATTTTTTCACAGGAAAAATTAGATGCCCGAATGGTATTTGACAAGACTATTTCATGAGAGACAAATTATTCTGAATGCATTAAGTTTAGGTATTGATTTGACAATAACTGTCAAGTTTTGACAGGTCCTGCCAAACAGTTTTTCCACCTAGAAACCATTTGTAATTCAAAATTGCGCGTTTCTGATTGTTGCAAATTACGACGAGGGAAAAAGTCATTAGAAAAATATTTTTTGGTGGAGACTAATTTGATAAGACTGAAAATAATTAATATTTGATCTCTTGACATGACTTATGCTTTTTGTATTCAACGTTTCTTCCCGCATTCGCCAGCTCTGTCATCCAGGAAAACACATAAAACTGGCAAGTGTCAGAATACAATCTTTGATCTAGTTTTGATTGAATCAAGATGGTTGATGGGATTTTCGGCAATTGAAATGATAGCTGCTTCTTTCAGTTTTGTACGTTTCAGTTTTTCTTCTTTTGAAAAATTTCAAATTTTATGTACTTCATCCAAGAACGCTGAACATCAGAACCTTTCTCCTTATTGAGCTAATTTTTTATGTTCCTTAATTCGAACGATTGGAGAACTTTGAATTTTTACAATATAGACTAAACAGGGTGTCTGTAAACATATGCGATGGACTTTGGGAGATGATTCTTCGATGAAAATAAGCAGGGGTAGTTCATGTAAATTGTTTTCGAAACTGGCCTCCCTTCCAAATTAAAGCCTGTGGAAGGCGATGACAAGTTGACAGTTTTTTTTAGGAGTCCTAAAAAAAGTGAGTTTTTTGATCCCATAACATTATTATTAGGGGCTGGAAGTAACAACACCTTATGATTTTTCTTGAAAAAATTATTTCGTGGCATAGATTTTCGAAAAATAAAATTCTCTTATTGTTTCCCATACATACTCTACAACATATAAAGCTATTATTTTCCTTAAAATGCTCGAATCAAAGAAGACATAAAATTATTTTTAAGTAGAGAAACTGAAAAAAGTGGCTAAGCTTCGATATGAAATTAAAAGAGAAAACCTGAAAGTAGAAATTTGAAGGAAGCAGCTTTCAAGTCAATTACCGAAAATCCAATCAGTATATTCAAACATTTTCAAAGAGTAACTAGTGTTACTTTTCTGAAAATTGCAATTTTTATGTGTTTTCTAGACGTCGGTTGGCGAATGCTGACTGAAACATAAAAATCATAAATGATGAAAAGCCCCAGTAGTGTTTAAATTAATTCTATTTTTAATTATTGATTTTTCACATATTTCATTTTTTAAATAATTTCAAGATTTTGCATTCATATACATAGCATGAATTTCAAGTCATATACAAAATGAGCATTCTCAAATTTTTCCATTTTTTCAAATAGCATAACACCTACTGGAAATTTTCTGCTGAAGAAAGAAAAACTAACCGATATCGGCAACATGACATGCCAACTTATCAGAGGTGTCGACCTCCTTGCCATTGTTGCGTGTGACCGGTTGAAATCCCATCTCGGGACCTGAAAATAAAAGTAATCTGCCTTCGAATGTGTCACTGTAAAGTCTTCTTTGTGTCGTCTGGTTACAGCCAATAACAATCGACTACCGTCTACGATGCGTGATATATGTGACACGAAATACGGAAAATTAGTTTTCCGAACAGGCGAAGATTGCATACCGTTCAGTCGATTCTTTTGCCCCTGTGACCTGAAAGGGAAGCAGGACGAAGATTTGATTATATTTATGTCGTTAGGGTGTATAACTTCGATCCTAGGATTCAATTGATGGTAAGGGAATTGTATTCAAATTAACACATGGCCATTTGGGATGACTTTAAATTAAATTGAACGGAACTTCCGGATCTTATGCTAGAAGTTTTTATTTGAATGAAACATTTTTTGATTATAATTGATGAATTCTTGCTAAAACGTATAGATGAAAGCAATGACCATGGGCATTTGCTAAAATATGTAAAGGGTTTTTTCATGTGACTCATTAGAAATAGTGTTAATTAGATATACAATTCTGAAACTAATATTGGAATTATATGATATTCAATGCAACAGACAGAGATTTTTGGCGTCCAGTAAAAGTGATATATAATAAATAACAAAAATGATGAAAGCAGAGAATAATATTAATCAATTCAAATCAACCAATATTAAACTCATACTTCGGAGCTAACCTCGTCCTCGTTCAAGGCAAAATGCAAGGAACTGGTATCAAACAGAGCAGCTATAGATGGCCATTTCGTCCTTATTAGGACTCATCTGCATAGGAAAGCTTTGAATGATACAAGGTATTTCTTAGAACTTGAAACGAAATGGCACCTTCTCTCAGGTACAGAAGGAGGTGCCATTTCGTTTTAAGTTCCACCTTGTATCATTCACAGCTATCCTCAGCACACACAATGAATACCGACCAGTCGTACAATATTTCATATCAGAGAAACTGTACCACACATAATATAATATAGTTGATATTTCGGTTGTAAACAGCGCCTTTATAAGTATGTATCATGGTGAATTCAAACCTCCAGATAGTTAACAATAAAATTACGTTTCTGATTCTGAAATCAGAATGGTACTTCAGTCACAAAGAGAAAATGTTATGGAGTTTCTTTATCCATAATTCGCATTCGTTGATAACTAAATACATAGCGGGAAAATGATAATTAAAGCAAAAAATTGTTTTACATATTCTTCTTGCAATAATTAATAAAAAGTATAATTGAAAATCGGTCAAAGCTTAATTTGGGTGAGTGTTATAATATGCCAATTTAACGAATGGAATATAATCTGGGATGAATCTGCATTACAAAAAAACCGTTTATGTTTTCTCTACCAGTCTCTGAAACAGAAATAATCAAAAAATTTTAATTAAGATAAAATGCTTCTGCGAAAGCTTTGATGCACTAATTTGTCAGGAGCAAATCAGTGTTGAAGAAATTGTTGCCTAACTGTAAAATTAAATAAAGAAATAAATGAAAAGGATAATGTAACGTTTCAGTGTCTATATCAGACACCTTCTTCAGACAAACTTGTAAAATCTTCAGAATTGTGTGTTCTTTCGTTTGTAGTATAATTGACATTGAAAGTTGTCAACACAGAGATGTTGATTTATTTAATTTCGAAATTCCCTGATGTCACTTCTTTCTCCAATAAATCAATCCAAATACGATCTATTCCAACAGAACAATAAGCCAAATTACATACTTCATCTAACAAAATACATGAGGACTCCTTAATTTTCCTTGTACAATTATTATCAGTTTCCGTCATTAGGATCCTTGTACTGTTCATCGTATGAATATACAGAGAATATTGTAAACGCAATTTTTCTATTTTTATGTCTCATTTATTGGTTTCGTTTTGGTTAGAATGGATCTCAAATCATTTTGTGTTTTGAAAACAGTTTTATGTTGAATTTGGAACCAATTTTTCTTATTTTTGCTGATTCAGTTGGGTCTCTATTGATTTTATAATATCTTTCAGTATCTTTGATAATATCTAACAGTTTGTTCTTATATTCTCATCTGATTAAAAATTTATCTTACAGTTTATTTTTATATTTATCCTAATCTTAGTTGAATTTTTTAAGTTATTTTTTTTCAGAGACTAGTTGTGAAAACTTGAAAAAAATAAAAATCAATTTGTTTCGTGAAAACATCATACTATACAAATCAAAAGCTTTTGCACGCCAGTTCAATTCTGTATATTCAGAGAACTTTTAGTGTCATTAATTTTTTTCATAACCTTATATTCCTGTATTTTTTTCAAATCTTAAATTTATCTTCAAAATTTAATGGTTAGAAGTTGTTTATATCATTATTTATTATATTTATTAATATTAATTATCTCTTCATTAATTTGATTGGGATATTATTATTATGTGAATTCAACAGGTCTGACTGCAGTGAGATTTATTCAAAACATGTTAGTTGAAAAATTTATGAAAATTTTCCAGAGTAATAAATTGGACTTCAGACTCCTATCAATTCAAGAATAATAATTAGTTCGAAAAAATTAGGTCTACTTTGTGACTACCGGTTCGAGTATCAAGGGTGCTCTTCACAGAAAAATTAATATAAGTGTCGTCTTCAACTGTCGAAATTTCCAAGAAAATCGAATTCGGCCCTGTGTTGATATTCACTTAAGAGTATCATCTGGGGGTTTTTAAGGAAACAATTATTTCCTTCCTACAAGGTGAAGGTTGGCGCTGGAGGACGAAACGTTTTTTCAATCAGGGGTCTTTAGTGTCTTTGCGTGACAATGAGGAGCTCTCCTCGAAGTCTTTGAGGCAGGAAATGGGACGCTTTCATTACCGCTACGTGCTCGATTTAATGGAGTTTTCTTGTAAAAAAAAGCCTAGGTAAGAACCTTTTATCGTGCAATTTATTACTCAGATTCTACTGTATTAACGCCGCATTGTCTTTCCTTTTTAAAAACTCAAGTGAAGGAAATTATTTTTAATCACACTCTCCTCCAATTTCCTCTTTTAATTCCTGAAATGATGGACCAGACACGCTCCTGGGATCTCGAGGTGTGTTCTGGTTTTGTCAATTTTTTTGCGGCTCTTTGAACGAATACTTCTCAAATAAAAATCCCCATCATGCAGAGTGTTCGTGGAATCTGAAAAACAGCATTCAGTTGAAGAAGAGATACAGATAATTATCCAAACAACTTGAACCGCGGGAAAAACTAGTGCGTTCGTGTAGAGTATCATAATCAGTTTTGATGGTATAAAAGAATTAGATTTCGCTCAATAACATTTTCATCGTGATTTTGATTGCATTGGTAAATTCACCAAATGAATAATTCATGGAAAGAGATCTTTTGTTATATGTACTTAGTTTTGAAAAAAATAAATACAGAGATTTTAGGAACTACTTCTTCAATTGGAAGTTTTTCCCAAAAACAAATTTAATTTCAATCTGGGAGCATAACTGATAACAATATTCATTATTGCTTAAAAAAATTTACGCTATTTTTCCAGAGTGAATGTTCTTAGTAGTGAACACACCAAAAAATAGAAAAATGTTTCACAATTAAAAATATTTCTGAACAAGACTTGACCAAGAGACCAAAACATAAATGGGGTAGGGGTCATATGGCGAAGAGTGGCAACTTGAAACAGCGATCATATTTTTGATTTCAAACTGGTGCTTTTTTGATTGAATCTGATGTAGTAAACCTTCGTACAAAGATAATATTGGCAGTGTCATATGATCGAAAAATTTGCATTCTTCGAATGAGATATCAAATTCCACAACTAATTTGATGCCTGGGTTTCAGACAGGCTTCAGGACATCTGATTAAGATTTGGATTTTCCATTGGAAAACAACGAAGTTCGTGAATTTGGTAGTAAGGAAATTTCAATGACATATTTGTAACAGATCAGGATGTATTGCTTCAAATCTTTCAGGAAGTGAATATACTCACATCTATGATTCCACTGTTTCAGAAAACTACAAAAACTACTGCTATTCTCTTAATTTTACTTATGTCGTTATTAAGAAATAAGACAAAGTTTTTCAAATACGAAAATGTTTGATATCTTCTAAGTGTCATCTTTATCTACGAGTGAATTCAACGTAGTGGATGCTGAAAATGCCCTACACCCTATACTTGGCATGCTCCCAGGCGATGGTGAAACTCGTCTATGGAATTCAGAATGGTTTCAGCTGATGGTAATATTTTGTTTCCATTTTAATCCTATCATTTAGATTCTCAATAATAGCTGGCCTGTTATGGTAAACTTCGTCTTCGAGACATCGCGAGGTGAAGAAATCTACTGGCGTTATATCAGGGGATCTTAATGACTATTCAATTGAATCATGTCTTCCAATACAGCATCCCGCGAAAGAGAGTTCTGTTTGTTTTATTTTCTGATAGCCACAAAACAAAAAGGATGATATGGTGTGATTTCTTCGGTCACGAGCTTTTCAACGAGTATATACAAGTCAGCTGGGGTTTTAGCTAAGGGGTTGAAAAAAATATTTCATCTTATTGCCAAAAACTGCGTTTAATTCCAAATCAATTTGCGTATATAAAAATTTTTTAAGTCGCTGATTACGAAGATATTATTTATTTATGTGATATATTTGTTTTATGCGATTACTGAATTCTATTTAGAATGCAGAACTGAAATGCCACATATTGTAATATTTTTTGCAAGCAGCCAATTCTGTAATATAAGAGGGACCGGAAAAAAATGCTGTATGATATTGTGTTCATTGCTTCCTAGAAAATGCAATTTTTGGTCGGTTAGATATCCTGCAGAAAATGAGGAAACACAGCCAAAAAACGAGCGGAAAATATATCAGATAGGTGGAAAGCCCTTCAGAGACGTGTAGCATAAAAAGTATCGGGGAAAATCACCAGCATTCTCCTCGAAAACGAGAATGTGTTCCATTCACATTCATCTGCAGGAATTTCACCCACCGAAATTAGATTGAAACGAGTAAGTGCATCAAAGCCAGATAATCTTGAGAAGATTGTCTGAAAAGGTGAACGCCGACAGGGGGCGCTGAGTGATTGCAGGTCGTAGTACGGCGCCTTTCTAGGGGGCCAATCATCAGGAACGGACTGGAAAAGTATAAGATTCTGAGATATATCTGAACATTCGCCCTTTGTGGAATTAAAAAAAAACTATAGCACGTTCTGCGTAAACGAGTGCTATGTCGTTTGGCCCAAATGTCTGTAATTTTCGAATTTTGAGCCGAAAATGGTTTCAAACGATTGGGTTTTAACTCAAAGATGGCGAATTCTTAGTCAAATTGAATTCTGTTCCTGGTGCCGGCCGTTAGCACGATAACTTTCGAAGAGATTGTCCTAGAGACTTGAGATTTTCAGGGTGAGTTCGGTTCCCAATTGCAACGGTTAAGTTTGTTAGCTGGCCAAATCGAACAGAGTAGGTATTCCACAAAAAATGGTTATTCAAAATTTTAGTCCCATTCTCAAGTCAAAGCTACAAAATTAATATCATAAACATACACGGACAACTTACACACACGCTACAAAATTACTGAATGTCAAAAACTTCCATAAAAATTCAAATATACAAGTTTACTCTCAAGAGAATAGTTATTCTTTAAGAGTAAGATTGAAGGTGTATATTCGAATTTTTATGGAAGTTTTTGACATTCAGTAATTTTTCATTGTGTATGTGAGTTATACGTGTATGTTTTATATTTTTTTAATAAATTAAGATATCAATTTTGTATTTTCAATATGGTGACTCCACATTTATCAATCTTACAATTTATTGGTCATAATAAGCCTATTGCCAATTTTTGTGGCCATAGTGTTATCAGAACCATAAAAAATTCAATTTGAATATCGAAAAGAAAAATCTCCATATTTCCATAACAAGGTATCTGATTCGATTAAAATTTATTTTGTGAATGAAGATAGATATACCTACTGAATTTTCATGCAAAATTTCAAGGGGTTGCATCATCAAAACCATAGAATTAACAATTTTTAATTGTCAAGTTTCAACATATTTCAAATTTTGAATTATTTTCACAATATAGCTCCGATCTTCCTGAGCATTAATTTATTTAATATCAATCTCAAGTTCTATACACAATTTTGGGGTGAGAGCCTCATTGCCCCAACAATGAACGAGCGCTCAAAGGCATCTGCTCAGGGCTTTCTTATTTTTTTCATTTTAATCAAGCGTAAGTTTCTCCAATTGTGTTTCAGTTTCTCTGAATTTAATACAAAACCTTTTCAACATAATGGACTTCGTTAAATTAAGTTCTTGAAATGGCATGTACCTATAAACGTTGCATGGTTATCTAAAAATTATTCATAGCAATCACAATGTGGTGTCTCTTGTGCTCTGCATACCTTGAGTTGTTCACGGTGCTGATCCTATAGCTTCCACAGTCCTGATACGGACATCTCCTTTGATTGTAACTCCACCTTTTGTCAAAATACTATAAATGTATCGTGGTTTATGGAGCTTTTCAGCTGATAAGTAACTAGGCTATTGAAACAGTGTCTCAGATGTGTCGGATTGAGTGAATTGAATGAAAATGTCAACACTTCTTGAATAGGACTATCGTTTGCCCTAAAATTCATCCGAATTCGATCCTCTGAGCTATGACCGTCTCCCATCAACTCTTGAATGGCTCGCTATGTCAAGTGGTACCTTATTTGGAAGATATTTTGCTTCTCAATGAAAAACAATAGGTAACAATTAATCAATTTGGATTATTCATTTTCGAAATAAGGAAACTTGAAATAGCTGTTCAAAGACTATAATGAGACTTTTACCATTTATGATCGTTCTCAAGTGCAACAAATATCTTCATCTCAAATAAACAACGAAAATGCCAGAGTAAAGTATAAATATCTGGCATAATCCGTCTCTGGTTCCCGTAGGAACTACGAGTGGGGCGACAATCACCCTTTACACGAATCCTCTCCACAACAAAGCCAATTGAGATTCCCTACTAATAGCGTATTATATTGTTACCTTTCCTTCCAGTCTTCATCCGTAAGGTGCGCACTCCCTCAAACTCTCAGAACCGTACTGTCCTACTATTAGCGTTCTCCATGAAAAAACTGGCACACATTGGAAATACTAGTTCTATTGGGATTCTAGTGCATCAAAACCTGTACTCAGTGATCACAACAGTTCTGTGAAGTCTGCGGTTATTTCAATGACTCAAAATTTTGAAAATATATCTTAAATATTGAACCATTTCAGTTGGTAACCGGCAGAACAAAGAATAAGCTTCGAAAAAGTGGAACAGATGATCAGGCAATCTGTCAAATACTGCCATGTTTCTTAAGAAAGACCTGTAGATACCAGAAATGAATGAACACCAGTAGTGCACTTGTTCACCCAATGGAAAGCGCTATAAAAAATAACAGTTCGTATCTGCATAGAGAAAATAGTAATAAACTATTGAGCTCGTAGATCTACCTTTTTAATTGGACCAGATGAACGGTAGATCTGTAGAACCGGTAGGTCAGATGGACGGTACGCCAATTGAATTGGTAGATCAGATGGACAGTAGATTGGCTGAATTGGTAGATCAATTGATCAGTTTATAAGCTAAGCGGGCTTATTTCATTCATATATAAGCTGAATTGATATATCAAATGTGTGAGTAGAACAATTGAATTGATATACATTGAATGAAACGATATCTCAAATGAAGAGAAAATCATATTGAACTGAAAATCGAATTCGATTTTAATTTATAGGAAATCAGATGCAAAATCAACATACCCATCTATTATCATGAATGGAAAATTGATTAATGTTGCTAAGATAAATTTAAATCCAAATCATATTGAAAAAATAGCTTAATTTAATCTTTTATAGAAGCGTGCTTTAGAAACAGCATCGAATTTTGTTAATGATATTACCGTCATAAACACACAGCCTTCTATTCGAACCAACTAACTTATCAGTACAAAACAAAACGACGGCCTTTTTCAGAAACATAACCACGTATACAGGGTGATTTTTTTAAGTGTTTCATTAGACGTTTTCGAGGAAGGAATTGTAATACAGATTCAAGATTTTGGATTTTCGTTTTAGAGTACATGAACTTTGATTGTAAAATATTTTCAAGAGGAATCTACTTCCGGTTTCACCGGAAATGAATGTAACTTCGTTATTTCAAATGCAACACCCTGTATATTTATACATATTCCAATACTTCGTTCAATTCTACACTGATTTGATGTATGATATGTGCAACCACTCAAGCAATTCTTGAATTATAGCCTGATTATCAAATTTTTTGAAAAAAAGGTTGTCACAAATTAGTGTCCATATCTTCAGAATCCCTCATTACAAGAGTTTTTTTTTGCGAAAGTGGAACAAAAGAAAGTACGCTGATACTGTTTCTTGTATAACTTATGAGGAAATATTATAAAGGGTGTCTGAAAAAGGGCCCCAAAGTGAGCCTCAATAAAACTATGAAATCTCACTTTTTTCAAATGGCAACCCTATTATTTTGTAATTCCAATCGATGGCTCGTCAAAAACCAGTTAGGGTGTCCCAAACATTTCATGCTTCTAAAATCAGTAGTTTTGCCGTTATTGAATAAAATTCGAATTTCAGGATTGAATCAAGGTTTTTTAGTCTAACCATAGATTTATTAGGATAGAAGTTTTCATGAAGGCTATGTCTGTTGATTTATAATGCATTTTAGAGAACTGTCATTTATACTTTTTTGATAAATCGGGCACTATGCAAAATATGAATCACAGTAACAGTGATGTATTGAATATGTTCTTCATTTATGGTGAATGTAACAAAATTTTAGGAAGGGCAGTCAGAACTTTTAACGGAAGCAATCCACATTTACCACCTTTAACAAAAAAAGTCAGTAAATGTGAATTTCGTTCGTTGAATTTCTAATTACCTTTTCTAGGAATTTGTTACATTTGCCTCAAATAAAGAACATACCCTTGATAAATCATTCCAGTGAAATTATTATTGCATGTTTTGATTAGTGCTTGATCTGTAAGAAAAAGTAAGAATGACAGTTCCTAACATAGCCTACTTCAAAAATGCAAGCTTACAAACTGTGCGAAACCTGTCTTTAATCGTGAAATTCGAATTTTATTGAATAACGGCAAAAATACTGATTTTAGAGGCATGAAATGTTCGGGACACCATAACTGGTTTTTGACGAGCAATCGATTGGAATTACAAAATTATAGGGTTGCCATTTGAAAAAAGTGAGATTTCATTGTTTTATTGAGGCTCACTTTGAGGCCCTTTTTCAGACACCCTGTATAATATTTCCTCATAAGTTAAACAAGAAACAGTATCAGCGTACTTTCTTTTGTTCCACTTTCGCAAAAAGAAACTCTTGTAATGAGGGATTTTGAAGATATGGACACTAATTTGTGACAACCTTTTTTTCAAAAAATTTGATAATCAGGCTATAATTCAAGAACCACTTGAGTGGTTGCACATATCATACATCAAATCAGTGTAGAATTGAACGAAGTATTGGAATATGTATAAATATACAGGGTGTTGCATTTGAAATAACGAAGTTACATTCGTTTCCGGTGAAACCGGAAGTAGATTCCTCTTGAAAATATTTTACAATCAAAGTTCATGTACTCTAAAACGAAAATCCAAAATCTTGAATCTGTATTACAATTCCTTCCTCGAAAACGTCTAATAAAACACTTAAAAAAATCACCCTGTATATGAGTTTTTATTCATCTCATCATGAAGCCAGGTTACTTTAGTATCACTTGAATAGGAGTTGAAAATATTCGACTCATTAGTGTAATATATTTCGGTGATCCCGTGATTTTTGTTTCCAGGCAAATTTTAGGAATATTCTTGAAAGCATAACATTTCTGAAAAGAGATTTAGAGAATTGTGGCTGTCACTCGAAGGGAATTGAAGATAGAATAAAAATTTTAACGTATGGAATGACACATATTTCGATATTTTATGAATATATACAGTAATCGAGACAATCGATCTACTCCATGTGACTTTTCCACACTATATAACTGAAATGGTCCGGATCTGCATCAAAATGAGCCTGTCGTTAACGAAGTCTTCGACTTGTCAACGTTGAAGAAACTACTTTATCTTCCCTTATGATGGATAACGGTAAGCATCAATTAAGATTAGCTCCTAAACAATACCTTATTTCTGGCGGCGAATATTCCTATTGCAGAGAAAGCAGCGTAGTCATTGTGACACACCGCTGGTTGCAGAGGCGTAGCATACCTTCGACTTCTCAGTAATTCAATGAGGTTCTAATTAGTTTATTGAACTTCTATAAATTATATCCGTTATTCTGAGAAATATGACAACTATTGACGGCTAATAAAAAAGGGAAAAGCATTATTTCAGGAAAGCTGTGTTCTCGATAAATATATTCTGATGAATATTGTGTTCACTGCTGTGGCTTACACAACACTGGACAAGTGATATCTCAATGCCTATACGAACTTTATTGCGCGAGTCCCTTTTTTACCTGCAAAAATGCACACCGCGCAATGAAGTTCATATACGCATTGAAAGATCACTTGTCGAGAATACTGGGCCTGATCAGATATACTGAATCGCAAGACCGAGTAGAAAATGTATATTCTTTGTTGGTGGAAATTTTCGTATTGCCGTATAGTATTTATAGATAAAAAGTTTTCAATACTGTTAAGTGTGGCTGATCTTAGTGAAACAATAAAATTGTGCTTGATTTCGTCACTTCAAGAGCGGTGAATCTGATGATGACGACCTTCCTGGAGGAGGTAAGCCAAAAACCTTCGAATATGCTGAGTTCGAAATATTACTCGATGAAATTCAGTGCCAAACGCAAGAAAGGCTTTTTTCAGCAGCAGGAATAATCTGTCCAGTCACTAAATAGTGACATCATGCATGAACAATGATTTCGGGAGAGGTAACTTGGGTTCATCGCGAATTGAAGCTAAAAGAAATTGGACGTCTTTTTTCGCCAAGGAACAACTGCTTCAATGGTAAAAGGGGGGTCACTTCATTGCAAGATGATGGAAAATGGATTAATTATAGTAACTCAATGTAACTAAAGTCATTGAGAATGCTGGTAATGTCCGACAGTATCGATATCGTTTTATTTGATTAAGTTGAGTACTCTGAGAACAAAGGCTGAAATACAAGAAGATGAACGATGAAGTATTTTAACAAGGCTACAATGCTTGTCTTCACGATGGAAATACCGTTGAAAGCTAACTGGAAACCTTAGAATGAGAACTTCTATCTTCTGCGCCGTATAATTAGAATTGTTAAAATCAAGACGCTCTTCAAGCTCTTCCAGAAAGATACAAAAAAATTGAAGCTGATCAATGTATAATCAGCAATATTTGTATGATTTGTAAGCATTTTTTAGCATGATGTTGCATCTCCAAAAAAAGTGTGAACTGACGAGTAGGGTTGAACTACTAGTGTGAATCATCACATCAGAATGCCACAGAAATAAACAGATAGTGCTACTTAAAATCTATCGAAATAATTAGATGTTCCCTGAATACTATCATGAAATTCACTAATTCCGATAACAAAATATAAATCGATGCTACTATGTTTATTTTGAGCAACTGTATCACAAAGGAAAGGTAATTTAATTGGTGTGTTGCTTTTACACAAGAGGAAAACATCAGTAAAGAGATTGGATTTCGAAATGTACCGTGCTGTATACTGACGCATTAAAGATAATTTGTGTCTGTGGTCTTTCAACATTATAATCCATCACTACAAAATAACCCAATCATATGACAAAAAGGAAAATAACCTATACTATTGGAGAGACTGTAATGCATACGGGTATAGGGACATATATTATATTATACTATATTTATATGAGTTAGGCTATCGAATTTTGTGGCTGGAATCATAAATGTGTTGAGTTCGCATAGGAAGCGGCAGAATGAAATAATCCAAAGCCAACTGCGCTGTTACAATCTGTATTTGAATCGAAGTTCTCAATGAGACAGTTAAGCATATGTCAGTTAGCAACACCATTCATAGCAATTTTTAATGTCCTTTAATGTCTTAGGGCGTAATCAAAAATAAATTTATTAACGAAACGTTTCACCTTTATCTCATCGTCTTTCCTTCACTCTAATACGACGATTATCTCAAAAATCATTAAGAAAATCTCCATTCTGAAGCTTTAATTCTAGGACAACCTTACCAACTTTCATGTCTCTACTTTTAACTATGTGTATTTATGGATTTGAGCTGAAGAAAATGTAAACAGGGTACTATACATCTCTATGTACTTACGAGCTCAGAGATGTAAGCCTCAACGTCCCCTATGAAAAAGCTTTGCCTCCTCGTACAAGTGTAATGATATTGGACAATAAGCTGAAATTATTTTGAAGTGATTTCCTTCCATTGGAACATATTTTAAATATTCTTCTCATATGCAGTTTGTGAGATGGCTGACATTATCAAAGCTAGAAAACTAGCATATTTGGGCCACTTATTACGAACAACCTTGTATCTTTCAGGTGATCATGTTAGGTTGAATCGAAGAACGTTGAGGAATTTGCAGAAAACAGACCTCTCGGGTCAAAAATAACAGAGAGTGGACAGGAATAAGGAAAGTAAAACAATTGTTAAGATTGACACAATGTCAAAAACTTGATATGGCACATTAAGAAGATTAAAATGAATTGGCAAACTATCTTCGAATTCTCTGGAACCAGAGAAAGACATAATAAAGAATGCAAGTTACAAGTAGTAGGTACTTCATATATAAAGATAACCTTTGCGCAACAAAGTAAAGCTGAGTCTGTTACCCGTTTTTTATCATTATCTTGAAATTGAATTCGATATTTAGAATGAAATACCACTGTTTAAATCTATGGCAGATGAGCACCCTTCAGTAGGGTTCTGTAGCAGTTTTAGAAGATCAGGAGATTCGAAAAATCATCACTTGGAACGACAGACCTGTTTTAAAATACCCCTCCTGGTCCAAGAGCAAGAATTAAGTATTTTGTATCTAAATATTGAAGCTATTTATTCAAATAGTTTTAAGTCTCAATTTTGTAAAAACGGCGAAGCAGGGTTTTTTCTACTGAGGTTTTTCCCTGTGCTCTGGTATCATACGTCAGAATAGTATAGTACCCCGTTTTGCACCAACCTCAGCTATTTACTTTTTTCATGTATTGTATTTTGTTAGCTCTCAATTCAAAAGAATATAAGTACAGTGTCTTTGGTCATGACTTAGCGATAATTTAAGGGCATCAAATATACCTAATTTAATCGACAAAAACGCCCATATTAAGGAGTTTACCCCCTCAGTTTTGGAGAAGCACCCTTTTTAAATTTTCTTTTTTTATTTTAGTTGACCTTTCCTAATGATATCGATATCTTTAGACATAAAGGTCCTACAGATGTGAAAAAAATGTTTTTTGAAAGATGATACTACTGCCTTTCATCGAAGTGGAACAATATGAAAACTTATAACTTAAAAATTTTTGTAAAAAATATTAGCTCCAAAACGATACCAACATAATTTCTGTAAGTTACATATTTGGAAAGTAATTGCTGTTCGAACATGACCCACATGAAAATTGATAAAATAAAAAAAACCTCACTACTGTACTTTCGATAATTTTCAATGATCAAACAAACAAATGAATCATAAAAATTGCTCAAAATGGCCGTCTCTGCTCTGTAGACAGGCAGTGGCCTTCATGACGAACTGTCTTGTGTCTTTTGCTCGCGTAGTGAACATGTTCGAACAGCAATAACTCTCAAATTATGTAACTTAC
This sequence comes from Propylea japonica, assembly GCA_013421045.1. Taxonomy (NCBI): domain Eukaryota; kingdom Metazoa; phylum Arthropoda; class Insecta; order Coleoptera; family Coccinellidae; genus Propylea; species Propylea japonica. Next base: position 10,788,054 of record CM024244.1, read on the forward strand.
AGAAATGGTGTTAGTGCTGTTTTGTAACTAATATCCTCGCGTGTTAAATCATTGAAAAAAATTATACTTCAATGTGCTAGTTCTTGTACTATTGCGCGAATTTACCAAGAAAACGAGTACATATTATTACTAAAACTTTTTTAAAGAATTTTTTTATGGCGTTTTCAAGTTAAATGTTTTCATATTGTTATACTTCAATGAAAGGTGGTAGTATTATCTTTCAAAAAATATTTTTTTCACATCTGTAGGACCTTTATGTCCGAAGAAATCGATATTATTTGGAAGGGTCAACGAAAATAAAAAAGTAAATTTAAAATGGGGGCTACTCCAAAACTAAGGGGGTAAACTTCCAAGTTTGGTTGTTTTTGTCGATTATATTAGGTATATTTGATGACCTTAAATTATCGCTAAGTCATGACCAAACACACTGTATATCATACAAGGATGTAGCAAGGAGGTCCCTAAAGACTCAAAATTCGAAAAATCATTTCCGAAAGATTTAACTGAGAATATGGCAATAAAAATCAAATTAAATTTGGGAACAAAAAACGAGGAACAGAATGGAGAACAGAATGGAGAACAGAACACTCAACTCAAGTACCATGAATATTTCTCAGAAATTCCTGAATTGAAATTGCTATTGTATGCGGATCATAATAAACAATTTCTCTGAGAAGCTTCGATCTGGCGTATACACTGGCTCCAAATTTGTGGCTCAAACAATCGGATCTTTTGTTTATGCCGAATCGTTTTTTTGTAGGTATACCTTGTGTATCGGTGTATTTGTATACAGTGCCTTTAGTCTAGTCCAGCTTCAAGTTCACTCCCCAAATACTACGCCGCTGTAGATGTTTCCCGTGTCTTGAACAGCTAGCAGAGCACTTTACTGTATTGAATTCGGGCGGTATCCTGATAAAACTTTTTGCTTGTCCTCGACGATCTGTGTGTGTCGCGCCCTTCTTCGACAAAAACTTCCGTATAATAAACAAAGCATCAAGTTCTAAGGGTTATACGACACAAAGGATCCAGATACCTATTGAACCACTTCCACACGATAGTTCGCTCCAATGGCAAAAGCAAAAAACACGGTAGATCAAAAATATATATAAAGTATTAATTAATTGTTGATTGAGTCGATTTCATCAGTAGTTTAATGTCATATGAGAGTTCACAAATTGGGAATATTTCCAATTCGCTATTCAAAACTAATTATATCACTAGAATAAAATTAATGAAACTAATTGTTTATTCAAAACCACTCAATGCTGCAATATCTAAGGAATTTTCTTAACATACTGTAATTAACAAATACCACAAAAAATTTTGTTCATCCATCATTCTGTGCATGGTGTGTACTAATAATTACTCAATTGTAGAAAAATACAATAAAAACAAATACACGATTATTCTGGTTTGACGTTCATTCCCCTCTTAAAATTTTATTTTATATTTTTTTTCTGTGACGGGAAAAAATGTGACATTTTATATCTCTTGAGAGGTCACAAAATATGACTTTTTACGAAATTACTTTTTTCCCTGCCAAAAAAATGAGTCTCTATGTATCCGGGAAAAAAGTAGGTATTCACTTTTTTCCCATGGGCAGAAGAGTGATTTCGTGAAAGGTTATATTTCTTTCACTGTTAACATGGTCGTTTTTCCTGTCACAGAAAAAAATAGTGTATTATACACAGGAAAAATATTAGATTTTAGCTCTCGGTTTTTTGTCTCCCTCCGCTTCGCGTCGGGGAACAACATAACCTCGAGCTAAAATCTAATACTTTTTTCCCTTGTATAATAAAAAACTATTTTTTCTACTTTTTTGCTTAACTTAGACAAAAAAAAATTTAAATTTTTCTTATACTATACACTGTTATCCCCATTTTTTTTTGATAATTTATGTTCCATCATTTACTACACTACTGGAATAAATTAAAGGATCAAAAAAAACATTCCAAATTTTAGGCCAATTTTCAACATGCCGTAACTTCGAGAGGAATGGTCGTACAAAGAATTTTAAAAAAGGGAATTGCAGCTCCAAGTGTCTTATTTTCGGATTAGAACTTCAAAATGTTTTGACGTCATCGGTTGTTGAGTAATCTTGAAAAGACCATCATCAAAAAAAATTTCGAAATTTTTTCAGTTTTTTCCTTGGTCTACGGGCTTGGAAAAAAATTTTTTCTGCTCAATCACTATGAGGATTGGATAGTTTCTTCATTCTGTTTTAATCTCATATTCTATAGATTTTGGTATATCCACTTCTTGTCAAGATATCGGCCTTCAAATGAAAAGAGATCCTTTTGCCTTTGAATATCGATACCTCGGCAACCAATGATTGCACAGAAAGCTAAAGGTGGGTTTCAGGAACTTGAATGAATTCCCTTCAACGACTAGCCATTGCTTTTCCGAAAAAAAAATTATTCTTTCTGTCACATGAATTTGAAAATGCAACAAAAAAAGGTCTTTTCGTGGTGTTTTGGAAATACAAGCGCTGGATCGAAAATATTGTGGGAACAAGAATGTTAAGTGTGCATTTTACAGTTCAATAAGTCCACAAAAATCTCACAAAGAGCCAAATTAATCCAGCCAACCGTTTTCGTGTTTCACCCGATAAAATTTCTGAAAAAATTAAAGGATCACGTTTCCTGCTCTGAAAAGCTCAAAACCTTCATTATCTCGGAAAAACAAGAAAAAAAATTCACGACCCTTTTCAACAATTTCATTGCAGAAAGATAATGAACTTCCAAAATAGAAAAAAAATTCTCGAAAAAATCGAAAAAAAATTCCTACTGTTCCAAAAAAATATGAGAAATTTTTTTTTTATTTTTATTTTTTTTGAGAAATTTTTTCTTCTTTTTTCAAAGTTCAATAACTTTCTGTAATGAAATTGTAGAGAAAAATTGGTGAACTTTTTTTTCTCGTTTTTTCAAGATTATAAAGGTGATGAGCTTTTCAGGGCAAGAAACGTGATCCTTTAATTTTTTCAGAAATTCGATCTAGTGAAACACGAAAACGGTTGGCTGGATTAATTTGGCTCTTTGTGAGATTTTTGTGGACTTATTGAACTGTAAAATGCACACTTAACATTTTCTGTTCCCACAATATTTTCGATCCAGCGCTCGTATTTCCAAAACACCACGAAAAGACCTTTTTTGTTGCATTTTCAAATACATGTGACAGAAAGAATTATTTTTTTTTTGGAAAAGCAATGGCTAGTCGTTGAAGGGAGTTCATTCAAGTTCCCGAAACCCACCTTTAGCTTTCTGTGCAATCATTGGTTGCCGAGGTATCGATATTCAAAGGCAAAAGGATCCTTATTCATTTGAAGGCCGATATCTTGACAAGAAGTGGACATACCAAAATCTATAGAATATGAGATTAAAACAGAATGAAGAAACTATCCAATCCTCATAGTGATTGAGCAAAAAAAAATTTTTCCAAGCCCGTAGACCAAGGAAAAAACTGAAAACAATTTCGAAATTTGTTTTGATGATGGTCTTTTCAAGATTACTCAACAACCGATGACGCCAAAACATTTTGAAGTTCTAATCCGAAAATAAGACACTTGCAGCTGCAATTTTCTTTTTTTTAAAATTCTTGTACGACCATTCCTCTCGAAGTTACGGCATGTTGAAAATTGTTGTGAAATCCAATTTTAGTTCCTTTCATTCTGGCAAACTGTTGTTGTTTAATTATTTGAAAGGTGTGAGGTACCCTCGGTTATATTTCTTCGTTTTTGGTGTTATTGTTATTGGAAATTAGTCTGGTGTCACTTTCATTTTTCTTTATTCTAATCACTGAAAACAAACAACAATTGCCACGAATTAAAGAATAACTCCTCACAAATTGAGGGGATAATTATAATTAATTTTATTTTGAAAGTTTCATTACTATAAAATTAAATTCTGTTTTTAATCAGTTAAATGAAGTTGAAACCATACTTATATTATAATCATAATTTCAACTTCATTAACTGATATCAAAACGAACCTAGAAAATCATTCAAGAAATTCCCATTTTACCAGATAATCAGATGAAAGTATCACAAGAGTAGGTACAATTTAATGAAAGATTAGAGGTAAAAAAGTCATTCAATCCATCTGATATCAATTATATTTATATGTTTCGAGTTTCGATGAAACATTTCGATTTTTATTCTGATTCATCATTTAATTTCTTATCTAACTCGAGGGAATCTTCAATGGTTAGAAATTGCTTTTGATCGTGCATAAGGTTTCTTTTCATTGAAATTGGAATATATTAATAAGTACAAATATTCGCCATATCCTAACTGTTAATAAAAAAAAACTGTTTTTGTATTATGAACATTGAAAATAGCAGACATAGCTGAGTCACAGTTGCGATGTTTTCGGACATTACATGACAGACGAAATATTCAGCTTTCAGAGTGGATAAAATATATTCGTAGTACTTTAACACACAAATATTTTGGGACTAACATGAACCTTCATGATTGTCAAATGCAAAATATGTGTTTTTGTCATCACAATAAATATGAATAGATTGAATTTGGAATCGGAATATTATCGTTGTACTTCAATTATTCACATTTTCACTTGAATTCACACCTGCACTGAAAGCAAATGTGTGTTGTATCTTATGACATATATTTATTTATTCGGGTTAAAACATCCTAAAGATATTGTCCGATTCCAATTGCCTTTGCCTTCTATTGTTGTAATCTTCATCATTTAGCCCTCCTTCACTCATTGATTTTCTTATTCCACTAATTCATGTCGTTCTTATGACAATAGAATAAATTTGCCTATGCTGCACTCTAAAATGAAACAGTAATAACAGGTGGTTTCGAATACTCTTCTAGGTATACAATTCGATCATTTTTGAACGCTTGTTCTATTTAAACGAGTGCTATATCGTTTTGCCCAAATGTCAGCAATTTTCGAATTTTGAGCCAAAAATAGTCTCAAACGATAGGGTTCATTTGCATGATGACGAATCCAGGGTCACATTCAATAATTCTGTCTGTTGGGCCGTCCGGACGGGAGCACGATAACTTTCGAAGGAATTGTTCTAGAGATTTGAGATTTTCAAGGTGGGTTCGGTTCCCAAATGCCTCCGTTAAGTTGGTTAACCAGACAAATCGATCAGGGTGTTCCATAAAATATGGCCATTCAAAAGTTTTGCATTTGTGACTATTTATTTTTTTGAATGTAGTTAGACTACTATTTTCATTACGATTTTTATGACTGTCACAACAATATTTGATCAGAAATTAGAACTGCAACACTCTGTATTTCGAAAACGAAACGTTTGCGACCCCATGTTTATGGGATTTTTTTTCTTAAACTCACTTAAGGAATCTCCCCTTTTCGTTTGTACGTTCAATTTAGGAACTCCCTGTATAACCATAACAAGATATCAGATTCGAGTATGTGTTCGAATGAAGATTGATATTCTGAATGTTCATGCAAAATTTCAAGAGGGTCGCATCATCAAAACCAAAGAATTTAATTTTTTTCCGCCGACCTCGAAATCAAAGGTGATTTTAATCTGTGAAAAATTGGACACTTATGACCCATTTTAATGTTCAATTTATGCTATATTTCAATGTGCAATCCTCATGGCAACACACATGGTTCACAAAGTTTCAGAAGCACTAGAAGAAATGTAAAAACTCTACTGGAACATAGAAACATAGGAATTCCATCATGTCAAATGTATGTCTTGTGCAAAATGTACTTCAATCAAGGATTTATACACAATTCACGTTGAGATCGTCGAAAAAATCTTGTAATCAACTCGGTTATCAATCAAGCGACTAACGTTCAAGAAGTCGCTGTCTTCAATAACCTAGTTGATTGAATAACTATTTCTTGTCAAGTTTTTAGATATTTCAGTTTTTGAATAATTTTCAGAATAATAATATTTTTTATACATTGCAATGATATTCAGTCCTGAAATGTTCAAGATTGTTTCCTCTTTCAACTCACGATTGTTATAAATCTGTTGGTGTATTATCACTTTAATTGACGAGAAATCTCCTCAGAACTTCAATTTTGAAGGTGGACGGAACAAACAATTAAGTAAATGCAGTCATTTATCATTCGTATATAATGAGTTGTTATTGAGGTATAATTAAATTTCGACACAATTTGCTAAGGGTCAGTTGATAGTGGACAGCGAGTGGCAATTGGATAAGGTTTCTTATAGTTAACTAAAACTACCCCTACAGAAATTGAAAGGGGGATTCAGTCGAGTGACATGAAATTACACTGAACATAATTAGATATTATAAAGATATATTCCATATATGAAAACGCCATATTTCATTATTTCAACGTAAATAGTCAAACTTTTTTTTCATTTCAAATTCAGTTTGATTTCAGGACAAAATATCTCAATTCAATTTCTTTTGGATTACCTACCTAATTCAAATTCCTTGCCCTTCTTTGATTATATCACTAGGAAATTCAAAGCTGGTTCGTTAAACTTTCTTAGTTGAGTTGAGGAGCAACTTTATTCGATAATAGAAAGGATTTACAATGCACCTATAGGAGTCATAATTCATAATTATTGGTTTTGTGATGCGGAAGTGATATTTGAAATACTTACGCTTCCTTTTGGTATATTCTTTGATTGGTTTTTTCTTCATATTCTGCCAAACCGAAGAGGGAGAATGAAAAAAACATTCAATAAAAAATAATCATATTCATTTACATCGCAATTAATTTAAAGCTTAGAAAATATTGGTTCAACCATCTAGATGAAAAATAAATAAATTTTCAAGATTAACCGACTGAACGTAAACTACCCCGATATTGGAAACATAAACGTAATAAGTATTACGTAGGCAATATTTTCTTATTCTCAGTTTTTAATTTGAATTCGTTTATCTGAATGTAGGAAATAGTCAATTTGATACTTTCGAGTGTTATACAGGAAATTTTGTACCAAAAATAATAATATGAATATTCGATTGAAACTCCTTTAAATACATAAGTATAAAAGGATAATAAATGAAATTTTTTTTATGAATTATCTTCATTCTTTTCGAAGAAAAATTGTGGTAGCAATATTTGCAAAATATACGATCGTTTTATAACCTAAATATTTCCATAAATTCAAGACCTCTACAGGTTATCTGCTTGAAACTTCAGTAATCATAGAAACGTTGGTATTTTGTCCGGAATGTATAGTGAATAAGTCTCTATTTTTGTTATTCGAATATTATAAATATTCAATTTCAAATCTCGTTGTTTATTTGTTCGTTTTATATCCTAAATATCAGGAACATTCATACTATTTTACGAAGTCAGTAAAATAAGGAATTGATGTCCGTCGTCCGTGAAGTATATTCGGATATTGGTAGAAGTTTTTGGCGGAAAACTCGAATAAAATCATTCAAATTCAGTTCTGTTAATTCATGCCAATTCAGATCATTTCTTCGGTTTCCCGTTTTTGGCTGAGGAATCCGAACGAAGAATTGTTATAAATGACGAATATTTTACGCCGCTCCAGCAGAAATACTTAATCATTTCTTATAAATAATTATAAATCAGAGATGAATATTCTGAACAAGGATTAAAGGAATATTCACTCCATTTTTAAGCGCTCGTTCTACTCAAATGTCTCAAATGCCTGTATATTTGAGCCGAAAATGGTGTCAAACGATTGGGTTAGATTCCCTGATGACGAATTCGTGGTCAAATTCAATTCTGTCCGTGGGGCCGTCCGGCCTTCCGTTTGCACAATAACTTTCGTAGGGATTGTCCTGAAGACTTGAAATTTCAGGGTGAAGTCGGTTTCCAAATGGATCGGTTAAGTTCGTGAACCAGCTAAATCGTACAGGGTGTTCCATGAAATATGGTCATCCAAAATTTTTGTTCCTCAATATCTCAGACAAAACGAAACCCATCGAAATGAAATGTTGTGGCCATAGTGTGAATAGAACTATATAAAATTCAATTGAAATGTTGAAAAGAAGAATCTTTATATTTCCATAACAGAATAACAGATTCAAGTGAATTAATGAATCAAAACTTATATACTGAATGCAAAATTTCAAGAGTATCTCACCTTCTCATCATCAGAACCATACATGTTAATTTTTCTAATTATTCATTTTTTATATATGTGTTTCATTTTTTGAATAATTTTCAAAATATAATTTCGATTGTGCATTGTTTCTGCATTCATATATTAGGTATCAATCTCAAATTCCATATAAAATTCTGAGGTAATAGTCTTATTGCTCCACCAAAGAACGAGCGCTAAAATGCTCCTGCTCAGGGCTCTTCCTGAATTCTTTTTATATCAGGAGCAAGCAAACTGTCGACATTTTCTCAAGTATCTCGATTGAAATACATCCAATGGCCACAACCTTCAGATCTTCAAAAATCGGACCCAAGGAAATTCCGACTGAGTTCATATTTCCGGAGTGTCTGAGGTATTTCGTAATATTTATAAGAGATTGGCTTCGAAATGGTCGGAATTCAATCAGGATCGAATAGCTTGTTGCAGGATTATATTTATATCGTTAGCAATATATGAGTCTAATCCAATACGACGTCAAAGGAATTTCATTTGCGATTAATTTAAAACGTACCCGCTCGAAGGGATTCTTCAAAGTTTCGTAGTAGACCTATCGACTTATTGGGACGAAAGGCAATGCTGTAACATGCAGAAGGGCGAGTAGGATGTCCTGGCCTTTCAGGGAAAAGACGTTCTTAACTTGTTTTCTGGAAATACTGACATTGTTTGAGTATTTACATCTAATGCAATATTATGCAAATATGGGCAATATTAATGTCGCAATTCACGAAAAGCTTTTTCGTTTTTTTTCTGAGAACAGAACAAGTATATTTGTAAATAACAGATTCCCAACTTTTGATCTGAATATTTCCGAAAAAATGGTGCCGAACGTTTGAGACTATTAAATATATTTTTTTTTCTGTGACGGGAAAAGAATGTGACATTTTATATTTTTTGACAGATCACAAAATATGACTTTTTACGAAATTACTTTTTTTCCAATGGCAAAAAAGTAACTTCGTGAAAGGTTATATTTCTTTCACTATTTAATGGTCGTTTTCTTGTCACAGAAAAAAATAGTGTATTATACTACACGGGAAAATATTAGATTTCAGCTCTCGGTTTTTTGTCTTAAAATCTAATACTTTTTTCCCTTGTATAAAAAATAACTGTAGTTTTCAAAAGTTCATATTCAAATTCATTAGCTTCATTACCTACCTATAGGTGAACGATCCTCTTCCAGAGAATCTACATTCACAGTGTGGAAGTCGTCATTATGTATATTAAACTTCTTGCTTCATCTCGAAGCCTGGATATTGTCTATTTTCATTTTTCAAAAACAATTATTCTTAAATTTCTTCGGTATCATACCCTCCATCTTACTGTCAAGATTGTTACACTAAGGCATAGCTAGACTATCTATTTAGACATCTATCGCTAGAGGCAATTAATTAGGTAATGTTTCAACAGTTAAATTTAAAGAATGATTGTAATCGAATGAATCACACCCATTAATCACAAGTGAATAATCAGTTATTATTCACTGCTGTCAGATGCTTCATATATTTAGCTCTAAAATTATATTCTTTGAATTAATATGTCTTCAGTCCTACTCTAAAGTACTCCAATTCACCAAGATGGGTATACCTTGTCAAATCACAACTTAATCTACTTTTTCCGCCGACCTCGAAATAAAAGGTGATTTTAATGTGTACAAAATTGAGCATTAATGACCCATTTTAATGCTAAATTTTTTAGCCATTTTAATGTGCAATCCTCATGGCAACCGTACACAAAGTATTCAGAAGCACTAAGAGAAATGTCGAAACTCTACTGGAACATAGAAACATAGAAATTCCATATTGTCAAATGTATGTCTTGTGCAAAATGAAAATGTATTTCAATAAAGAATTTATACACAATTCATATTGAAATCGTCAGAAAAATCTTGTAATCAACTCGGTTATTAGTCGAGCGACTAATGGTCTCGAACTATTAACGCGTTCGCTCCACTCACGCATTAAAATATCTTGACCATTAGTCGCTGTCTTTAATAACCTAGTTGATTAAATAACTATTTCCACATACCTCGAAATAAAAGGTAATTTTAATGTGTACGAAATTGAACATTAATGACCCATTTTAATACTCAATTTATGCTATATTTTAATGTGCAATCCTCATGGAAACCGTACACAAAGTTTCAGAAGCACTACGAAAAATGTCAAAACTTTACTGAAACATAGAAATTCCATTATGTCAAATATATGCCTTGTGCAAAATCAGAATGTATTTCAATCAAGAATTTATACACACTTCAAGTTGAGATTGTCTGAAAAATATCTTGATCTTTAATAACCTAGTTGATCAAATAACTATTTCTACATCAATTAAAGCAATATTTATTACAAAACATACATTGACAAGTTTTCAAAAAATTTTTTATGTATCAACTTGACTTTTTCGACACTGGTAATAGAAGGGTCTTGTCACAATCGACAAATGTTAAAATCTTTAAGAAATTTATTCAGTATAGTGGACAAAGTATAGTATACTACTCGCGTATAATGGCTGCTGTTCCCTCGGTGATTTAGGCCACTCGCCTAAATCTCGTAACCTAAACTTCACCTCGTGAATAATAGCTATCATTATACGCTCGTTGCATAATATACCATTAGAATGAATTAGCTATCACATTGTTATATCTTTCCCCGCATGCTTATTCTCATCTATACGAAAATTGTTTCATTGAATTCAAAGATTATGTAGTATAAAGATAGGAAACGACACGACTACAGTGTATGAGCGCCATCTCTGGGTCAAATGTGAACTAATGTCACTATATAATGGTTAAAATTCTGGTTCTATGATTATAAGTTTCGAAATCAATATACATGGGAAATGTCATTGATATAAAAAAGTGCCAATCAATTCGTTCGCACAAATATTATTTCACTTCGAACGGCTTTTGCCGTTAGTGTCGTCTCGAAAAAAGTGGAAAAAAGATGAGTTTGTACCCTTCAGTAATGCAGATTACGAACGAGATAGTGAAACTGGATGATCAACTGGTGTTTTATGGATGTAAGCAGGTAAAGCTATATCTTGGCTTGATCAACGTCAAACATCTGTTGCTATTTCCACGATAGAGGCAGAAATAGTGGCTGATAGTGAAGCTGCACGGAAAATGAAATGGTTGAAGTGACTATTCAGGAAAAGTTTTCCGTCAATTCAAACAGTGATGGTGGACAACGAAGCTGAAATTGAACTGAGCCAGAAACTGGAATTCCACAGACGCACTAAGTATATTCATATTCAAATTCAATCCATGTATAAATCTTACAATAATACCCTAATATTTTTGTAATATCTTCTATAAATGCATAATAAAAATATTACACATGAAATACTGAATTTTATTGAAAATTATGAATTTAAAATATAAAAATGAAACATCCTGAAGGGAATACGAATTTCGCGTCCATTCTTATTACAGTTTTCTTTATATAATTTCTAATCAAAATTACAGATTTTATATAAAAATTGATCTTCAGTGCCATCTCTGGGTCAAATGTGAACTAAAAAATGTAGTAGTTTTTTTAGTACTACGAATGCAGGGCCGTTTCCTATCTTTCTATACTCTATACTTTATGATTGAATTGTTTGTATCACGCCTTGTGTTGTATCTATTCACACTGCCCATCGATGCCATTATGTACATAAAAGAATGAAAATGTCGGCTGCATCTTAGCTAGATGGAAGAATTTTGACATAATATGTAACTTTGCCATATAAATCTTGTTTCATTTGACAGATATAATAAGCCAAGCGAGGTTTAATTTCAGTTGTTCAATAATGCGGTTTAACCACTTAGTTGGATGATTATAATGCTAATGATCGAGTGACATGTGCAATTAGTTTTTTTTTTCAACCTCATTCTGTTGAACTACGTAACTTTGAGTTATAGATCATCCAAAGTTGTTGATAATCATTGGCCCCTTTCAACTTGTTGAATTCTGTGGTGCACTTCGTATATTTTGAGTTCTATAGTGAATACGGTACTGTTTTCTCAACCCGTAAAATCATGCCGCTGGACTATTTCCTTCATTGGAACATTTGGCAATTTTAAAATGGTAGAAATACACAAAAGTTAATAAAAAACCATTGTGATAACCAATTTTATTATTTCCAAGTGTTGTTTACCGCTCCATTATTTCTTGACCAACTAAGTCAGATGCTTTAACAGTATGACTGCTACCAACTGTCAGGATGTAAAAGTTCCTATTGTACACACATTTTTTCAGTTGGAAAATTCGACGTACGTCACTGGCGAAATATTGCATTCCCCAGCAAACCTTTTTCGAACCAAGGGAAGGCCGCTTAGGTATTTAGGGCTTTAAAGGCAACAATGCTCTCAAATGGAGCGGCCGGTCTTCATAAGCGTCGGATAATACGGTTGTTTTTCCGCTCGAGGAGGACGATATGAGATGATTGGCCCACATATTGGATACACCGACCGGTGGAACGACCAGGGGCCGGCCGCGGACTCGATAAATGCCCTGGGCCTTTCTTACATGCATTCCGGTATATCCTGGCCTGCTCCTTGTCACAGCTTGCAGCTTCTGGGAGAATAAGTAATAAAATATGTACAGCAGAGAATAAGGAAAAGTTTGTGGATTTGAAATAATGTTACGGTTCAGATTGAGTATATATACAGGGTGTCCACTTTTAAAGTGGACAAACTTCGAGGGGTGGTTATGCAAGTGATTTGTAACACAAAATGTCATATGATTTAACGAAAAATTTCAAGTTTTTTCTCTAAAAAAACATTATTTAGTTTTCCTTGTAATTTCATCAAATTTAACCACATTTTCGGAAATGGCAATACATTTTCTACAAGATGAGAGAATCTGTGTGTAGAAAGCACTCGTATTGCAGGCGCGGTATGAAGAAGAATAGCACGATTCTGAAGTTAACAAAATCAGTCCTATATTTCCAATGTTTTTTTTCGATGAATTATTAATAATTATGCACACGCATTCTTTGCAATAAAAAATACCTCATTCAGTGTACTTTAGAATGACATATCAACTTTTGTGCTAGCTGCTCATTCTGCGTTATAATATAATGGCTAACATGATAACAACGAGAAAAATCTCAAAAGTCCGAACCTTAATTTGCTTTATTTGAAAGCTCTTCGTGATTGAATCTTAGTGTTATTTCATGGAAATCATCAATTCATCTGTTATCTGAAACCAGACTTACATTTTGTGGTTGGTACCAGAATAATCCAGGAGAGTGTGAGCCATAGGATATTAAGGACTGATGTTGGCACTTTCACGAAATCAGTTGTGGTTAATTTATTAAACAACCATGTAAGACAGAGAAAAAATCCTCATGCAGCTATTGTTTCTCATTTTCAACATGAGTAAATACGAGGTTGACAGTAATGAGAGCAGAACTTTTCGGACCAATTTAACTTACCGATCACTTTGATGCTGAAGAATTAATCCAAAGCAACTTGACACACATAGTCGATAAAATGCACCTGTCTAACAGATAAAATGTTTAGTTTCAAATGAATGGCTGCCCAGCACATAAAAGTCGTAATGTCAAGTTCTATTTCATGAATATATTGCGATACAATAGACTGGAAGATACGGTCAGAAGGCCACCGAAAAGCCAAGATCTTACGACTTTGGATTTTTATGTCTAGAGAACTTTGAAAGAGAAAGTATACATAATTCGCTTTCAAACTCGGAAGGATCTCATCAACAGAATAAAATTGTGTTGTGCAGAAATGCGTCAGAATCGCTATTCAACTTGTAGAGTTTTAGATTCAGTACGAAAATGATGTGTCAAATGTATTGAAGAAGGAGGTTAATTTTTTCGTCATTATTTCGATTAAAGATGACTTGATGATTTTCATAAAACTACATTAGAATTCGATCACGTAAGGCTTCGAAATAGAGCAAATTCAGGTTCGGAATTTTTTATTTGGTCAGCTTCAGAATCGTGATATTTTTCTCCTTACCACTCCTGCAATAATAGTGTTCTGTACATAGACTCTCTCATCTGGTAGCAAATGTATTGCTCTTTCCGAATATGTAGTCAAATTTGACGAGACTACAACGAAAACTGAAAAATAATCATATTAGAGAAAAAACTTAAAATTTTTCTCGAAATCAAGAAATAATAAATTGAAGAATAAGCGTCAACATTTCGACCATGGGTTATATAACATTTTTTGTTGCAAATCACTTGTATAATACCCATCGAAGTTAATTCATTTTAAAAGTTTTTTATGGTTTACCAGTAAAGATTGCCAAACTGTGTCGATATGTTGGTAAGAGAAGATTCGGCAATTTATCATGAATCATTTGAAGCTAGAACAACAGATTGTGAAAATTTATTTCGAAAAATATATACAAGACAAAAGTTCGTGTACCACTAGTTATTTATTATAAAACCATTATATGAGCTGACTGAAAACAACAATTTAAGATAACTAGATTTGAATCATTAATTACGCATATTGGATAAGCAATGAAAAGCTTCCTTCCGAACCTAGAACTATTTCAAATTTCAGGTCATAGCTACCCATCATGTTAACTTTGTTTTCTTCTTATTAAAGTGAACAATTCGCAGAGTGAACGCAATTTGATATACATGTCCAATTCATTCAAGTATTATCGGTTGCACGTTAACACAATTACTCTAATGATATTTCTGCCTATAGTAATAGTTGCCTACGAAATGATGCTATATATTCGTACAGCACGTTGATATCTATACGTCTACTTATGAAAATAAACATTATAAGCGTGAGTAGACGACCCCATCTAACTTGAATAATCTGTCGATCCATTAACATTGTCGATCACTTGCGACCCTGTAGTAATACGACCCTTCCATAATTTCCCTGAGCATATCTGCTGCTTCCTTCTTCCCCCATACCTTGGCAATATATTCCTGAACCTCTGGAGCAAATGGCTCGGAGAATTTTTTCCGGACCTATGGCGTGTAGGTTATTTATTTGCAATGAGTCATTTTATCCTGACCGGATCGAGTTAACCCTCTTCTGTGTTGAGATTCATGGATATTTAGAAAGGTCTGGGCCCTTCTCATGAAAATAACTAATATTAATAAGGAATCAAATAATATACTCGTTTGGTAAACGAAAGAGCTAAGTGTATAGGGCTGTCTCCAATTTGTTATTTTTTCAGTGTATCCGTTTAATCTGAGACTAAATTGTCCACTCAATACTTAATCCGATTCATCAGCATTTTTTGAGTTGAAGGAAAGTAATGTTAAGTATCAGTTTCTACAGACATTCAGAAGTTATTGGTTACATGTATGTGAATTCTCATGGTTGAAACGTATTCAAAAGAATATTGTGCAGAGTTGGTAATTAATAGAGCCAGACTTCTTCAATCAGTAGTTATTATAACCAGACGCCATTTTTAATGAAAGAGGTTAGGTGTGTCCAGTGGAAGTTTGAGTAAAGATAGCAAATTCTCCAAATTTGTAGATATGACATATAACATATTCATATTCTTCTCGAAACTATTGATCAGCTACTATTTTCACTATTCACTATTTTCGACAGTGAATGATTGTAAGATGTCTATAAGAACGCAAGCAATTCTTCGTAGTTTCTGAAACTGTTATTGAGTTGAATAAGAACGCTTGAATCCCGTTATTTCCACTGATCCCAAAATTTTTGTTTCCCTTCCATGTTGAAGTTCAAAATGCTGATCTTAGGCAAAAAAACGTGTATGATCACGTCAAAGGAATAAAGATGCAAACTGGAAGTGGATGGTTAAGTTATCAAACGGGAGTCATTTTTTAGAAACTTAGTTGTGAGATTGACGAACAATGAAAATGTGGAGAAGGAAATAAAAAGTTGGCACAAGCACAATCTGGTAGAAAAGAAATCTCAGAGTGGAAACAGAGTCCCGGATATATTAAGACGGCCATCAGACCAATGACATGAGTACAACGCGAAGACTATACCGGACAAATGCAAGACTTACAACTTCTGGAGACTGACTGAAGTATAAAGGTTGACGCTCACTTGGACGAGACGAGACGAGACTAAGCGAAAATTTGTTTTCCGCAGGCACGATTTGCACTGAATCAAATGGGTCGACGCTCACTTGGGAGGCGCGAAGCGAAGATCAGAATCGTTAGGCGCGAGGCAGATTAGACGCGCACTTGGACGAAGCGAAGCGGTCGGAAGGAACGCGTCGTTTTCCGCTGGGATCTTTTGCATTGAAATAAATGGATAGACACGCACCTAGGAGACGCGAAGCGAGGATCAGCGAGGCGGCGAGTCGTTGGTCGCCAGGAAGATCTTTGGGGCATGTGAGCGAAATTTCTCGAGGCGGCAAGTAGGTATCCGACGGCCGGGAAGTTCGGCGCGCTGTATTTCCAATTTTGTACTCGAATTTTGTCAATGGGGAAATACACAGTTATTTTTGAATTTGTGTGAAATGAGTTTGTTTTAAATGGCTCATGAGAGTGTTGGTTAGAATTTTCTCGATTGAGATCTGGAAAAACGAAATTTATATACAAAACGAACAACATTCATGTATTTTGTACAACTGTGAATGTGAATTCAAATCGTCTGAAGGATAGGTATTTTATTATGTAAATACAACAAAATATTGAGGAACCCTTCTTCCGAAGAAATTAAAATATCTGATAGAATTGGAAAACTGTGAAATAATTCCTTTGAGGGATATATGATATGCAAACATTGAACTTTCGATTACTTCTTGCTTTGTTTTTTTAATCTATTAAAGAGAAAATAAGCATTTCGTATCAATTATTTATATTTAATTGTATTCCTGGATGAAAAACTACGAGGATTTCATTGGAAAATTCCCAATTAAAACATAATCATGACCAAAACACGATTCTTACAAATGTTTCATGGCTGACCAAGGCCGTAGCGAGGGGGGGGGTCCGGACCCCATTGGACCCGAAATTTTTCTGAAGTACAGGACTAGAAAAATTGTCATTCTGTAATTCGGTGGACCCCCCGAAATTTTTTTCTAGCTACGGCCTTGTGGCTGACCATACCCAAAAATAACCAGGGACAGCGCCAGAGATTTTACCGCCCCGGCAAAAGTATATTCAGAATAAATTGAATATAAATTAGTCTGATTTGAAGCTTATACAGGTAAGCGGTATGCAGCAAGGTAATAAAAAATGCAACTTCCCAGAACTTATTACTGGAAATTTTTCGATATTGTCGTAGGAAAAGTATTTTTTTCTGAAATCAACAGAATGAAAGAATTAGATTAATACTTAATTTTTTCAATCGGTTAAAGAGAAAATAAACATTTCGTATCAATGATTTTATATATAGTTTTAAAAAAAATAACTCTCGGTTTTTGTCACCCTCCGCTTCTCGTTGGAAGACAGCATAACCTCGATCTAAAATCTAGTACTTTTTTCCCTTGTATAATACATAATTTTTTTCTGTGACTAGAAAAATGACGATGGAAAGAAATATAACTTTTCACGAAATTAATCCGGCAGAAAAGTGAGTACTTTTTTCCCGGATACATACATACACTCACTTTTTTCCCGGGGAAAAAAGTAATTTCGAGAAGAAAAGTTATATTTTGTAACTTGCCAACAGAGATAAAGTGTCAAATTTTTTCCACGTCACATATTTTTTTTTCATTCCTATATGAAGGTGGGACGACGAAGCTATTAAAACAAGATTATGACCAAAAACACGATTCGAACAATAGCTCTACCCTTGTTCATTCGGGTAGTCAGCATGCAGCATGGGTAATAAAAATTTATTGCGGCCCAAAAATAGGGGGAATTTCTTCCGATGGCTGATCGTCGCATCGCTTCGTCCAAGTGCGCGGTCCCAGGCGAAATAACGCGTCGCTTAGTCTCGTCTCGTCTCGTCCAAGTGAGCGTCCAATGCCTCGCGTCTAACGAATCGGGTGCCGTATTCTCGACAAGTGATATTCGAAAACGTATACGAAGTACGAACTTCATTGCGCGGTGTGCAGGTAAAACAGGGACTCGCGCAATGAAGTTCGTATACGTTTTCGAATATCCGTACTTGCTTATCGTTTTTCGAAATTAGATATTGCTTTATAATGTTCGAAATTCCATATGAAGCATCCGAATTTATCCCAATGTTTTCAATAAATTGTTCGACAAACTGAACACATTTAAGGCATTGGAATAAATCCGAATGTACTAACAAAATGTATAAGTAACCATATTTCTTGATTCTCCCTTCAATCTTATTACTTTTCGTTTTCTACATCGGTCCGGAAAATGCATACAGCTCCCTACGAAGAATTTTCCCATCTGCCTGTGCAACAACATAAAATATTATTTCTAGATCGGAGCCAGGTTTCCGCTCCGAGGTTGGTTCACCTCAGAGATATGATTTGAAGAAGAAAAACATACAGAGGGCGACTCACGTCCGCTGGTCACTCCGGGCAATAAAACCGGCCAATATCCGGCCACCTTGGCCGCTAGATCAGACGCGGCATATGGCGTAGAACGGATATTGTTAGATACTGGATATCTCCCTTCGCCATCCATATATGCGTACATATTTTATTTCATTTCATATATATGAAAATGTTGTGGAACTTGAGTTGCGATGAGACTTGGGTTACGACTTTATTTAATTACATGGAATTGTGAAGAGTACTGTTGAAATACACAAGGTTTTTGAAAATTCTATGTGATTATACGCTTATTATTGAATTATAGCGAGCCGTTGAATACAGTGCGGTGGAATAAGTTTTACCATACTCATACTACGTTTACTATTGAAATTGACCTGTTTGAGCTTTTTTCTCAAGATCTAAAGCTATATACTAAACACCGAATTTATTTTTTACAGTTTTCATCCTTCAAACATTTATTGTCGAAGTTTTAGCCAAATCCATCTATACATTTATTGATTTTGAGTGTCTAATGCGAACTCCCTCAGTGTTTTTGGAAAAATCGGTAGGACCGGGTGGAATCACACTATTACTTTGCATATTTTACCGATTCAAATCCAATATCGTTAAGAACTGCCACATTCATATTATAGAAAAAATGATCCTTTCTGCAAGACAATGCACCAGCTAACAAATCAATCAAAGCGATGGCAAAAATCCATAAATTACGCCTCGGATTGCTTTCTTATCCCTCCTATTCTCCAGATTTAAACCCAAGCGATTATTATCTGATACCAAACTTGGCTCCCAGGAACAAAAGTTGACTTTGATCGATCTTACTATTCAAAAGGCATCGCAATGTTGGAAAATCGTTTCCAGTATTTTTGAAAGCACTAATTTCGACAAAATTCATTACAGTAATTAAGGAGTTATGGGTCAATAATGGTTTTTATTCGGTAGAGGAATTCCTGGATATATACATTTCGCTATAATTTTTGGATGGGAAAATCTTGATGTTAAATCTTCTTCTTCTACTTCTGCCTATTCTTTCACCATAAATTCACCTCATTCCATGGTATCGCTACATCTCTTTCACTTGGGAAATGAAACTGCTGTGAGTAAACCAACGCAGTATTCGAAATGAACATCTGAAGATCGAAAGTAATAAATAATAAAATGCAGACCTTTATGATTTGGACACATGAAAATTCTGATATCTCTGAATAGACCCTGTATGAATGAAATTGAGCATTAGAAACTATACTTTTTAGAGATAAAATAAATATATAGTGTGAATAATTTTCGCTTTTTTTTCAGGTGAGTCCTTCATGCCAACCTACTTCAAGGTATGTTTCATCGCACATCTTATTTCGAAAACACGAAAGCAATCAGTTCGATTTATTTCACTGATTATTTTTAAGTATATTATTTTACTTGTAAGTGCTTCGACATTAATCAAATGATTCAGCCCATCTAATTAAAAGTTAATGATATGATTATAGGTTATTATATATTTTTTTAGTGAAATGTCATATCATTTGAGTATTAATGAATCCTTCAACGTACCGTTTTATTCAGATGATCTATAGTATAGGGTATGTTGATGGAATGTACACTACTGGAAAAAATTGAAGGATCAAAAAAAAATTACAAATTTTTGAACAATCTTCAACAGACAGTTATTTCGAGAGAAATGGTCGTACATGATTAAGAAAGAAATTGTAGCTCTAAGTGTCTAGTTTTTGAATAAGGACTAGAAAATTTTGTAGCGGTTTTTGAGTAATCAAAAAAAAATCAAAAACTATATAGACTCTTGGAGCTGCAAATTCCCTCGTTTTTGATTTTCTTCACTACCATTTCTCTCAAAATTTCGGAACAATTTTGTTGAAAATTGTCTAAAATTTTTAAAATTTATATGATCCTTTAATTTGTTTCAGTAGTGTTATTTTTGTTTTATATTCAATTCCATTCAAAAGAACAATGAAAATCTCTAAATGAAAAACGCCGAAACAAGTAGGATTCACTCGTATTCCTTTCCATTTCTTGTTGTTGATAATTAGGTATAATAATTTCCACTCTGTCAACATTGTGATATTTTGCATCATATTTGCTGAAATAAGCATTTCAATAGTTTGAATTCTCAGTGAAAACGAACGTGATGTTCCATATTCCGGTCGATATTTCCTTTATTTCAGTAGGGTGAATATCCTTCGGCAGTGAAAGCGGCGGAAAAATACGCTTCGTTAGAATAGAATTGAAGTTTAATGGCAAGGTAGCAGAAGTCGATAGCGTCTAGATCAACAAACAATGATGACCAACCGAACTGATCCCAAGGGAGAATGACCCTCCTTCTGTTTTACAAACAATAGATTGTTCCACAAGCTCAGCCAAAATGTCTGAATGATACTGGTCTCATTTTATTTCTGAGGGTGAGAGGAATATTTCGAACAGATAAAAATGAACATATTAGTTGAAAATATTGAAAACATTCTTTTTCTTGAGTTATTTGGTCTGATGCCATCATTTTATTCATTCAACTGAAACGAAATTGAAAAATTGAGGTCAGGAACTATTTCTACGAAAACACAAATTACATTTTCATAGAAAACATCACATGAATATCATTTTGTTCGCTGCATGTCGTTTGCAGTTTTGTTGAAATACTGTGAATATTCATTAATAATTTCTATTAGGTTTTGCAACTGACGAAAACTTATTTTTCCTAAGAGTGTGTTCAACTCACATTATTTCTTATCGAAGCTCAATATTTTTTTGAAATTCAGAATATTATATTTAATTTAGAGCCCTTAGCTATCGACACCTTTTTCCCCACACAAAAGTTGACACGGAGTTTTGTAGTCACATTTCGTCTATGAGTTCTTCTAGATTCCATATAGTAGCCATCTTCAGTTATATAACTTTTGTTAAACTGACCCTCGTCTGAGGTGATAAATTCTGCTCTCATATTGAGACTTCTCCAAGATCAATTGAAAATTCTCGAAATTTTGCAAGGTGCACACTTGCTCAAATTCAGGAAGGAACTGAAGGAAACAATCCTTCAATCCAGTATACGAGTTGTGTGCCCTGAAACTTCATGAAGTCTGTGAGGCTCCTCTCCTTCTAGAAGTTAAGTTTTCAAGAAAATACCTCACACAGAATGTCATATCGGATGATTTCTGATTGCAGCATCATCTTACAGTGTATAGCCTCCATTGGTGAAATTGATGAGTTTTTATTCCTCGAAAATAATCGGACTCTCGGTGCACACTTGATCAACTTCACGAAGGTATTGAAGGAAACAGTTGTCTTTTCGTGTATTGGTGTGTGATATGAAGATATGAATGCCTAGAATACATAAATACGGAATATCACATCGGATGATTTCTGATTGCGACGAAGAAATTTACGAGTTGTTATTTCTCGAGAATCCTGGAAATTTTGTCAAATTCATGAAGGTACTAAAATAAACCATTGTCTGTTTCTGAAATGGTGATATGACGAATTTTGTGCCTTGAACTTACAGAAGCCTGTAACACTCCTGTTAGAAGTTGAGGGTTCAGACAGTTCAGAATGTCACATCCGATAAATTTCTGATTGCGACATCATTTCGACGTGTACAGCTTTCATGATAAAATTGACGAGATTTTATTCCTCCGAAATCCTCCAAATTTCTCCAGAATCACATTTTCTCAAATTTCAGACGGTACTGAAAAAATAGTTGTCTCTTACTGAAGTAGTGCGAGATGTGACGATTTGTATACTTCGAACCTTCAAGGAGTCTGTGAGACTCCTGTTAGATGTTAAAGGTTCTAGAAGCTACAAAACACAGAATGTCACATCTGATTACTTTCTGATTGCGGCATCACCTTGACGTGTACAATCTATTATAATAAAAAATTTAAGAAAAGCCCTGAAAAGGAGCTTCTGAGCACTCGTTCTTTGGTGGAGCAATAAGACTATTACCTCAGAATTTGATATGGTATTTGAAATTGATAACAAATATATAAATGCAGAATCTCAGCACAATCTGGATTATATTCTCATAATCATTAAAAAAATGAGATATATCAAAAATGAATAATTACAAAAATTGATTTCTATGGTTCTGATAATGCGATCCTCTTGAAATTTTGCATGAGAATTCAGTATATCAGTTTTGATTTACGAAATGAATTTCATTTGAATCGGTTATCCTGTTATGGAAATATAGGGATTCTTCTTTTCAATATTCCATTTGAATTTTCTATGGTTCTGTTGACACTATGGCCACATAATTTTGCACGAAGATTTAGTATAACAGTCTTCATCCTCTCCAATCGGATATTCTGTTATGGAAATATAAAGAGTCTTCTTTTGAATATTCCAGTTGAGTTTTCTATGTTTCTGTTAACACTTAGGCCAATAAATTCTGCATGAACATGTGTATCAATATTTAATAATAAAATGAATTTCATCCGAATCGGATATTTTTTTATGGAAATATGAAGTTTTTCTTTTCAATATTTCAATTGAATTTTCTATAATTCTGTTTACACTATGGCTACAAAATTTCGCATGAAGCTTATTATGACCATCTTGCATGTGAACGCTACATTTCATTTCGATGGGTTCCGTTTTGTCTGAGATATTGAGGAACAAAAATTTTTAATGGCCATAGTTCAAGGGTTGCCCTGTACGATTTGGCTGGTTAACGAACTAAACCGAGCCATTTGGAAACCGAACTCACCCTGGAAATTTCAAGTCTCTAGGACAATCCCTTCGAAAGTTATTGTGCTAACGGATGGACGGACGGCCCCACGAACAGAATTGAATTTCACCACGAATTCGTCAGGGAGTCTAACCTTATCTTTTGAGACCATTTTCGGCTCAAAATTCGAAAACTACAGACATTTGGACAAAAAGATATAACACTTGTTTAAGTAGAGCGCGTAGAGTTTAAGCGCTCAAAAATGATTAATTATTATTTTTTATTTCTGAGGAATCTTTCAGTTGAAGAAATTTCCAGTTTTTTTTTCTATAGATGTAAGTATAAAAAATATGTTCATCCCTTGAAATTCGGCGCCAGTTTATTCATCAACCGCTTCCTCCAACTGTTATTTTAGGACCGTAATCGTGATGCCCATCCGCATATACCACACACATATACACACACTCCCTGTCGCCCTCCCCTTAGCCATTTCTGCGAAAGCACCTGCCGCACTGGAGCGAAATACAAAACTGTATCTATTATTTGTTTATCGAAGAACCCAGAGAACGAACACAAAGAATTAGCGATCCAGAAAAACAGCCGGCCGATGTCCATATGTTCGGCACTATTTATTTTGAAACTCATAACAAGTTCCAATTTTAACCTGGAAACAAACGGGGAGCAAAGGTGAACGGCGGGAAAACCCAAACTAATTCAAATAAATATTTCTTCCTGTTGGAAGTATTGTAATGATTGTGCACGTTCCTGCCATTGCGGCTGTACTTATTCGTTTCCGCTATTTGGGCCAGCTGCGAATGCGTCCGAGGATTCCGTGAGCCACCTTGATCGCAATATTGAGAATTTCTTCATGTAAAGTGTACAGGGTGGGCATATTTCGATGTTTTAGCACTACAACTTTTAAACCAGAGGAGATAGACAAAATCTGATACCCACGTCTCGATCTCTTTTTCTGAGAAACTAACAAGAGTGTTATTCATTTTTGGCTACCTTCTTTTGTTTTCGAGTTATAAGCGAAAATTGGAAAAGTGTCGATATCGAAAAATTTCCTATCTCCGCTAATACTCATGATAGAGCTCTGAAATTAAAACATTATACACGCACTTTTTTTCGTAGAATCCAGTGGCGTACTCGTCTTTTTTGCACCATTTCTAATTACGAAGCTATGACCCAAAATTATGTTTTTTTAAATGGGAATACTAGATTTTTGTGCGATTTTCTGAAAGCTAAATTTTTTCTGATTTCAAAAATATATAACATTGTATGGTTTGTATCAATATGAATATAGAAAATTCTCAAAAACGTGAGTCTCAATATTTTCTATGGTTTCAACTGTTGATGAGCACAGAAAAATGGAGCTTCCTATAACAAGAGCAGTCTCCTTCCGTCAATCTCATTATTTCAACGCTTTCAACTAATTTCTACAAAATTCGAACATGAATATAATTCATAAACTCTTATATCATAAAATGGATTACGAAATAACGGAAAGATCCACATGATCCTCCATTTCAGTATATATACTTAGTAACTTAGTTATAATTATAATGAGATGGATGCAGAGAATATTTTTAATTGCTCTCCAGAATAAACGCACAAGTGTCAGTCTATTTCAAATCGCATATGAAATAACGCATATAGATATGATAAAGATTATCAATTCAATTAGAAAAGTATCAAAGGAAAAATATTGTTCAATATGTAATAGTGAGTACAATAATAGGTCAGTAGGTAATAACTTAGAATGAGGATCAAGTTTCAGAGCAGTCCATTATTCTTCGATCTTGGAGAAATTGGGTAAAGAGCATTGAAATGAAAAGACTACTGGAAAGAGATTGTGTTAATCATACGATGCTAAATTTTTCTGTGCTTATCAACAGTTGAAACCATTGAAAATTTTGAGACTCAGATGAAAATAGGTTTTTGAACATTGTCTATACTCATATTGATACAAACCATACAATGTTATATATTTTCGAAATCAGAAAAAATTAAGCTTTCAGAAAATGTCACAAAAATCTAGTATTCCCATTTAAAAAAACATAACTTTGAGTCCTAGCTTCCTAATTAGAAATGGTGCAAAAAAGGCGAGGACGCCACTGGATTCTACGTAAAAAAATGCCTCTATAATGTTTTAATTTCAGAGCTCTATCATGAGTATTAGCGAAGATATGAAATTTTTCGATATCGACACTTTTCCAATTTTCACTTATAACTCGAAAACAAAAGAAGGTAGCCAAAAATAAATACTACTCTTGTTAGTTTCTCAGAAAAAGAGATTGAGAAGTGGGTATCAGATTTTGTCTATCTCCTCTGGTTTAAAAGTTGTAGTGCTAAAACATCGACATATGCCCACCCTGTACACTTTACATGAAGAAATTCTCAATATTGCGATCAAGGTGGCTCACGGAATCCTCGGACGCATTCGCTATTGATGCTGAATAACTCGCTTGTTTGAACTCGTATTCGAAATCTCTTTTTACTTTCTACAGGCACTTTTTTAAGAGTAATTCGAATATGATATTCCTTATTTTTTTTATCCAGCCATTTTCTATGGTCGAATATTTTTTTATCTGACTCCAAATTTTTGGCTGATTTCAAAAATGTATATGTCCCTATTCACATGAATCTTACACGAGAAAAAAAATTAATACATTTTCCTGCTTTTCGATTCAGTTCTGAATTAATTATAAGTAGGTTGGCCTTAACATAACCATTTAATATAATAGTTCGTTAACTCCACACAATTATATGTGAACTAAACATTTTGTGATAGAAGTCGACGACTGTCTAATATACTTTATTTGCGGATGGAAAAAACAGAAGCAAAAAATTAAAACATTGCCTTAATTCCAGGTGCCTGCACGTATACAGTGTGTTTCATCATAAACAGGACAAACATATATATTCGTGTAGAGGACATCGGGAGAATCATTTTTGCCCTATACAATATATCCCGTTTTCGAAGCATATGCGAGATACAGGGTGTTAAACGTTGTTTTTCACAAAGATTCTTATGAATGTGGTCAGTTATGTATAACACTTAAAATGATTCTCCCGATGTATTTTACACGAATATATTTATTTGTCCAGTTTATGTTGAAACACCCTGTATGTCCGAAAAACCGGGCGTTCGTCTTTGGCGTAAGATTCAATGATAATAGAAATGAATTAAAAAGCAACAAAAATAATAATCGCAATTATTAATAAATAAATAAAAGTAATAAATTATACTCCATTGAAGGAAAAGCACGAAAATAAGGAAATAAAAAACAAACATGTTAGCAAGAGGAATTATACATATTTTTGGAGAACCGAGAGAACGACTTCATTATAAAAGAAGTAATCAAACAATTTGTTTGTTTTGATCATATTAATACAAAGATTAGAGGGTGATATTTCGATTGGAGCTTAAAAGTCGATATTCCCCCACTCTCCCCTATGTTTTGATTTCCAAAGAGAGTAAGTTACTGGTCTGCTTTGTCGCTTTTTGTTGAGTCCAATATTGTAGTTTGTAAAAGTTCTGAACCTCAGAGTAAAAATTAAACCTAGATATGCCTTCGCGGATTCGTTATGCTATTACCTCTTATATGATTTTTCATGCAATAAATATTATTATTAGATTGTTGGTGTAGGTGGATCAATTTACAATAATGGACATGAACAATCCCAACAATATTATTATTAAACAATGAAAGCGGAGAAAGCGGGATTAGTTCGAAAGTGTGGGTTTAATATTGGTTGCTTTTAAATCAATTAATATTATTCTCCGCTTTCATTGTTTATGTTATGCCCGCGTTACTCTAAAACGCAAGAAATTTCATTTGTTAATATTATTTTTGTTATAGAGCTAGCTGAGTGCTTGATAATTTAATAAATTACCATAAAGTGCAAATACACAAAGAACCATTAAAACTGCATACATATCCCATAACCTATAATTCTATTCGTAATATCCACATTTCGGCTTTTCACAAAACGATTGGATATTAACCCCTGAGAGCAGGAACAAGCGAGGCATGAATCCAATGCATCACTTTCAGCATCCAGCGATGAGTACGATCAGAATAAGCGAGATAGATTCAATTACATTTTATACAATCTGCACTCGGATGAGCGCATAGCCGAGCAGTGCATTTGTCATCCGGCAGTTCCGCCTGATTTGACAGGTCGCCGTGCGTCGCCCGAGCCCGCGCTCGTGTGCCTGTCAACGACGGACGTCGAGGTGCGCGGCGTCGTCCGCCAAATCACATTGAACGCAAATAATCACATTACACTCTCTACTGATTTATACGTCACGTTATTCCAGTGACCCAACATCGCTTAGTTATAAATCTCGCGACTATTTAACGGAGGACGGGTATTCATATATCTCGGTTAGATTCAGGATACATTAATTTTCTCAACGATTGCGTCCGAATGCTGGTCTGTTGATATCACTTTTCGATTTTAAAACACCCACATTCCTTTCTAAAGTGGCTATAATTCTCTCAGCCTCACTACCAATCAATTGGCTTCTGTTATGTGGGATAGATATCAAATTGACTAATCTGCCGTTTGAAAATTTGATCTATTGAAAGGTGAATCTTATGTTTATAATATGTTATCTCAATGAGCGATACTGATTTTATGTAACAGATGAATTCAGTGGAATATCAATTGCAGTTTTCAATTGAGATGTTATTGGTATTTCACGCAGAGAACACCGAGGAATAATATTTTGCCTCAATTTGAATGTGGTAATAAAATTAGCAATAACTTCGGTGATAACTTCAGTCCCAGTACCAATCAGGAACCAATAAAATAAAAAATTTTCTGTATTTCATATCGCAATAAAATTATTTGTTATGAAAAATATGTGCTAATACATTTCAGAGAGTCAAGAAGAAAATATTGTAGGTTATAGCACTAAATAAAACACTGACCTTGTTTCAGGAAAATCTTGTGGGAAAATTGTTCAAAGTTCAGAAAAAAGCTTATAAATCATCACCTAAGTTGCAAATGGAATGGATCAGATCTCAAGATATTCGAATCAAAATAATCGTTTTCTCAATATAAACCAGAATGTCAGAGCGTTCTTCAATATTTTTGTGTATACCATACGGCTAAGGAAAAACACAATCAGGGTTTTCATTTTGAGTTGGTCTATTAGACGTTTTTGGATAACTAGGGGATATTTCGTTCTGAAATTTTAGGTGGAGCCTTGAGGATGAAAGAACTCTTAGCCTAAAATATTTTCAAGTCAACAGTGTTGCCACGTCTATCTCAAGCGCATATGTACTTGTTTGTTTCAGATGGAACTACCTTTATTTTTATCTATGTATCGATTCAATACCAAATTTGCAGTATAAACTACTAAAACAAATTTTTCTGCTATGCCCTGTTGCCAAGTTATGCACACATTCTTCAAATTTTTGACATCTGCATTGCAAGTTTGGAGGAAATGCAAAACCTCGATTATTTCGTATGCGAACGGAAACAAACTCAGCAGTCTCATAGAAGAGAATCCATTCATTCATGTGATATATTCAGTATTTCGTTACATCTTGAGGTTCTTCGAAAATTTTGAATCCGAAAATGTGGAACTTTAAACTGAAATATTTTCAAGTGGCAACCCTATATTTATTTTACAGCATTCTTTTCAAAATGAAAAATGAATGGCAGTCCCCCTTTACACAAATTTTTATTTTGTACAGTTTTCTAATGATATGAAAAATACTGAAATTCTTCAATGTTTAGAGTCATGATCTATGGTCGTGTTTACGCTGAAATGGCTCTATGTAAATTATTGAAGTAGATTTTATGGCTGAAGAATTTCAGTATTTTTCATCTCATTCGAAAACTATCCAAAATAAATAATTAGTGTAAAGAGAGTCTGTCATGTCATTCATTTTCTATTTAGAATCGAATGCTGTAAAATAAATATGGGGTTGCCATTTAAAATCTCGAAATATTTCAATTTTGAGTTCCAAATTTTCGGAGCAAAATCTTCGAAGAACCTTAAAATGTATCAGAGTACTGAATAAACCACATTAATGCATGGATTTTCTCTACTTTGAGACTGATGAGTTTGGATTCGTTCGCATAGAAAATAATCGAGATATTGCATCTCGAAACTGGCAATGCAGATGTCAAAAATTTCAAGTTCAACAGTGCATGGCAGAGAAATTTTTTAGTGGGTTTTACTACGAATTTGGTATTAAATCGAGAAATAAATAAAAATATAGGTAGTTCCATTTGAAATGAGAAAGTAGATATGCGTTTGAGATAGATGTGGCAACACTGTCGACATGAAAATATTCTAGGCGAAGAGTTCCTTCATCCTCAAGGCTTTCAGAACGAAATATTCAATAGTTCTCTAAAAAACGTCTAATAGGCCTACTTAAAAGGAAAACCCTGTATGTGGATAAAAATTTTGTATTTGCTGTTCATTTCTTCAAATATAAATGGGAGCTTAGAGTCAGAAGTAGTTTCGGAAAAATCATTCGGCTGTTAACGGTTATATCAAATTTGAAAGTCTCAAGTCCTGAAGGAATTTCAGACTCACGAATAAACCCCTGCTTTCGCTTGAGCGCGAACGAAAAGTTGAACCGTTTCAAACACAGTTTTTGCAACTATCCCTGAAAAATGACTCGGAGATTTGAGAAAAAGAGAGCACACAACTATGTGTATCTATTGTCCGTTCTACAGCCGAATGCACATCATCCTCAACGAAAAAAGAATACGGCAACGACTAACTAATTGTACAGAACACGATACTAATTGCCTTTCTGTTGTTTTGTGCTACGTTGTCCAAGTGAAAGAGCGTTCTATGGTTTTTATCCCCCTTGGAGCGCCATGTATTTATGTCTGGAGGAAAAGAATAAGAACACGCAGGATTAGTTGTCGCTACGTTCCAAAAGCTCCTGTCGTTGTAAATGAGGCAACTTATGCTTTCCGCTTGACCTCCGATAAATGAACTTTTTGTAATCGACTTGGCAAAGATACTTTTCCTTACCTATATATCACAATAAATCACTGCCTTACATGGAAACCGAACCGTATGTCATCCGAATTTACGGCAGGTCTGAATTAAATACAGGAATTTCTATTTGTGGTTGTAGGTATGAGAATTGTTGCGGAAAATTTTAGGAGGTTATTCCTGGTCGAAAAATAGTTTGGATCTTCATTCTGTATTTTTTTGAGTACCTTTGCTTCGTAACATCCCAGCTCCATAAAGATAAGGGCCGAAGAACAATTTTTAATTTTCTTCTTTTAAATTAGAAAAACTTGAAATCAAGCAGACGTTTTCAGTGATCTAAAAGACATGCGAAAACATTTTTGATGATGGTCTCCTATAACTGCAAGAGAGCTGTCTATTGGTGATGTTTTGCGTTTGTATTGGTCTTTCTGAATTTATAGTCTACATGGTCAATATGACATTCAATTCGTAAAACTTTAGGAATAGAATGCTTTAATACATTAATTTTATATTCGTTCTAGTTTTCCATGAAAATTTGAACTTGACATCCACCTAAGAAACAAATTTGAGAATTAAGAATTTTTTCAGTTGAGTACAAGAAATTTCATTTGTCGAGAAAATATCAAATTCCCTAAAAATATTTATTGAGAAGCATAAATATAAAACGGTCTTCTGAAAAACTAGGTTTAGGGTTGGCTTTTTTCACACATTATCATCATAGAGGAACGCAATCAAATGAACTGAGATTTCGTTCGAAAAAATATAGTAATGTTTCTTGAGTGGGGATCTAATTTGGGCTATTTTCTCAATTTTTACTTCTTGTATTCAATATGCTGGCCTACAAAAATGAAGACTTGAGAGTTCCGAAGAATTCAATTTCATTTGATATCATGAGTGGAAGAGGCAATAAAAAAATAATGAAAATATTTTCTAGAAGTTTAGCCACGATATTTTTATATAGGGTGTCCCAAAACTCGACGTCTACCCGGAACCGGGTGAAAAGGCAAGTAATGCTGGTTGTCAGGAAAATATAAAAAAAATCTAAGTTGCATGATTTTAAAATATTGGGCATTTAAAAAAACACGCAAAATTCCACACCCTGTGATAGTCTTTTCGCTCCGGTTGCCACAAATATCAACTTTTTCCAACTTTTTTTTTGCTGTGTAACTTTCAAAAATGCTTGTCCTAACTGTTATCAAAATTTGGTAACCAGCTACTTTAGGTTCCATAAAAATAGGGCTTGCTTTCCAAAAAAAAAATTCAAAATAAACAATTGCCTAGTTTCAACAGACAGACAGACAGTTTTGAAAAAAATGTACTACGCATGTTTGGCATGTTTTGTCAAATATTGGCGCATTTAGTAGGGATTCCAAAATGGTATAATACTTGTTAAATTGTAGCTGCCGTAGTTCGAATTTATTTTCGATTGCCTTTGAATCCCCTTTTTTTTAACTGCTTTCCAGTAAAAAAGTCCAATGGATTCAAGTCCGGCCACGAGATTGAACCAGAACGGTCCGATCCATCTTCCGGGAAAAAATGTTACCAAAAAAAAAAATTTCCAGAGAAATTTCTCCGGAAAAATTTTTCCTTAATAAATTATTTTCTTTGGAAATTTTTTTTCTGGTAACATTTTTTCCCGGAGCATGGATCGGACGTTCTGGTCTAATCTCGTGGCCGGCTCGTTCACCGGACTTGAATCCAATAAACTTTTTTACTGGGAAGCAGTTTAAGAAAAAGTGTATTCAAAGGCAATCGAAAATAAATTTGAATTACGGCAGCTACAATTTAACAAGTATTATACCATTTTGGAATCCTTACTCAATGCGCCAACTTTTGACAGAACATGCCAAACTTGCGTAGTACATTTTTTTTCAATACAGTCAGTTGAAACTAGGCAATTGTTTATTTTGAATTTGTTTTCTGAGAAGCAAGCTTTATTTTTATGAAACCTAGAGCAAATTTTGATTACAGTTCAGACAAGCATTATTCAAGGTTACACACCAAAAAAAAAGTTAGAAAAAGTTGATATTTGTGGCAACAGGAGCGAAAAGACTGTCACAGGGTGAGGAATTTTGCGTGTTTTTTTAAATGCCCATTATTTTAAAATCATGCAACTTAGATTTTTTTTTATATTTTCTGACAACCAGCATTACTTGCCTTTTCACCCGGTTCCGGGTTGACGTCGAGTTTTGGGACACCCTGTATAGTTTCAAGTAATTTGAGACTTTTGCACCTATCATGTTATCTGCAAGTATTTCGAACACAATATTTTTCACTATACCCCTATTTTTGTGAATATTCATTTTGAGTGAACCTGGCATTCACGTCATTTTGTTTATTTGGAAATAAGTCTTCAATTTGAAACGAATCGATAAATTTCCTATGAAGTATATAATTTCTTCAGTTAATTTCATGCAGAAATATACAAATCCTCAGTTCTTCGATTAGTAAAATAACATATTGTTAATAATAATTGATTTTATCGAAAAAAAAACGAACGCAACATAACCTTTATATTATGTATACAAATTTATCAAATTCTTGTTGAATATACCACAGCAGTTCATTTAAAATAATATTCTTTTATTCCTTCCAAACTTCTGTAAGATACGATATTGGTTCAAGGTTCATTTTTGACTGAAACTAGCTCATTTCAGGGAATTGCCTCCAGGAAAATCAAATTTTCCAAACGCGAACCCTTTTGTTTACAAATTGTTGATTATTCTTTCAATACCTCGAGTAGCGACCACATAACTGGTGTTGACGTCAGATGTCCAAGAAAAATACAATCTGAAAGGAAATTGACCGTATCCTCGGAAATTGAAACCGTTTTCCGAGCAGATTAATGCACAAAATATTTCGTTATCGAATAGGAAATGTCGAAGAAGTTTGCTTGTTTGCAATATTTCCAAAGTTTTCAATTTTTATGCAGGTAAATCTTCATTAACGATTCCTGATCAGAACTATTTCGATAAAATGAGATTTCTCTGTGCCCTATGGTTTTCAGGAACTGTTTATTCTAGTGACAAGATTTCCATGTTATTCTTCATCATATCGAAAGTTTTCTTTGGATAATATCAATATTTTTTGCTCTTATTACTAATAAGACTGGCACTGTTAATCATATTCTATAGGTACATATATCTATAGGGTTTATTGACATGACTATCGTATAAAAAACATAAAGAAGTGAAAATTTCAATACAAAATGTCTTTTCCATTGGTGTGAGTATGTAAGACTATTTCATGTCAGTTTTGTGATGGAAACGAATCTTTGTGAAGCGTCTCCATAGATTTTTCATCAGGCTAGAAATATACAGAAAAAACACTAATAGAAAAAAATTCACTAATAAAAAAAAATACAGACACAAAACAAGCTCAACGAAATACTTCTTTTTTTGAGAGCTCGAGTGCTATATCTATAGTTTTGCCAAAATTTTGTAATTTTCGAATTTTGAACTGAAAATGGTCTCAAACGATAGGGTTCGACTTTCTGATGACGAATCTGTGGTCAAATTCAATTGTGTCTGTGGGGCCGTCCGGCCGGCCGTGAGCACGATAACTTTCGAAGGAATTGTCCTAGAACTTAAGATTTCCAGGGTGAGTTGAGTTCCCAAATGCCGCGGTTTTGTTCGTCAACCAGCCAAATCGTACACAGTGTTTCATAAAATATATCCATTCAAAATTTTTGTTTCTCAATATTCCAGTCAAAACGAAACCAATCGAAATTAAATTTTGCGGCCACATTCAGGATGTACATAATAAAACTCTTGCAAAATTTTGTGATCATTCAACCGAACCATAGAAAATTCAATTAGAATATTGAAAATAAGAATCTTTGTATTTCAATAATAAGATAACCGATTCGAGTGAAATTAATTTTGTGAATGAAGATTGATATACTGTATGTTCGTGCAAAATTTCAAGAAGTTTGCATCATTAGAACCATAGAATTTAATATTTTTTTGATTATTGACTTTTCACATGTTTCATTTCTTCCAGAATATAATTTCGATTCTGCTGAGATTTTTATTCATATACTTATCATTAATCTCAAGTCCTTTACAAAATTTTGAGGTAATACCATTTTTGTCTCACCAATGAACGAACGCTCAAAAGCACCTGCTCAGGGCTTTTCTTAATTTTTTCAACATTTGCTTCCTCCACAAAGTAAAATACATAAAAACTTTGATAGTTCAAACATTTTTCTGATCAATAGGCACTTAAAGAAAATTCAATTCAAAATTGCACCAACAACCCTTAGAAATATTATCTTACGGGACAAGTAAACCCTAAATACTCATTGATAAAATATAATTAGTATTCAATAACGATTCTCGAACTCAAAAATTCAAGAGGAAGGCTATGGTTGAGAATGTAATGAAAAATGAAAATCGTTGAAAAAAATCGAATTACAATTAATTGATCATGAGTCATATTGATTAAAAAACATCGTTTTTGATCAATCGACTAATCCTCAGTTCGACCTGTACTTATTAAGATCATGCCAAGTAGCTTGATATCAAGGTAAGAGATAACTATTTCAAATCAAGTCAAGTCAAGGGTCAAGTATGTTTTTTTTTAAACATAGATAAATTGAAAATAGTAATCATCGAAATGAATACAATCTTCAATTTATGAACTTCTCATTTGACACTACTCACTACTAGATGTCACCATCTGTTAGTTGCTACTCGATAGCTTCTTACAAGTAGTCTTAAATGTAGGAGTTTTTCAATAGGATGTTGTCTCTGAGGGATATGGGACACTGACGAGGCCTAATGAGGCCGAAACCGGTCTGTCTCTTCCCTCATTGACAACATCTTGAATAATCATCCCAGTCCGCCTTAAGAAGGTTCTGTGAGCCTATAAATTGAAGATTGTATTCATTTCGATGATTACTATTTTCAATTTATCTATGTTTCAAAAAAAAATTTGATAGGTTAGCCTCCTTAAAGGCAAAGAATTTTTTTTGTTTGTCATTTTTTCTTTATCTTAAAGTCCAGTATGTATTTGTCAAGTCAAGTTGAAAAATTGAGCTACTTGACTAGATGAAGCCCTCTCCATATGCATCAAATAGGTATATTTTCTGTGATAAAATACTGAGAAGTTTAAAAGTTTTACGTTCATTTAATATTCGGTTTTGTTTCCTGCGTAATAAAATTCATTAACAGAATCGTTATTCGTAATTTTGCTTATAACCACCTCTAAATCCAACGCTTGCGGTTTGCAGCAGCTTAACGGCTGGCGAAACGGAGATAGTAATATTTCAGTAAACTCATGTGTTGCACAATCCCCTTTCTCTGAGCCACACACGAAGCAATTAGCAATTTATATAAAATAAATTCCTTATTGGAAGTACACACACGTGGTACCGAACAAGATATTAAACAATGAATTCGAAGCTTTCGCAGATTTTTTTATCGTTTTTCTCATTCGGACTTACTCGAATTTGAATTAATTTCTTCTCATAAAATTTAATCCAGATCATACGAGGGTGGTTTTCGATAATCCGAGGGTTTAATGCTTATGAATTTTCCTGTCTATAAATAAAAATAATTGGAATAAATAGAGAACAAGGAAGTTATATGTGGTATTCAATTAACAACCATTTCTGTATTTATTTCCACAGAAAAAAAATATACAAGATATTTTAGATTTTAGAAATGAAATAACTTGTATGATGTGAAACATCGAAATCTCAAAGAGATTTTGAGAAAGGTTGCTATTGCACCAAAAAACAATAACATAACATATTGTCGATTCAAAGAGATAACATTGAACTATAGGTACATTCTTGTCAATGTAGTGTCTACGATATTAAAGATATGGATAGTTTTCCTCTGTTTTTGGTGAAGACGCTGAATGTTGGTATGCCCTTTCATATTTGAGTAACCCTATGACGCCAACTTTTTCAATGTCTGAGTATGAAACTTCAACTCCTTGTAAACTAATAGAATCAATATGTTGAATTATAGATCTCTGCTTTTCTTAATGTTTCCTCAAGTTTTCTGACCGCGTCTAACATGAACACGTCCTATACTGGCTTGGAATGAAACATCTTGAGTAGTTGTTCATATGATGGCACATAATTAAAACTAATTAGGGACAATGACGAAATATATTTTTTAGCTGTACTCTTCAAATTCTCTGAAAAAAGAAATTATCAGCAACCTGAAGGTTATACTAAATTGAACATTAGTGGCCCATTTTGATATCGATTGAAATATAATCTGGGAGGATTCTGCATTTCCGAAAAACTTCTTTCCAGTCCCTGAAACAGAAATAATTTAAAAAAATCAAATTGAGATGAAGGGATCCTGCGAAAATATTATTTGCATATTTGTCAGGAGCAAATTGGTTCTGAAAAAATTGTTGCCCAACAGTAAAACTAAAAAAGAAAATAAATGAAAAGGATTATATAAGGTTTCGATGTCCATATCAGACACTTTCTTCAGACAAACTTGTATTATCTTCGGAATTGTGTGTTTTTTTCATTTGCAGTCTAATTGACATTGAAAGTTGACAACTTTCATGTTTTCATAACAGGATATCCGATTCTAGTGAAATTTCTTTTGTGAACAAAAACTGATATACTGAATTTTCATGCAAAATTTTGTGGTCATAGTGTTAACAGGACCATAGAAAATTCAATTGGAATATTGAAAAGAGAATCTCTGCATTTCCATCACAGGATAACCGATTGAAATGAAATTTATTTTGCGCGTCAAGACTGATATACCCAATTGGCCGGAGACACACTTGGCGTTTTATTCCGATCGGTTTTTTTGCCATCGACGGTACAACAAAATTGTAGCTTACACACTGGATTACACACTGGGCGGTAAAATATCCGTCTCAAGTCACAACCACGCTACCTCCGCCAGTCACGTAGGCCACTGCTGGGGGTAGTCGATAGAAAAACCGACGAATGTAGTGGCAGCGGTCGGCTGCATTTCTACCGACGGCGTTAAAAAATCCGATCGTCCTTTTTTCCGCCGAATGTGTACGTCACCATAAGATCCCACTCGCCACTTCTGGTACGGCGTCGACGGCAAAATATCCGATCGGAAAAAAACGCCAAGTGTGTCTCCGGCCAATGTTTATGCAATATTTCAAGAGAATCGCATTTTCAAAACCATAGAATTTAATTTTTTCAATTATTTATTTTTACATTATTAATCTTTCGAATGATTTCCAGAATATCATTCCGATTGTGCTAAGATTCTACATTTTAATATTTGATATCTATCTCAAGTTCCCTATAAAATTTTAAGGGAATTGTCTTATTGTTTCACCAAAGAACGAGCGCTCTAAAGTTCCTGTTCAGGGCTTTTCTTAATTTTTATGGTGTACAATGGCTTAAAAATTCAGGTTTTTGTGAATTTCATAATAGTTTCATTGCAGATAAGAAGGTATGTGTTTTCGTCTTGCAGAATAGTACAAAAGATATGGGTGAGCCAAAACAATAATCCTACGTAGATGATATTATCCATAGCGATGACACATGTTGCGATCAGATATCACTGGATTTTAGCTCTGAGAAACTTGTTAATGGCTCCGTATGTTTGCGTTTGTGTCTTGAGGCCGGTTCAGGTCCTCATATTACTCTTCCCGTCTTAATGGATGAGTTGTTTTTCTGAGTGCCTTCAAATTAATTATCAGTAAAAAGTGCCCCCTTATAGCCATTAATTCTGAAATATTTCGGTTTTTTCCTTTCCGTCTACCTTTCAACCTAGAACCTACCACACTTGTCTAAATATATCATATTCCTAGCCTATATGCTCCGATAACCTTTGATTCTTCTCGAAACAGGGGACTCGTTCATAAAGTTGTTTATGTGTTCGAGGTCGACATCAGTCGTTCATAATTCCTGGAATTTAATTCTTCTCTTGGCTCTTTCAACGGTGACTGACTGTTTTATCAGTTTTGGTGATCGGTTGAAAAACACTTTCACATGATATTTTTATGGACTTAAGATGTGAACCGAGGATTTCCTATTATCGAAAAAAAAATCCAGAGAACCTACGTATAGACTACAGGCCCGTCTTGAAAAAATTATGGGTCATTTGAACCACCAGGTGACCTATCTAGAACGATGTAAGAGCATAAATTAATAAGATTCAGCACTATGCCGTCACTTGTAAGCTGTCCAACTGAGTGCAGGTGAGCGTTCGAAAGTACAAGTAGAGTGGGTACATTTTGGTCATATATTTTTGTACGGCATTCTCAAACACCGATAGATCCTTGAAAAATAATATGAAAACGCGCAGTGCCGTAAAAAAATTTGGAGCCACAGAGTCGAAATTTTTTTTTATTTTTTGACAATTGCCACGGTAAATTTGGTCATTTGATTTTGTACGGCATCTATGTCATACTATTTCAATACTGCTTCTAATCCATTATTCCGCAACGCCGTACAAAAATCATGAGACAAGGGGAAAAAATCGAGGGTTGCAATCCCCTCTTTTTCCGTGGTCCAGAGGGTGATTTGACACAACATGAAATAAACTTATTTTGAAAGTATTTTATGCATAGATAATATTTTTTCATATGCCGTACATTTTAGTTGGTCCAAAGGGGAAAAAATAAAAATAAAAAATCCATATATAACGAAATGTAAGGTGAAATTTTTTTATACGGCATTCAGTTTATTTGACTAACTTTCATGGTGTTTTCGTGCTTATAGGTTCCTAATTAGAAACTTTGTTAAATATGGGTTTGTATACCATCGATTTATACCAAAATATAGACATGTTGTCACTAATAATTCCAAAGTACAACATATTTTTGAGAAGTACTCATGACACTGAAGTTAGCAGACACCTGTGAAATTTAAGAAAGTTTAAAGAATTTGTACTTACAGTTTTTTTAATTATGTCGATGTGCATTTTTTCTCAATTTCTAAAAAATAATTTTTTCAATTAAAAAACATGAAAATTGGTACATGTCTGCTAATTTCAGTATCATAAGTACTCGCACATTTTCGGAGCAACGTTCAGTTACGACCAGAAGGGTGAAATTGCTAGTGCTAGGTTGGAAACACGAACACTCAGACATACGTAGCTGAGATTTATGTGCAGCCATTTTCATTATTTTGAGAAATGATTGAAATGAATGTTTTGATTGAAAATAGTGAAAGTGATTAATTATTTTAGGCAAAATAAAGTGTTGTGATAAGATTCATCGTTTATGTTTCAGCAGGGATCTAATAAGATAAGATTTCTTTGTTTTCAGTATCAACTTTTTTTTGTAATATAGAGAAACTTGTCTCTGCAATATACAGGGTATCCCAAAAATGCCACGCGAAAGTGACCCTGGAGATAGAGTGGCATTAGGTCTATCAGATAGCATCAACATGACCTCAGTAAAAGTCCGCTGGTTTTTGAGATATCACCACTTTTCTGTATTTTTTGAAAATTTAGAGTTTTCGGTCTTTTATCGCCTAGGATTGCTAGAAATTACTTCAAACTCATGTTTTTTTTTACCTAGGATATCCTGAATAGTGGCTTTAAACAATAAGGTAATAACTTCACCGAGAACTAGAACAAAATCCTTCAAAAAATGTCTTACTTGTTGTATTTTATGCCGAAGTTAAAACGTTAACTTGAGTTTGACTGCTGTTAGAAAATTATATCAGACTGAATTGACAAATAATCGTAAAAACTGGTCCATTTCATGCCCTTCTTAAAATGATACAATACTAGCAATTTTTTTAATCAGAACCTTAGAAATTCTAATTTTGTTAATACTTCATTGTTTAAAGCAACTATTCAGGATATCCTAGGTAAAAAAAACATGAGTTTGAAGTAATTTCTAGCAATGCTAGGCGATAAAAGACCGAAAACTGGAAATTGTTCTAAAAATGTTCATTTTTCTCGTCATTAGGTATCATTAAATATATCGAATTTTTCAAAAAAATTATTGTTTTATTTATTGACTTCATTTACAATGAAACAAATTAATTATAATATATGTATGTATCAATAATGTTTGATGTATATACAGGGTTGGGATAAAGTATGGTACCAAACACATATCTATTGAACGAAAAGGACAATATTATTGAGATTTTTACCCTAAACCCAGTATGTGAGCATTCGCAATCCCAAGATCTATCAACAGCTGCAAAGATATCCAGGAGGTCCCATATAAATTAAAAAAGTTTTTGATCGAAAAGGAAAATATTTTTTAGATTTTTACACTAAACCCAGTATGTGCGCATTCGAAATTCCAAGCTCTTTCAAAATCTGTACAAATATATAGGGTGTCCCATTTAAATTAAAGAAGTTGATGGCATTTCCGGTTAAACCGGAAGTATCTCGTTAATGAAAATATGCTCATCAGATGCATTGTGGTCCATTACACTCAGCTGCCAAATTTCAAAAATATCGCCCGTTTCGTTTTAAAGATATTAGTTTGATGCCAAACTTTATCCCAACCCTGTATTAAACCAAAAAGTATACAAAACTGTTGATTCTGGGATTGACAGTTTCAATTCTTGGACATAATATACACACTGTTTCAGTTCAGTTAGACGTCATAGTGATTTTATCATATTATCAATTGTTCTCTTCAAGAATATATTAAAGCCGTACTGTATCAGCCTGAAAGAGATGGCCTGCATAAAAATGTACGGCATATTTTTTTCCTGATTTATCAATGTTATTACAATTAAAAACAAGGAATAAAATGTAGAAAACTGCTATATTTCATTAATCTATGACATTTAAACTTTTACAATAATTTGCAAAATTTCAGTTTTTGTATTTCTCTTTAAATTTTTTTAGAACGGTTTTTTTTGAACGGGAATACTATATAACAATTGTATTCTACAATATAATGTTAAAAAAAAATTTCTCGTACAGAATCAAATGACTTTAAAGCTTTTTAAATCAAGGATACGAAAAAAATTAAAATAAATATTGATGTACATTCGAATGAACAATCAGTTTTTGACGGCATTATTTTCAATAGTACTTTTGAGTGCTAGATAATATTTTGGAACCGAAGCCGTACTTTTTCAAATCACCCTCTGGACCACGGAAAAAGAGGGGATTGCAACCCTCGATTTTTCCCCTTGTCGCATGATTTTTGTACGGCGTTGCGGAATAATGAATTAGAAGCAGTATTGAAATAGTATGACATAGATGCCGTACAAAATCAAATGACCAAATTTACCGTGGCAATTGTCAAAAAATAAAAAAAAATTTCGACTCTGTGGCTCCAAATTTTTTTACGGCACTGCGCGTTTTTATATTATTTTTCAAGGATCTATCGGTGTTTGAGAATGCCGTACAAAAATATATGACCAAAATGTACCCACTCTACTTGTACTTTCGAACGCTCACCTGCACTCAGTTGGACAGCTTACAAGTGACGGCATAGTGCTGAATCTTTTTATTTTATGCTCTTATATCGTTCTAGATAGGTCACCTGGTGGTTCAAATGACCCATAATTTTTTCAACACGGGCCTGTAGTCTAGTACTTTGTATAGAACTTTTATATTTTTTGCGTTTTGTTTTTATTTGTTATTTATTTTTTACACTCAACTTCAAAATATGGAAATGTACAAATCTTTTCTTCCTCACATTGTCAAATAATTTTGAAGTAGCCAATTATTCTGTAATATTTCCACCTTAAAAACTTTTTGCAGCATACAGTCGTATGGTGGAATAGAAAAAAGGTCGCTTTTCGTAAAATATAGATAGATGGAAATTTCTAAGTATAAAATTTGAAGGAAGCCATAGAGTATTGTAAGTTGTGCGCATCACCTTATTAAATGATCTAGGTGCCATTAAAAAGGTGAAATTAAATTTTTCTAATCATATATTGATCATACCAAGAAACTTCAATTTTTGCAGAAATTGTAGTATTTACGCTTGTGCTACGAACGACCAAAAAAACGATAACTCAAAATTTCTGAACAGGCTCAAGTTTCCTTATTTCCAGATTTGTTATATTTGTATTATTTATGTTTTTGTATAAAGCGTCTAGAAAGTTCGCAAAAAATATAATATAAAAAAAACAAATGCTATTATTCTGTTAGTTTCAGATTTTTGGATCGCATCAAACAGTACACTACGATAAAAGAAAAATGGTGATTTAAAGAATCACAATTTTCACACAATTCTTAGTTGAGCAGAAATATAATTATAAATTGCAAGTCGTCCATAATGATAGAGACAGTTCGAAGATTAACCAAATGAATTTATATTTTAACCAATTAATAAGATCGAAACACTTGTTCGTA
This sequence comes from Propylea japonica, assembly GCA_013421045.1. Classification (NCBI taxonomy): domain Eukaryota; kingdom Metazoa; phylum Arthropoda; class Insecta; order Coleoptera; family Coccinellidae; genus Propylea; species Propylea japonica. The sequence goes on from CM024244.1 coordinate 10,830,417, forward strand.
TCGGAAAAACAGTAACTTAAATTTGAATATTCTGAGAACAAAACCGAGTCTTAAATATTTGTTCTGGTGATTTTCCAACAGGAAAACTCGATTGTTGACACCAGCACCAAAATACTCGATAACAATTTAATTCCAAGAATTTAGGACAACTTTGTCGATTATCCGAAGAAGATCAAATAACAAAAATTTAGATCGCATGTGAGTCAAAAAGCGGAGGACTTATCTCAGGTATTCGATATCTCTTTAATTAGTAGTGCAAGTTTATACAGTTCTTGAAATGAAATAAATATTTATTTTAACAGGAATATAATTACATATCGACCAAAATGATAGTGACACTTCGGTGAATTCAAATTTGCCTATGAGGTTAATGTAGTTGAGGCTAATCAAATCAATGTCTATTGCAGCCGAATATAAGTAAGATACTTCGAATTTAAATTTAGATATCCTAAAAACAACAAGTTAGTATGCTGAAAATCATATTCTCGAATGACACCCACGATTAAAAGACTCTGAATAAGAGATTTTCATTTCGAAATCTTAAAAATGTCAAGGCTTGTATAGTCCGTTCACGAAAAGGTGAGCCGTCGGTTGGCCATGACAATTTGGCATATTTCACTGTGTTTATTAAAATTTTAGGTTATGTAGTTTATTTACTTGTCAGATTGGTACGCAATGTTGTCAATATAACATGGAGTTCTCTGATAACTCGCAAGCTCGTCGGACGAGGCCGGGTACTTTCGGCAAAGTTGACTTTATTTTACGTTATGACAGCAAATACTGCCAACTTCAGATAAATAAACAAACGCCTACTATGCGCTCAACCTTTCTTGAACGGACTATATGTAGGTAACCTAACCATTTATTCTTAGTATTTTTCGAAAAGATTGATTGATTGATGTTTAAACAGAACTATAAATATATATATTGGTCGAAATGGTGATATTTAGAGGATCGCAAATCCTTTCTGACAGTTCTCTTTGAGACAAATTTCGTTGATATTAACCAAATAAATTTCGAGTGTAAACAAATCCTAGATTAGAATCTTTGTCACGCCTTTTCGTATTGGAAAAACGATCATTTAAATTTGAGTATTCTGAGAAAGAAAACGAGTTATTTGGTCAGAAGTCAAATTCGTTAATCATATTTATGGTATTATTTCAGAAAGTTTGTGTTTGAATTTCGAAATCGGAAAAGAATGTCAAATATCATATTTAAAATAACCATCTCTTCTGGACATTTTACAAATGGAAACCTAACCTAACCTAACCTAACCTAACCTAACCATTAGTTCTGGACATTTTACAAATGGAAACCTAACCTAACCTAACCAAACCATTTGTTCTGGACATTTCACAAATGGAAACCTAACCTAACCTAACCTAACCATTTGTCCTGGACATTTTACAAATAGAAAACTGAACCAATAGATGAAAATTTTATTCGAGGAATTATGCCGCGTTTACATTAGTCAAGTGAGTTGATCAACTTAGTTGAATTGAAAGCGAATTGAATGTGTAAACCGCCCTTTTCGTTTCACTCGATCGGCTGAATTGAACGGCTTCTCAGTAGAAGCATGCTCAACTTTGTGCAAGTCACTTGAATTCAACTGACTTGATCAACTCGCTTGACTAATGTAAACGGGACTTTATGCCGCGTTTACATTAGTCAAGTGAGTTGATCAACTTAGTTGAATTGAAAGCGAATTGAATGTGTAAACCGCCCTTTTCGTTTCACTCGATCGGCTGAATTGAACGGCTTCTCAGTAGAAGCATGCTCAACTTTGTGCAAGTCACTTGAATTCAACTGACTTGATCAACTCGCTTGACTAATGTAAACGGGCCTTTAAGCATAACTTTGTAGATCATTTAAATATAATGAAACAACAATTCACATGGCTTGTAAGTCGGAAACCGAAGGATATATCTTAGCAAGTATTCGATATACACATATCGATTGAATACGAATCATGTTTGTCAATCAGAAAATCTTGTTTCGGGATATATATCCCTTATCCATGTATCTCCTTAATTGGTAGTGCTGATTTATGCAGTTCTCGAACTGGTGTTTTAACAGGAGTTTTAATATATTGGGCAGGATGATAGTGACAGTTCGATTATTGCAATTTTTTTCTGACAATGTTGTTAGAGGCTTATCGATTGAAAGATAAGATAAGAAGGTGAGAAACTGTTGCCTAACACTACTGTTATTTCAGAGTCTGGGAGTGAAAACCTATAAAGTTTCTTAGAAATTGTTAGAGGCTTATATCGTTGACATAAACCGAATCAATTTCGATAGTAAGTGAGAATGTTTGGCACGTTTTTTCCAATTGGTAAAATGTTCATTCAAGTTTGTGAATTCTGAGAAAGAAAACGAGTAATTGAGTCAAAAGTCAAATTCGAGAATCATATCCAGGTTATTATTTCAAAAAGGTTGTTGATTGAATTTCGAAATCGGTAAAGAATGTCAAGGCTTGTATGAAAACTAACCACTTATTCTGGTTATTTTCCAATAGGAAAATTCAACTCTTGACACCACGAGATAACAGTTGTATTCCAAGAATTGAGGACAACTTTGTCGATCACTCAAACCTGATGGAACAACAACAATTCAAATCGCATGTAAGTCGGAAACGGAAGTACATATCTCCGCAAGTATTCGATATACACATCGATTGAATAGGAACCATGTTTGTCAATGAGGAAATCTTGTTTCGGGATCTATATCCCTTATCCATGTATCTCCTTAATTGGTAGTGCTGGTTTATGCAGTTCTCGAATTGGATTGCGGTGAAATACGCGATGTGGTTACTGTAAATCCTTGCTGAACCTGCCTCTTCTCCATTTAACGAAGGTATATATTTATACGTGTCGAAATTGACACCAACGTGTGAATTTGGTATGGGTAATGGAGTTATGTTGGCGTATCCCTGGTGGTAGGGTGGGAGCACTCCCTCTACCTTAAAGTTTAAATTGAATACTTCGGAAGAAAATGAATTGGAATACGTTATTGGAGTATTGGAAGAGAGGGATATAGAAAGCGTTGTTAGAAGGATACGGATAAATCTATGCTCAGAAGAACTGACTCCCAAGACATTTTAGTCTGGTATACAACGTGTTGATTCTTGATACCATAAGTAGTGAAAGCTTGGGAAGCTAATTCGCAATGGAATTTCTAGAAATCAACCTAGAAGAATTGACTTTCACATCAATCAACGGACTTTAGCTAGTCTAAAGAATTGTTTCGAACTACAACCGAACCATTCCCGACGATTTTTCAACCAGGAGAATCGTCTTTTTCTACACTCCTCCTGCCCTCTATCTTTCCATGTCTCATGACTTCACTGAATATTTCCAACTTTTATAAAAATTCTCTATGTCATCAAGTCATAAAATTGATGTTATCACATTTTTTATTCGAGGGATCTTCAAGACTACTATTTACGAAATTAACCTATTCGAGTTCCGTTTGGAAATAATTCAGACCAATCATTCCGACCATTCAGGCTGAAAATTCGAAACAACTTTATATTTTGGCTGAACTATAAATAGCACTCGTTATTACAAGGAAAAAGCGCCCAAACAATAGCAAATGATAGGCGTGTAAGGTTGTTTGCAGGCGTCAACACTGTCAACAGTATTCACTTCAGCTAAAGCCTTAGTATTCTGTCATAATATACAGTGTGCAACAACCAAATGGAATAAATTCGATAACGAATAATAATATAATGAGAGCGTGTTGGAAAAAAGCTTGGACACGTCGATTCGTATTTTTAGATGCGCAATTCTTCAAAAAAGTTATTATAAATTATGCGTCATGTGACAGAGGCGGATACAAAATTTCTTATTTTAAATACAACCTGCTGTTTAGTGTTAGTTTCTTGGATTCTTCAAAAAAATCTGGACATAATTCATGTACAATGTCTCAAACCTATCTTCAACCGTTTCGGAAATATTAAGTGGTTTCGGATGTATTACAAAAATTAATATTAAAAAAAGGAAATTATTTCATTTCTTCGCGTTGAACATTTGGAACATCTTTTACATTGAAATTAATGTTTTTTTTTGTTTTTTACATTATTTGTGGAATAAAATATATTTTTTGATAATAATTTTTGTAATACATCTGAAAACACTTAATATTTTCGAAAAAGTTGAAAATAGGTATGGCACATTAGGTTCATTAGGTCCAGAATTCTCTGAAGAATCCAATAAACTAAAGATATAGAGGGGGTTGTATTTACAAGAGGAAAGTTGGTATCTGCCACGGTTTCATGACACACCCTATATAATACTTTTTTTGAAAAAAATCATCTTAAAATAGAAATCGACGTGTCCAAGCGTTTTTTCCCAACACGCTCTTATTTATTTGTTATCGAATTTATTCCATTTGGCTGTTCCACACTGTAGAATATTCTAGCTTGTTTTTTGTTGATGAATATCAACAAAATATATCAGAATGAAATTCTTCTTGAAATATTGAATGTGGTTGGCATTCTTCTGAAACGGCCTTGCAAAAGATGTACCTCATGATTAGCCAATAGCTGATTTTACTAAATCGAGCTCAATTTTTCCTTTGATATTTTTCTTTCAAGTACAAAACCAATTGATATCTGGGATCAGTTGTGATTTATTCTACACCTACTTCACATGTCGGACCTCATGGTCAATTTCATCTTTGAAATTTCGGTTGAATAATCCACTAAATGAAACTATAAAGATAAAGACATATACCTTTCCATTAATCCTGCAATAAATTTGTTTCTATTGATGCGTACCCCAATTGTGACGGAAAAAATATTTATGGTTATTTATATCTTGTTTAATGAAGCGCTCTCCTTCACTCTCTCAGAATTTATATTTTTTCTCTAATGTTGAAGAATTATGTGAACAGGTTTCGAAATTTATGATATTAGAAAATGCGAACGAATGGAGTAGAATAGGCTTGAAATAGCATTAGGCAATCGAGACTTTCCGCTGTTAACATTGATACTTGATGCGTTGTTATTCGCACTAGTGAAAATTTCATTCATTTTGCAAAAAGGCAGGGAAATAAATTATGTTTTGCGTTTCCTCGTTGAATAAATCGTGATTTCAAACTTTGATAAAAATTTTTACATCAGTAAAGGCCCGTTTACATTAGTCAAGCGAGTTGATCAAGTCAGTTGAATTCAAGTGACTTGCACAAAGTTGAGCATGCTTCTACTGAGAAGCCGTTCAATTCAGCCGATCGAGTGAAACGAAAAGGGCGGTTTACACATTCAATTCGCTTTCAATTCAACTAAGTTGATCAACTCACTTGACTAATGTAAACGCGACATAAGAGTAACTCAGTTGAAATCTTTTTTCTCAATAGATACATGCAGCACATACCTATATCGGATGTCCCAAGGGGAGTGGCCTATTAGACCAAATTAGCGTGTCACGAAAATGACACTAGTTCGCTCAATATTTGAGATTTAAATCATCAGATATTGATCTGATTTATGTCACTGCTTTTAAATTAGAGTTGTCAGTTATACAGGATGGACCAGAAAAAAATCATAATAATAATAATAATAATAATGATCTAATAGGCCACTCACCTTGTGACACCCGATAGATTTTCCCTCTGATGTATTTTGTATTGTATTGTATGGTATGATGTATTTCCAAGTATAGTATATATTGAATTCAATTTCTCTTTGAAACGATAATGTCAATCGACTGATATGAATAATATGTTTGCAAAATTTATCCAAGACATATTTCGTTACATACCACCTGGTTGATCTTCAGTTGCCATATCAATCACACACCGTATAAATAACGTAACAACGATACTATTTTTATATTGTACTTCAGAATAGCAAGAATTGCACTGCTTACGACTCATGATATAAAAATACGAGAAAAGTCCAGGTGCCGTATTCTCGAGAAGTGATATTCGAAAACGTAGGTATACGAACTTCATTTCGCGAGTCCCTGTTTTACCTGCAAAAAATCACACTGCGCAATGAAGTTCGTATACGTTTTCGAATATCACTTGTCGAGAATACGGCACCTGAGCAGGAGCTTTTTAGCGCCCGTTCATTTGTGGAGCAACATAGCTATAGCCCCGAAATTAGGTTTAAGACTCTATATTGACATCAAATATACGAATGCAATATCTCGTCACGATCGAAATCATTTTCTGAAAATAATTAAAAAAACCGTCAACTAAAAATATCAAAATTCTATGATTCTGATTTCACAATCACAATTTTGAAAATTTCAATGATCCTTCACTTCGCGAATTTACATCCTCAAACTCGATTTCATTTCAATCGAAAGTTTTCAATTTTTCCGATATAACGATAGACTCTTCAATGGTTCTATTAACGCAACTCCCACAATTTTTTCGCAATACTTAGAACTTTATTTCAGAATGTCACCTTATTTGAATTGAAAAATTCTTAATTTTTCGAAATAATCGATAATAAGGACAAATTCTTGGGTTGTGATTATGCGATCCCCTTGTAATTTTAAATCTTTACTCTCAAAAGAGATTTCACCCAAATCAGATATATTTTGTGGGAAAATAATATTCTTCTTTTCAATAATCCGCTCGATTTTTCTATAGGTTTGTTATAATCACTACATAGTTTAAAACAAAGTCGCTTTCTCTGTCCCTATGTCCCTTTGTATGCTTAAATCTTTGAAACTACGCAACGGATTTTGATGCGTTTTTTTTAAATAGGTAGAGTGATTCAAGAGAAAGGTTTATACGAGTATGTATAATAACATCCATTAAATAGTGGAGAAGTACTGTTATTTTTGAGGTTTCTAATGTGATGTCGTAAAGAATTTAATTTTTTCCGCTTACATTGCAAACGCAGGCTGAACCCTACGAGTTTTATCAAAATAATGTACTAAGTATTGTACACATTGAAAAGGTCTACAGAAAAGTCCGTGATGGTATATGTGTATCTCTTACGGATAACCCACAATAACTTTTTTTTGTCATTTACTTTTTACGACAAATAATGGCTAGTTTTCGAAGCGATTTTAACCAATACAGCATTAATCCTTAACCAATTAAATACCTTGAATACATTGTTCATTTAATATAGATCTATATGGCCCTTTACACCGTATGATTTAAGTGAATATTTTCGAAGATATTATAGATTTAAAAATTGCGGGACGTAGCGTGCGAAGCCGGGGCGGGTCGCTAGTGTTATATAATTCTGTCTTAGATATTGAGGATCAGAAATTTGGTAAGACTATATTTAATGGAACACCCTGTAATATTTTGTTGTTTGCACCTAATCGCGGCCATGACAAGGGCAATCTTTTCAAGTGTTATTGTGTTTACGGACGGTCCTCAGACAGAATTGAATTCGACTACGAATTCGTCATTATTGAGTCGAATCTCTTATCGTTTGAGACTATTTTCGGCTCAAAATTCGAATATCACATACATTTGAGCAGAATCATATTCTCGTAGCACTCGTTAAAGTGAAACAAGCGCTCAAAAATTGGCTGTCAATTTGAAGCGAAAACGGCGATTACACGAATTCGAAGGATAATTTCAGTTAAATATCAATTACGTAGTGAAACGAGAACTTTCTGAAAGAAATAGCAAAGAGATGGTAATGGTCGAATCTGATTTATGTGAGCACTGTAGTTAATTTTCAAAAATTTTTATTTTATGTAAACAGTAATTTTCACAATTTTATGAGGATCTATGGAACGTGAAATGTTATGCAGAATATGTACGAAGAAGTGAACAGAAAGAGAAGGTTGGGAAATCTTTGTAAGAAACTATGGGAAATGTTAAGTTTCATATCATTAGAAATAGATGTAAAAACCCACTTTCATATTATTATTTTATTTATATTCTCCAATCGTTTCACTTCTCTTCTTCCACCTTTTGTGTGTTAACTCTTCTAATTGCCTTTTACGTATTTATATGTATAGGATCTTTATAAATGATTGTAATAGCGCAGTTGGCTTTGGATCATTCTTTGCCGCCACAGCATAAGGGTACCAAACTATTCTACACCACAGAACATAAAACTATTACACTGTTTCGTAGGTAAGGCCATAGAAATACACTATATTTTAGTATATTTCTTTGGGTTAGGTGGTCGAATTCTGTGGTTGGAATGATAAATGTGTTTACTTTTTATGGGTTGCGACAAAATGAAAATAATCCAAAGCCACCTGCGCTGTTACAATCATCTATAGGGACCCTCTATAATTACTGATATAATAAACTCAGCGAGTCCACCTTACTAATTAACAACACACTACTGAGAAAAAGCACGTCTGGGTCTGTGAGTTATGGCATGAATGAAAAAAAAGGTCCCACCTAAGCGGGAGATATGTGACAACAACAAACATATGTTCGTCTGTAACAGCTCGAATAGTGAGGGAATTAAAAGGTATCAAATGTTACGGGTTAACAGGTCGACTACTAGAGCTTTCCCACGTATCAAGATGATTAATAAGCATTCCTCTTGATGTGTGTCTATTAATAGACTATTAAGTATTTTAGCAGACGAATATTCATCAGTATGATGACTTCCTTTCAGGATTGTTTTTCCTATAGGAAGACCTAATTGATAGTCAGTCAATTCAGGTCATCTGCTAATTGTTTTATCCTCACCTACTGTTTGTGTTATTTTACATTTGTTGTGTATTTATATCCTCTTTACTAACTGTTCGATTTCTTGTCTGAAGAAAATAATTTAATTCTGAAAACGTCGCTAATAAATTTGTACAATTAAGTTTTTCCTTCTTACTGAAAATGTTGAAAATGAATCTTTGTTGTCATTATATTCGATTGGCTTAGTACTATTTACTCGAAACAAAAAATGACAAAATATCGCATTGTTTTTGAGTGGTCTTTCTACTCAAACGAGCGCTATATCGTTTTGCCCGAATGTCTGTAGTTTTTAAATTTTGAGCCGAGAATGGTCTCAAACGAAAGGATTCCTCTCCCTGATGACGAATCTATAGTCAAATTGAATTCTGTCCGTGGGGCCGTCCGGTCGTGAGCACGATAACGTTCCAAGGGACTGTTCTAGAGATCAGAAATTTTCAGGGTGAGTTTGGTTTCTAAATACCGCGGTTAAGTTCGTTGACAAGCCAAATCGTACAGGATGTTCCATAAAAACAAAACATTGAAAATTTTTGTTCTTCAACATCTCAGACAAAACGAAACCAATCGAAATGAAATTTAACGTCCACGGGCAAGTTGCTCTTAACAAGCCTCCTGCAAAATTTTGTTGCCATATTATTAACAGACCCATAAATAATTCAATTGGAATATCGAAAAAAATCCTCATATCCTCATATTCACATATTCACATAACAAGATCCGATTCGAATAAAATATATTTTATGGATGAAGATTGATATACTGAATGTTCATGCAAAATTTCAAAAGAATCGCATTATCTGAACCACAGAAAATTCAATTGGAATATTGCAACGAAGAATCTTTATATTTGAAAAACAAGATATCCGATTCTGGTAAAATTTATTTGTGAATGAAGATTGATATACTGAATGTTCAGGCAAAATTTCAAGGGAATCACAGCATGAGAACCATAGAATTTAAATATTTCTATTGTCAAGTTTTAACATATTTTAGTTTTTGAATTATTTCCAGAATATTATTCCGATCGTCCTGAGATTTTGCTTTTATTTATTTAGTATCAATCTCAAGCCCTATACAAAATGTTGAGGTAGTATAATTGCTCCACCAATGAACAAGCGGTTAAAAGCACCTGCTCAGGGCTTTCTTAAATTTTTGTTCTACCATAACTACACTCCACAAGTCCTTATTTCAGCACAATTTAGTGCTCTGATATTTCAACAATTTTCAGAGGTAGAATCAAATCAATGAGCTCAAAATATCTGAAACCATCTTCTTTCAGTCCAATACAATGGAACTGTTACCTTGACGTTGAAAGGTAGCTCCACCTACTTACTACCTGTTGCTTTTATGCACCTGCTCTCTTCAGGTGTGCTCAAAATGGCGAATTTTCAATATTACATTGAAATTTGAGTTGAATTTCAAGACGAATTTTTAATGTATCATCACAAAGGCGATGATTACCGGTGTTATGGGTCTGAAGACAGATCCTCGAAGATTTGAGGTTCGTTCTGAAAAATCAGTAGAGAGAAAGCCTGCTTTGATGAAGCCAAATGGTTGGAGAGCAACTTCAAATATCGAAATATCGAAAGGATTTCGAAGATAAGAGATTGCTTTTTTGCATATCGATTGAAATATAATTTGGGAGGATTCTGCATTTCTAAAAAACTTTATAGATTTTCACTCCCAGTCTCTGAAACAGAGAAAGTAAAAAAAAAACTAAAAAAAAGAATCAATGAAAAGGATTATGTAACGTTTTGGTGTCTATATCAGACACCTTCTTCAGACAAAATTAATTAGACTGCAAATGAAAAAACACACAATTCCGAAGAAGTTTGTCTGAAGAAGGTGATATAGACACCGAAACGTTACATTATCCTTTTCATTTATTTCCTTTTTTAATTTTACTGTTAGGCAACAATTTTTTCAAAACCAAATTGCTCCTGACAAATAAGTGCAAAGATATTCGCAGGAGCACTTCATCTTAATTGAAAATCTTTTCATTATTTCTGTTTCAGAGACTGGGAGTGAAAACCTATGAAGTTTTCTAGAAATTATTTTTCTGGTAGCGCAAAGGTGATATTTATATAATTTATTACATTCCTTGGGACTTTAGTTTTTGCTTTGTTTTTTTCGCATGAACTTTTCGTGATATATTAATCTGAGTACCTACTCTAGTATCCCAACTGAAAATGTATGGTGTTCCTTTTAAATTTTTCTCTGCTAATATATTGATTGTATAACGTTTTGAATCCAATAATTTTCCTAAACTAGTGTATGTGTGTTATTTTGAAAATTACATACGTATTTGGATCAATTTGAGCTCTTTTTACAAAATATCACACTAGTTAAATCAACGTGGACAGGTCTGTTTTTGATCACCACCTGTCATTCAACAAGCACTCCTTCAGTCCCTAGAAGAATTCAAAAATCCTGTTACAGGCTAATACAAAAAACTTAATGGAAATATACAAATTCCTCTTTTCAATATTCCAATTGAATTTTCTATGGTTCTGTTGACACTATGACCACAAAATTTTGCAAGAAAATTCAGTATAACAGTCTTTATTCACAAAAATTTTACTTGAATCGGATATCCTGTTATGGAAATAAAACTATTCTTATTTTCAATATTCCAATTGAATTGTCTATGGTTCTGTTAACACTATGGCCACCAAATTCTGCATTAACATGCAGTGTATCAACTTTCAGTTATAAAATAAATTTCACTCAAATCGGATATTTTTTCATAGAAATATGCAGTTTCTTCTTTTCAATATTCAAATTTAATTTTCTGTGGTTCTGTTTACACCCCACGGACAGAATCGAATTTGTCCACGAATTCGTCATCAGGGAGTAAAACCCTATCGCTTGAGACCATTTTCGGTTCAAAATTTTAAAATTTCAATCATTTGGGCAAAACGATAAAGCACTCGTTTAAGGAGAACGAGCGCTCAAAAAGCACAGTTGTTTTCAAACGACATAATAAAACTATTCCTTGCATAATATGAGAAGTCCGTCTAGTAGGATAATGATAATTAAGTTGTTTTTGCAATAGGTACCTATTAAAACCCCTGTGGGGTATCCGTGTTAAAACTAATGGTAATCAGAACTCACCAAGTATCTTTTCGTGATGTATAAATCTGAGCGCTGTATACTAGTATTATTATACTTAAAAATGTTTGGTGACCCGTTTAAATTTTCCTCTCCAAATGGTGAATGGTGAAGTTGTATATTCTAAATATACAGTTGTTTTCGAACGACAAGATGAAACTGTTCCTCACATATGAGAAGTCCGTCTAGTAGGCGGTTGATAATAAAGTTGTTTTTGCAATCCCTAATAAAACCCCTGTGGGGTATCCGTGTTAAAACTAATGGTAATTAGTAGAACTCACGAAGTCAGCCAGTCTACGTGGGAGGGTGGGCATGGTAAGGTTTCAACGGTCATTTCCTGTTTAGGAAAGCCGAAAAATGCAATTTGCCCTGACAGGAGGAAAGGTTGGGAAGGTTGCCTTCAGATTGCTGTGGCTTCTTTTTATCGTTTCATGGAACAGCTTGATGCATATTCTTCGGCGGCAGCCGTAAACAGAAGTTAATTTAACTGACTGGCCGACGGGGCCGATGAAATTAACGTTCTGTTTCTCTTACGCTAATAAATGTGAGATGTTGGAAGATAATTGCCTTGTCAGTGTCTCTATTCTATTGAATTTAATTGAAAAAATTTGGAAAATGCCCTGCGCAAAATCTCAGCACGATTGGAATTATATTCTGGAGATTATTTAAAAGAAGAATGTAAAAAATCAAAAATTAAAAAAAAATCTAATTTTAAAGTTCCTATTATGCAATCCTTTCGAAATTCTGCATGGACATTCATTACATAAATCTTCATTCACAAAATAAATTTCACTCGGGTCGGGTATCTTGTTATGGAAATATAAGGATTCTTATTTGCAATATTTCAGTTGAATTATCTACGCTTCTGGTAACACTATGGAAACCAGATTTTGCACGAGGCTTATTTATTTAACTTCGATTGGTGTTGTTTTGTCTGAGATATTGAGAACCAAAAATTTTTATGGGCCATATTTTATGGAACGCCCTGTATGATTTGACTGGGTTAATAAACTCAACTGCGGCATTTGCGGACCAATTTCACTTTGAAAATATCAAGTCCTTAGGACAATCCCTTCGAAAGTTATCTTGCTAACGGCCGGACGGACGGCCCCGCAGATAGAATTGAATTTGCCACGGATTCGTCGTCAAAAAGCAGAACCTCATTATTTGAGACCATTTTCAGCTCAAATTCTAAAATAACAGATATTTGGGCAGAAACTTAAACGTTTGAGTAGAACGAACGCTCAAAAATAAGATTATCGCAAGTTGACAGATGGGAGTTAGTAAACATGGATCATTACACAGTAGAATACCATGTGTAAGAAATATTGAAAGAATTCGGAATGTTTTTCCAAGTCATGTGAAACACACGATACGATATCGTAAAGTGCGTTGAGAACAAAGCGTTTTGTGATTGAATATTTTTGCAATAAAATGCATAAAATATGTATGTGAAATGTTCAAAGAGGATATAAACTTGATTAAGTGGAAATTCAGTGTTTTTGTAATGAGAAAAGTGACTTTCAAGTGAAATATTTTTGAATTTTAGGGGCCCATATCTTACAAACAGACAGATTTCTCACTAATATTGTAAGCGGAGCCAATATGAATAAAAGTATATTATTCAATGAGCGGTAATGCAGGTCAAAACACACGCAGATGAATTTTGCACCACGAGCCGTCAGGCGAGTGGTGTAATTTATCAAGTGTGTTTTAAGCATTACCGCGAATTGAATACTATACTTTATCCACGGCTTTTTCAGTAAAATTCGAATTAATCTGCATTTAAAAAAATTTGAACAGTTTGTTGTCAAAAGTGTTGACAACATTTCGTCCAACCGTCAAACCCATGTATTCTGTGGTCCGGAATCAAATCAGAGTCTCTAACTAATCAAATCAAGTACTTTCGCAACTTCAAAAATTTACGTTTTCCAAAAATAAATCTGGAATGAATCTCTATATATAGAACGTTATATTGATGACTGAAATAGATTTCCGGATCGATCCTACTTTTTATTCATTTTTTTGTAAGCAATTTCATTTTTCCTAGGTATTTTAATTAGCGGGTGTTATGGGCGGGTGTTATTATAACACTCGCTTTTCGGTTCATAGACATGCTACGGTTGTGTTATAGCTACTATTATACATAGAAATTAGTTTAATATTTGACATATTACTCTATAGGAGTGGATAAATTCTTTTTATGATGCTCCACCAATTTTAAGAATGTGACAAAATTCCAAGGTATTATGTCAAAAAATGGCAGTGAACACTTTTGTAGAGCGCCGAAAAACATATGACTAGTTAACTTTTTTTCTAAAAATTGACTTTCAGCTGAGATTTTGGATTTCATTACTAAAAAAAACCAAAAAAAGTGTTCTGGACAAAAATCTCGAAAATGGCTCGAGATGGATGTCCAAAAACTGAACTGAATAATTTTTATTCAATCGATTCATAAATCGAAAAGGCTAAGGGGGCAGATTAATCATTTTGAAACCCTGCAATACCCTGTCTTGGAGGATTATAGACAAGAAAAATCCATAAGCAGAACAATTTTCATACTCACGAAACGAAAAACATTATCGAATTTAAATTTGGTTCTTTTTGTAATGTTGATTTGTAAGAGTGAGGAACTAGCCTCGTTGAAGCCATCACAGTTATTAGATTTCATTTGATCTCTATAACTGGAAGGCGAGATGTGAAGGGTTTAGCCAGAACAGCTCTGTCGGGGGCCCAATAGACCTTAAGGTCGCAGTGAACAGTAACCCCTTTTGAAACTAAACTAATGTTGATGCGCGCTCGAGCACCTGTAAATTTTCGTCCGAATCGTATATTTAATTATAAAATATAAAAAAAATTTTGTCCGATATTTCAGAAAATGGTTTCCCTATGCATAGTGGAAAAATCAAAAGAAGATGAACAATAATGTGAAAATTTCAATCGCAACATATTACTTCATATAACCACGATGCGGAATTAAATTCTCTTATATGTACACGATAAATGTAGTTAATTTAATGGTGTTTAATACCATGTGAGATCGACTTTTCAGGTTGCAATAAATTGAAAAGAAGAATCTAGCTATAATTCTTCCCTCCAATTCATCTGGAATCTGCTGGAAAGCAAGAAAATTCATTATTGGTAAGTTCGAGAATGACATTGACGAAAATAGCCCTAGCCCCTTTGAAAGTGGTCTTTCCCTTCATTTTATAGGCCATTTGCCATTCAGATATGGATGTTTTTCCGTCTTCGCATGTGAGGTAAACTTTTCGCATTTGAATATTGATATCGTCCCCATATGTCTGACGAAATTGAATTATATTTCGAAAGAAAACACTCGGGTCCGACTGGACCCCTAGCGAAACTGGACATCACAATAAAATAATCTATATTGACTTTTCTAGGGCCACTCTCTATGAATTTTTATATGACGTTGCTTTAGAGTGGAACTTTGAAGAAAAACATTTATCTTAGGTCGCGTCGAATATATTTGAATGGACAACACTTTCGATGGTCCATATAGGTGGCCATTGAAATATATTTATGTTTTCTTATTCAGAGTTCGAGAAAAAATATTTTCGTACATGCACAATATATCAAAACGCTCTTTCGTTCCTTATTGCAATAACATTGCTTGAGAACCTGACTCTTGAATCAGCCGACGTGAACAGGAAAATTTATTCATTTTTCGCCGTTATGAACAATAATGCACTGAATTGGAAATGTGAATGAAAAATAATGGAAATGATTTCTAGACAACATTTTAGGTTTTCACTCCCAGTCTCTGAAACAGAAATAATTAAAACATTTTCTCAATGTCAATTAGACTGCAAACGGAAAAATACACAAGATTTAACAAGTTTGACTGAAGAAGGAGTCGTTTTCATTCATTTCCTTTTTTAGTTTTACTGTTAGGCAACAATTTTTTCGAAACCAACTTGCTTCTGACAAATTAGTTCAAGGATTTGAGCAGGAGCATTTCATCTCATTTTTTTTTAATTATTTCTGTTTCATAGAATGGGAGTGAAAACCTGAAGAGTTTTCTAGAAATGCAGAATCCTTCCAGATTATATTTCAATCGATAAATGAATAAGATATTTAATAGTTATTTAAAAATTGTGAATAAATTCTTGATTGAAATACATTTTCCTTTTGCACAAGACATACATTTGACACAATGGAATTTCTATGTGTCTATGTTCCAGTAGAGTTTTGACATTTCTCGTAGTGCTTCTGAATACTTTGTGAACGGTTGCCATGAGGATTGCACATTAATATAAAGCATAAATTGTACATTAAAATGGGTCATTAATGTTCAATTTCGTACACATTAAAATCACCTTTTAGTTCGAGGTCGGCGGAAAAGAACTTCTTATTATGAGATCGACGTAAAAATCCATTAAACCAAACTTTCAAATCAAAGGAACCGAATATTATTTCTTGCAAACATGATGAATGATTTCATCGACGCTCTTTTATGTTCTTGCAAAATTTCAGCTCTATGTATCGAACAGTCTCTGGAGTATTCAATATTCAGAAATTTTTTTCACTTTCGATTCCTGTTTTATCAGATTTTCGAAAATGTTCTACTTTGATCTGCTGTCAAATGTTTTTGTTGAAAATATCACCGTGAATAGTGCTAAAACTTTTCGTCTGAAAGTTTTTGTATGAAAATTGGTAACATTTGCATTTTTTGTGAGGAAAGCTCAATATGAAATTTGAATTTAAAGTGGTATTTCCGAGTTATACTCATATTCATACACATTGAAAATTGTAATTTGATAGCTAGAATAATTAACGAGCGTATTACAAGACTTTTTCGTTCCCCGCATTATGGATTTAGTATGAATTCTTGATTGAAATACATTCTCATTCAGCACAAGACATACATTCGACATAATCCATATTTTTATGTTACAGTAGAGTAGAAACATTACTGCTATTGCTTAAGAATTCATGTAGATTCTGTTTCTATGAAACCTTAGAAAACAACCCGTGAATTATATTCAAATGAATATTACCACATCAAATATCGAAGTCCAACTATCTCTAACTTCGATAAACCTCGTCCAGAATTCTGTATCAATTCTAACCTTACCACGACACCCTGAATCATCTTCATCTGCAGACAGACAGATATAGCGTGTTCAAGCGGGTGTAATACATCAATATTCAGCTCCAGTCGATGTACCTTTTGAAGTCGAATATAAATTTGTGGTCAATGGACGTCGAATACCCCTGCATTCTCTAATTCAATGTGCCATTTTAGATTCTTAACAACCTGAAATTACTATCTCATGAAAAAGATGAATAGTTGAATTTTTGCATACCTAATATGATCAGCCTAAGTATGGATGGTTGTTTCCTCACGACCAAGACTCGTGCACTATTCAACCCTAATTTTTCCCTTGTATCGTTAAGAAAAACATCAAACGTATTTCCTGAAATTCATGTAGAATCTGTATCCATGAAATCTTAGAAAACATCCCGTGAATTATATTGAAATGAATATTACCCCATCAAATATCGAAGTCCAACTATCTCTAACTTCGATAAACATAGACCTCGTCCAGAATTCTGTATCAATTCTAACCCTACCACGAGACCCTGAATCATCTTCATCTGCAGACAGACAGATATAGCGTTCTCAAGCGAGTGTAATACATCAATATTCAGCTCCAGTCGATGTACCTTTTGAGGTCGAATATAAATTTGTGGTCAATGAATGTCAAATACCCCTGTATTAACTGATCCAATGTGCCATTTTAGATTCTAAGCAATCTGAATTTACTATCTCATGAGAAAGATGAGTAGTTGGATTTTTGCATACCCAATATGATCAGCCCAATTATAGATCGTTGTTTGCTGACCATCAAGACTTGTGTTCTATTCAACCCTAATTTTTCCCTTGTATCGTTAATAAGACATCAAACTGTCTTTCCTTGAATTCATGTAGAATCAGCTCTTGAAACTGCATGGAAAATATTTTCATATGTTCAAGCGTTTTCCTAATAAATCGGATCATTCAAAGAACAGTCTTGAAAAATTGTGGATTTTTTCCATCAGAAATAAATTGAAATTTTTCGGCTTCTTGGTTTTCGATTGAAACGATTGATACTTCGTTTTATTCAACTCGAATCAACTCTTGACACTGCATAAAAAATATTTTCATATGTGCAATCGTCTTCCCAATAAATAGAATCATTCAAAGAACAGACTTGAAAAATTGGAGAATTTTTCAATCAAAGATAATTCAAAATTTCTCGGCTTCTTGATGTCCGATTGAAATGATTGATACTTCTTTTTATTTAACTCAAATCAGCTCTTGAAACTGCTTAGGAAATATTTCCAAATAAGCAATCTTCTACCTAATAAATCGGATCATTCAAAGAAAGGTCTTGAAGAATTGAAGATTATTTCCAAGATTTATGTAGAATCTGTAGGTATCTATGAAACCTCAGAAAACAACCCGTGAATTATATTCAAATGAATATTACCCCATCAAATATCGAAGTCCAACTATCTCTAACTTCGATAAACATAGAACTCGTCCAGAATTCTGTATCAATTCTAACCCTACCACGAGACCCTGAATCATCTTCATCTGCAGACAGACACATATAGCGTTCTCAAGCGGGTGTAATACATCAATATTCAGCTCCAGTCGATGTACCTTCCGAAGTTAAATATAAGTTTGCGGTCAACGGACGTCATTTCGACATCCTATCACAACCAAACAAGGGAAATATGCAAATTCTGGTTCGGTACCTGCGTCGGTCAGCTACGTCAACAATCCATTATTCGCCTGTGTGGACACGGCCCTGGTCCGAGATGTCTGGGCAGCTTCCACTTCTTGTAATCTTCCCATGCTACCATAATCGTTTTGATTTACTTTGGGTGGACCTACAACATCAATTACCCGGATAGAATTAATTTGACATTACCGGTGATTAGACTGCTCAACAACATATCAATCAAGACCTGGCAAGCAGTGAATACTTTGGCAAAAATGTAAAGGGTTTTCCAATAAGAGGTGTCATTTTGAATAGCCCGCTATTTCGGTAGATGTCACGTTAGAAGTTGTCATTTTTTGACATTTGACAAGTAGAAACTACTCCATTAATAAAAATGGAACGATACACGCCTCAACAACGCATTGCAATAATCGAAATTCACTATAAAAATCGTGAAAATTTGGCAGAGACGGTTCGTAAAACTCGAATATTTTTGGGTCGTCGGAAAACACCTTGTCGGACCGCAATAAATTAATAATATATACTATTTTTTCTCCAACCAAGCCAAAATTAAAATAAATTTGGCGATTGCAAGTTGGTAGTCAGGGATATCTGGTATTGTTGGTGAATATTGATTGTCAAGTAGACGTCAAATGCAATTACTTTTAATCCAAGGATTAAAAGTAGCGTTTTTAATCCTAGGATTAAAAATGTTGCCAAGCAACGAGCAACTTTTTGTACGGTAAGGGAATTTATGAATTTTGCACCTGAAAATAGTACATAAATGTCAACATTTTTTGATGGTTGGAGAAAAAAAAATTGTTGGAAAAATTCGAGCTGTTGGGACAAGTTAGTTATATGAAGAATAAAACCCGTGCACGTCGCTAAAGAACAGTCGAGAATATTACTGCTATAGTCGAAAGTGTTGAAGAAAACCCAGGTTTTTCCATTCCTCACAGTTCTTTGGAATAAGGCATTCTATAAACGTCATTACAGCCTATTTTGCATAAGATTTGGAGGAGGATTAGAGCCAACGCGTTAACCATTAGTCGCTCGATTAATAACCGAGTAGATGACAAGATTTTTCCGACGATCTCAATATGAATTGTGTATGATTTCTTCATTGAAAATTTTTTCCATTTTGCACAAGTCTCACATTCGATATAATAAAATTTCTATGTATCTATGTTCCAGTAGAGTTTTGACATTTCTCGTAGTGCTTCTGAATACTTTGTGAACGGTTGCCATCAGAATTGCACATTAAAATAGCCGAAATTGAGCATTAGAATTGATCATTAATGGCCAATGTCGTTCACATTAAAATCACCTTTTATTTTGACGTCTGCGAAAAAAAAAATAATACACTTTCATAATTCATTATTCAAGCTATTCTCAGTTATATTCTCAGTATATGGTCATTTCATGGTGTTCATTGTTTTTGTGAGATACCTACTGTCAGATTTCTACCGTTACTGTCAAGAACACCTATAAAATAAGTTTTTATGTAGTTTTGTCATATTTGATAAAAAAGTCATCTCACTTTTTCCAGATGTTTACATTTAGTAGGTTGTCATCCTAATTTGGATAATATCTCCTAGTTATACTATTCCACAGAGGCTTAACCTTCCTCCGGAGTTCCTCGTCTTGTATCTTATTATTCCATCGCAAACCTTCTTCGACCTGTACAATCCTCTGGCCGTGTTATCAAATCCGTAAGGTGCACTGTGTATATCTCAGCTTGTTCTCCAGAGGTCCTCATTTCAATTTGATGGTATGGTTCTTGTAGATTCGGTGAACAATGTTATCAAGAAGCTCCTCACTCTGAATGTATGGAAACTCATACAGAGTACAATGAGGAGCAGTAGCAGAAGTCAAAACGATAAAATTTCTAAGTAAATGCTAAAACTTTTAAATATTTAAGTTCACATTACAGTTTGTAACTGAAATTAAATTGAGAAAGTTCCTGGTCTTGAAAAACAATGTTTTGTGATTTTACTTTCATCTGTTGTTTCCTCATCGTCGTAGATTCTATGATATTACAGATCGAGAGAATCATATCATCAAATATAACATACCCGGAATAACTATGTTTTTTCATAAAAGATTCAGGAGTAAAATAATCTTTAAAAAACCACTTGATTGTGTGATGACAATAATTGAAAAGGAGAAATAGAATTGGGGTTGTCGTGTTCACGCGTTATTTTATTGTGACTATTTCAATTTCGAGTGAATTTTTAGGCCAAATAATAATTCAAACTCAATTATGATGTGGTAGATGAAAAAATCTCTTAATCAACCAGTTTATTAATTGCAAGATTAATAACGATTAAACAGGGTGGTCCAGATCGTAACCAAGAAATTTTAACCACGTAATCTACATCAAAAATAAACCCTTGTTTGTCATATAAACATATGTCGAGAAATGTTTTCTCTCCGAGATACGGGGTGTTAAAATTATAGAAAAAAAATGTTTTTATTATTAACTTCAGCACTGCTGAAATATTTTTATGAAATTTGAGATATAGGTTTTGAGCGTCAAGTAGCACTCTTTGCATAATATCATTTCTTTTCTATTCTACCAGTAGCATCCGTACTGCAGCGAGACTGAATATTTTCAGATAAAAAAATGATACGCCACTGGTTTTTCCGACAATAAAAATCACTATTTAAATCCTCATCTAATTTGGAGCAAATTCGGTCTCCTGACTTTTTGTTGTACAAGGCACCGTTTCCGGTTAAAAAAATAAAACACATTACATTACACACATTAGGTAGCTCCATAATAATAATAAGACTATTTTTGTGAACAAAATTTCGGCAATTTCTTCATGCATGAGGATGTGTTGTATTCTTTTAACCCGAAAAGGTGCCTCGTACAGTAAGAAGTCAAGAGACCGAATTTGCTCCAAATTAAATAGGGATTTAAATAGTAATTTTTATTGTCGGAAAAACCAGTGGCCTATCATTTTTTCATCTGAAAACATTCAGTCTTGCTGCAGTACGGACGCCACTGGTAATAAAGAAAAAAAATGATATTATGCAAAAAGTGCTCCTTGATGCTCAAAACCTATGTCTCAAATTTCATGAAAATATTTCAATCAGTGTGAAAGTTATTAATAAAAAACATTTTTTTTCTATAATTTTAACACCCCGTATCTCGGAGAGGAAACATTTCACGACATAATGTTTATATGACAAACTAGGGCTTATTTTTTTATGTAGAATACGTGGTTAAAATTTCTTGGTTACGATCTGGATCACCCTGTATAACACTAACATATTCCGATAATTTACTTTACAAAATATTGCCTGGAAAAATATTTTATGGATTCGGTGAGGTTTATTCTCAGAAAACTCCAGTAAAACGTGATCAAAATTCTGCAAGAACCACTGGATATCCTACATTTTTCGGAATTCGAAGATATTTTCGATGAATCTAGCAAATCTTAACTTAACTTCTCGCAATGGTTTTCCTACCAGTTTTCGAATGAACCAGTGGAAGAATAAGTGTTCAGTAAAATTATAAATTCTAAAAATTACAATTTTAGATATTGAAAACAATAAAAATCATCGCTTTGTGATTGTGATTTTTGCGATTTGAGATTTGTTGGTGTTCACAACTGGTTTCTGTCATTTATGTATATATATATATTAATAGCAGTAATGATCAAAATTGTACAGCTAGTCAGTTCAGAACATGTATCACCAAGGATTTTCAATCACTTTTCAATAAAAATCTTGTTATAAATACTAATCAGCATTACCAATTACCAGTTTAAATTGAGCTTCTTAGTTTTCAAGAACTTTTATGAAATCTATAAATTCCTATCTGTGAGTAGCATTATATTAGTACTTTCGATCCTGGACAATTCTTCCGACATCATATTTTACTGAATACATACATACACGTACATAGATAATCAGCAAGATATTTTCAAAAAATTGTGATTACATACATAGTTTTCCCAACCATTATAACCAAATTACATAAATGTAATTATTTTGCTTTGTTCAATCTCACCTTGTTTGAACAGCTTCTGCTTTGCTATTCGGATATGATATACCTCTTTCATGGCAAGTTCCATATATAGCAAGGTGTATAATTGCTTGTAATTTGTTATTTTATAGATTATGTGGAACTATGAATAGGTTCAGCAGAGAAACAGAGAAATCCACTTGAATAAATACTTCCGCGAAAGCTTTAATTAACAACTGATAATATTGATGTTTTCATTAGGACTACCCAGTCAAATTTTTCATTCGCGATTCAGCAATGACATCCAGTAAAATCAATTATGACTCATCCCCATTCATATTTTACATTCGAATGAAAAGAAAAGCCGCAATAGACATCAGAAATATTGAAAACAAGTTAATAATTCACCGCTAAGGAACGAAAGAATCGGCTAGAATTGGGTCAGATGTCGGCTCGAGTTAATTCCTAAAAAATTAATATCGAATAGGAAGACTACGAAATTATTCCCTTTCAGGAAAATATCAGGATCAGAACGATGAAAATATTCAAAAGAAACAATGGGGTTAGTCACTAATTCATTTTATGATTCAATACGTATTCGGCTATTGGTTACAGTGTATTTCCGTTTTTTCAGGCTATGCGTTGCCCCCCGATTCAATAATTTATAATCGATTCCCCACTAGGAATAATTTATCACATAGATTTTTGGGGGTGAAAAATAATAACAAAAAATTCTAATCTGATTTATCGAATTTCCAGCGCAAACACACATTCGCCAAATGAATTCTGTAGCTTTACATATAAGAAACGCAGGAAAGAGCAGGGGCGGCCTTACAATCTTGGCAGTTTTGAAGAAAACTATTCTTCTTTTAGTTATCTAACGTGCGTTCAAAAAACTTCGTGGTCAAGTAAGCTGTGGATTCTATTTTCCCCTCATAGACTCTTAGGAAA
Source organism: Propylea japonica (assembly GCA_013421045.1). NCBI lineage: Eukaryota > Metazoa > Arthropoda > Insecta > Coleoptera > Coccinellidae > Propylea > Propylea japonica. The sequence continues at coordinate 10,853,817 of CM024244.1, forward strand.
AGTGCTTTATCGTTTTGCTGTAATTTTCGAATTTTGAGTCCAAAATGGTCTCAATCTATAGGGTTCTACTCCCCGATGATGAATTCGTGGCCAAATTCAATTCAGTCCGTGGGGCCGGCCGTCAGTCCGGCCGTTAACACAATAACTTTCGAAGGGATTGTCCTAGAGACTTGAAATTTTCAGGGTATGTTCAAATCTCAAATGGCTCGGTTAAGTTCGTTAACCAGCCAAATCGTATGGGGTGTTCCATAAAATATGGCCATTCAAAATTTTTGTTCCTCAAAACCTCAGATAAAACGAATCCCATCGAAATGAAATATTGCGGCCCTATGCAAGATGCTCATAATGAGCTTCATGCAAAATTTGGTGCCCACAGTGTCAACAGAACCATAGAAAATTCAATTGGAATATTGAAAAGAAGAATCTTTATATTTCCTTAACAGAATAACCTAATCAAGCGAAATTAATTTTGTGAATCAAAACTGATATACTGAATGTTCTTGCAATTTTTGAAAGTATCGCACAATCAGAACCATAGAATTTAATTTTTGTAATTATTTATTTTTTACATACATAGGTACTTATTTCATTTTTTGCATAATTTCCAGAATATTATTCCGATTTTGCTGAAATTCTGCATTGATATATTTGGTATCAATCTCAAGTCCAAAATAAAATTTTATGTCGATAAAATAAGCTACTGCTCAAGATTTTTTAAAAAAATGTGAATTTGGTATGTCTCACGCCTCGAAATCCTCAGTTTTATTTGGGTTTTGTCGTTTTTTCGTGAATAAATTAGGAAATAATTATCAGTTTGTGATTGTATAATACTGCAATCGAACAATCATTCTCCCTTTGCTTTCTTGAATTTTAAATCACTCACCCCCTTCTCCCCATACTCTTCAACTTTTTTTTCAATTTGGAATGTAATAAATCAAATGAAAAGTAATTTGATTACCTACTCACGTCATTTGGTGTAACAATCTACATATTTCTATTCGAAGAAAAGATGTGAGCGTAGGGAGTGAGAGATATCCAATTCAAGATCATTAATCGCTAAATTAATAAGTTGACTTCAATATTCTTCCGTCGACTGCAACATGAATTGAGTTTAAATTATCATTTGAAATGAATTTTCATTCTGCAGAAGATGTGCATTCGACATATTATGAATATTTATGTTTCTGTAGAGAATACAATTTTCGTATCATTTCTGAATACGTTATGTTCAGTTGCCCATGAGTATCATACAAAATAGAGAAATCTATCATTAACATTCATCATAATTGATCAATTTCCTGTTCGTCAAACTGAAATTTTGTCATAGCTATAACTACCGGAATAATCTTAAGCAGTAATTAACTGTCACCAAATCAGTATAATAATTCAGTTCATGAACGTCAAATCAAAACGATGATGTAAACAGGATGCATGAAATAACTAAACAATAACAGAACGGTGTTGCCAAACTGACAGAATTGTATAACAGACTTTAGCTCTAGCTGTTAGTATCACACTAGGAGAGTAAAAAGTAAACTTACTTCTTACCAATACGGAATGAAGATACCGTATTGATCACGTTCGTAACGTCGAACTGAGCTTTTATTTTGAGGTCGACATAAAAAACTACTACTAGCTATTGCTGGTTTTCTATGAAGTTGACGTAGGTATTTGATAATATTAGAAATATTATCTGAATAAAAAAAATATGAAAAAAGCACAGACCAAAAGTAAAAGGAACCCGGCTCGATTTATGAGTTTACAAAACAACAACTAATAGTCATTCCACTTCATGGTTTATGGAAAGTGCCCTGTTGGCAGCAAGAAAAGCTGTACAGCTTAATATATCTCCTGGATACCTTCTCTTCGAGCAAGCGCCTACCCTGACCGAGGAGGAAATCAAATTACGTATGCAATCCCCGGTATTATGTTCTCCTTATCTGCGGTTCTTTATATATACTACCTTTTATCAGAGGAGTATAAAAGTGTGACTGAACCGAGAGCATTCTGATATGTTTACCGATTCCTTGAAAGGTTGGCTTTTCGTTCAACTTTATGGAGTTTTCCTAAAGGTGAAGATAAATTGAACGATTACGGTAACCGGAATCCTGAAAAATAAAATAGGGAGACATTCTATCATATCCGATGATCTTGAAAGTTTGAATTACGATTATGATCCACCAGTTGTTTTGTTTTCAAATGGGAGCATTGGTACCTATATTCTATTGAACTTATTCAAACATTGATGTCATTGACAGTTTTTACTTATACAGATCATTAAGATTTGATTACTTGCGAAAGAAACTGATCATTGAATTTAAATGTTCAAGGAGAATAATGGTCAGATGGTGTCAGCATGTGGTTAGAGCATTCAAAAAATTAGTGCCGAAAATATTATGAGGATGCACATCTGAAGAAAAAAGGTGTTTCAATTTGTGCGTTTTTTTGAAAATGAATGACATAAGTGAAAATCATTTTCGAAAACTGTTTATCGATAATTGTTATATTAAAGTATCACTTATGAAATTTATGTACGGAAAATTATATCACCAATTGGCCTCCTTTAGCAGTTCTGCATATGAGTGGAGTTGTCGAAATTTGCAATGACATTTCGACATAATTCAGGCTCTATCTACTTAATGACACGAATAATTTCATCCTAAGTTCAGGAATCGATTGCAAGTTATTCTTGTAGACCTGGCTTCTCACATTACCAAAAAAGAAAATGAGTCTAAAGGTGTCATTTCACATGATCTTGGTGGCCAATTGACCTCATCGATTCTGGAGATCAATAAATCGATTGTCATTCGAAAAGTGAGGTGTAGCCTTCAGAACTGAATCCTCCTGTATAACTAGGCCATGTTGTGGACCCACTTAATTCAACTTGTTGTGACCTTCTTAGTTTAATGGATATTTCAGTGTCTTCAGTTACTTTTTGATGAACCAAATCAATAGTTCAATATGAACGACCTCTATAATTTCATTTTTCACTTTCTCGATCTTCTACGAACCGGCCTCTTGAATTTTTTCAATAATACGACTAATTGTGCTTCATGAAATTCTCGTAATTCTCTTGAAACACTTTTCACAGAACGCTGATTTTCATTAAAAAATCCAACGATTTGAACGCGTTATTGTACCGTGCGCGAAGCTTTCTTTATAAATTTCATACAGTACATTTCTTAAATGTCAAAATACCCAGACGAATGTAGTGCGCTCTCTATATGTAATTATCATTGAAAAAACGCGCAATTTAAAGCACCCTTTTCACTATTAGACTTTATCTCCTCTATTTCAATTGTTCAATCATTAAAATACTTGATACTCTATTTTCCTAAATCCTACCATTCCCATATATGTCTTTTTTTCTGATGTTTTCTGAAAAAATGTTTTTTTCTTCGAACCTGAATAAAATCGTCACTTTATTCTGGTATTATTGATTTATTGTTTACATCCTTGGTTTCTGCAGCCACAGAATAATCAGTTTTAGTTATTTGTTTATTTTTATTTTTTCCTTGTATTGGTCACTACTCAGGTCATGCTTCTTAAAGCGGGTTCACACGAGGTCGTGAATCGGGCGAGAGTACGACCCACCGGTCAGTTGGTCGAAATCACTACCAAATGTGAACTAACGGTAGAGAGGATGATGGTAGTGCACGCACTGCACGCCTTTGAAGAGGGGGGTCGTGAAATCTCCATTTTGTTGGAGTGAGCACGCCCGCTTCAGTCGTATTCACTTCAGTCGTGTTCACTACCCCGTGTGAACCCGCCTAGGCTAAAGGTTAGGTGTTTCGCCAGTTCTGGCATATGTTTGAACTACGATTTGTGGAACTATGTTGTTGTTGGTGTCATTTTGATATCTTCGCTTCACGATGTTTACATATTGTGTTTCATTTTTTTCTTCACTTTTTTAGCAATGTTTAATTCTTACGATAATAACTTTTCATTTTCATTCAACAATTAGTTGATTTCTTTCAGAATATCATTCTTTTCTTGATATTCGGCAAGTAACTTACTCAGGTGTTCAATCTTTAGCTCCAATATTTCTTCTTTATCTAACTTTTTCTGCTTTTCACTTATCTTATCGCAGCATTTTATGTGAAATTTACTCAAGCCTATATTATATATATTTTTCTATTTCGCGCAGGTTCCGTGAAAAAAATCTTCACAATTTATACTCTCTCCTAATTGTTTGATCATCAAAATACTTGATACTAGTGTAAATACGGTAAACATCTGATGTTCTTGCTACAGGCATCAATCAATAATCGAAGGATACTTTCCTCGAAATGACTGCTAGTGGGGTAAAATAACCTGACTCACTGAAAATCACCTGATTCATTCAAAACGACCTGAATATATTTCCGTGAAAATGACTTGAGGTATTTCCCGAAAAATTTTCATCATTCAAGGTGGGATGTGCAGGCTGAAAATAAAAGTTCCAACGTTATTGGACCAGAATGGGTATTCATGGGAATGAGCCGAAGTAATAGCCGAAGCGTCGGGACGCCGTGTACAAACACGGCAGCGAGGGGCATGAGAGCGGCGACTTTGCCGCCAGCTGTCAGGAGCTTCATTCATCATAGCGCCCACCGCCTGTTCATCGCTCACGTTCGACAAACTTTTGATAACGGTTGAAGTATTACAACTCAAATGTCAGTTTCACCTAGGGGTTGTAATAGCTCCAGTCTGAACTGTCTGCTCAATTTGACCTTTTATTATGAATTTTATCGAAGTCGTATGTGAGGTGGGAAAGTTACCGGAAAAACGCATTAGTCACATTGAACTTTTATTATAAGGTTGTCGGATGATGCCATTCTTTCTAGATTGGAATCCTGATTGGATCAAGTTTGTCCATCAGTTTTATTTTTCGACTACCTGGCAGATATATACAGGATCGCACATGAAAAAAGCCTTTCCTTGAATTTCTGTGAATATCTTTATCGTAGCGCCTGCCACTTGTTCATCACTTACGTTCAACAAACTTTCGAAAACGGTTGAAGTATTACCTACAACTCAAATGTCAGTTTCACCTAGGGGTTGTAATGGCTCCAGTCTGAGCTGTCTCCTCAATTTGACCTTTTATTATGAATTTTATGGAAATCGTATGTGAGGTGGAAAAGTAACCGGAAAAACGCATTAGTCACTTTGAACTTTCATTATAAGGTTGTCGAATGATGTCATTCTTTCCAGATTGGAATCCTGATTGGATCAAGTTTATCCATCAGTTTTATTTTGCGTCTACCTGACCGATATATACAGGAAGGCATATGAAAAAAGTGTCTCTATTTGAATTTCTGGGAATATTTTCATCGTAGCGCCTAAAACTTGTACATCGCTCATGTTCAACAAACTTTTGATAACGGTTGAAGTATTACAACTCAAATGTCAGTTTTACCTAGGGGTTGTAATAGCTCCAGTCTGAGCTGTCTGCTCAATCTGAACTTTTATTATGAATTTTATCGAAGTAGTATGTGAGGTGGGAAAGTTACCGGAAAAACGCATTAGTCACTTTGAACTTTTATTATAAGTTTGTCGGATGATGCTATTTATTCTAGGATTGGAATACTGATTGGATCAAGTTTATCCATCAGTTTTATTTTTCGAATACCTGGCAGATATATACAGGATGGCACATGAAAAAAGCCTTTCCTTGAATTTCTGTGAATATCTATATCGTAGCCATGGACCTGTAATACTAACTGGACGTCGAACTTCCTAACTGTCACGTAGAAAAAAGTGAGGCAAGGGCCGCCATTTGCAGATTGGGATGAAACTCGAATATTTTGATGTTATATGCCATCTTTGCTCCAATTTTTTTCGTTGAAAAGTTGACACCTCTCAAGTAAAACCCAAACTGCCAATGGCCGCCGTTTGCCTCAAAATTTTTGACAGGTTGGCCATCTAGTTAGTATTATAAATCTATGATCGTAGCACCCGCCACTTGTTCATCGCTCAAGTTCCGCAAACTTTTGATAACTGTTGAAGTATTACAACTCAAATGTCAGTTCCACCTGTCTACTCAATTTGACCTTTTATTATGAATTTTATCGAAGACGTATGTGAGGTGGGAGAGTTACCAGAAAAACGCATTAGTCACTTTGAACTTTTATTATAAGGTTGTCGGATGATGCCATTCTTTCTAAATTGGAATCCTGATTGGATCAAGTTTATCCATCAGTTTTATTTTTCGACTACCTGGCAGATATATACAGGATGGCACATGAAAAAAGCCTTTCCTTGAATTTCTGTGAATATCTTTATCGTAGCGCCTGCCACTTGTTCATCACTTACGTTCAACAAACTTTCGAAAACGGTTGAAGTATTACCTACAATTCAAATGTCAGTTTCACCTAGGGGTTGTAATAGCTCCAGTCTGAGCTGTCTGCTCAATTTGACCTTTTATTATGAATGTTATCGAAGTCGTATTGTCGGATGATGCCATTTTTTCTAAATTGGAATCCTGATTGGATCAAGTTTGTCCATCAGTTTTATTTTTCGACTACCTGACCGATATGTATACAGAAAGGCACATGAGAAAAAGTATCTGCTTGTATTTCTGTGAATAACTATATCGTAGCGCATGTCACTTGTTCATCACTTACGTTCAACAAACTTTCGATAACGGTTGAAGTATTAGAACTCGAATGTCAGTTTCACCTAGGGGTTGTAATAGCTCCAGTCTGAGCTGTCTGCTATCGAAGTCGTATGTGAGGTGGGAAATAACCGCCTCGGGACTCTATCGAAAGCTGTTTTTCTGATAGCGTTGTAGCATTTTCGCTATATTTATCTTCAGTCTTCTAATTGTTTGATCATTAAAATAATTGATATCACTGCAAATATGGTGAACATCTAATGTTCCTTGCTACAGGCATCAATCAATAATCGAAGGATACTTTCCTCGAAACAACTGCTAGAGGGGTAAAAAAACCTGGCTCATGAAATAATCTTACTCGATTTCCTTGAATCCTACGATTTCCCCATATGACTTGAGGAAAAACGCATTAGGCACTTAGAACTTTCAGTATAAGGTTGTCAAATGATGCCATTTCTTCTAGATTGGAATCGTGATTGGTTCAAGTTTATCCATCAGTTATATTATTGTCGTCTACACAGGATATGTACAAGATGGCACATAATAAAGTCTTTATTTAAATTTCTTTGAATATCCATGTTGTAACGATCACCACTTGTTCATCATTTCACCACTATTTTTGACTGCTTCCAAAGTCAAGAATGAAATCTGACTCGGTGAAATGATAGAGCTCAGTTGAAAATAGGATAATTCAAATTTCGAGGGGTATTATTCTCATTCTATTGAAATATAAACTTCTGTACAATAATCATGAGAATTTAGTTGGAAAAAGTTCTACTTTTCATGAGATATTGTTTGAATGAACATTCTAACGATATGATCATGAGAAACTTGAAAATTTGTTGAGCTTGTTAATCCATAATTCGTTTTAACGATATTTTGTCGTTGTTAATCTAAAATTCTTAGTTATGAAGAATTTATTGATATGACATTATGACTATTACATCATTTGCACCCCTTTTATTCAACATTTCGGCCTGCATTCGCCAGCCGTCGTCAGAAATCACTAGTTTGCTAGTTTTTTAGTATTCGACGAAAATTTTCAAGAATAACTGATATTGTTTTTTTGTGGGTTCAAAATTTTAAGGTTGATTACTAGTGACGACTAGTGAATTTTGACCGAACCGTTGAATAGTGGAAATAAAAATAACATTTCAATAATATTTTGCCAAGTTCAAGAGCTGAAGGCATCTTCAAATATGAATCCAGATACACGGTGTGCCTTCGTAAAACTATTAATATTGACATTATTTTGTTGTATTGTTTAATTGTATATTTGCTTCATTGAAATCTGGATTTTCATCAATATATTTCATCTATAATGAACAAGTTTATTGCTGTGCATAGGTATTATATTTCAATATTTTGTGAACACGGTGGATGTCATCATCTGTTTCAATTTACTTTAGCCATAGCGAAAGACAGATTAGGTTAAAAGTCTGTTTAAGAAATTGAGGAGAACAATGATGTTTGTTGAACAGTTAAATTAACATTATTTTATTGAATTCAAACACTAACTTTTTTCTTCACAAGAGCTTTATTCAGTGGGGTTTTCTTTGTCTCAACTCCTTTGTCTTCTGCTACTAGAAGAAGAACATTCTGGTTGTTCTTTTTCGGTAGTAGATCGGGAAGATTTCTGGAAGTTACAGCAATCTTTTTCAGAAAATTTTCTCCGTACTTATGGTATTGGAATCTGTAAACGATAAGTCTCATGAATCTAATCTAACCTAAGAGTTTTGTGCAATTCGTACTTACCTCAATAAAAATAATCGTCATCTAAAAAATTCCTAGAGCATTTAATGATTCAGTTGCCAGGCTTTTCGTCGATCAATCGACACTTTATTCCTCGATTTCCCTTTTACCCAAACACGAAATTCATCCCCAGCCTGAGGAAAGGCATGGAAATGTAGATATATTTGAATTTTTTTTTCCAGTAAGAACACCAAGTAATTGAACAATAGCGATTTGAATGACTTGTACTTAAAAAATAGTCAGTAGTGATACATATTCACATAAATCACAACAACACAATGCAAAATGAAAGAATCATGATAATATTAATGATTCCGAATAAATGGAAGATTTTTAATAAGATGGACAACATATCTGATATTAATGATTTCTCAGATCGTCACCAGAGGGTGTTTCGCTCAGCTTGATTTGCCTATTCAACGATATTTAATTCTTAGCAATCTTATCTCAATTTGGACATCAAAATAAAGGCAAAACATTCCAAGCAGTACGAAAAAAATGTTGCGCAGCACATATTGATCTAAATCAGTTCTAAATATTCGCGAACCACAAATTATTTTCTCATTTCAAAATTCTCAGAAACAACGTCGATCTCAATTTCAACAATCTCATAAATAAAACATAATTATAGTTTAAAATTAGGAGTCACGTACACAGCGGAAAATTATAGCTGAATACATTGTACTCGGCCAGAATAATCTTCCAATAAATTCATGCTTAATTTACTAAACTCAACACGTTTACGAAAGGTACGCACGAAATGGAATATGATCGAAAACAACGAAAACTACGGATGAGATATTTCTAGGCATGCTTGGTTAAAACATGTTACCGATCCGGTCTCAATGAGAGCAATAAATCTGTTAACATTTCAGTTGAATAGTCGGTTAAAATTGTTCAGGCCTGTACTCAGGCGAGATGGAGAAAAAATAAATAAAACTCCTGATGATTGATACGACTAATAATCTGAATGGCAGAATTTCTCGTTTACTCTCAATTAAATTCGATTTTCATGGCGAAATATCATGATTGAATCATGTAGCATACAATCATTCAATGTGTCTTCAGGGTTGATCATCATATATTGAAGTACATATTTGGAAAGATATTTTTTCAATATGATTCAACAGACCCTTTGGCTCAGAGAGCAGATTTATTCGAATATAGGAGGAACTTATAAGAACGCAAAGGTATTGTATACTAATCTACATTTTTGTTTTCAAATATGATTTGGAGATATTTCACCAGTTCACACGAAAAGGGAAGATTCAGTATTCAATTGAAGGAGTATCGGTGCATTACAATAAAAAGCTCTATGTATCGGTAACTTATCAGCAAGAAGTGAAACAGCTCTTGACGATCAGTTACCAAAAGCTAGCTAGCAGATATTATTGAAAAGAATATATGTACACCTATGTATACCTATATCGGAGTAAAAAGTAAACTTAAAAGTGCCTCCACGCATTTATTATGCAGCCAAGTAGAATCTGTTTACACGAGCGAACAACATTCCGGCGTTGCCGACTAGTGCCGTATGTTTATTCCGTATTGGTATAATTGGTTTACTACTCCCCTACTCTGATACAAACGGCTTGCGTCTGTTACAGACATTTCTGTCAATTTGGCAACATCGTCTGTTAATGTTTAGTTTCTTGATTCGATGTGTTTACATTTTAATTTCGATTCATAAACTGAATTGTTTTAGAGACTTGGTGGCAACTTATTGTTGCTTAAGGCTATTCCGGTGATTATGGCTAAAGCAAAATTATGAATATGTTGCGTTATATTAAGGAATTGCAGAAACGGAAATGTGACCTATTATTTAATTCAATCGAGTTCGGCAGTAAAATGATTTTCATCTCACTCTATAGCTTGGTTGAGTACTATTCACGTGTAGGAGCATCTCTATGTTTATTGCTTACTCTAAAATACCTACTCATTCACATTGAAGGCTTTCAGATTTTTTCGGTCAGGAAATCTTCTTTTTTATAAACTTTATGATTTGTCATATAAAAATCCAGAAAGCTTTCCGATTTAAAAATACGGAAGAATTCATTTAAACGATATCTGTCAGATAGCTATCAGTTACTTCTTAGCAAAAGGTGAAATCAATTTCATCTCATAGCTATTAAGCAGAATTCATCGAAATGAATACATACAGATGAATTTATGTCAACGATATTTGTCAGAAAGCTATCAACAATTTATCTGTAATAAGTAGTAAAACTCACTTGATGATAAGTTTCCAATAGCTAGCCAGCAGATAGCTATCAGTTACTTATTAGCAGAAGGTGGAAATAAATACCTGATAGCTTTCAAGCGGATATAATCGAAATTAATATATCTCTATTCGTTAAAATTGAAACCTTTTAAATTTTTAGTTAAGAAAATATTCTTTTTCGTTATAAAATCGATGATATTCTATACAAGGAAACCCGATTGTATTTCGATTCATACAAATAAATTCATTTCAACTATATCTACCAGTAGTAAAACAGGCTATACGGGCCTATTTCACCACTTCAGGCTAAGATACCGATAGCCATCTAGCAGATATCATTTAAAAGAATACAGGGTCTTTCACGAGGAACCTCTCCCATATTTATACGGGAAACTACTGAACGTATTTTCATGAAATTCAGCACTACTTATAAGTATTTCACTATGCTGATGAAATCTAAAATATTTTCAAGGCATGAGCACCTCCGGTTTTTCCGGAAATGACGTCAACTTCCGTTTTTCAAATTAGAACACCATTTTTTTATTGCAGAAATAGATTCCTTAGAAAATTTCAAAATATTTTGATGTAACATTTTTCAGTTTTGGTTGGAAAATTCTCTCTGAGCGGGAAAATTCGAAAAAAACATCGAAAATAGAGCTCCGCTGAAACAAGAATAACCTCGAGGTTTTTGGATGGAAAATTTTCATTTTTGGGATTTTTCAAGATGTAAGATTGATGTATCCACTTCAAAAATCGAAATCGCGATTCATGATATAGGGGGTGAAAAAAATCGCTTTCAAAGTTAGGGATGACAAAATCGAGAAAAATCAATTTTTTCAAATTAGAACCCTGTTTTTTTATGGCAGATATTGAATCTACGTTGAAAAATAATGTGAGTGTATGCATCACACCCTTGCCCTAAAATGGATATTTTCTGAGTTATTCACAAAAAACTGTTTTTCGTCTTGAATTTTCAGCATTTCTTTTCCCTTCCTCCTGATGAAATAAGAAGAGCAACGCACGAAGCATTCCTGAGACGTATAAATAAATGTCTAGAAATTAACGGTCAAAACTTTGAGCATCTTCTCTAGTTATAACTGCGAGAGTTTGCCATGGTTCTCCTAATAGTAACTTGAAGTCGGTTTCAAGAAGGGGTGAAAAATAACAGTTCCTGAAAATTTCATCTTTTTGGCGTGAAGGGAAAAGAAATAGCTGAAAATTTAAGACGAAAAACAGTTTTTTGTGAATAACTCAGAAAATATCCATTTTAGGGCAGGGGTGTGATGCATACACTCACATTATTTTTCAACGTAGATTCAATATCTGCCATAAAAAAATGGGGTTCTAATTTGAAAAAATTGATTTTTCTCGATTTTGTCATCCCTAACTTTGAAAGCGATTTTTTCACCCCCTGTATCATGAATCGCGATTTCGATTTTTAAAGTGGATACAACAATCTTACATCTTGAAAAATCCCAAAAATGAAAATTTTCCATCCAAAAACCTCGAAGTTATTCTTGTTTCAGCGGAGGTCTATTTTCGATGTTTTTTTCGAATTTTCCCGCTCAGAGAGAATTTTCCAACCAAAACTGAAAAATGTTACATCGAAATATTTTGAAATTTTCTAAGGAATCTATTTCTGCAAATAAAAAAATGGTGTTCTAATTTGAAAAACGGAAGTTGACGTCATTTCCGGAAAAACCGGAGGTGCTCATGCCTTGAAAATATTTTAGATTTCATCAGCATCGTGAAATACTTATAAGTGCTGAATTTCATGAAAATACGTTCAGTAGTTTCCGGTATAAATATGGGTGAGGTTCCTCGTGAAAGACCCTGTATATCGCTATTCAATTAAATATGAAGCATTCATTCCATCGGAAAATATTCTTTCCTTTTTATAAACTTTATGATATACCTATCAAAAACCTGAAAGTATTTCGATTCAATAAAGAAAGATGAATTCATTTCAATTTGTCAGTGGTTATCAGTTTGTTATCAGTAAGTGTTGAAAGTAAGTATGCGATAGCTATCAAGCAGATATCTTCGAAATTACTATATATATATATTTCTATTGATTAGAATTGAAGCATTCAAGATTTTTTCAGTAGAGAAAATATTCCTTTCTCAATAGAAAATTTAAGATATCCCATATTGAAAACCTGGAAGTATTTCAATGGGATAAAAACGGAGAAATCGATTTCAACCATACCTATCAGATAGCTACAAGTTACTTATCAGCAAGGGGTGAAACAGGCCCTCAGCCATAGTTGTCTAGTTTATCGAAAATTTATTTATGAATTTATGTCATGTTATGTTTCTATTGTCTTCAGTTTAATGTTTCATTGTATACTTATAAGTGAATGCCTGATTGTCTTTAATCTCTGTCCCCTATTCAATGTTGAGTTGAATTTAGTGCAAAAACAGTGCCAATTTTGAAGTTTTCTTCGTAAAAAATCAGAGTCAACAATCTTGAAATAAAGCCAACTTCAATACAATCCCTGCAACTAATCGAATTTCATCGGAAGATCAAGTACGAACCTGAAATCCGAGACTGAAGGGCAGACCGCTTTCCCTCACCGCATCCAGACAATGTTTCAGGTTACGATGAGCTGGAGTCAACGGACCGAAAAAGGGAGACGAAATTGCATTTTTCACGTACGTCAAGATAAATAAAATGTTGTGATTTATGATACCTCTTGAGGAGCACTCCTTTGTTCCGTAAATCAGGAAATACAATTAGGTGAATAAATGTTAAAAAGTGGAATAATTAAAGAGTACAAAGCTCCGAATTCATCATATTGAAAATAAGCGACGAAAACGAAGTAAAAACAAAGGGGCCTCGGTGTGAACGACGCTGTGAAGGGTTGTCAGTTTTCGAATCGGGGCAAAAACAATGAAAGAGTCTCATTGTTTCGGCGAGCGCGCCCTGGGCCCTGCTCCTTCGGTAATCGCTCATCCTGACGTCGCCGTTTGATCGCCGTAGGAATTCATGGTGCTGCCTCCCCCACGTCAGCCTGCAGCCCACTCCCAGGAAGGGCCTTCGGGGGTGGCGTTGCCCCCGAAAGCCGTTTCTATATACAAAAAAGGCTTTTATAGAATTTCATCATTTGAAGGTGTATATATTCATAAATACTCAAATTCTTTGTTGTGGGTGTTTCGACTATACAGGGTGTCTGGTGAGGAATGGGACAACGTTTAGGTGGTGATGAGGAATGTCTCAAGGAGTGAGAAAATGCCATTCGAAATCATCTGAGGTACATGGTTCCTGATATACAGGGGGTTTTAGAAAAAAATAGGAAATTTCAAATGACCATATTTCAGGAAATTAAAGAGCTAATCCGATGATTTTTCGTATGAACAATGATAGAGTGAGTACGAATCTGTTTGAACGAAAAATTCGAAATAAAATCAGATCCGGACTCAGAAATTTCAGTTTTTCTGAAATTAGGTAAAAACAACACCCTGTATGCGGTTTTCAATTTTTTGACTTCAGATTCTGAGAGAACAGGAAAAATACTTTCGAACTCAACTGTCATCCCGAATGGCACAAATTTTCCCTGCTTTCTATGACCCTTCGAATGTCAATCCTCCGATTTTCGCTCCTTACATATTATTTTCTCGACATTTCAAATGACCATAATTCAGGAAATATGAGAGCTAATCCGATGATTTTTCGTATGAACAATGATAGAGTGAGTACGAATCTGTGTGAACAAAAAATTCGAAATAAAATCAGATCCGGACTCAGAAATTTCAGTTTTTCTGAAATTAGGTAAAAACAACAACCTGTATACGGTTTTCAATTTTTTTGACTTCAGATTCTGAGAGAGCAGGAAAAATACTTTCGAACTCAACTGTCATCCCGAATGGCACAAATTTTCCCTGCTTTCTATGACGCTTCGAATGTCAATCTTCCGATTTTCGCTCCTTAATACATATTATTTTCTCGACATTTCAAATGACCATAATTCAGGAAATATAAGAGCTAATCCGATGATTTTTCGTATGAACAATGATAGAGTGAGTACGAATCTGTGTGAACGAAAAATTCGAAATAAAATCAGATCCGGACTCAGAAATTTCAGTTTTCCTGAAATTAGGTAACAACAACAACCTGTATACGGTTTTCAATTTTTTTGACTTCAGATTCTGAGAGAGCAGGATAAATATTTTCGAACTCAACTGTCATCCCGAATGACACAAATTTTCCCTCCCTTCTATGGCCCTTCGAATGTCAATCTTTCGATTTTGCTGTCGTACAAAGACAATCACAGAGACGTTTCAGTGTTAATGTGTGGTGCGCAGTTTATGATAACAATTTAATAGGTCCTCATTTTTCGAAGAAAGACTCACCGGAGGAATTTATAGATATTTCCTTATGAATGTTCTTCTAATTTATTAGGGAATATTAATCAAAGTGGACTTATCTTCCAGCATGATGGAGCACCCCCACATTTCTCAATTTTAGTGAGAAATCATTTGAACGAGGTCTATCCAAATAGATGGATAGGTCGTGGTGGTCCAAGAGCATGGCCACCTCGGTCCCTCGACATGACACCGTTAGATTATTTCCTTTGGGAACACCTTAAAACTATGGTGTACGGGCGAGAAATAAATACAAGGAAACAATTAATTCAGCGCATAATAGACGCATGTGACGAAATACCAAACAACCCGAATGTGATAAGGAAAGCAGTTTTGAACTTAATGAAAAGAGCAGATAAATGTGTAGAAGTTGTTTTCATTTTGAACAATATTTGAAGAATTAATTATTAATTTTCCAAATTTCGCATTTTTTATAATTTTTATAAAAATTTTGATTCGTTTATGATCTTTTTTTTTTACTTATTAGTAACTATCTGAGATTTCATGTTTCTGAAATGACGAGAAAATAATATGTAAGGAGCGAAAATCGGAAGATTGACTTTCGAATGGCCATAGAAAGCATGGGAAATTTGTGCCATTCGGGATGAGAGTTGAGTTGGAATGTATTTTTCCTGCTCTCTCAGAATCTGAAGTCAAAAAAATTGAAAAATGCATACAGGGTGTTGTTTTTACCAAATTTCAGAAGAACTAAGATGTCTGAGTCCGGATCTGATTTTATTTCGAATTTTTCGTTCAAACAGATTCGTACTCACTTTATCATTGTTCATACGAAAAATCATCGAATTAGCTCTTATATTTCCTGAATTATGGTCATTTGAAATGTCGAGAAAATAATATGTAAGGAGCGAAAATCGGAAGATTGACATTCGAAGGGTCATAGAAAGCAGGGAAAATTTGTGCCATTCGAGATGACAGTTGAGTTTGAATGTATTTTTCCTGCTCTCTCAGAATATGAAGTCAAAAAAATTGAAAACCGCATACAGGGTGTTGTTTTTACCTAATTTCAGAAAAACTGAAATTTCTGAGTCCGGATCTGATTTTATTTCGAATTTTTTGTTCGAACAGATTTCATTGTTCATACGAAAAATCATCGGATTAGCTCTAATATTTCCTGAATTATGGTCATTTGAAATTTCCTAATTTTTTCTAAAACCCCCTGTATATCAGGAACCATGTACCTCAGATGATTTCAAATGGCATTTTCTCACTCCTTCAGACATCCCTCATCACCACCTAAACGTTGTCCCATTCCTCACCAGACACCCTGTACAGTGTGGAACAGCCAAATGGAATAAATTCGATAACGAATTAATTAGACCGATTGGGAAAAACGCTTGGACACGTCTATTTGTATTTTTAGATGCGCATTTTTTTCGAAAAAAAAAAATTACGTATATAGGGTGTCTCGTGTGACAGTGGCCGATTCCAACTTTCTTATTTTAAATACAAACATTATTAGTTTTTTGGATTCTTTAGATAATTTTAGACATAATTCATGTACAATGTCCCATACGTATCTTTAACTGTTTCGAAAATATTAGATATTTATTGAATGAATTGTTTACAGGTATTTGGACTAGATTTTATTTTGATTTCTTAAATATGTGCCAACGTTTCGAATCTTTCGTGATTCTTCCTCAAGGCTCGATATTCGTTTCAATCAAAATATCGTCATAATATTTATTTCGTTCGTTTCTCGTCGAAAGTCAATTCTGATATATCAGAATCAGAAAATCTAGTCCAAATACCTGTAAACAATTCATTCAATATTTATCATCATGGACGTTAGTCTTCAACAATTAGATATTTGATTAGATTTTCATTAAATATATGTATTTCAAAAATTATATTTAAAAAAAAAACATTGAGGAGAGGATAAATATATGCCTTGTTTTTGGGGAAAACTTATTTTTTCTCCAACCATCAAAAATTGTTGACATTTTTGTACTATTTTCAGGTGCAAAAGTCATGAATTCCCTTACCGTACAAAAATTCACTCGTTACTTAGCAACACTTTTAATCCTAGGATTAAAAACGCTACTTTTAATCCTTGGATTAAAAGTAATTGCATTTGACGTCTAGTTGACAATCACTGTCATTAGTATGTGTTCAAATTTATAACCAAATTACTAACGATTTTTGACTAAAACCAATTTTATTGTAATTTTGACTTGGTTGGAGAAAAAATAGTATATTCATCAGACTGCAAAAACACGTCTGCTTGACTAGTTTCGGCGAGTTAATACATCACCATCTTAGGGAGCCAAGTAACAACTAACAAGACGACTGCAACGAAGGAAGAGAAAAATTCATGGAAAGAAATCGAAAATATATGAGTTCAACTTACGATGCAGCAGTCCTGTTATAGCTTTTCAACAGGTCTGAAGTTCGCTTTCCCTCCATCCGGTATCTCTGGAATTAAGTATTTGATTGCGGATTTAGAGCGTGCCACTCGTTCCATAGTTAAAGAAAATTTAAATTCATTATCCTTCAGATTATATATCATCTTAAGTGAATATAGGGAAAGAACATCATTCCCTTTTTCTCACAAGAATTGTGGTTCCATTATAAAGTCAATAAGACAGAAGATATCCACCAATAATCTTTTCGTTTCAAAAGCTGACAAGGGGAACTGAGTAGTGATTATGCCGAAGGACGATTACAAGTCACTGGTATTGGAATATATCACAGCTAATGGCTTCGTTAGATTGCAAAATGGCCCTACGAAAAAATATCTTAGAGGCTTCACCAGCGTCGTCAACACTTATGTGCCCCAAATATGCGAAAGCTATAAAATATTTCTGCCGATGAATCATGTTCCTCCCCGATTATTACCCACTATTTCCCAGATATTGCGCTTGTAAGAATCATGTTCTACATAGTATGCACACATATGCCACGTATATACATATTTAGGTACTCAAGCAAGCAAAAATGCCTACTCGTCATTTTTTTGCAAACATTAATAATAAATCTCGTTTTATTTCTATGTTGAGTAACAAATTAACAGCTGAAAATATTGCCGTGAAACAAGCTCCTAATGACGCCGATGTCTTCATAATTGAAACAGCAATAGAACAATTTAATGCAAGAAATACAGCTATTGTAGTGGGTGAAGATGTTGATTTATTAGTACTACTCACTGCAAGGACTCCATCTGATAAAATTATTTACTTTTTAAAACCTGGGAAGGCGCAGCAACGGAAAGAAATATATTCTTCAAAAAGTTTATCAGCTTATCCGAAATGCCAAAACTTTATTTTATTTTTACATGCGATAACCGGATGCGATACTACGTCAGCAATGTTTAGAAGGGGCAAAAATTCAGTATTAAAATTATTTGAAAAAAATGATTTGATTGACTGCGCAAAAGTATTCACAGAAATTAATTCTTCACCTCAAATACTAATTACTAAAGGAATTCGGTTTCTTCTTGCGGTTTATGGAGCTCCAAAAAAAATTGATTGCATAGATAAGTACAGATATTTAACATTCGTAAAAAATACACGAAACAAAAAGCAAGTACAGCTATCTTGTCTTCCTCCAACATCGGCATCTGCTACTCAACATTTGTTTCGAGTATACTATCAAGTTCAGACATGGCAAGGCAATGAACTGAACCCTGAAGACTGGGGTTGGAAATTGATAAATAATACTTTGGAACCGATTCGAACTTTACTGCCCCCTGCTCCAGAAAAACTTCTTAACACTATTTTTTGCAATTGCAAGAAAGGTTGTAGTGCCAAATGTGGCTGTAAAAAAGTAGGATTGCAGTGTTCTCCAGCGTGTACCAATTGCCAAGGTGTCTCTTGCTCAAATGTTCAATTAAATACAAGAGAGGAAGATTCATGTGATTTTGATGAAGAGACAACTGATTCATCTTCATTTGAACAATTTCTAAGCGTTCATCAACAGGAAGGAGAAGAAGAAGAAGAACAAGAAGAAATTGAAGAAAACATGATTGGTGAAGTTGAATATGAAGAGTATGAGTCAGATTAAAGTAATAAAAAAAAGTTAAACTCAGTAAGCCATATCAATAATCTTCATACTATTAAATAATTATTGTTCCTGAAAATAACGTCATAAAGGTTCGTGGAATAGGCCTACCGGGGATACCACGTTAAAAAAAATGCGCCGAGTACACTACCTCACAGGTGGTGTGGAAATGTGTGCATATTATGTAGAACTTGATTCTTACAAGCGCAATATCTGGGAAATAGTGGGTCTTAGAGAAAAAATCATGGGAACCATTTTTATAGAGAATTTCAAGATCTACAACTTTGCTCTGAGGTACTTTTTCGATAAAACTTACCGTTTTCGAGAAAAATCCAAAAAACCTAAAATTTTGACCTTTGACCCCGAATAAGTCCCGAAGCTCGCATGGGACTGATGGGGACTTTTGAGACTTTATTCCTTGTGGTAAACCTAAGGTCTCTACAAAAATTTGGCTTTGTCGGAATTTTCTTTATTTGATCACTATTTTTATGTCTAAATTGACCGGACTATTATACGGGTTACCAAAAATACATAAGCCAGCCATCTGCATAAGACCGGTTCTTTCATTCTGTGGCACTGTAGCAAGTAGATTGGCGCAGTGGTTGAGTGATTATATCCATTATATCCATACTCATCTCCAATATCAGTCTCCATACATCATTGCGAATTCCACTGAGCTTATTGCAAATTTGAGAAACGTCCACATGCCTAATAACTCAGTTTTGGTCTCTTTCGACGTTTCCAACCTCTTCACGAGTATTCCCGTGTCTCAGACAATGCTTCTGTTCAAACACATCTTATATACGTCACCTTTAAACAATGAACACTGCGACAGCATCTTTCATCTCGTCGAGTTATGTTTAAAGCAGAATTACTTTTCCTTCGAAAATGTATTTTACAGGATGGAGGATGGTCTTGGAATGGGTAATTCCCTATTTCAGAGCTTCGCTGAAATCTTCATGTGTTTCTTCGAGAGGAAATTGGTATTAAACACGAACAATCCCCCTAAAAAGAATAATATACTATTCTGGCATAGATACGTCGACGATGTGATAGTCTGCTGGACAGGCTATCGCGATGAATTAAACAACTTTCTGTGTTGGCTTAATAGTTTACATCTGAATATAAACTTTATGGAAGTGGAAGAAGACTCCCAAATGACCTTCCTGGACCTGAAACTACAGAATATCGTTCAATATTTATCGGAAGCCGACACAGACGGACCAAATTATCAACTTCAGTTCGTCCCACCACTTGAGCCTATCAGGACTGAGGTTCTTGGTCCACCGACTGTTCACCACTCCGCTCTAAAGTGAGGATTTCCAGTCCGAACTAAACATTATTAGGCATATGGCGGTCCGTAATGAATACGATGTAGGTTGGGTGGATTCCTTGGTCAGAAAAGAGGACATGAAACGCCTGAACAACGAGGCTTCGATTCTGCAACAGCATACGCCAAATCTGAAATACATGAAGCTTTCTTACGTTGGGTCGTGGTCTGCTCTAGTGGGCAATGTTTTCCACAACCTTAACATCAGAGTGGCCTATAAGTCCCCCAACATCCTGTATAGCCTTCTGGTGCACAACATGGATAGTGTACCATTGTTGCAACGGAGTGGCCTTTATAAGTTGACCTGCGGTGACCCCAATTTTTATGTGGTTTACATCGGCAGAACGGGTACAGCTTTCCAACAGCGAATAAATGAACATCTTCGAAACCAGAGAAAAGACAACTACGACAAGTCTATCTTTGGCAGGCATCTGAGATTGAACAACCATCACTTCGATCCGGAAAAAGACGCCAAAATCAATCACCCGTCTGGCTTCGGTTTGAGACAGTGCATGTTGGAGGAAATGGAGATTTTCTGCCACATCGATGATGTATCTCTGGTCACTCTGAATTCCTTGTCCACACACGTACGTTTTCCCCTCGCCTTTTTGATTTACTTAAGAGTGAGCCAAATGTGGAGAGTATTGTGACGTCGGGTGACTGAGTGTCTTGCCTTTTCACCTTTCTACGGCGCCGCCTATGTGCTGACTGGAGGTCGAACCTCCCTCTGTCATCCTGTCAGTCCGTCAGCTGTCTTGACGGCGCTGTACCTGCGCGCTGTTGCTTTACGTTTTTGTTTTGTTCATATTCACCTCACTTTTGAATCTCTTAAATTTTCAAATTTCCTGAATTTTAGTAACCGTATTTTAATGAATTTGATGAACAAACTCACAGCTCTAGATTTTCGGCCTCGCAACTGGCAACATACCTGATCTCTCGGTCTTTTGTGATAGCCTTCATTCTTCTAGCGTCTTCTTCTGGGTTTTAGTCAGTCCCTGGCTCTTTCAAATATCTTATCTGCTTTCCTCTTCATGAAGTCAGTTATTGTCTCCCAGTTTGAATTTTTTGGATTTGTTTGTTTCTAAGAAACCATGGTTGATCCATTTGCTATCTTCAGCGAACCGTATTCTCTTTATATGGCTTTTGGCAGCATATCCTCATGCTACTGATCCATATGTAAGTTGTGGCCTCGCAATCGTCCTTATCATCGTCAGTTTCACATTCTTGTTCATATGACTTCATCTTCCTATCAGTGGATAAAGTCGAGCCATGGCAGACTTTGTTTTACTAACTGCATTGTCGATGTGTTTCTTCCAAGTTCTTTATCTAATGCAATGCAGTGCACAAATACACTGCTCTTTCAATAATCGCTCATCATGACGTCACCGTTTGATCGCCGTAGGAATTCATGGTGCTGCCTCCCCACGTCAGCCTGCCGCCCACTCCCAGGAACGGCCTTCAGGGGTGGCGTCTCCCCCGACGCCTCCACGATGCGGATTTCGGCTAGATGGGTTACGTTGTAAATCACTCGGTTAATATGTCGGCGGATTCGCGGGCGCTGTCAATTTGAAATGAAAGATTTTTTATTGGTGAAAATTATGCCTCCACGGTTTGGGAATAGCGAGAGGTCTCTTGTTCTTCGTGAGGAAATTGAATTTATTAATTTATCTTGTATTGATCAGTTGGACCTCTGTTCTGGTCTCTATTTCGGATAATATTCTTGATATTTTATACAGGGTACCTACGGTTAAAAACCTAGTAGTTGACAGATCCTCAATGATTGACAGCTGCACCAAAATATTGATCGAATAGAAATACCTACGTGTCGCGTGTGCACAAAACTGCGTCAAAATGTTCGTATAGATCATTATCTCCATCATCATGCCTAACTTCTGTTCTGTTTTATATTTCAAATAATATTCTTGATATTTTATATACAGGGTGCCCAAGGTTAAACACCCAGTAGCTGACAGGTCTTGAAAAGTTGACAGCTGTACCAAAATATTGATCAAATAAAAATACCTACGTGTGCACAAAACAGACAACTGTCTCTATCAGTTATCCAATATACGATTTTAACCTTGAAAGTACCGGGTTTTTCACTATAATTTGACCCCCCCTTTAACTTTGTTACCGAAGGAGATACAAAAAAATGTTTCGTAAGTATAAAAGTTTCACGAAATCAACTGAGGTTTTTTGATATGAGTCCAGCAACTAAAATATATACAGGGTGACCAATATATTGATGGCAACTTCATTTTTTCAATTAGAACACCCTGTATATTTTTTCGTATTTGGTTAGCTCTTTTTCCCCTGATTTCGAATATGTAACATATATTGGTCTATCTTTCTTATTCTGAGCACCACAGAGTTTCAAATATCAATAACCATCTGGCATAGCGTTTTGGAAGTTCGTGGATAGTGGCCAATTTGATTTACTTTAGCAATAATGAAAATCAATGAAAGCGGAGAATAATATTTATGATATAAATTCAACCAATATTGAACTCATAATTCGGAACTAATCCCGTCAACGCACAAAGAATAATGATAATATTGTAATGATTAAAAACAAAATTTTGAATCTTTAATTTCTGACTTGAATCAGAGCCATAATAATGCTAAAAATCAAAAATAGTCTACACAACTTGAGACAACTATATGAACATGAACTGTGTATTGAATAAAAGTGGTCATTTTGAGCAATTTCTTTGGTTGATGTTATTCTTAACATACTACCATAGTTTATCATTTTTCATTAGTAATTGTTAAGTATTCATTCTAAAATAATACTTTTAAGTAGATTGTTTTCATATAAATAATTTCGTAGGTATTTCACATATTTTTTTATTAGGTGTCATCATTTCAAAACTCTGAAAATTGAAGAGACACATCCGCATACGCATTTATATTCGAGATCAGGAGGAAATAGCCTATCAAAGAATGGAAGAATATACAGGACAGGGTGTCCCATTTGAAAAAATATAGTTATATTCCATGTTGTTCACCCTTTATATCTTCTCATTGACATTATTATAACTCCAGAAATGAGCATTTGCATTGAACGCACTCTGCCACTTGTAAAATGATTACAGATCTTGGCAGGTGGTTCTTAAGATTTGAAACTCTGTGGTTCTCAGAATAAAAGAGATAGACCAACATATGTTACATATTCGGAATCAGGGGAAAAAGAGATAGCCAAACAAGGAAAAATATACAGGGTGTTCCATTTGAGAAAATTAAGTTTCCATCAATATGTTGGCTACTCTGTATATATTTCAGTTTCAATTGTGACATAAAAAGGGAAAAATATGCTTGATAGTTTAGTATTAGAATTTACACCGGGATTTTTTTTAGAGTGTACTATGCCTGAACACTGAATTAGAGATCCTTAAATAATTCTGACGCATTTCAAATATACCTTCACATCTTGAAATCCTGTTTTATTAATTTATCTATCAATATTATGAGAAGAATTCAAAATACAATACAAACACAAAAATATGAACAGTAGCACATATGATTCATAGAAAATCAAATAAACAAATGCTCATATTATATTTTACACCTGACACGGAAATTGGAATTCTTGAATACGGACCTCAAATTTTTAAAACTTTTTTTTCTCGATCTGATGGAGAATATGCCAAACAGCAGCGAAAAATTTGCCGTATTGACGAAGATAATATGCGTGTCTATATTTTTAGCATTTTCGCAAAAAACACACTGTTTCTCTGAAACTGACATCCTTATGGGACATTCAAACCCACAATCCTCATTTAGTTTGAGGTCCTCTATCTCCAGTTAGCCATTGTCCCTCATGTCACCAGTCACCCTGTAGATTTCAGCTTTTAAAAAATAACGAAAAGAAACATGGAATTCATTGTAGTTTGGAGCTGGGTTTCTGGTAGGGGGTTGGAACCGTTCTATTTGACTGCCGATAGACGAAATAATTTCTATCTAATAGTATTACACATTTCACATTTTGTATTGACAGTTTGAGAGTAAAATGTCTCACCTGTTACCATATACCTGTTATCTGCTGAAGGCACCGCAACCACGTTTCATGATTGGTGACAGTTCTTACCTGTGTTGGAGTAATTTTTCAATCAATCTATCAATTTCCGTTTAACGAAGGAAATATATCGGAATTGCGTTTTCACAAAACCAAAATGGAGAGTCCATTATTCAATGGACTTTAACTACTATCCAAATTTCATTGTAGTTGATAGTTCTTACCTGTGTTAGAGTCATTAGCAGAAGAATTTTCAGTTCTTATAAATGCACCTTCAGAAGTAGCAATAATTCCTGGCAGTCTCAAATTGCCTGAATGTTTCCTCCAAATGAACAGAAGTCCAGAGGTCTCGACCTCATGCATTACACCTTCCAGATTTTCCTACAAAATCGAAAAAAAGCATTCAACAAGGTGGAATGAAACATAGAAAAATATTACGATTTCATTATGATTTTTACTCAATCGAATAGAACATCGGCGGAAGTTCTTTCTGCTCAACCGGTCATGTATATTTATAATTCCCGAAAAGTTCGAGAACTTCCGGCATTGCGCGATATTAAAACGTAAGTTGGGCGAGGGTCTCGAAAGGTATCATTAACTTATTCCATTATTTCCATCTGTAGCGTTTGATTTCTTTTTACTCGGTTTTAAAGCGTTCCCCCAATTTCGCAAGAACAGAACGATTTATTTTACGTTGGCCGTTGTGTGCCGACGAAATGAAAAAATTACCTCTTGGTGGTATTAATTAATCCCGAAGAAATTAGAAGGGGATTCATATTCAAGAGTTGTAGCAATTTGCCCCACTCGTTATTTTGGATTGATGGCCCGATAATGGACGAAGTAGAGGGGAGTTACGAAAGCTACTAAATGATCGTTGTGAGCGATAGGACTAGTTTTTTTCTTAGTTTTACTGTTTGGCAACAATTTTTTCAGAACCAATTTGTTTCTGACAAATATGTGCAAAGATGTTCGCAGGTGCACTTCATCTTAATTGAAATTTTTTCAATTATTTCTGTTTCAGAGACTGGAAGTGAAAACCTAAAAAGTTTTTTAGAAATGAAGAATCCTCCCAGAATATATTTCAATCGATGGCTAGTGTTTTTCTCGATTTATGTGGTATATTTCGTCTATTTTTTGGGTCCAACACCATTCCATAGTGCAATATACCGTCTGGCCGGCCGTAAGCACCATAACTTTCAAAGAGAGTGTCCTAGAGACTTGAGATTTTCACAATAAGTTCGGTTCCCAAATGCCCCGGTTGAGTTCGTTAGGGGACAAATCGTAGAGGGTGTTCCATATAATATGGCCTTTCAAAATTTTTGTTCCTCAATATATCAGACAAAACGAAACCAATCAAAATGAAATTTTGCGGCCACGTGCAAAATGCTCATAATAAGTGTCATGCAAAATTTTCTGGCCATAGTAATAATAGAGCCATAGAAAATTCAATTGAAATATTGAAAGGAAGAACCTTTATACGGGGTCTTTATTAATGATTGTAACAGCGCAGTTGGCTTTGAATTATTTTCATTTTGCTGATTTCATGCAAACTCAACACATTCATCAAATCTCCCTCTATATTTATTTCTACCTATTTTTTTGACATTGATGATTCCAGCCACATAATTCGATACCTTAACCTGCGTAACAGAGTAATATAAATAAATAAATAATCCAAAGCGAACTGCGCTGTTACAATCATTTATAGAGACCCTGTATTTCCATAACAAGATATCCGATTCAGGTGAAATTCATTTAGGGCATGAAAATTGATATACTGAATGTTCGCGCAAAATTCCAAGAGGATAGTACCATCGGAACCATAAAATTACTTTTTTTTCATTATGGATATTTTACATACATATTTCAGTTTTTGAATAATTTCCAGAATATATGCTGAGATTTTGCATTCATATATATATATATATATATACTTAGCATGATTCTCAAGTCCTATACAAAATTTTGAGGAAAATGCATTATTGCTCCACCAAATAAACGAGTGCCTAAAAGCTCAATTTCGAAATTTTGGATAATGGTTTTCGTACGCAAAAACTACCCTAACCATGTTCGACCTTCAATTATTCGAAGTGGAACATTCGCTAAGAACAATAAACAGAGCAAAAGTACTCAATTTTTTTATAACCAATTCCTAAACGGTAAAAAAACATGAATAAGTTTTGAATATCTGCAACAGATGAAATAACCTCGATAAAAATATCTACCCCTAAAGACAAATAAAAACTAATTAATCAATTCGAGAAATTTTCCCTGGTGTCTTCTCTGTTTGTCAAATACTTCCAGATAAAATATCACAGAAAAACAATCCCTGAAAGTTCAACACTACCCAGCAAATAATCAAGTAGCGAAAGCTGAAATCGTAACTTCATTAAAAACCGCTTTTCTCGAGCAGGTATCCTTGAGGACAGACTCCAGAGCTCTTATAGAACGTCGCTGATATTGGAACAGCGCAGATATATTCTTAAATGATTCCCGTTGGGACTAATTTAGTATGAAAATTTAATAAGCTACGGGAGAAAAAGAAATATAGTCCCCTGGAGTATAAAATATGAGGTGCAAACTCTGAAAATAACCGATGGTGCTGTGATTACGGGAAAAACTAATTTGTTGCAAAGAATTATTACTCGAGTGGGGAAAAGAAGTTAGATGAAAAGAGGACAAATAGTAACGAGTGGTGTAAATGAGAATCTCAAGTCAGTGGCTCGTATTCTTGGAATAATCAACACCTTATCCTCATTTCCGTCGACTTTGAAATAAAAGATGGTTTTAATGTGTACGAAATTGAACATTAATGACTCATTTCAATGTTCAATTTATGCTATTTTAATGTGCATTTAACATGGCAACCGAACACAAAGCATAAAAGGGAATACGAGTAATGTCATAAATCTACAGAAACAGAAATTTATATTATGTCGAATGTACCTATGTCTTGAGCAAAATAAGTATTTCAATGAAGAATTGATACACAATTTATATTGAGGTCGGTGACAAAAATTTTTTAATCAAGTCGGTTATTATTCTCGCGACTCATAGTCTCGAACTATTATCTTGACCATAAGTCGCTGTCATTAATAACTATTTGATAATTTATCTATGAATTCACAGAGTTTTTGGTAGAATTTTTTTAAATGGGTTAGTGTAGTTCTGTACAAGGATAAAGTGTTATACAAAGTGCCCCAAAAAATCACATAATCCTATTTGATTACCTCGATTTCCAGAAAAACGGCAGAACTTATGAAGAAAAGATATATGGCAAAGTTGTGAAATTCAAATTTTGTATTTACACTATGTTTAAAAAATCCCAGAACTCATGTGAAAAATTCTAGTATCCAAAACTTTCGTGTTTTATTTTTATTGCATGTAAGTATATATTTTATTCTTCTAATGAAAAAATCACGGAATTTGCTGAAAACTCAA
Source organism: Propylea japonica (assembly GCA_013421045.1). Taxonomy (NCBI): domain Eukaryota; kingdom Metazoa; phylum Arthropoda; class Insecta; order Coleoptera; family Coccinellidae; genus Propylea; species Propylea japonica. Next base: position 10,881,553 of record CM024244.1, read on the forward strand.
CCTTGTAATCCCAATTTTCAATCGGGATAAATTTTCATGTTAAAATAAAACCTGTGGGATGTTTGTTCCCCAGAATTACTTTCTTCTCTTGGTATGAAAAAATATCCATTAGGATGGAAATGTTCTAGAAAATGTAAAGGAGTTTGCTGTGGCTGTGAAACTGAAATAAAAAAAACAATTTGAGCTCAGCAAAGTTCTTTGCATTTTCTGAGGACATTTACCACAGTTATATACATTTTTAAATACTATAAGAAATGAGAGCCATCAGTGAACAAAAGTGCCAAAAACTTTTCCAAAAAGGTTGATATTTCATATTTCAACGTGAGAATTTTTAATTGAAATTGCCTTCTCGAATTCAAGTCAATATGAGATAAAAGATCTGAATAAATTCAATTGCATCTGTTTTTTTATTCAAAGAGGTGAATTTTCAACCAATCTCGCGAAAAACAATTTCTGTGAAGATAAAAATGAAAGCAAAACACATGATTTTTTTCCTTTAAAACTCAACCTCAATCACTTCCTGACTTCAGGTCGCACGTAAATTATTTTTCCGTTCATTTTGTTGTGTTCTCTGTTTTTTTCAAAGAATTCCATACTTCCATGATATTTTCAACTTCTATTATTTTTAAAGCCTTTAGCACTGATTTATTACATTTTAAATAATTTGGAACTCTTCTGAATATCATGGGCGTCTCTAGGGGGAGACAGGGGGGCGCAGCTGCCCCCCTTGCCTCAAGCTTCACAAGTTTTCCTTAAGATCTCATAAAAATGAATTTTATTTCATCCTACACTACCTAATGTTCATTATTTTTATTTTGATTTTGTTGCCCCCCTTAGCCCGAAGGCTGGTGAAGCCCTTACTGAATATCATATCACAAACATAGGACTTTCTTGAAAAACGCAAAATACGATTCCGTATTCTTCAAACTTGTCTGTATTGTATCAATTAAGAATTAAGTCCAACCTCATATAAATTCCCGCAAGTGTCCACGATTGTAATTCAATGCGGCCATCAATAAAAGTTTCAAGGCTTTATAATTAACTTAGGATACTTTCCACAACTCAACAGATTTATACCGAATTTGCAATTCATTAAATCGGGGTAATATTTAATAAAAAGTTGGGCGAAAATGACTTTTAAAAAATACTTAATGAGAGTCCCAGGGAGAAGTTCCCTTGCCGGAATAAAAACAATCCACGTTAGAGCATCGACCATTCGGATATGCTAATAAGATCATAAAAAAGGAATTATAAACACCGTGAAAATATTCGTCGTCTATTCGCTGCCAGTAATTTGCATATGATTTTCCCTTTCAAAAATTTATAACAAGGAATGAAGCTAGTTTATTCGTGCATTAACCTCATTTACATAATGGCTGTCTTATAATCGAAGTTTCATCAGTTCGTTTCCAAATTACCAGACGTGCTTTATTCTGTATTCTACCGCGTGGAAAACGTTGAAGTTTGTCTTTTTAGAGGTCATTGGTTTAGATATACCTATTATTTCATGATGGTAATAAACTAGGTTGAATCATCATTCCTATATACTCCTCAATTTTTTTTATCTTATTCCTCATTTCCTCCAGTCTTAAATTTCAAACTGAGATCAACAAGTATGTTCTGATTAATAGTAAAATAAAAAAATTTAAGAAAGCCTTGACTTGAGATTCATACTTAATATATAAATTCAAAATCTCAGCACGATCGGAATAATATTCTGAAAATTATTTGAAAAATGAAATATGTAAAAAGTCAATAATTAAAAAAAATAAATTCTATCGTGCAGATAATGCAATCCTCTTGCAATTTCGCATGAACTTTCAGCATATCAATCTTAATTCACAAAATAAATTTCACTCGAATCGGATATCCTGTTATGGACAAATTGAGGTTCTTCTTTCCAATATTCCAATTGAATTTCATCTCAATGGGATTCGTTTTCTCTGAGAAACATAAATTTTGGTCATATTTTATGGAACAGCTTGAACGATTTGGCTGGTTAACAAACTCAACCGTGGAATTTGGGAACCAAACTCACCCTGAAAATGTCAAGTCTGAGACAATCCTATCGAAAGTTATCGTGCTCACGGAAGAACGGCCCCACGGACAGAACTAAATTTTACTATGAATTCGTTTCTAGCGAGTCGAACTCTATCGTTTGATACCATTTCGAAAAGTACAGACATTTGGGCAAAACGATATAGCACTAGCTCAAAAAGCGCAATAATTTTGTGTCATTGGTCACGAAGAAACGGAGATTTTACCCATGATTGGATTTTTTAGAGAAAAAAAATTGACTGGTCTTATGTAAACGATTTAACATGAATTTTCTATTCCACGGAATACTTATTTACACCTTGTTCAGACTTTTTAAAACCTTTCAAAAATATTCCATAAAAGCTTTTCAGTCAGGTACTTGAAAAACAGGGACTTGTCGCACCAGAGCTTCACGCACTCAACTTATAGGCAAATAGGTGATTTTTGACTCAAAGTGAGCACTCCGGTGGCCCAAGCCCTACAAATTCATCTTATAACTTGGGGATTGAAGTATCAGTGTTTCAAGCTCCAGGTTTAAAGCACCTGACTGTAGAGCATAATATGTCATAAAAAATGAATATGAATTAGTATTTCTCGATATCTGTAGGGTTTTTTTACAAATTTTTCAATAATCAATGACGTTAAACTGTTAAATATTCCATTTAACGCGTAAATTTCAAATAACGAGTGCTAGTGCTGAATTCCATCTTTCAATATAACAATATTCAGAGAGTATTTTAATTCAACTTCAATTTCTTGCGAAATAAAATGGGATTCTTTTTCTTTCTCTCTAGGAATTGTATTTCAGTTTCTGATGCTCTGTATTGTTTATAGTACTGAAGCTTTTCTATCAGTTGAAAACCGTGATACAAATTATTGCCTAAACACACAGTTTAGGCAATCAGACGTTGATTGCAAATTTTTGAGTTCCTAAAGAAATTGCTATTTTTTTCTAATGAATGTTTCAGCTCCATTGATAAACGGCACCAAGTGCAGACAATAAATCAACTCTATATGACGAAGAATGACGCCATTGTTTATTTACTTCAAACGCCAAACTGACAGTAAAAACACCTAGACAAAATTTACGAGCGTTTGAAATTTTATTTCGTGAATAAGACATATTTTTGGTTAATACATAAACCCCTCGAACTTCACAAACACGCTAGATGTTATGTCAAATACTAAAATGTGTCACCGTAATTTATATTTTCCAGTCTTAAAAGCATCGATTTGAGGCTTATTTATGTTGTAGTTATATTTCAGTAGGTATTAGTTACACGTTTTTCCAACGTCAACAAGGAACAATCATGGATACGCTCGATTTCCCATTATTTTAAATTTATCTCAAGAGTATCGAGTATCTTGAGCGGAGTAGTTTTTCGCGTCAGAAGATGGTATCATACACCTCTCGTTCTCATTAAAATAACATATGTCGGTTTTATTGACTTACAGCACATTTGTCCCGATTGTCAATCTTGTTTCCTACATCGTAGTCAGTGTTTCAGATGATGCAATCTCTATTTTCAGCTGCCCTGTTGCTGTCGTAAATTTTTTTCAAGAGAGAAGCTGTCGATTCTGCTGATGTAGTTTTTCATTAAAACGTTGAATACATATACAGAGTAACCTATGATCGATGGTTTCTTAGACGTTTACGAAGTTATTAAAAATTAGGTTTCTTGGGCAGAAACCACTGATAAGTATTGCCGGTTATATCAAGAAGCTTTAACAGTTTTGAAACTTTATTTGAGACATGCTGTATATAGTAGCATTTTCAGACTAATCCTAATCTAATACCTACGCCTAATACACCATGCCTTTTTCGTGCCTTTTTGTCCGCCTGTCCGATTTTGCCTGAAATTTCAACGGAATGCGCATGCGTCTGGGACTATTTTTGAGCCTATTCCAGGCTTACAAATGAATAGAATCGGTTCTATCTTTTACCCCTGAAACGTGGGGATTTCGAGCCTACTCGATGAAATGTCGAGTCGGGTCAAAAAACACAACATTTTTCTGTCTAATTTGACATCTTGGCGTACTCTAATATATTTTTTCTTTCGGCGTGCTCAATAATAAATATGGCTATTAAGCCGGTCCCAGACAATGCGTGCATTCGACGAATATTCGGCATTGGCGGTGCTTCGCGTAGTGTGTGGGAGCTCAACTTCGTGTATCATTCGGCATTGGCCTTCTATCCGAAGCCTTGTCGGTACGGGCTGCACGAACCAAAGGAAGACGAAGTACATTCGCGCACATTCGTGTTAGCTCCCAGACAATGTGTTTATCTACGCGTACTATACGGCCTATTCTGTCTTCAGTCAGAGTCGTGCGACGTGATTTCACGGTGTTTTTAGCTATTATTCGACTGCTCTCCGCTACTGTTCTATACTGAGGCCGTTTGGCGAACGTTTGTCAACAGAATGACGAATGTCGAATATTTCGCGATTGGCGCAGTGTCTGGGAGGGTACCCGAAGGCGAACTACGAAGGCACATTGGCCGAATGCACGCATTGTCTGGGACCGGCTTTAGTCTCTATTTTTATTCAAAGATTTAATGAATGGGCAGATTATAATAAGAAAATAAATGAAGACATCCCTTTTTTACCTATATGTGAATTTAGACTCATGACTTTTATTGACTGAATTTTAGTTCATCCAAGGCTTTCTATCTCATGTAAAACTTTTTTTTGTTATTTTACAGAATAAAAGTTTCTGTTGCCATAATAGTTAAAAGTGATATTTTCAAATTTAATTTAATCTTCTATTGTTTCCACCATTATTTTTTCATATCAATACAGATACCATGTTATTCTTCCTATAAAATATTCCAAAAAACTTACAAACCTGAAACTCCTGATACAACCCTTGAAAAGGCATGGTGTAATAGTGCGACTCATTTGGGGAAAATTTACCCAACAAGTAGCCCTGCAAAAAAGCTCGAATATACATGAAAAAAGGCATGGTGGGGTATAACTTCCTGAATATTTTTGATGAAGCAAGTTCTTCAACTACCTTAAGAACTCAAACATCCCCATTGTTATGAAAAGTTGTTTTTATTTCCTAAAGCTCACAATTTAGATAAAGGACATGATATATCATCATCATTAGATATTTGGCGCGAGATTTCGCAGTAGTGTCAATAAGTGTATATGTTAGAGTTTACTTAACAATAGCGACTGCACTCAATTGCGTATTTTTTTTCGATTTTGTTCAGTTTCAGATTTGTTAGATGTTTTCTATTGTTTGTAGGGTTCCAATGAATATTTAGTATACGTTAGTAAACCCTTCAATGATTTATATTAAGGTTAAACCCTATGTCAATGACTGTTCGATATAATATTATTGATACAGTTATTGACATGGTTTAACTTCAATATATAAATCATTGAAGGGTTTACTTACATCAACTAAATATTCCTTGGAACCTTCCGAACAATAGAAATAGGTGGAGATAGATGAAAAAACCTTAGAAAGCTCCAATAGCTTTTTTCATGGATACAGTGTCAAACACTATGAGGGTTTCTGAAAAACTTTATAGGTTTTCACTCCCAGTCTCTGAAACAGAAATAATTAAAAAAAATTTAATTAGGATGAAGTGCTCTTGCACTTATTTGTCAGGAGCAAATTGGTCTTGAAATAATTGTTGCCTAACAGTAAAACTGAAAAAGGAAATAAATGAAAAGAACAATGTAACGTTTCGGTGTCTATATCAGACACCTTCTTCAGACAAACTTGTAAAATCTTCAGAATTGTGTGTTTTTTTCATTTGCAGTCTGATTAGCTCGATCGATATCACTATGAGGGTGTCAACAATTGAACCTCACCCTATCCTGAAAGTTGAATTTTATCGATTAATTAATTCAACTTTCCTCTGTGCAACTGTCAAAATTAGATAGCTTCCACACGAAACCACCACATACATCAATAACTGGAGCAAAGTACGTAATGATATAAGGAATACTCTGTGAGGTGAAATAAAGCATGTTTTCATATTCCCGTAGGAGACTCAGATCCCCTGCCGAGATAGAGTGAAACATCAGAGGATGAGTTGCTCAAGTATCCGGCAGTATAGTTTTACATTATCAAGACAACGCGACTACAATACCTGCTTCCATCATGCAACAGTATAAACGTAAAGAGAATTCAACATCTGCAGAAAGTATCACAATTAATTATCCTATTCGTAGTGAAACCCATTCTCTCATTTACATCTTAATTACTCCTCCTGCAATGCACATTGAAACAGAAAACGTTCATGTAACGGAAATAGAATTAACTTTTTCTTACATCATACAGAGTAATTCCACTTGTGATGTACCTATCTATGTGGAAAGAACATGTGTGTTGCTTGAGGAAAATACGAGTAGGAGGATAATAAACCAGTGTATGGAACAAGTCTCTTTCTGTCATACGATACCCTTGAGATCTGGATGTCGGAATGGTTTCTTTGCGGTAGAAGAGTTCACGTGACTATTTCGGAAGAAGGTGCGAAACTTTGGTTATCGTTGATGGATACTTTGAGGATTTTTGATAGTCTGTTGTGGTGAATTGTTTAAACTGAGAAAGCATTAGAACTTGGAAGCTTCTGTGCAGTTCTTCAAATCTGAAAGATAAAAATTCAAATCAGAACAGAAAACATTATTGTTCACACCTTAAATCTAATGTGCGTTTACTGACCACTGAAGTTTCATCTCAGGTGCCCTGGACCGGTCCCCATTACGAAATGTATTTTCATCATATTTATGCTCTAGATTCTGGACGTATAGATATACTCTCAATTTAACGAAAAAATTGAGGGATCTGAACTCACCCTTGAAAATTTCGAGTATCGATCTTATTTTGTTCCAAAATAGCCAATAAGATATAGTATTCAGGGTGTCTGCAAAAAAATGCGAGGAACTTTGGAAGATGATTCCTCGATGAAAATAAGCAGGGGTAGTTCATATAATTTTTTTTGCGAAATCGACCCCCTTTCCAAGATACAGCCTTCAGAACGCCATGACTAGTTGACAGTTTTTATTTTTTTTACGGCTTCTTGAAATCCAACTGAGGCATAAAGCTATTCATAATATGAAACACTAAGTAATTATTACTCACACAATTTTTTCAGATCTCATAACTTCATTATCAGGGATTGAAGGTAACAACCACCCATGATTTTCGTTAAAAAATTGTTTTCGTGGGATAAATTTTCGAAAAATAAAATTCTCTTATGGTTTCCCACTCAATTCTGGAGAAAAAAGTCTTCAGCAAAATTTCAATAGTCGGTACTGAAAGAAATAAAATCTTACCCGCATTTATGATCACTGTTCATTGCATTTTATCGTTCCATAGAATGAATATTCTAAGATATTGTAAAGACATATAACAGGGGATAAATTCTATGAATCTTTTTGAAAGTTTAATTACTAATTTCCGGAAAAAAAATATACCGTAATATTTTATTTCACAAATAGAACTTTCTTTCGATAAATAAGCATAATTAACAAAACCAATTTTGAGCATAAACAATGCCTCAAAATATTCATTCTATGAAACAAACAATGAAATGGAATGAATAGTGATAATAACTGCTTGTAAGTTTTAATTTTTTTCGAGAAAAGTATCGACTGTATCGAAATTTTGCAGGAGACTTTTTTCTCCAGAATTGAATGGGAAACCATAACCGAATTTTATTTTTTGGAAATCTTTTACACGAAAACAATTCTTGAACACAAATCATAGGGGGTTGTTATTTTCAATTTCTAATAATAAAGTTATGAGATCAAAAAATTTCTGTGAGTTACATCTTTACTTAGTGCTTCATATTATGTATTTATATGACTCAGTGTTTTTAGGGGGGGTCGATTTCGAAAGAAACTTATATGAACTAACCCTGCTTATTTTCAACGAGGAATCATCTCATTCCTTCGCATTTGTTTACAGACACTCTGTATAGTTATAGTCTTTTTTATTGAATTTTTGGTCGATTGCGTGAGTTTAGTGACCATTTTCAGCTGAAAAGATTTGAGACATTCCGGTAGTCATCAACTCTAAATAATGTGATTGTAAAATAAATACAATATCAAAGGATAATCATTGATTACAGAATTGAAACGACTGAAACAGTTCAACGTTATTATTATAATTATATACAAGGATATCAAACTACCTCGCCTCTGGCATTAGCTGATAAGCGAATTTTCATGATATCTTCTGCTCAGTTGATGCTTATTGAAATCAAGAAGCTTTCAAAGTTAACTTGCATTTAATAGTACCGTTGTTTTCATAATGTAATAGAATATAACTTAACAATTCCTGTTTTTCTGCTTCCATCAAATTTCAATTACTTGAACATTTTCCCAAGCCAGGTCACATGTGGAAAACCGCGACTATAGCAGGTGCTGCGGCGGCATTTGTTCGTATATTTTGCTAATTCTTCGTGGATTAAGTCTGTTATAATTATGCTTTAACACAGAAATTTTGCATTCAGATTTTGGGAGCTCCAATAATTTACCTACAGTTTGGTGGATCATTTTGCTAGAAACAATTCAATCATTTTCCACCGAAATTTGATGGTAATCAATGGCGAATTAGTTGACTATTCAATAACTGTCTAATTATTTCCACAACGAAAAAGTGTACTCGTCATTTTGCATTCTGAATTTTTCAACTGTAGTGGAATTAAGATTCGAGATTTGCTCAAATTTTGATATCTATCCCCACCGAAACAATTCAAATCATTCCATATTACTATGAAATAATAACAATAATTCATTCCATATATCAGAATATGTCCAGATAATCCATATTACAACAACAAAATGAATATACACAGAAATTATCACAATTCTCATGGTTTTCAAGAAATTAAAACATTCTTCCAGAGTATTGAAGCAATTTTCTACAAAAATCTACTTCAGAGCTTTTCTTAAAACATTTTAAATTCATCTGTCCCAAATGAGATGGCAGAATGTGGAATAATTCACATCCTAAATTATCACGAGACTCCCTATGGAAAGTATGAATTGACCTTTCTTTACAAAAACACAATAGTACAATTTACATAATGTTACGTGTGTTATGGAATATTAGGAATGATTTTGTGTTGGATCAAGGCAGAAGAACGACCTTCACTTACGAAATGTAATGAAATTCGTCAGATATACAAGTAAAAAAAAATGAAGAAGATAGAGCATATTGCAGGAATCAATAATTGGTGAATTTTTTTTTTTGATTTGACTTTTTCCAGTTTTATTCTTGGTGTTTTTTTTTTGAATTAATAAATTTCAATCACGAATACTATTACTATTACCATTAATGAAACATGGATGAAGTACGGTATGAATATTCTGAATAAATTCACCGTATTGATGAAAATCAGAGCGAATTGTTACTGATTACAAAGCCCATATGATTAATTGTCAAATTATTTGCATAATGGAAAAAGGTTGAATAGTACGGGGTCTTTATAAATGATTGTAACATCGTAGGTTGCTTTAGAAATATGTCATCTTATGGTTTTTTATGCAAAGTCCACAAATTCATAATTCCACTGACATTATTGAATTTCTTTCGGAATGACAAGCCTAAAAAAGTTGTTTAAATCATGTTTTACATCAGAATATAAATATTTAAAATAGTCCAACGCCAACTGCTCTGTTATAATCATTTATAGAGACCCTGTATATGGTATGAAACTCGATGGCAACAACTGATACATTTTTCGCTTCAAAAAACATGATACAAGACAGGAGATTCTTCTGCACGTTGGTTGATAGTGAAAAAACGCTTATACTAACCTGAATATCCCCCTTTCAGTTAATGACCACGATTTATGAATTAAATTTTTTTTCTAGTTTTGACCTCACTCCGAAAATTTCGAGTTTTCATATCGTTTCTTTCGGAAGTTAAATGTCTGATCAATACTCCTTAAAATTTTTCAATAATAGAACCTTACGAATTGAATGTTCAGTATCGAAGAAAAAATAAATTACAACTATAGTCCGTTCACGAAAGTTTGAGCGCATAGTAGGCGTTTGTTTATTTATCTGAAGGTGGCAGTATTTACTGTCATTACGTAAAATAAAGTCAACGTCGCCGAAAGTACCTGTCTTCGTCTGACGAGCTTGCTAGTCATCAGAGAACTCTATGCATTATTGACAACATTGCGTATCAATATGACAATAAAATAAACAACATAACCTAAAATTCAATATACACTGTGGAATATGCCAAATTGTCATGGTCAACCGACGGCTCAAACTTTCGTGAACGAACTATAATAAAACAAATAAACAACTTGAGTTGAGGTATTGTGAGGTATCGCAATTGAGATTGAGTTGCGACGTAATCGATCTATTCAAAGTAATTTATAACAGAGGAAACAGGAGAGAAATCACGTCGAAATGTTTTGAATATCATTACCGTTTGTCCTTAATGATCTACGTGAAAACTGGGAACATCATCGGGATAATCCAATATCGAAACGATTTATCTTCATTTACTGCTCAGCTCCTTCATTAACTGGAGTTTAAAAACGAATTCTCCATCTATCTTCGACTTTGTTAGATCTGTTTCACTTGACGATGTTTTAAATCCTTGAACGTTTTGCGTCGATGATTCGTTTGAATCGTGTGTTAATGCATTTTAACCTGTATATTTCTAGGGGAACATCGTACCATTATTTCGCCCAAATATTGATATTTCGAAATTTGACCCGGGGGGTAATCATTGATCAAAAATGGGCATTTACAGTATGTAATAGGGTTTCCTTCATGTGACATGAGTTGAATATAAAGGGCAGTGGCGCAGCCAGGATTTTGTTTTGGGGGGGGGGGCTGAACTAAACAGTTCTTGATGATACATCAAAAACGAACGTTTCAAAATAATAGAGACGAAAGGAATAACCAAGAAATTCAATCTTGGGGGGGGGGGCTGCAGCCCCAAAGCCCCCCCCTAGCTGCGCCAGTGATAAAGGGTGAATTTTTTCAAGTGTTCGATTAGAAGTTTTCGGGCGAGAAATTTTATAATTAATACCCACTCTTTTCTCCAGTACAGTAGAACCGCGTGCTATCCTTTGAAAACACCTAAGTATGTTACCATATTTTATATTGATTGACTTAACCCGTAACTGGTATGGTGGGGTTCACCAGACCCCCATGATTTCATTTTTCTGGGTAGTTTAAGTAGATTTCGATTTATGATTCCATCCACTACAGTAACTTTCATTTACTGTTTCTTGAGTAGTTCAGTGCTACGAATCTATTCATATTACGTTCAGCACGACTTTGCTGGAAATTTTTCTTGGGTTGGGGTATGCTACCTTACCAATATTTTTATTATTCTGTAATCGAAGTCATGTCGGTTTGAAGTATGGGCATTTCAAAGCTTGGATGCCCTGGAGAGTGTTTCCCCCATATGAAGAGAAGAATAGAAAATAAATATCTTCCTAAGATTCTGAAACAGAATATTATTCCACTTCTCAGTAAGTGAAGAAATAGATCGATAATATTAGAAAAAGGAGTTAGATGCGCTAAATGTCCACACGAACAAGACATAAAGACTTGGTAATATGTGCCGTTTTCCATTTTCCAGTGTGGCACTAGTGGATAAAACATCTACGAAGACTGCTCAGAAAAACCCTGGTAGGTTTTTATTAAATATCACAGAAATGTTATTATATTCAGTTGTTCATCAAGATTAGAATGAATATTTTATGTTTTGAATCTTCAGAAACACCTATCATTTGAATTTTTCCGAATTATGTGAAATCCACAATTTGACATTTCTCAGCTCTTTCCGCATCCATTTTCTTCTTCTTCTTCTCTGTGCGGTGCCTTTCCGGCCGAACTGAGGCCTAGTGGCCCATTGTTCACCCGCATCGTTCTATAGAGACTCAGCTCCTCAGACACGAAGACAGAAATGTCGCGAGCCTGCCAGGAGTGGTCCCTCTCACCATAGGGATAGAAGGTGTTGGATTTCCTAGGTGTGTTGACCTTAACTCATTAAGGTTCCCACAGTTGAACAAAATATGCTCAACCGTTTCATCAGTACTCCTGCACCACCGGCATAGGGAGCAGCTCGTCAATCCCATTCTCTTCAAATGCTTGTTAAACAGGTGACCAGTCAATGCACCAGTCACCAGACCGAGTTGTTTCCTCTCCAGCAACATAAGCCAATTGACCTCAGATCGCGAGGACATGGAGGACATCCATATTCATTTATTTTGAATAAAATAGTTATTTTCTTAGTGTTCAATCTATATCATTCACACTGTACGTTGAAGAATACCTAAACATTCATACCGTACCTATAAAAAGTCAATAGTTTGAAGCCAACATTGCCAACACATATATTTCATGAAGAAAGTTTGGGATCTGACTGACCCAACGTTACCGAATACGTACCAGTTACGGGTTAAAAATCATTTATAGAAGTAACAAGATCCAGAATAAAGAGTTTTTTGGAAAACCTAAACATAACGCATGCAACAGACATAGGCAATTTTTTTTCCTGAAGTCAATATAGGAAATGAAAAATGGAATCGGAAATCCTCATATTTTCGACCGTACGAAGCAAGTCCTGAAATCTTCTCTTTGTTCGATTCTGGCTCGGAACAATTATCCTCGAGAACAAAAAGCATCCCCTAATGCCAAAAGGCGATACAATCGGTGTGAGTCAATCAGGAGTTTTCTCATTCGCTAATTACTTGACAGAGCGACCGCAAGAGAAACAATGTTTTCAATTAAAAGAGGCGCTGCGGAAGGAAGGGCTCGTAAAACGCGAGTGCTCTCTTCATTTTTCCATAGGAAGTTGCCGTTTAATTCCGACTGAAATTGAAAAATATTAAGAGCGTCATTTTAATTAAAGCACTAACTGCCGGATGGTTGGTTATAGGTGGCGGGAGGGGAGAGAGAGGCCGGAAAAACGCAGGAAAACGGCTCGCCTGAAAACTTTTGCAATTCCGGCAGAGGAACCTCTCAAGGCGGCTTCACACCGGTTCCTAATGATAACGACTTTGGCCGCTTTCCATTTACAAATCACTGAATTGGGGTTTTCAGTGCAGATATCCAAACGCAAATTTTATTCCTTCCTTGATTTAAAGAGCGACCCTAATTCAGCAATATGGCTATCCAGGAAGTCAAAAAATAGCAGCAAAGAGCTATAGTACTCGATTTCTTCTGAAACTAGAAATAATATAATTTGAAAGTACCTACTATGTATTAATATTTTGGTCATTTCAGGGGCGATATTGAGATCAAAACTATCTAGAATTCTCACTGAATATAACGTAAGGATAGAAATCCACATAATTATCAGAGCGCAAACTAAAAAAAAATCAATTATAATAATGGAGCGATTTCTAAGAAGTCTAAAATATACTGCTCCACAAGAGTTAGAGATATCCTATTCAATCGTTTTGAAAAGACAGTAATCTTCCAGATAAACACTGTAAAATAATTCCAAACTGAATAATAACTTGAATCGATCCCATAAAAATCAGTATGGATGTTTTTTCAATGATCCCTGGTTTTCAATTTTAATTTGAAAGTTGAGGTGATTCAATGAAATTATTTGAAGGACCACTCGATTCACTCGAGAAGAGATAGTGAACTGTATTGCGTTTGAAATGGTAGGGCAATTGGGTAATATTAACGGGTTAAATCAAGATTCTCGAATAAAGGTACGACTTACCTCGGGTGTGATGCGGAGAAGTCCTGCTGGCCAGCGTTTCGAATATCCTGTGTGTTCCAGTATGAATAAACACTTGGCGTTTCGAATGTCTGTTGTGTTCCACTAAGAATGAACACTTTGCAGCGAAAATTAAACACTTTTGGTAAAAGCGGCGAAATATGAAAATGAAGCGGCGGTGATAAAATCGACGAGTTTTTTATTGGAAAAATGACAACAACTTTCCTCAAACTCTGCGGCGATACTGATTTGTGAATTGTCCATATGTGCACACATGTTCCTCTTCAGGGAAAACGTCGCACCTTTATTTGTTTGCGCGAAAGGAATATAAACCCATGAAAATAACAATTCCCAATTACCCGCAAAACAAACTAGGATATTTAGGAAAAATAAATAACTATATATTTATTCAGAAAGCTTAAAGTGTATACTCCGTCTTTATTTCGGGATACGGTATTCATGAAATAATTTTCACAAAGTTCGTCTTCCGGGCTCATCAACATTTCTTGCGGTACCGAATCCACATCCCAGAATTTAGAAACCAAATTCATGAGTGACTGGTTTTCCGTATGACAGAAAAGCGAATTTACCGACGTAGATGAGTTTGTGTGAGTCCCATAATTATGTACCCAAAAATTGTGTTCAGAGCGATAGGATGCCCAGAATTGGGACTTATGATTTTTTCACCTTTTATAATTTGCGGAAACAAATCCATGCCGATGAGTAAATGTACTGGTGAGGGTTTATAAAATGTTGGATCTGCTAATTGTATATCTTGGATGAAATTCCAATTTTCAATATCAACTTTTTCTGTTGGTAATTCCGGACAAACCTTTTCTAAAATAGTTGCTTGACTAGTAACAAAGATATCAGGTTGATAAATATTACAAATTTTGATAAAAATTGATCCCAGATTGGATGACAAATTTTTTCCGCCTACACCCTGTATATTGATTTGAGTATGCCGTTTTGGAAAACCCAAACGTTGTGCGAGTTTTTGACTACAAAAGGTAGTTTGAGAACCACAATCTAAAACAGCTTTAACAGTTTCAAAATTAACGCGAACTTCCTGTATATTCACCAAAATGGTGGACAATAATACTTGAGATTGAGCAGAAGTGAATCCACATTGAATGACATTATGTGACGAATTATGTACAGGCGATCGCAAAGTATTAGAAGAATTGAGATTTGACGATGTCTGATCGGGAGCACGAGAAGGTTGATAATCGTGAGAATTAATTTCATTGTTTGTATTGTAGCGGACGAAATGAATTAAACTATGATGGCGCTTATTTCCAGGGCAATGACGACAAAAATTTGAACTTTGACAACTACCTGTATCATGTTGACTACTGAGACAATTGAGACAAAGTTTTAGATTTTTAGCGATATCATAACGTTCACGAGCAGGCTTATTTTTGAAGGCATTGCAAATATAAATTGAATGAGAGCCTTTGCAATAAACACATGTTTCTATTGTGCGATTACCACCTCGCGGTGATTGTGTTCCGAGAAATGTTTTAGTGCTAACAGATTGAATGGTTTTAGATGAAAAATTAATTTTGGAACCACTAACTTTATTTCTAGAATGAAGTGAATACAATGAATGACATTGAGTTTCGAGAAAACTATAGATTTTTTCGTAAGTTGGCATTACGTTCGCTTTTTGATTAGCGAGTTCAAATCGCGATAATAAAACATCAGGCAATTTATCAAGAAGAATATTGGCTAGCGGAAAACACCAATGTTCAGGTTTATAGTTAAGTCGTTTAAGAGCTTCTAAATTTTCGGAAAAAACGTCTAGGAGCGTCCGTAATAATTCAGGATTATCATTTTTTATCGGTGAAAAGCTGATTATATTTCGCCAATAGGTTTGAGCAGTTAAGCGAGGATTATCATAGCGTTTGTAAAGAATATCATAAGCAATTTGATAATTTGCGTCAGTAATAGGTAAATGTTTCACAACATTCAGCGGCGAACCTTTCAAATAGGAAAGAAGCAAATTAAATTTAGCGTGCGTAGGAATAGCGGGATTGTTATGAACAGAACTGTTATACATATCAATAAATGTGGAAAATTTAGTAATGTCTCCATCAAACTCTACTAAGCGCAACTTGGGCATCTTAGAGGCAATGAAGCGATCAGAATCTGCGGAAGTGGAAGCTTGAGAAATATTCGAATGAGGTTCGGACTTGCATTCAAATAGTCTAGTAGCTATTTCTTGAGTCTCATAGTGAAGATCTTCGAACATTTGATAAGCTTTAACTTCTTCATCCAACTTTTCTGGACTTTGAGCTTGTGATTCGATAATCTGAGTTTGATACAACACGTAAGTATCTTTTACTTCAGAAATGTCCAAAATTTTAACATGAAATATCGGCCTTTTAGTATCATCATGTTCGGACAATTTAGCCAACTGATGAAGACTTATCATTCGATTAAGTTGAAGACTGCGGAGTGCTTCTGTCTTTTTCAGAGCGGTAGACATTTTAATTTAATATGAAAAATAACAATGTCAAAGAAATGATTGCTAACTGTTGACGTTGCTACAGTAAACAAACCGAAGTGTGAAAGAGGTTAACTGAAGAAATGAGTTTTCACGCAGCAAAATACGCAGGAACAACCACGCAGGTACAGTTATTTGAGATGCGTGAATCTTGATTCGAATAAGCGGAACGAAACGAACAAGTTTCAATAACGACCATATGTGCAATATGGTTCCCTGAAAGATAAATTTTCAATCTGATTGAATTAAATAATGAAATTTTGTTTTTGAAAATTTCTAATTGAATTCTAATTTTTTATATGAATAAAAAGGTTTAAATTTTGATTTCGGGCTAATTCGGCTCGAATAAGGACCAATGGATGTTTTTTCAATGATCCCTGGTTTTCAATTTTAATTTGAAAGTTGAGGTGATTCAATGAAATTATTTGAAGGACCACTCGATTCACTCGAGAAGAGATAGTGAACTGTATTGCGTTTGAAATGGTAGGGCAATTGGGTAATATTAACGGGTTAAATCAAGATTCTCGAATAAAGGTACGACTTACCTCGGGTGTGATGCGGAGAAGTCCTGCTGGCCAGCGTTTCGAATATCCTGTGTGTTCCAGTATGAATAAACACTTGGCGTTTCGAATGTCTGTTGTGTTCCACTAAGAATGAACACTTTGCAGCGAAAATTAAACACTTTTGGTAAAAGCGGCGAAATATGAAAATGAAGCGGCGGTGATAAAATCGACGAGTTTTTTATTGGAAAAATGACAACAACTTTCCTCAAACTCTGCGGCGATACTGATTTGTGAATTGTCCATATGTGCACACATGTTCCTCTTCAGGGAAAACGTCGCACCTTTATTTGTTTGCGCGAAAGGAATATAAACCCATGAAAATAACAATTCCCAATTACCCGCAAAACAAACTAGAATATTTAGGAAAAATAAATAACTATATATTTATTCAGAAAGCTTAAAAAATAAAGTTTAATGTGATGCATATGTATATGCATTAAAATTTATATACAATTATACAGGGAGCGCATAAAAACTTGTTCACAGTATGAGACATTTAGTTAATCTGGTCGCCTTTTTTCTGAAGTTTGGTTTTTTTGCATTATGCTTCATGAATGTTCTTTTTTTGAAATGCATTCAGTTCATCAACGGCTTCGATTTAAAACGAGTTTTCTAAAAATGCCAAGACGTAAATTAACAAACGCTGAGGCTAAGAGGGCTATCGGAATGCTACAGGGTGACCTAACTCAGGTTGTTGTAGCGGTAAGGCTCCAAGCCAGCCAAAGTGTGAGACAGGTTTCGTGTTGGAAAGTTCATGGCTTGGTGGGCGACGAAAAACAACACCTGTTCAGGATCGTTTCATCACCGTTTCGGCGAGAAGAAACCCTACATCTACGTGTAGAATGCTACGGAATAGAATACTCTTCAAAATGCAGATGGAGTCAAAGTTTCCATCGAAACCATCAGATGACGTTTGAAAAAGGTGAATCTAGGTTCTAGACGTCTATTAAGAATAGCTCCATTAACACGTGACCATAAGTGTCAAAGACTGGAACGGGCAAGGCAACATATCAACTGGAACGATCAATGGCGTAGTGTCTTTTTCACTGATGAATCCAGATATGGACGATTTTCAGATTCTCGGAGAATAGGGGTATTGATAATCCCACGCATACTCCGCAATCGCCGGAAGTCCAGGAAGTCCATCCATTCCGAGGGGGTAGTGTTAAGGTATGGGCCGGGATATGTTTCAACGTTTCACAGATTCACACATTTGTCCTGGGAATATGACCGCCTTACACTTTAGGGAGCATGTCATTGACAATGTTGTGCCAAATTTTAACGCTGCTATTGGTGAAACTTCAATTTCTAGACGATAACGCTAGACCGCTCCGTGCAGCCATAATTGAGACTGCTCGCGAGCAGCTTGGTATTCCACATTTACCTGCACCTCCGCACTCCAGGTTTGAATTGCATAAAACATGCATGGGATATGCTCCACAGAATGTTAGTTAATCATCAACCTACTCCAGAATCCTTAAATGATCTGAGAGAGCTGCCCCGTTTATGGAACCAAATTCCTGAAGAAATGTTCAACAACCTCGTTTGTAGTATGCAAAGAAGATGTCAAGCTGTTATTGATGCCGGTGGAGGCCATACATTGTATTGATAGTCTTGAAATGCTTGAATTCTCTAGGAAGAAAATTTCGTTATTTTACTCGATTTTTCTCTACCACCCTGGAGACCTACAGGCTAAAATTAATTTCATTTCCTGCAACTTGAAATCATATTGATGTGAATTTTCATCAGAAACATCTCACTCAAACTATATGTTTTTGCAATTCAAGTCAATATCCGTAACTCATGTGGAACGGTTCATTCTGTCAAAGGAAAGCCAATCAAGAAATCGCCCGGATTTTTGAATTCCGAATTGAATTATCAAGTAGAGAAAAGGTCATCAGAACAAGAATAAGAACCCATAGAAACTAAATCGAAACAGAAGACGAAGATATTCATCTCTTGACTCTCAAAGAGTATCCTCAAATCACCGGCAAATAGGTCCCCTCAGGTTCCCCATCTGTACTTCGTCTGACTCCAGTTCGAATCTCCGTCGAGCAATTCCTTTCAAAACCATCAACGCTACCGTAAAACTCGTTCAAATACCTACCATGACCTTAATTCAATTTCCTCTTAAGAATCCAAACGACACAAGGAACCTCCGAGCCCCATTTTATAAATTGAATAAATCAGATTACCGTTAGACGTTCGCCGACGTTGTCTGTCAGACGTGGCTCAGATGGAGACCCCCAGTTTTATGTATGACTGAGCCACCTTAATTGCTTCACCGCGAAAGAAAACAACTCTCCCACCCCCGGATGGTCCGAGGGCTCATTTGCTTAATGCTTTGTCATGTGTAACGAAAGTATAATACTTCAATTTAGTTGGCTGTCGTAGACATGCATTTTTCCAGCCACTACCTTCAAGCAAGACATCGGTTAAATATAAAACTGCGGCCAAACAAATTCACGGAGAGTAAAAAATATGTCATTTTCCGCCCAGTTCTTTTTCTTAGTTAGAAAAGTTATTAATAAGGAGTAACTGGTTATGTCAAAGCCAAACCTCGTTAGGAAAAGGGAGTAACAAGCGGAATACTGATGAGGAGACCTGAAGTAGACGGACTACGGAATTTGCAGTAAATACCAATCAGTCATTCACGTAACATTGAATTTTCGATCCATTACGGGAAATGAAAACTGGTTGCATTTTTCGAGATTGAAGGATTTTATTTTACTTCAGTGACACACTGCATGGGTTTATAATTCTACTGATGCTGCAGTTAATGCTATTACCTCAAAATTTTAAGTAGTACTTGGCATTCATGTCAAGTACAGTGGGACTTCTTTATAACGAAAGCGCTAAATCCGGTAAAAAAATTCGTTATAAAGAAATTTCGTTATACAGAAAATTCGTTTCTATAGTCGGCAATGTCGCGGTCGAATACACTGATAAATTTAGGTTTATCATTCAAACTTAAGCACTTCCTTTTCGACATTTTCGCACAACTTTCACACTAGCGTAATGGTTACATTGAAACCAAACAGCCAGGGGTGTATTTAAAACTGTTTCAGAAGGATCTCTCTGCCCACCTTGATGATTTAGTTTAAGATCGAGATTTATTACGTACGTCCTGAAAAAAGCCACCATTTTACCTTCTTACCAATACCCATTCAAAGAGTGATGTTCTTTTAATGTTTCGTTATAGAGACAATTTGCTTCGTTTTAAAGGGGGTTTTTAACATGTAATTTGGATTCAAGGTGTAATGTCTTGTACTAAATTCGTTATACAGAGAAATTCGTTATACCTACAGATCGTCATAGGGAAGTTCAGCTGTATATGAATGCAATATTTTAGCGCGATCAGAATTATATTTCGGAAATTATTCAAGAACTGCAATATGTGAAAAATCAATAATTGAATTAAATAAAGAAAAAATGAATGGTATCAGACGCTGCGATCTTCTTCAAATTTTGCATTAACATTTACAAAATATATTTCAGTCGAATCGGCTATTTTGTTATGGAAATATAGAGATTCTCCTTTTCCATATTCCAATAGAATTGATTCTTTTAACACTATGGCCTCAAAATTTTTCATGAAGCTTATTTTGAGCATCTTGCATGTGGCCGCAAAATTTCATTTCGAATGACCATATTTCATGGACACCCTGTTTGTACGATTTGGCTGGCTAACGAACTCAACCGCGGCATTTGAGATCCGAACTCACTGAAAATCTCAAGTCTCTAGGACAATCATTTCGAAAATCATCGTATTTACGGCCGGACGACCCCATGGACAGAATTGAATTAAACCACGGATTCGTTATCAGGGAGTTGTACACTGAGGTGAAGTAAACAATTGGTTAGATTTGCATTTCTTCAATTCCAGAATATAATACAACATTTTCGTAATTTCGCCCTAGCTATAATTAAAGGAATAGCCTTAAGCAATAATAAACTGCCACCCTCTCATTGAAATAATTCAGTTTATAAACGTCAAATCGAAATGAAAATGTAAACACATCATATCAAGAAACTAAACACCACAGAACATATAATAAAAGAAATGCGAAGTCCCCACTATTCTGTGGAAACAAATTGGCGGCCATTTTGAGTGGCCAACTACTGGTAGCGACATCTAGGACCACATACCACATTAGGAACTAATATCTGTCAGATTATTTCGTTATGGCGGTAAAATTCAAATTAATCGAAAATCTTGATAGGTCGCGTTTTTATTTTCATCACTTCCTTCGATTAATTCAATCGGAGAGAAAGATGAAGTATAGCTTTCATTTTCCTCTACGATTAAATTGATCGCAAACTTTTGAAAATAAAAACATGACACATTTCGGACGTTGTTAAACTAAAAGAGGTTACTTTGTGATCAACATTTGTAAACATGATGGTGAAATTAATATTTTTATTATATATTCAGGACAATATCAGCAGTAATATAACAAATTACATAAAATTTCTTAATGAACAAGATATATCATCAATATCAAGTGACACTATGATATGCAAATCCTATGAACCAGAACCAGTGATGACCAAGAGCAGTGGATGACCTAGAATAAAAGAATATGAAGATAATTTATTGCAATAATCCAATGCCAGGTTCTATATTCTACCCTTTGTACCCAAATCATACAAGACATACCTTTTTCGGCTTTCATAAAATAACCCACAATTTAAAGATATCTCATCGAAGAGCACAAAAAGGATCAAGCTCGTTGGTATATCTAACCCGAACTTTCAGATGTTTAAATAATACGAATACCAAAATTTATTGAAGGAATCTGGGTTGAACGAAAGGTTGGAGGTATGTAGTTGTATAACTTTCTACTTTTAAATATGAACGTTGAGATATTTCATGCCTTCTGCTAATGGAATAATTTGGTTAAATTTTTGGGAATTCGGAAGAAGAGCTTTCTGAATTATAGGAATAGGTACAAGGGAAAATTTATATTGTAATTTCGATGGCAAAAGGTACACTGTTTCATTAAACATGTTTCATGAAGATAGATATGATAAATGGGATTGAATATTGAGTAAGCAATTTTTGTCAGTATAGAATAGACATAATATAGTAAAAATTACCTAATAAATTCAAAAGTAAGGCATAAAGTAAAGGTTGAAAAACTTCACTGATTACCACTTCACACATTTTACTAACAAAACTGAATTGTCAAATTGTTGCGTCAAAGTCAGACGTCAAAACATCCATTCCATTTAGAGAGAGACAACAAACATCATCTTCCATCTCTCTCAATCTTGAGTGGCCACCATAGAGTATTTTGTTTCCAACCTAGCACTAGCAGTTTCACCCCCCTGCTAAACACTATAACAGACATTGTTGCCAAACTGACAGAATTATCTGTAACAGCCGTAAGCAGTTAGTATCAGAGTAGGGGAGCGGTAAACCAATTATCGCAATACGGAATAAACATACGGTACGATTTCGCAACGCCGGTAGTTTCCTAGCGCCTATAAACAGATTTAAGTTGGCAGCATAACAAATGCGTGAAGGCAATTCTAGGTTAATTTTTACTCTGAGTTTGAGACCTTTTTTGGATCGAAAATAACAGACATTCGGTAAAAACTATATAGCACTCGTCTAGGTGGAAGAGCGCTCAAAAACTCAAATGAACATTATTGACCTGACATGAAAACCATGGCTGACACTTTCCCTACCTTCCTATCAACCTCAAGGCTATTCCCATATCTCAAATTAATTTCTTCGAAGTTATTCTGACCCAATGTATATGCTACTAATCTCTGTTGGCAATATCAAACGAGACTAGCGACAGGCGGTTAACTGGCCATTTCTGAAAATGGATGGGCTGACTAATTCTGGAAATCACTTCCAAATGTTCCTTCCTTTCTGAGGTATCCCGTCCCACCTCCGTTCACGGACGTTATTTGTCGAGGCCGACCTTGATGAAATATGTTTTCCATAAATTACCAGACCTGTTAGGTCTGCGGTCCTACCTTGCAAAATTTCAGGAATTCCGATTTTAATTGGTTTCGTCTCCTTTGTAGCCGTTTTGCGGGGACGTGAGATATTTCGGTGATGGGAAACATTTGCACGTCACCTGCTTCATTTTATTAAGAGGTGAGAGATGTGTCTGTTTTCTGAAATGTTCTGTGTGGTCAGAGTTGGGAATCTACCTTTGAATATTTAACGTGGATTTGCTGTTCATTAGTTTTGACAGGTAGTTATAATCATCATTGTGAAAGAATGCAGGTGTTGGCAGAATTATTTTTCGATATGCTATATGAATCGAATTGGTTGAAGTCAACGACGGAGACTTGATTATTGCCAATAATAGGAAAAATTTTCACAGAGAATTCGAACTGATCGAATTTCACCTACATATAAAATTTGGACTAGTTATTTAGGCCAAGCAATAGAGGTTTTTTACGTGACAAAAATACTACCTGAAATCTGACTGTGCAGTCATGCAATAGGTAGTTTCTACATTTTTTTCATGATAAATTCCACTCCTGAATCGTCCTAGGTTTTTTTTGAGAAGCGAAAAATTGCCAAAAAAATCCAAAATTTTGCTTTTTCGCTTATAAAACGTGAAGTATTGATCTGATCGAAAAGTTGTTAGGGCACTTTTTGTAGAGAATTCAAAAACAAAAAAAATGAGAGGTCACACGTCTCAAGCGGATAATTAGTTTTTGAGAAAAGTTCGAAAAACTGGAAAAAAACATCAATTTTTCGAAAATTAATAACTTGGTCAATTTCTGAGATGAAGCGTAGTTGCTCTGAATTTAAGTAGTTATTAACATATACTTTATTGGTGCAAAATTACAAAACTGTCGGATAAATAGTTTTTGCACAATCGCAGTTTTCCGAATTCGACGTACTTTTTTCAAGAAGGTCGTGATACTCGGCTGCTTGTCGGATTTGAATTTTACAAAAAGCATTTTAAAGAAGAAATAACATTCTTCAAATCGTTTATTCCCTCGATACCGACCGATAATGTTTAGTGGGTGAAAAACGGCGTCAAACAGGAGCAAAAAGGCTCGAATGCATCAAACTAGTCGCGGAGTGGGAGTCGCCTGCTACGCGAGGGGAAAACTGTATACCTTGTATCTTTCGCGCATCGCATAGCAGGCGACTCCTACTCCGGGACTAGTTTGATGCATTCGAACCTTTTTGCTCCTGTTTGACGCGGTTTTTCACCCACTAAACATTATTGGTCGGTATCGAGGAATAAACGATTTGAAGAATGTTATTTCTTCTTTAAAATGCTTTTTGTAAAATTCAAATCCGACAAGCAGCCGAGTATCACGACCTTCTTGAAAAAAGTACGTCGAATTCGGAAAACTGCGATTGTGCAAAAACTATTTATCCGACAGTTTTGTAATTGTGCACCAATAAAGTATATGTTAATAACTACTTAAATTCAGAGCAACTACGCTTCATCTCAGAAATTGACCAAGTTATTAATTTTCGAAAAATTGATGCTTTTTTCCAGTTTTTTGAACTTTTCCCGGAAACTAATTATCCGCTTGAGACGTGTGACCTCTCATTTATTTTGTTTTTGAATTCTCTACAAAAAGTGCCTTAACAACTTTTCGATCAGATCAATACTTCACGTTTTATAAGCGAAAAAGCAAAATTTTGGATTTTTTTGGCTATTTTTCGCTTCTCAAAAAAAACCTAGGACGATTCAGGAGTGGAATTTATCATGAAAAACATGTAGAAACTACCTATTGCATGACTGCACAGTCAGATTTCAGGTAGTATTTTTGTCACAAAATCGACCTTTCGATAGCTCTATTGCTTGGTCTAATTCTGAATTTCTCGCTTTTTTGCGTACGAGCTAAAAAATTTGCACGTCACCTTCTTCATTTTATCAAGAGGTTAGAGATATGTCTGTTTCCTGAAATTATTGTAAGAGCATCCAGGTGTTTGCAGAATAATTATTCGATATGCGAAATGAATCGAGTTGGTTAACGTCAACGACAGAGACTTGATTAATGCCAATTATAGGAAAAAATTTCACAGAGAATATGAACCAATTGAAAACAATTCTCCGAAATATCAAATTCGGAAAAATTTTTCTGGATTTCTTGCTTCTTTGTTTGTGTAAGAGCTAGAAAGTGATATTTTTTTGATTTTGTAGACGATCTATATGCGACTTACAGTCGGAGTTTCAGCGATATTTTTGATCTGTTCATGGTGTATCGAATTCTTAACATATGTTTTCATTTTAATATTTTCTTGTGAGGATATCCACGAAATTCTGCAATAAGTTTGTATAGAGTGCGCCTTAAAATTATGGAAAAAATTAATTTTTTCGGGAGAAAAATATTTGGCCACAGAATCCTATAACACGCACCCTGTGCCATGCCTATAAACTCTCTGAATTTTTTGTATGGAGATACAAACGAACATTTTTCTTCAAAAATTAGTTAGTTAAAAGAAGTTTTCAATATGACTTATTAGAAACGTAATAATCGAGTTACTGAAATCGACCCTTAACTGAGCATAAAAAGTAAACACTAAAACGATCACCAGAGGAACACCTCGCAATAGACAATAATTCTCTGGAAACATAGTTCAATTTGATGGCACATGTGCATTGTGCATACCATACCAGCTACCATGTTTCAGATACGTAAACCAGGGTACTTTTGTTCGATGTATGATATATTCCTATTTTCCTTTGTTTTCCTATCTCTGTGCTCCATAAAATACCATTTAAGGAATTTATTATTTTTGTGTCTTATTTATTCTTGATTTAGTTTCAGTGTCCTCTGTTCCTTCTGTATTGAAGTTGATACCCAAGTATTTGTAGCTTTCGCATTTCTTCATGATTTCGTTATTTTCTAGCTTCAAATCAGTGGTCTCTGTACCAACACACAAGTATTGAGTTTTAGATACATTCATCTGGACAACCCATTTTCCATACTCTTCTTGAAGCTTTCTCGCCATATATTCTAGATCTTCTTTATCATTCACACATCTTACTTGGTCATCGGCAAATTGAAGATTGTATATGCAAGTATCTCCATCAATTTCTATACCCATACCATGGCATTTTCTCTCCCACAGTGACAATGCTTTCGCTATATATATTTTAAAGAGCATTGGAGAAATGCAGATATCCTGGCATAAACCCTTATTAATTGTAAATGGCTCTGATTCTCTATTTACGATTTTCACGCATGCTACAATATGATCATATATGTTTTTAATGGCTTTAACGGAGTGTGTGGTTGATATTAGTCTCTTGAAGTACTTACCATAGTTTCATGAGAGGAATGATATCATATGCTTTTTTAAATCTACAAACCTCAGATGCTTTGCCTTTTTCTCTCTGACCTTATTCTCAATAACTTGTTTCAAACAGAAGACATTATCGGTACAGGATCTACATCTACCAGCGCGAAAGCCACATTGTTCCTCCTCTTGAAATTCAGCTTCATTAAACCTTTCACATAAAGAGAATTTAATGATATTCAATGATTTCAACATAACAACTGGGCTTTCTCATGGTACAGCGTCCATTAGGCTTAAAATAAATAATCGAGTTACTCAAATCAACCCTTTACAAAACCATCGTAGAAAGTAAACATTAAAACGATCACCAGAGGAACACCTCGCAAAGGACAATAATTCTCTGGAAACATAGTTTAATTTGATGGCACATGGTGCAATAGACTTAAACTGAACACATGTAACGTAACACGAGACCCGATCCGATGGCGGAATCGGACAAGGATGGAAAACGAGATCTCTGTATCAGAACACGGGTCCCGACATTAATTACCTATATCCGTGTAACAGAGCGATCGAACACAACCTGTCAATTAGATGGTATTACTACTATAGAGAGGTCGCCATCTCCACGGTTGGCTAGGCTTGGCTTACGATGGCCGTGCTGTGTTAAATGATGGTTGATTCGCTTCTTTATCTTTCATTCGATAAGACTGTTTGATTAAGAGAGGCGTAAGACGTTGTTTGGTGCTACTGCTTTTGATTTCATTGGATGTGATTCAGTGACCTTATCAATGCCAAGAGATTATATTAATACTTTGATTTTTATTTCAAATTAATTGACTAGCAATCTACTATATTTGATTGACTGTAGAGAAACCTTGTTGATATGAACAATTGAACATAACCTACCCAAGAAAGATCATTCGATTCGAAGAATATGATTTGGTGTTTGAAAATTGAAATAACAATGACAAAAGATACACGTATCTAAATTTTGTTCTGTTTGTTCTTGTTAGGGTTTGTTTCCACATAATTATTTTTTCAATTTCCTCTGATCAATTAGTAGATGTGCAACACGGGTTTTGGCGTGAATAGGGGTAGTTTTACATGTAAATTCCCATAAGGAAATCTAAGCTCGATTTTGGAGAAATTGTACCTTGTGAAAATTTTTCTAAGTCCCATTTCAAGGTCAGCAGTGATGGTTCAGATTGGAGACTGAGTGGTCAAGGGTTGGCGGCTGAGGGTTGGAGGGTGAGGGGTAGTAGGGTGAGGGGTAGGAGGGTGAGGTGTAGGAGGGTGAGGTGTAGGAAGGTGAGGAGGTATAGTATGAGTGGTAGGAGGCTAAGAGTGACGTTAAAAATTTTTATAATTCCATTGGGAATCGAACCCAAGATAGATGTGTTTCAAACCAGACGCGTTAACGTCTAGGCTATACTAGCTGTTAGATAAGAGTGTAAGAAATATCACTTATAGAGAGGACTATGATGTTGATGCAATCGTGACTCGGCAAGTCTCGATAGTAATAGGATTCGGAAATGAAAGTCCATTTACTCATAATATGTTTATTCAATTCAATAAATACTATGGAATATCAATCGTTTTATTATACACACGAAGAATCATCGCTTAGGTAATATTGTACATATAGAAATATTTTTTATTGAGAATAAGGTGAAGTTAATAATTTTTCCAATATAGAAATCTTCTTCCTTGGCTCATCCGGTTCTTCATTCTTCCGTTTTTCGATGGAATAGTGCCCCCAAGGTAGAGTGTTGAATGTTCCAGGTACCAAATATCGCTTGTCATCTTCTGGACTCAAAGCTATTTTTTCCTGCGTTAATGAATGCACATGATGTTCTTTAGCTTGAATTAAATTTTGTGAAATAATCTTATGCTTCCATGTTTCAAGACATTCTATGTAATCCTCAAAACAAATATTGTTTTTTACAATCGATTTCTTGATACCTTTAGCCTTCTTGGTAACACCATAATTTCGGCACATAGTTTCAATTTCCTCCGGATCATATCCTTCTGTTTCCCATTGTTGTTTCTTCACATCAATCTCATTATATGAATTTTTGACTGCGTACAGTTTAGATCTGAGGCCTACATAATCAGTCATCGGAATACCCCCATTCTCATCCGTCATCATGCCTAATACCTTTTTATTCACTTGAGGAATACCATAGGGATTATCCTTTGGGTAGTCGGAGGTATCAAATCGCGTATGGCAATCTCTTCTCATCACTTCATAAGGATCTTCAAATAGCTCATATATGAGCGAGTCTGTATCAGTATATAAGATGGTACAACCCCTTCTGAACGCTTCATCCATATAGTCGTAATGGAAGTCATATATAGTTGTCTTCGCCAGATCTAGAATGCTCATTCCCACATAAATTGGTTTGTTTAAATATACTTCAAGTTTCCGAAGTTCAACTGCAACCAAGTTCTCATTGAAAATAACAGAGTTCTTGAACTCAGGTTTTGAGATATAAGCTTCAGCACCATAACGACCTTCCCATTTCGTTAGAAGATGAACATTCACTCTCTTTCTGATGTTTTCCATAGTTTTTCCTGTAACGATAGAATAATGTGTAAATATCTGTATATGAAATCTAAAGAATAGGATATCATATCAGTACAATTTAACTTACCAAAAACAGCATTATTCATTAGTTTGAATAGATTCTTCTCGAATTCATTCTTTGCTTTCTTCCTGAGGTTCGTATTTAGATCAATATAGGATTTCAACCAAGCGGACTGCTTGAATTTGAGCACTCGATGTATTTTAGTGAGAACCAATCCATTCCTTAAAGCTTGCTTCAAATTTCTGTAGTGAATAATATACTTCTTCTTTGGATGTAATGTAGCCATAAGTTTTGCATTCTGTTGAGAAGCATAGCAAGGTGTCCGAGTCTTAGAATTATAATGTTCAGGACAGAAAGGGAGATTTTTATGTTTATCATGTAAATCCCTTGGATACTCGAGGTCCACTTCCAGAATATACCCCTCTGGAGCATCATCAGGTACGGAGGTAACATCTATATTTGTATCAGACCATTGAAAACCTCCATATGGTAGGTATTGTGACATTGCCCATCCATATTGATTGTTTACATCAAAGTACATCAGGTAATTCTCTGGTTTCTTCGTATCATAATTGGGGATATACTTGTTGTTTGCATGAGATCGTCGTTTTCCACATACTTGACTTAGACCTCCACGTATTCCTCGTTCAACAAATAAAAACATATCAACATCAGTTAGAAGTTCCAATTCTTGTTTAGTATGTTTCAACATTGCATCCCACGTATATCCAGGTAAGGTGAAATAATGTGCAGGATCTAATCCATAAGTCTCATGAGTGCTTAAGCGAAATTGCTCAAATACATCAGCTAACAATAGAATGTCCGTTTTCATATATAGATCTGAATATTCACCCAAATTCTGACATTGAAATTTTTCCCATACAAGCTTAGCTCGCATATAGCTTTTTCGTGGACATTTCTTGTCTTCCAATTTATTATAGAAAGCAGTAATTGGTGGGAGAGAAGTTTCTCGGAAACGTTCATCAGAATCGATATAATCATATGGCATTACCCCTTTCTTTGTGAGAAGCTTTATGTGTTCTTCAGATTCATTAGGAAATTGGGATTTCAAGTTGGGAAAATCTTCTAAACCTGAAGATAATTGATCCAGTGAGGAGGCCATAAATCGGAAACTATCAATGAATCGGAAATTGATACAATATTCAGCATAATGTTTAGTGAAGCTTATATATTTTTCCTTTGTTATAGGTAGCAAATCAATTTTTCCTTCCATCCTTATAGCGATATCTTTTATCACAAAATTAGCGTCATAACCACTTAGGTTGTGAAATACTACAGGGATCGTATGACTATCTTTATAATTTATGTTACAGCCCTCATGAGCGGCTCCACGGTAATTGTTCTCTGCTAATAGATGATTATGGTCTCGTACTTTCTTCTCACCAGGTTTTAAAATTTCCCCACAAATATGACAATGTGTTGCCTTTCGAAATTCATATTCCTGTTGCGTCGTCATATCAATATCATAAGGACATAGGAAAACTGTTTCAACATCTTCAGCAAATTGATTCATTTCATCTGCAAACCATTCCATGCAATTAGGACCTCGATATGAACGATAAAAACTGAGAGTGTCATCATATGAACACTTTACATAGTATCCAACAGCTGCTGCTTTGTGTTCTTGATAATTATTCTTTGTATTAGTAGGCTTCAAAATACTTTCCAGATCTGCATAAATAATAAAGGGAACCTTCTCCTTGTTTTTGTGATTTTTAAATTTCAGGATATTGTTTCCTATTTCAGGCATTTTGATCGCAGTTTCATTCATTTTCCCACAATCTTCCGAATGACTATTAAGTTTTTCTTGTGATCTGAAGTATCGGAGGCATCTATCACATATGAATTTTTTACTTTTTTCTTTGCTTAGCTGACTCGATACAAGTCGAGATAAATTTTTGATCCATACATAATGATATCGAGCTGGAGTATCATCATATCTATCTTGAACCAATAGCAAGTTGACGTGTCTTTCCATCTTGTTCTTAGTAAGATATGTTGGTAATGTAGCAAAATTCTTCTTTTCCTTCTTCAAAACATAGACGTTTATGGAGATGTTGTTTTGTTTCTCAAAGTTGGGTATTTGCTTCATTGTCATTGGAAATTGAATACCTTTGAGCTTTAACACTTCGGAATAATGAGGATACTTCGATAATATTTGGGGATCTTTCTCAACGGGGTGTAATGCAGATATGACAGCCCATGCAAAACAAGCTTCATCATCATTTTTAACATTTACACAGGCTTTCTTATTTTTAATTTGAGGCGGTAGTTCTATGTATGAAGATCCAAGTTGGGGTGTAAACTTGTTTATATTCACCCCAAGGTTAACAACATTCACAAGAGCCCATCCACTATCTCTTTCTTGGAATTCTTCGAGTTCCTTCAAGATTGGCACCAAGACATTCCTATTGAACCATTCAGTGATGTTCGTGTCCCGATAAATAGGTGCATTGGACGTGGTAAAATATTTATATTCCTTCTGAACTTTATTTGCAGTCATGATCTGAAACTCGCCACAAAACACCATATTGACCTTTACAGCTTCATCTTTTTTCAGTGCGTTCAGAATTCTTCGTCGAAATATGGCCTCACAATCCAACAGAAAATCTTTAGGGTCTTTGTGTTTGAGGTTACTGATAATTCCTGTTCTTATACGGCTCTCGAAGGCAGATGTGGAATCATCCCAATGTACTCTATCTCTTGCACTTTCCTTACGGTCTTTAATACCAGCACCTTTTCTTCGTACGGACTTCAACTGTAATCTATACGTCTTCACGTGATTTAAAGTTGCGATCAATTTTTGCTTCTCCCCCACTGATTTGCAGTTCTTTAAACGTTTATTGATTCTTCTTATGGATAAAGAGCACTGTTTCATTCCATCAGCAAATATATTCTCATCATTAGCGGTGATGAATAGAGCCAGCAGCGATTTTATAACCTGAAGGCAATCTTCCATGTTGAACATTCTCGATACAACTGAAACAAAAAGTTCTGATTAAATTTATAAATACACAGATTTCCAAAGATAGCTAAAGATTTCCGAAGATAGCCGAAAATACTTCTGATGGCCGAAGATAAAAAGCGGAAAAAAAAGCGGATATAAAGCGGATACAAACGGATATAAAGCGGATACAAACGGAAATAAAGCGGATACAAACGGATATAAAGCGGATACAAACGGATATAAAGCGGATACAAACGGATATAAAGCGGATACAAACGGATATAAAGCGGATACAAACGGATATAAAGCGGATACAAAGCGGATATAAAGCGGATACAAACGGATATAAAGCGGATACAAACGGATATAAAGCGGATATAAAGCGGATACAAAGCGGATATAAAGCGGATACACAAAATATTTTCTTCAGTATCAGATTGGAAAGCAGCAGGATGCATACTTGTGGAATCTGTAGGAAAGAATTCAGTCTACCAAATAACTTGAGCAGGCATCTCAATGTACATAAGAAAAAAGACTTCAATTGTCTCATATGCGGAAAAAAATTCACTAGGAATGATACTTTAAAGAAACATTTCTTCAAGAAACATGATGGACTCCTTGATTCGATGAACATTGATTTACTGAGAGGAAACTGTGAGAAGATCTCGGAAAAGATCTATCTGAAAGAGGAGTGTAATAAACCAAATCAAACAGAAGGTAGAAATCCAACATCAAAAAATGCTAGATGTCCTCATGAAGTTAGTTGTGATAATGATTATACTGATGTAAATGATATAGTCGATGAGCTGCGTACACTCTATGGAGAAAAATATTTTGAAGATACATCTGAAAGAATACAATTTTTAGTGGAACAACTACGACAGGCAGGTGTCATTTGTTAGGATGATCAGAATGATGATATACAATATGTGAATCACACTTTCCTAATAAATATATAAAAATTTATAATTTCGTTTTTAATTGGAAATATATCGGCTCATACTATTTCTATTTTATCAAGAAATATGTAGAGGTCAACCAGGCGGTTCTTTAAAGCCATCGCATGCAACAAATTTTCTATTAACACATATATACCTAGCATTTAATAGATGACAGCCCACTTTTCAGATGGGTCTTACAGACATCCCAATACTGATACTCGACCCTCGTAAGAGTTCTCTAGTGTGTTTTCGAAAATCGTCGACCACCCTTTTATACCGCTCAAGCGGAACCTCTATATGAATCCATATGAACAATCCGAATGTTTTATAGCCATGCGGCCCCTCAGGATTCTAAGACACTACACAGAGGTCTGAGGTTAGATTATTCATACAGAAAGATATATTTCAATTGTTGATAATATGGATAAGAAATATTATAAAACTATCTCCCATTATGAATATTATTGTACACATATCATATCTATCCAATACTCACCCACTATGATAGGATAATGAGTTGAGTTTGAAAGTTCTACAATAGGAAGAACAGTCTGTATGATCGGAGAGGTGCACTAAAAAAAAATATATTTTAGTCTCTATAGATTCAAGATGTCCTGAGCAGAGCAATCGCATTATTCATTGAGATTATACAAGTCCATACATCTAGCAAAATTATTCTAAAAAATGAGAGGTGACACGTCTCAAGCGGATAATTAGTTTCCGAGGAAAGTCCAAAAAACTGGAAAAAAACATCAATTTTTCGAAAATTCATAACTTAGTCAATATCTGAGATGAAGCGTAGTTTCTCTGAATTTAAGTAGTTATTAACATATACTTTATTAGTGCACAATTACAAAGCTGTCGGATAAATAGTTTTTGCACAATCGCAGTTTTCCGAATTCGACGTACTTTTTTCAAGAAGATCGTGATACTCGGCTACTTGTCGGATTTGAATTTTACAAAAAGCATTTTAAAGAAGAAATAACATTCTTCAAATCGTTCATTATCTAGATATCGACCGATAATGTTTAGTGGGTGAAAAACGGCGTCAAACGGGAGCAAAAAGGCTCGAATGCATCAAACTAGTCGCGGAGTGGGAGTCGCCCGCTACGCGAGGGAAAACTGTATACCTTGTATCTTTCGCGCGTCGCATAGCGGGCGACTCCCACTCCGCGACTAGTTTGATGCACTCGAGCCTTTTTGCTCCTGTTTGACGCCGTTTTTCACCCACTAAACATTATCGGTCGATATCTAGATAATGAACGATTTGAAGAATGTTATTTCTTCTTTAAAATGCTTTTTGTAAAATTCAAATCCGACAAGTAGCCGAGTATCACGATCTTCTTGAAAAAAGTACGTCGAATTCGGAAAACTGCGATTGTGCAAAAACTATTTATCCGACAGCTTTGTAATTGTGCACTAATAAAGTATATGTTAATAACTACTTAAATTCAGAGAAACTACGCTTCATCTCAGATATTGACTAAGTTATGAATTTTCGAAAAATTGATGTTTTTTTCCAGTTTTTTGGACTTTCCTCGGAAACTAATTATCCGCTTGAGACGTGTCACCTCTCATTTTTTAGAATAATTTTGCTAGATGTATGGACTTGTATAATCTCAATGAATAATGCGATTGCTCTGCTCAGGACATCTTGAATCTATAGAGACTAAAATATATTTTTTTTTAGTGCACCTCTCCGATCATACAGACTGTTCTTCCTATTGTAGAACTTTCAAACTCAACTCATTATCCTATCATAGTGGGTGAGTATTGGATAGATATGATATGTGTACAATAATATTCATAATGGGAGATAGTTTTATAATATTTCTTATCCATATTATCAACAATTGAAATATATCTTTCTGTATGAATAATCTAACCTCAGACCTCTGTGTAGTGTCTTAGAATCCTGAGGGGCCGCATGGCTATAAAACATTCGGATTGTTCATATGGATTCATATAGAGGTTCCGCTTGAGCGGTATAAAAGGGTGGTCGACGATTTTCGAAAACACACTAGAGAACTCTTACGAGGGTCGAGTATCAGTATTGGGATGTCTGTAAGACCCATCTGAAAAGTGGGCTGTCATCTATTAAATGCTAGGTATATATGTGTTAATAGAAAATTTGTTGCATGCGATGGCTTTAAAGAACCGCCTGGTTGACCTCTACATATTTCTTGATAAAATAGAAATAGTATGAGCCGATATATTTCCAATTAAAAACGAAATTATAAATTTTTATATATTTATTAGGAAAGTGTGATTCACATATTGTATATCATCATTCTGATCATCCTAACAAATGACACCTGCCTGTCGTAGTTGTTCCACTAAAAATTGTATTCTTTCAGATGTATCTTCAAAATATTTTTCTCCATAGAGTGTACGCAGCTCATCGACTATATCATTTACATCAGTATAATCATTATCACAACTAACTTCATGAGGACATCTAGCATTTTTTGATGTTGGATTTCTACCTTCTGTTTGATTTGGTTTATTACACTCCTCTTTCAGATAGATCTTTTCCGAGATCTTCTCACAGTTTCCTCTCAGTAAATCAATGTTCATCGAATCAAGGAGTCCATCATGTTTCTTGAAGAAATGTTTCTTTAAAGTATCATTCCTAGTGAATTTTTTCCGCATATGAGACAATTGAAGTCTTTTTCTTATGTACATTGAGATGCCTGCTCAAGTTATTTGGTAGACTGAATTCTTTCCTACAGATTCCACAAGTATGCATCCTGCTGCTTTCCAATCTGATACTGAAGAAAATATTTTGTGTATCCGCTTTATATCCGCTTTGTATCCGCTTTATATCCGCTTTATATCCGTTTGTATCCGCTTTATATCCGTTTGTATCCGCTTTATATCCGCTTTGTATCCGCTTTATATCCGTTTGTATCCGCTTTATATCCGTTTGTATCCGCTTTATATCCGTTT
Source organism: Propylea japonica (assembly GCA_013421045.1). NCBI lineage: Eukaryota > Metazoa > Arthropoda > Insecta > Coleoptera > Coccinellidae > Propylea > Propylea japonica. Next base: position 10,917,025 of record CM024244.1, read on the forward strand.
GTATCCGCTTTATATCCGTTTGTATCCGCTTTATATCCGTTTGTATCCGCTTTATATCCGTTTGTATCCGCTTTATTTCCGTTTGTATCCGCTTTATATCCGTTTGTATCCGCTTTATATCCGCTTTTTTTTCCGCTTTTTATCTTCGGCCATCAGAAGTATTTTCGGCTATCTTCGGAAATCTTTAGCTATCTTTGGAAATCTGTGTATTTATAAATTTAATCAGAACTTTTTGTTTCAGTTGTATCGAGAATGTTCAACATGGAAGATTGCCTTCAGGTTATAAAATCGCTGCTGGCTCTATTCATCACCGCTAATGATGAGAATATATTTGCTGATGGAATGAAACAGTGCTCTTTATCCATAAGAAGAATCAATAAACGTTTAAAGAACTGCAAATCAGTGGGGGAGAAGCAAAAATTGATCGCAACTTTAAATCACGTGAAGACGTATAGATTACAGTTGAAGTCCGTACGAAGAAAAGGTGCTGGTATTAAAGACCGTAAGGAAAGTGCAAGAGATAGAGTACATTGGGATGATTCCACATCTGCCTTCGAGAGCCGTATAAGAACAGGAATTATCAGTAACCTCAAACACAAAGACCCTAAAGATTTTCTGTTGGATTGTGAGGCCATATTTCGACGAAGAATTCTGAACGCACTGAAAAAAGATGAAGCTGTAAAGGTCAATATGGTGTTTTGTGGCGAGTTTCAGATCATGACTGCAAATAAAGTTCAGAAGGAATATAAATATTTTACCACGTCCAATGCACCTATTTATCGGGACACGAACATCACTGAATGGTTCAATAGGAATGTCTTGGTGCCAATCTTGAAGGAACTCGAAGAATTCCAAGAAAGAGATAGTGGATGGGCTCTTGTGAATGTTGTTAACCTTGGGGTGAATATAAACAAGTTTACACCCCAACTTGGATCTTCATACATAGAACTACCGCCTCAAATTAAAAATAAGAAAGCCTGTGTAAATGTTAAAAATGATGATGAAGCTTGTTTTGCATGGGCTGTCATATCTGCATTACACCCCGTTGAGAAAGATCCCCAAATATTATCGAAGTATCCTCATTATTCCGAAGTGTTAAAGCTCAAAGGTATTCAATTTCCAATGACAATGAAGCAAATACCCAACTTTGAGAAACAAAACAACATCTCCATAAACGTCTATGTTTTGAAGAAGGAAAAGAAGAATTTTGCTACATTACCAACATATCTTACTAAGAACAAGATGGAAAGACACGTCAACTTGCTATTGGTTCAAGATAGATATGATGATACTCCAGCTCGATATCATTATGTATGGATCAAAAATTTATCTCGACTTGTATCGAGTCAGCTAAGCAAAGAAAAAAGTAAAAAATTCATATGTGATAGATGCCTCCGATACTTCAGATCACAAGAAAAACTTAATAGTCATTCGGAAGATTGTGGGAAAATGAATGAAACTGCGATCAAAATGCCTGAAATAGGAAACAATATCCTGAAATTTAAAAATCACAAAAACAAGGAGAAGGTTCCCTTTATTATTTATGCAGATCTGGAAAGTATTTTGAAGCCTACTAATACAAAGAATAATTATCAAGAACACAAAGCAGCAGCTGTTGGATACTATGTAAAGTGTTCATATGATGACACTCTCAGTTTTTATCGTTCATATCGAGGTCCTAATTGCATGGAATGGTTTGCAGATGAAATGAATCAATTTGCTGAAGATGTTGAAACAGTTTTCCTATGTCCTTATGATATTGATATGACGACGCAACAGGAATATGAATTTCGAAAGGCAACACATTGTCATATTTGTGGGGAAATTTTAAAACCTGGTGAGAAGAAAGTACGAGACCATAATCATCTATTAGCAGAGAACAATTACCGTGGAGCCGCTCATGAGGGCTGTAACATAAATTATAAAGATAGTCATACGATCCCTGTAGTATTTCACAACCTAAGTGGTTATGACGCTAATTTTGTGATAAAAGATATCGCTATAAGGATGGAAGGAAAAATTGATTTGCTACCTATAACAAAGGAAAAATATATAAGCTTCACTAAACATTATGCTGAATATTGTATCAATTTCCGATTCATTGATAGTTTCCGATTTATGGCCTCCTCACTGGATCAATTATCTTCAGGTTTAGAAGATTTTCCCAACTTGAAATCCCAATTTCCTAATGAATCTGAAGAACACATAAAGCTTCTCACAAAGAAAGGGGTAATGCCATATGATTATATCGATTCTGATGAACGTTTCCGAGAAACTTCTCTCCCACCAATTACTGCTTTCTATAATAAATTGGAAGACAAGAAATGTCCTCGAAAAAGCTATATGCGAGCTAAGCTTGTATGGGAAAAATTTCAATGTCAGAATTTGGGTGAATATTCAGATCTATATATGAAAACGGACATTCTATTGTTAGCTGATGTATTTGAGCAATTTCGCTTAAGCACTCATGAGACTTATGGATTAGATCCTGCACATTATTTCACCTTACCTGGATATACGTGGGATGCAATGTTGAAACATACTAAACAAGAATTGGAACTTCTAACTGATGTTGATATGTTTTTATTTGTTGAACGAGGAATACGTGGAGGTCTAAGTCAAGTATGTGGAAAACGACGATCTCATGCAAACAACAAGTATATCCCCAATTATGATACGAAGAAACCAGAGAATTACCTGATGTACTTTGATGTAAACAATCAATATGGATGGGCAATGTCACAATACCTACCATATGGAGGTTTTCAATGGTCTGATACAAATATAGATGTTACCTCCGTACCTGATGATGCTCCAGAGGGGTATATTCTGGAAGTGGACCTCGAGTATCCAAGGGATTTACATGATAAACATAAAAATCTCCCTTTCTGTCCTGAACATTATAATTCTAAGACTCGGACACCTTGCTATGCTTCTCAACAGAATGCAAAACTTATGGCTACATTACATCCAAAGAAGAAGTATATTATTCACTACAGAAATTTGAAGCAAGCTTTAAGGAATGGATTGGTTCTCACTAAAATACATCGAGTGCTCAAATTCAAGCAGTCCGCTTGGTTGAAATCCTATATTGATCTAAATACGAACCTCAGGAAGAAAGCAAAGAATGAATTCGAGAAGAATCTATTCAAACTAATGAATAATGCTGTTTTTGGTAAGTTAAATTGTACTGATATGATATCCTATTCTTTAGATTTCATATACAGATATTTACACATTATTCTATCGTTACAGGAAAAACTATGGAAAACATCAGAAAGAGAGTGAATGTTCATCTTCTAACGAAATGGGAAGGTCGTTATGGTGCTGAAGCTTATATCTCAAAACCTGAGTTCAAGAACTCTGTTATTTTCAATGAGAACTTGGTTGCAGTTGAACTTCGGAAACTTGAAGTATATTTAAACAAACCAATTTATGTGGGAATGAGCATTCTAGATCTGGCGAAGACAACTATATATGACTTCCATTACGACTATATGGATGAAGCGTTCAGAAGGGGTTGTACCATCTTATATACTGATACAGACTCGCTCATATATGAGCTATTTGAAGATCCTTATGAAGTGATGAGAAGAGATTGCCATACGCGATTTGATACCTCCGACTACCCAAAGGATAATCCCTATGGTATTCCTCAAGTGAATAAAAAGGTATTAGGCATGATGACGGATGAGAATGGGGGTATTCCGATGACTGATTATGTAGGCCTCAGATCTAAACTGTACGCAGTCAAAAATTCATATAATGAGATTGATGTGAAGAAACAACAATGGGAAACAGAAGGATATGATCCGGAGGAAATTGAAACTATGTGCCGAAATTATGGTGTTACCAAGAAGGCTAAAGGTATCAAGAAATCGATTGTAAAAAACAATATTTGTTTTGAGGATTACATAGAATGTCTTGAAACATGGAAGCATAAGATTATTTCACAAAATTTAATTCAAGCTAAAGAACATCATGTGCATTCATTAACGCAGGAAAAAATAGCTTTGAGTCCAGAAGATGACAAGCGATATTTGGTACCTGGAACATTCAACACTCTACCTTGGGGGCACTATTCCATCGAAAAACGGAAGAATGAAGAACCGGATGAGCCAAGGAAGAAGATTTCTATATTGGAAAAATTATTAACTTCACCTTATTCTCAATAAAAAATATTTCTATATGTACAATATTACCTAAGCGATGATTCTTCGTGTGTATAATAAAACGATTGATATTCCATAGTATTTATTGAATTGAATAAACATATTATGAGTAAATGGACTTTCATTTCCGAATCCTATTACTATCGAGACTTGCCGAGTCACGATTGCATCAACATCATAGTCCTCTCTATAAGTGATATTTCTTACACTCTTATCTAACAGCTAGTATAGCCTAGACGTTAACGCGTCTGGTTTGAAACACATCTATCTTGGGTTCGATTCCCAATGGAATTATAAAAATTTTTAACGTCACTCTTAGCCTCCTACCACTCATACTATACCTCCTCACCTTCCTACACCTCACCCTCCTACACCTCACCCTCCTACCCCTCACCCTACTACCCCTCACCCTCCAACCCTCAGCCGCCAACCCTTGACCACTCAGTCTCCAATCTGAACCATCACTGCTGACCTTGAAATGGGACTTAGAAAAATTTTCACAAGGTACAATTTCTCCAAAATCGAGCTTAGATTTCCTTATGGGAATTTACATGTAAAACTACCCCTATTCACGCCAAAACCCGTGTTGCACATCTACTTCAATTGGTTCTGAGTTTTCCTTGTCTTAAGCTATCAAATTTGCAATGTGTAGTGTTCATCAGGTTAACTCTCACCTAACAACTAAAAGAATATGACATTGTATTGATGTTACTGAAAATTTTTCAATGACTGACATACTTGATAGTATTTTCATCTTTTAGCTGATGAAAAAATGTTACCCATCCATTTTCCCAATTTGAGGTTATATATTACTAGCAGACCCAACAGACGTTGTTCTGTATACACAAAAATGCATTCAATTCGATCCAGCCGTTAAGTTGCAGAGTAGATGAATAACCTAAATAACGACTACAGCGCCATCTGTTGATCTGATTTGTGATCATAAACATACGGGCATCAGGCAATCCAAAATACATTCATACATCTCTCACACTTCGGTACCTTCTCCTACCCGCCTAGTTCCTACCTCGGAGACGCATTTTGGTGCGATCTTCAACCTGCCATATCTTTTGATGTATTCATCATAATTGAATGATGTAGAAGGCAATTTCGTTCTAAATTAAATACTGGGTATGAAAGACGTATTTAATTGGATAAGGATCAATAGCGTATTCATAAAAAAATACTCCCAAATAATGCATAATTTTGAGAAACATTCGGAAACCTTTGAAAGGTGATACCGAGTAAGCCTTGAAAGATAGATATATTATGCTATCGCGGACTTTTTTGTAGAACTATTAAAGAGGTACATTTCCGTCATACATTGTTTCCATGTACGTCTTACGACGCACCTGAAAATAGCTGATCATGGCTGATTTTGGTACTCATATTTATTATCATAGAAGTTATAGTAGGTTTCCTTAATTTTCTCGGGTGAAAAGTATAGCCTATGTTACTCAGGGATAGTGTAGCATTCTAAGGGTGAAAGAATTCTTGAAATCGGTCTAGTAGCTAATGAGTTAACTCGTATCAAACCCACAAACATACAAATCTTTCCTCTTTATAATATTAGTTTATCTAAGGAAAAAAATATTTTCAAGATGTTAGCAGATAACACGGTTGCAAAACTGAAAAATGGTATTCAGCTTCCATTCGATGTTATTCTTTGCTTGAGCAGAATCCGTACCAACTTAAGACATCGGGATCTGAATAAGAAGATCAGTTTTCAGAATATGAAGAAAAAAATGGACAAAAAACTTTCCAAATTCACGAAAAATAAATGAAATTCATAGAAATTTCCTAAACATGATAAAAATATTTTCATTCATTTGAAGTTTTCGAATGAAACTTGAATAGTTTATTTTATATTAACAAATACTCGTAAATACTTTGCACTAACATCCATATTTATACAGCTTCATTGATATATTCCAGGATCAACAAACAAAGACATCGAAGAAATTTCATTTGAAATAGTTAGTTGATTGCATTTTCAATGAAACTTGCGATTAATTGCATTATTCCATCATTCCCTCGAGTTCTCACACTTCCATCCCGCAAATGCAATGGAAATGCTCCGCAGTGACGTCACATCTCGAAGCGCGTCGTCATACCGGTGTTTGTGTATCGTGCTCGGAGATGCATTTTGTTGCGATTTCATCTTCAACCTGCCATATCTTTTGATGTATTCATCATAATTGAATGATGTGAAAGGCAATTTCGTTCTAAATTAAATACTGGGTATGTGAACATCCTCTTTTTTCTTTTTTTTTTGACGCTATTTCATTTCAAGAAGTTATGTACACATTTCTACTTTACTTGAAATAAAGCTTGTTATTATTATTATTATTATGAACGACGTATTTAATTGGATAAGGATCAATAGCGTAGTCATAAAAAAATACTCCCAAATAATGCATAATTTTGAGAAACATTCGGATACCTTTGAAAGGTGACTTTTTTGTAGATTTATTGAAGAGGTACATTTCCGTCATACATTGTTTCCATGTACGTCTTACGGTTTTTGCAGCGCACCTGAAAATAGCTGATTTTGGTAGGTACTCATATTTATTATCATTGAAGTTATAGTAGGTTTCCTCAATTTTCTCGGGTGAAAAGTATAGCCTATGTTACTCATTGATAGTGTAGCATTCTAAGGGTGAAAGAATTATTGAAATCGGTCCAGTAGCTTATGAGTTAACTCGTATCAACGCCACAAACCGACAAACCCACAAATCCACAAACCCACAAACATACAAATCTTTCCTCTTTATAATATTAGTATAGATAGGGGAAGGAGGGGCAAGATGACGAAAGTAAGCTAAAAAAAACTCATAAAACGATTATTTGCTCATTTTACGGTGTGAAAAAAAACTATTCTGTCATTTACTATTATTGAGTTTTCAATAAAAAATTTGTATCACTTGCGAGTTACTATTTGGGGTGAAAAATTTGAAGTTTATCTGCTTACGTACCCGACATGGAGGGTAAGATGACGAATTGTGGAGACTAACATCAGGAGATACGTATTCTAACAAACATATAGGTAGCTTTATAAAAAAATTTACAAATCAAGGTAAAATAAATTTATTCTAGGTTTTTTTTCATTTTCGCCTCTTTAGTGTCCATTCCTGTGCACTCTTTACATTTGCTACAGCAAAACCATATTTAATTTTTTCCACGTTCACTGCAGATAATGTTCTTTCATCATCTGCATCATTTTCAGAGTCAGCATATTGTAGATCTATTGAGGAGTCAGAAGAATCGTTAAATTTTATTTTTCTCCTTACTAGTTTTTGTTTTACTTTCGGTGCTTTTTTACTTTTTTCTTATCTCTCATTTTTTTTTTTCTGATCTCGTAATTTTCTTCTTCTCTGAGTATGCATATGATCAAACGAGTTTAGTTCACCTCATCAGGATATTTCTTAACATATCTTCTGAGAGTAGCTTATGGAATTTGATATGCTTTGAAGCTGCATTTACACTCAACTCTTGATTTTTTATTTTAGTGAGTGCTCTTTTCATATTATCTTTCGACCATGATTGCCTGTCAGTTTTTCTTTGATATATTTTACCCATATTTATTCAAACCTGAAGTTAAAAACATGACCTAATAAATATTTCTAATTATGTAGGGTAAGATGACGAACAACTCGTCATCTTACCCGCATTTGGCATTTTTATTTGTAAACGTCATAAAATGAAATTCATCACTCCTAACAAATGTTTTTAATACTCAAATTTTTCCTGAAACATGATAGTTTCGAAATAAAATTAGACTTACAGAAAACGAAATGAAGAAAACACTAAAAACAGTAATACTCGGAATCACATATATTGTCTCAACCAACACCCGACATGTATCAACTGCCATATCTTACTGAGCTCTCGTCGTATTTTGCTGCCGATAAAAGGCTTGAAGAATAGGACTATTTTTTCACGTTTGACAGAAGCTGTCTTACATATTTAGGAAATATCGAGAATTCGTCATCTTACCCTATTCGTCATCTTACCCTCCTTTCCCCTATCTATGATTAATCACACCAATCTGAATTTACATTTTAGAACTAGAAATAAGAATGAACCTGAACTTTTAGAGCGTACTTCTTTCTTTATGACTTTATCATTCTCTTAATAATGTTTCATATATTATGCAGGTCGTTAAGCATTAAAAATCAACAAACGTTAAATCAAATCGAAATTCAGTATTGAGTTTTTGCCAAGGAAAACTACCTCATTCAATTTGTCTTAATGCAACATAACCTACATCTTCATCTTATATTTGCACTATGGATTTCTGGATTCTTCTTGGGTATTCTTACAACTGTAAAAATTGTTTTTTCCTGGTTATTTTCTCTCATTCAATCTTCAGATCACTTTCATATAATTATATTATTTCAAGCTGTTCAGATACATATCGGGTGTCCCAAGGTGAGGGGCCTATTAAATAATTATGGAAACTATTGATGGTGAAGATTTTACATTTTGTGGATCGACAGTTGGCCATGTAAGGTACATTTTTAAAATAATTTCACATTTCCAGTGTTGCCGGATGTACGCAATTTGGCAACAACTTTGCTATTTCAAATGGGACACCCGGTATTTTTTTCATGATGCTCCATAAAATATTAAATCTATTCACTCTTATTTTTTCATTCTTATCTTTGATGGTATTTGACCCCAACCACTCACCGAAACTTACAAGCTGGAAGATGTATTCTCTAACTGTTCCAATAATTTTTTTCAACTCTAAAGAGATGGTCCTTCTTTTAGTTCCCTTCCACCGCCAGCCCAACCACTCACCAAAACTTCCCAAGTTGGAAGATGTATTCTCTAACTATTCGAAGAATTTTTTTTCAACGCTAAAGAGGTGGCTTCTGGCGAAAAAGTATTCACTGAAAATATTTATAACCCTAGATTCACAGGGTCATAAACAGCTGCACCTATTTGAAAAAATTGAGATTTACTCTAAAAAAGTATTATGAAATGGGTGTAAAAATTCGAGGAAAAACTTCTTCGTTCCATTAGCTGTTCAAAAAGGTACTATGTCAATAATTCCTTCATGCATTCAAAAACTATGGCCGGAAAACCAAACAGGTAACAAACAAAGTGTTTGATTACATGAAGGAATTATTAGCATAAATACCCTCTTGAAAAGTTAACGAAACATTTGTAAACCAAGTTCATGATACATTCTTCGAGTAATTTTGAATTCTTTAATCAAGATTTATAAGGAAAACAGTCGCAGCTTATTATGATACTGTATATCTCGGGTTGTCAGAATTTTTAGTGAATACTTTTCCGCAAGGGGAGCCCACAGATCCAGTTCCTTCTTTCAACAATCTGCTACCAACACCAATACTCTTGAAATACGGTTATCCAAACTGGGAATAATCATTGCGGAAAGGCAATTAAACTAATTGCGAATTGAATTCCAACTTGATAAATAATTTAATTATAAAACGTTGCGGAATGTTTATAAAAGATAAAGGAAAATGTTAATGCGAATTTTGGTAATAAGATGATATTTTCTCTTCTCTCCCTTCCACTGCCAGCCCAACCACTCACCGAAACTTCCCAAGTTGGAAGATATATTTCAGTGAAATGCGGTATAACGACATCGTGTAATTGCCTCTAATTACTTGTAAAATTACCTTGTGGCATAAAAGATGTTGGCGAGGAAGTTTTTCGAAGGGGTTGGAATGAACCTCTTTCCTGCCCGCCGAGGCCCCTCTCATCGCGAGAGGCTCATACTTAGAGCACTTTTCGCCGAGAAACATGCCGAGCCGTGTTATTGTTCAATTAGAGTTTCTTTGGCAAGGCACAAACTTGTTAATTAACTCCATTCGTTTCGGTTTTGCGGATAGTTGAAGATACATCCTCGGTATCGATTCGTGAGAAGTCGAGTATTTGGGAGCTGATGTTGAAATATGAGTTGTATTTGTTTCACTTTCGTTTTTGTGAGCTTGCTTCTGACGAAAGTAGATGTGCAACACGGGTTCTGGCCGGAATAGGGGTAGTTTACATGTAAATTCCCCATAAGGAAATCTAAGGTCGATTTGGAGAAATTGTACCTTGTGAAAATTTTTCTAAGTCCCACAGGGGTGTAGACGTGTACGAGTCGGATGCTGAGTGGTCCAGGAGGGTGAGGAGTCAATTTCGTATCCTTCGAAATTTTTCTAAGTTCCACAGGGATGCTGAGTGGTCCAGGAGGGTGAGGAGTCGATTTTGTCAATTTTGGAATTTTCTAAGTTCCACAGGGATGCTGAGTGGTCCAGGGTAGGATGTTGAGTTGGTCGACGTCACACTTTTTTTCACAACAAACATAAATTTTTTCACTTCGTCAGGATTCGAACCTGAGACTTATGGATTATGAATCACACGTCTTAACCGCTAAGCTACCGGATCAGTTGAGTAAGGAGCGGAATAAATGGTATAGTGATACAGGGGCTAGAATTTGAGTCATGTATAGTAGCGTCGTTGAACGTTTTGAGTTGGGGGTAAAGGGTAATAGGGAGTGAGAACGGGGGAGCGATGACACAGTCGAACGTGAGAATTTTTACAAGTCCCATGTTGAACGCGAATGGGGTTAGACAAGTTCTTCTCTTCATTGAAAAAAATCCGAACGTGAAAATTTTTACAAGTTCCATTCAAGGTCTTCATTATCCTCTTGAACGCGAAAATTGTACAAGTCCGATTCAAGGTTGAACGCGAATATTTCATCAAGTCCCCATTCGGTTCATAGAAAATATCTGAACGCGAAAATTTTTCCAAGTCCGATTCAGGGTTGAATGTGAATGAGGGTTGAACGTGAATGGTGTTAGACAAGTTCTACTCTTCGTTGAAAAAATCCGAACGTGAAAATTTTTCCAAGTCCCATTCAAGGTTGAATGTGAGACAAGTCTTACTCTAAGATTTCATATCTTCAATGAAATTTTTACAAGTTCTATTCAAGGTCTTCATTATCCTCTTGAACGCGAAAATTGTACAAGTCCGATTCAAGGTTGAACGCGAATATTTCATCAAGTCCCCATTCGGTTCATAGAAAAGATCTGAACGCGAAAATTTTTCCAAGTCTGATTCAGGGTTGAATGTGAATGAGGGTTGTAACATAAAGTCCCATTCAAGGTTGAACGTGAGATAAGTTCTACTCTTCGTTGAAAAAATCCGAACGCGAAAATATTCATTGAATATAGATATATTACTACATCCACTTACAGGTATGTTTCAATTCATTTAAAAATCATACCATTTTTAATATAATCAATTGATTGTATAGATACTAATAATGGATCTTCATAAAGTCAATAAGTTAATTGAGTTCAACGTCATACCTTTGAGGAAGCTTAGAGATCTTCCATTAGGATCAGAGTACCCAATCCAAACAGCAAAAATCGTGAAAGGGAAATTCAACAACAACTGTATACTTATTGAGACGGTTGAATTTATGGTATTTCTCCCAGGACGAATGACTCAACACTTAGAGGAACATATAGAAGACTTGAGGAACTACAAATTGAAGTACCTAGGTGTTAAAGTTAAGGGCGAAAATTCATTCCAAGAAATTGTATTCATTTAAGATAATGAATAAATCGAAAAATTTTATAAATATTAATAAGGTGTCATATGTCTGTGTTCCTACGAGCATTCGATGAATACTGTTCCATGGGGATTCTCCTCATACTTAAATGATTTGTAATATTATGTGTGATAAATAAAAAACAATTTATATCAATACATGTTTTATTATCCTATAACCATACAATTCTTCAAAATATTAATAATGATCATGATAATGGCCTCTTCTGACTGGAAATTGCTAATTTCTCAAAATTTCTTATCATCTTCTGTTTGACTTCATATTCATAGATTTGCTTCTTCAGTTCTCGAATATTTTGTATGTGCTTATTCAATGCATCCATCTCCAATTAAAGTATATTAGACTTATCAATCCAAGAGTCGTGTGACTTGTCTAACCCCAACCATCGAATTAAAGCTTTATTTCCTTTATGACGGAGAATTTTCTCTACTAAATAAACGTCTGTATATTTCACCTTCTGTAACTCATACTCATAAAAAGCGCCCCCTATCGGACGATTATTCAAATCCTCAAGAAGATATGTTACAGGATTGGTTATTTGAACTTTCTTTATTTTAAAAATCTCTGTGGTCCAGTTGGGTGTGTAACCTTTTGAAAATACATGTTTGGCTTTGCTGATCCTCACCATATCATTAACCTTGAATTTCCCCTTTCCAGCGATCTTGATATGATTGAATTTAGTTTTCAATAAACTTTGTTCATTTTTTATGCTAACATCACATGGTTTCATTCCAATAGTACGATGTTTGGTGTGATTATATTCCTCAACAATACTTGATAAGCTATCGATCCATTTGTATGTTCCATGTAAACTAAAGTATTTAAACAATTTTTCTTTGATAGTTCTTATAACCCTTTCAGCCATAGAAGCTTTGGTTTTGGAATAAGTACAATAATGTTTTATATTATTTTCATTCATCAGAGATTGAAAATTGACATTGAAGAATTCCTTTCCTTGATCTGTTTGAAGATTTTTCGGTGTAACTCTGCTATCAGTTAGAATTTTCTTGAATGCTTTCGATACTTCTATACCAGTCTTTGTCTTAAGTGGCATCACTCGAACATATTTACTAAAACAATCTATAACTACTAATATATATTTGAAATTTTTATTCTGTTTTGCATAAAGATCCATTTGTGCTAAATCAGCTTGCCACAGATCATTTAATCCTTTAATTATTGTTCTTCTGCGGGGGAAGTTTTTTCGAATTGGTTTGTGTAGCTCTCGAACCACCTGTATTTTCTCCTTCGTATGCATGATAGGAAAATTTTTCATCTAATTGTTTGATTTTAATATTTAATTTATTTAATGCTTCTTTTACTTTATCTTGAAGTGTTATCAATTTATCCACGTGAGACTTTAGATATACATCAAGTTCTGGTTTATTATAGTATTCATTCAGAAGTGTTTGATTGATTCGTGATAATTCTTGTTTTAAATATTCAATTCTCTCTTTCAACTTTTCATTCAATTTATCTGATTTAGTATGGTAATTATCTAACCTATTGATAACTCCATCTTTAAATCTATAGAAACTTGATCCTAACTTTCCAAATTCTATAGTATTTAATTTGATTTTATCATTTACATCATTGATTTGAATATCCACATATTCCTTATTTGTGCAGTCAGAATTAGATGAGGGTTTACCTACATTACATAATTTCCGGTTACTGAAATCAAAGTCTCCGTCTACGGTTCGTGGGAAGATAGAAGTAGTTGATTGAATATTTTTCAATTTACTTCTGTGAGAAGAACGACCAAACTTATCAAGAGACATTTTTGAATATTATTGATTTTCCACTTTTTATGATTCAATATATGACTTTCTCTTCTCGAAGCTCATCGACTATTGACTCTATTTCATTATCAACAGACGTATTTCCAGCAACTTTGGAGGCATAGAGTAATCGAAGTCTATTGACAAGTTCATTAACATCATTCCAATATATATATTCAATGGGTTTTTCATTGAATGACATTAATCCTTGACCAATTGATGGTTTTATGATATTAAGATATTTAAATCCTTTGTTCGCTTTTATTGGTTGATTAAAATCGAATTTTCTCCTGTGAACATTAGTCATTCTCAATATTTTATGATAATTTTCTAAGTCGGAATTATTATAAGATTCAGGTTTATTCTTGAAAATCAAATTATAAAGACCATCTGTACCTTTGAACCTCTCATTCCCAACCAGCAAGTCCCCAGATTTCTGATGAAATTCTATAGCCGTTTTACCTAATGTCCATTTGGAAAGTTTATAATCATATTTAGGTCCATAAGCATAGTCATAGTTATCTTTCTCTGTTAATGCTGAATAGACATAATCTCTAACTTTTTCTGGATATTGTTCCAAATACGTTTCTGCATTATGATAATCTTTCAACTCATTAACAAACTGTTCAGATTCATTATTATCACCATCAATAAAAATTGAATCATTCCCATTATCATTATCATCGTCATTCTTTTTTGATGTAGCAACATCTGTTGTAGGTAAAAATTTTACAAATTGACGTTTCAAAAAAGATTTTTGAGGTTTATCGAATTTCAGTATCGGAGTAAATGGTGAGGGACGTTTTTCTTCTTCTTCTCCTTCTTCTTCTTCCTCTTCTTCTTCTTCAGGTCTCTTGATGGAGCTTATTCTTTGTTGAATTCTTGGAAATTTTCTATTATCTGGTGTCGATGAAAATTGTGGTTTTGAAATCTTTTCAGGTATTTTCAGATTCTTCAAATCAATAGTTTTGTAATCTATATCCTTTTTACCAAGTTCATCTTCTATACGTTTGAGTTGTTTTGTGATTGGTGTATATAGTCTTTCCAGTGTTTCATCACCTTCCAGTTTCCCAAGTTTAAGTGCAGCATATTTCTTCTTAATATTCTGTATGAGTTGTTGAATAACGATTTTTCTATTTCTAGCTGATTTGGTCTTCATATTGTCATGTATTACATTCAAATGGCCATTAATCGTCTAGTGTTATATATTTATCGAAACCTAATCGATAACGTCCCTTGTTCAAATCAAAGTCTTTAACAATTACCAAAAATCCAAAATTGTCATTCCAACATATTCCACAAATTTTTTTGAACGTTTCATAAGTCATGTCAGGTGATACGTGCTCATCGAATATATGTTTAAGATTCACATCATCTTGTTTGAATATTACTAATATATTAGCATTATCTCTAATGATATGTTTTTTCGCTGCAACATATGTCTGGCATAAAAATGCTACATCAATCGATTTATGTCTACCCATGGCATAATATGATTTAATTTTATTTTGATTTTCACCTATAACATCATCAAAAATAAAAATTGAGTTGGATTTTGCATTGTTTGGTTCATCAATTTCAGCATTCTCCTTGAATGGAAAATACCCCACACCATCCACTTTATTTAAAATATGTTCAAGAATTTGATATTTCGGTTGGTATAGACTTTTTGAGTAAATGTAAACATTTTCAAAGTGTAATCCGTTTAAATTGAAAATTAAACTCATTATGGCGTTGGTCTTGCCACAGCCAGAAGGCCCAGCAAATATAAATCTACAGCTATTTGGAAACAGATCACCATGTTTTCTACTTTTTTCAAATTCATGTTTATCATTTAGATAATCTAAATTCACTACTGGTAACACAGCATGATGTTGTTCAATTCGTATCTTCTCCATAACTAAACTTAAATCCATCTAACGAATTATAAATACTCATCTATTGATACAATATTATCAGTATAATGTTATCATTCGAAGGAGGAGGTCTATTGAATTCAATAATCAATAAATTACCGTTCGAGTTACATTTACCAGGATATAGATTTTGCGGACCAGGTACCAAACTCTCAGAACGGCTTGCTAGAAACGATTCTGGAATAAATAAACTTGATGAGGCCTGCAAAGAGCATGATATTGCTTATTCCAAACATAAGGAATTAACTGACAGACACGCCGCAGACCAAATATTAGAAAATAAAGCCTGGGAACGTGTAAAGTCCAAAGACGCCACATTAAAGGAGAAAAGTGCCGCATTGTTAGTCACCGGAGCAATGAAAATGAAGCGGAAGATGGGTATGGGGAAGAAGAGATCTTTTAGGAGTTCGATTTTGAAGCCGACCCATAAAACTCTACTTAAATCAGGAGTCAACGATTTGAGAAAATCATCGTTGTTGGCTCTCAAGACGGCTCGAACAGCAATTAAGAAAGCAGGTGGCAAGAAAAATATTATAATCCCCCGCATCATTCCATTTGAATCAAAATCTGGAGGTATTTTACCATTGGTGCCAATATTCGCTGGACTCTCTGCTTTGGGGATGTTGTTGGGTGGGGGAAGTTCTGTTGCTAAAACCATAATTGATGCTAATAATGCTAAGAAGAAGTTGGAAGAAGATCATCGACACAACAAAGCAATGGAGTCTATAGGCCACGGGCTATTCATAAGAAAAACCAAGCGGGGATTTGGTCTATATATAAGAAAACAGTCAAAAAACTAGATAAGCTACCCAAACGTGCCCTTTATGATTATGAAATTGAATCTTGCGCAAGAAAAATGAGAATAAAAAATTTCAGAGGTGTTTTCATGAGAAATACATTACCTCAATTTCCAAAAAAGAATGAATGCGCAATACTCAATTTAGATTCAATTGAAGGTCCTGGGACGCATTGGGTTGCATATAAGAAGTGCGGTAACGAAGTTGAATACTTTGATAGTTTCGGAAATCTCAAACCTCCCAAAGAACTTATTGATTATCTAAAATCATGTAATGTGAAGTACAATAGAGATACTTATCAACGTTTCAATACATACAATTGTGGTCATTTATGTTTAAGATTTCTAATGCAATAAATTAATGATACTCGATAGATTTTCTCAGTATACCAATCATGTCGATGTTGTTCACACTGAAAAATCGATCATCAATTTTATCAATTGATTTCGCTGTTCCTATAGAGTTGAATAGTAATTTCAACTATGGTCTAGCATTGATAGGATTCTATACATATAATACTATCCCAAATGTTGAGAAATATAATAAATTATATTTTTCTTCAAATGGAGAGAAAAAAGTTGTAACATTTCCGATTGGAACTTATGAAATATCAGATATGGAGCACTTCATTAGAAGAAAGCTTGAATTAAGTGATGGAGAGGTGGAGAAACAGAACTTCTTCTTGAGACCTAATAACAATACCTTGAAATGTGAAATATTTCATGATCGCTATGAAATTGACTTTCAACCGGAAGACTCTATTGGTACCCTATTGGGATTTTCATCTAGAATTCTTAAAGCAGGTCAAGTTCATGAGTCTGATTTACCAGTGGATATTATCAAAGTTCGAACAATAAATATTGATTGTAACTTGATAGAGGGTTCATTCATTAATGAACGTCCATCTCATTCACTTTACGAATTTGCTATTAATAGCGATCCTGGTTACGGAGTGAACGAGATTCCCAACAAAGTGGTATACCTACCTATAACAACATATCGAATACATAATATTACAGTGAAAATTCTCGATCAAGACGGTGAATTGGTAAATTTTCAAGGTGAAGAGATAATTTTGAGATTACAATTGAAACGATGGTCTTAGTAGTTCCATATAAATATCAGAGCATATATATCAATCAATCAGTTGATAAACAACTACCACGCAAACGTCTTTCTCACGAAAATTGGATATTTCTACAATCTATTGGTCATGTTGTCCAACCACGTTTTCAACCTCTATCAACCCATAAACACAGATGAATCTATAGTAAAAATTGAAAGTCGAACTTATTTACCGTTCGTGAAATCATTCAATCATTCTGATGTGATTGAAATCTCAATAAATCGAACGGATTGTTGGCTATTAATGTATGATGCTGCTATTATTATAAAAGGAAAATTACAAAAGACAAAGGGTAATGCTGATGTTAAACTAGTTCAAAATGCTGGAACGTTTCTTTTCGATTCAATTATTTATGAACTCTGTGGTACGGAGATTGAAAATGTTCGAGATCCTGGTATTGTATCAACGATGCGAGGGTACCTAGTTTATGAAGAAGATGATTCAAAACAATTCGAAATAGGAGGATGGAACTATCCGAATACACCAACTTTGAACACAGATGGAAGTTTTTTATTCAGAATACCAGTTCATCACATATTCAACTTTTTCAAAGATTATCAAATGGCTATGTGTGGTAAACAAACGTTTCGATTTTTCAGAGCACAAAATGATTTTAATGCAATCAAAATAACAGCTGACCCTAAGGATCCAACAGAAGCAAAAATCATTATTGAGAGTATGGAATTGAAAGTAAAACATATTTATCCGAATGATATTATCAAGATGGATTTGTTAAATGCTATAAGGTCTAATAAACCTATTTTAATGCCATTCAGAAAGTGGGAAATTCATGAATTACCATTATTACCACAAGGAGGTAATAAGGAGATTTGGGCTGTTAAAACATCTACAGAAATCGAGTGTCCAAGATTCATAATTTGTGCTTTTCAAACTGATAAGAAAAATAATAGTTCTGAGGACCCAACTAACTTTGATCATATAAACATAACAGATGTACGTGTATTATTAAATTCAGACATCATCCCACAAGAAAATTTACGTTTGAATTTCGATAAGAATGAATATGCTGAAGCTTATCAGAATTATACTCAGTTTACACAAAGCTATGGAATATTCAAAAAATCCCCACTCCTAACCTTTAGTGAATTTAAAGAAAAGACAATTTTCGTATTGGACTGTTCCAGAAGAGATCAAACATTTAAAGCGACAACAATTGATGTGAAACTAGAAGTGGAGTCCTCGAAGGGATTTCCAAATAATACAAGAGTTTTGTGTATTATAGTGCATGATTGTATTGTGGAATTCAAACCATTAACAGAAGAAGTTAAGAAAATTACAGATATCTAGAGGAAAAAATGCGTATAATCATATGTGATATCCAAGGGTTTACGATAGATAATGAATTTTGTGTTAAGGAACTATCATTTGCAATAGGAAGTAAAATATCACATTTCATTATGATGCCACCGAAGAAATTTTCATCTCTAAGTAATGACGATAAGAAATCTATAAGATTTTTGGAAAATCAACATCATGGCTTAAGATATACGTCAGGATACATTGAATATGAAAAATTATCTGAAATTTTAAATGATATTTTACAAAATGGAGATGTCATTTATGTGAATGGCCATCAAAAGTATGATTTTTTGAAAAAAAACATGGTTAAAGAAGTACAAGTGCTCAATGTGGAAAATTATGGATGGACTCCACCAAAATTTGAGAAGAAGTCATCAAAGTGTATGAGTCACATGACTCACGTACATGATCGGTGTATGTGCACCCTCAGTAATTGTGATGATCTATATCGATGGGTGTGTATGTACTTACCAAAAGTGAACACATTAGTTAGTAGACATCTGCTGTACGATGAACACAACAATGGATAAACCAGAAGCTGTGAAAGTGAATTTGGACAAATGGAATGATGTTTTCAATAATATTGATAGATTTAAGAATTTGAAATGTAAACCTAGATATATTCATCTTGTAAAACTTTAGATTTTTTTCATGAATTATACATCTAAATAAAACACTTATTAAAAAATTGTTATTTATTCAAAAATACCACAACATTCATTAATGATGGCGATGGTGATGGCAATAACACCTCGGTTGATGGATATGACTGTGATTTTGTTGAAACACCTCTGCATAGCTTGGTGGGGGTGGTTCCAAATGATTAGACGGATATTGTTCTGCTGATGGTTGTTCTGCTGATGGTTGTTCTGCTGATGGTTGTTCTGCTGATGGTTGTTCTGCTGATGGTTGTTCTGCTGATGGTTGTTCTGTTCGATGAATTATATGGGGGAGAATCCTCCCCAAGCCAATCACCGGATGGGACCAGTGGTCAATAATCGGGTTTATATCAATCCCACCAGCTCTTAAGCTTTGAAGGATTGATATTACTTGGTTGTCTGACATATTTTTGAATAAGTTGAAAACGAAATAAAAAGTAATATGAGATTCGCGTTTTTATATGGATTCACAAAGGAAATGTGGTATTTTTCTTCGATATGACGAATTCCACCGTGTGATCATATACAACTCTGCGGTCATCATTTTGCTAATTAATAAAAAAAATATTTTCACACTGCAGTCCAACTTTCATATCTAATCATATCTTGAAAATATTAATACAATGTAGGAAATACATACTTGAACTTGTTGAGAAATAGATAACGCGTGTGGTTTAATTTCCACGCTTCGAAGTTTGGCGATAAACTGATTAATCTAACATCGTTTATGGAGAGAGCTTCAAAATGTTTAAATACATTGAGATTTACATATATTGATTAGTATACAGTTTAATTTCATTGAGACAAGATGTTTCTTACAGTAGCTTTTCTGTTGGTTTCATTTCATTTCACGTCATCGAATGATGATATGGAAATTGCTAAATCATATTTAACAAAGTATGGATATTTAATACCAAATAATAATTCAGAAACAGAGTTATCTATGAAATTATCTGAATCGATTTTAAAATTTCAAGAGTATTTCAAACTTTCGGAAACTGGTAGCTTGAATAGTGAAACTATTGAATTAATGAAAAAACCGAGATGTGGCGTTTCTGATTTCGGCCAATCTTACATAGCTAGGAGTAAATGGATGAAAAAACAAATTACATGGAAATTCCTAAGAGCTAATCAGGATGATGAACACATAGCATCTAAATCATTTGAAATTTGGGATGTAAATTCTGGATTAAAATTTTCCAAAAATGATAAAAACCCCGATATTCTCATCAAATATAGTTCGGGTAAACATAACATGACTAAAACTTGTGATGGTAATCATGAATGTATATCTTCATTTGATGGTCCTGGAACAGTATTGGGACATGCATATTTTCCTGAAAACGATCGGTGTGTTGAAATTCATATTGATAGTGATGAAAAATGGTTCAAAAAACTTGGTCCTCCAACTTCAGGATTCACCTCTTTATATTTAGTTTTAGTTCATGAAATAGGTCATGCACTCGGATTAGCTCATTCCGCAGATAATAAAGCTATTATGAGTTCTTATTATTCAGAAGATGAAATAAAAAATAATATATTACCACAAGATGATTTGAATGCAATACAATCCTTATATGGACCTCCACCAACAACTCAATCTACAACCAGAACAACTCAACCCACAATGAAAACCTCTCAAACAACAGAGAAATCAAATCCAACTACAAAGAAATCTATTGAAAATTATTCTCAACCTAATTTATGTGAAGTGAAGAACAAAATTAAAACGATTGTTATTATCAATAATCATATTTATCTACTATATAATGGTTGGGTATGGGCAATTTCACTCGTAGATAAGATTATACATCCTCCATTGAGAACCCTCGAGTATATACCTTTAGGTCATATAGATTTCAAGAAGGATTCAATCAATTTATATCAAAGACCAAATGGTGAAATTGGAGTATTTCATCATAATTATTTTCATAGAATTGATTCAAACAGTTTTGCAGTGATAAAACGTGATCATTTGTCATGGTTAGGACTCCCCCATAATGCCAAAATTCAAGGTGTTTTCAATAGTTATACAGGGAAAACATATGTCTTTTACGATAACATTTATTGTGCTGAAATTGATGAATGTTCATTACGAAGGAAATCAATTAAATATATAAGTGAGATATTTCCTGGAATACCAAGTAATATTTCATCAGTGTTTAGATATGTTGATGGATTGATATATTTCATTAAGGATGATATGGTTCATGAATTCAATGAATTTCTAAACAGAGCAACTGGATCATATAAATTTGAAATGGAATCACTATTAAATATACCATGTCAGTCTGATGGATTACTACAACAATTGAAAAATATTTTGAATATGATTATAGCGAATCAAATAATTGTTAGCAACACAGATTAAATAGTGGGGATGGTGATGTATAAGTATGATGTATACTAGAAATAGAATTCAGTCATACGTCAATATGGAAGTGTACGAATTTAATACATCTAAAGTATTTTATAACCATCTATGTGATGAACTAGATTTTGCTTTAATTTATCATGATAAGAAAAAGTGTTCAAAAGTTCTATCTGATTTAGCTATATTTACGCCAAACAAAACATTTTTTGATTTGGTTCAATATAATACTCCACGAGAAATTATCAAGATGGTGTTCAAACATAAGAAGAAAAACGATTTATTCATCAAGAATATGCGAAAATTAATATCAAAAAAGGAACTGTCAATGACTGAGGTGAAAAAAATGTTGAATAGCAAGTATAAAAATCTCACTAGATATGATGTTGTAAATATTCAAATACTGCTCAATGGATCAAACAAGAAAATATATTCGGAAGAAGAATTCGATAAATGCTATCCCAACCATAATATTTGGAATAATTACAAACCCCTTCATTCATTTATGGATGACATGATTAGCATAGCTTCATATTGTGGGAAATACTCCTTAGTACGTAACATTCTAGATGAATTTCAGAATCATGGAATCAATTTCAAATTCGATCCTGAGAACAATGGAAACCATAAGAAGATTCTAAGTATGGTGGATAAAGGAATATCAAGAGATTTGATGGATGACGATCATGCTGGGAATATAGGACCTTGTAATGATACTATTGAATATGAACATATAAAGAAAATTCTTGTATCGAATATGATTAAGTGAATATAATATGTATAATAGACATTGAGAATATGTTTGATTGAATAATTTTCCTCCACCATCTTCATGATAGTGCCATCATATAAATATATATATAATGCAATAGGAACGTTCTAGTTTCATTTGTGAGTTTTAATCCAAGTGAGCAAGATGTGTGAATTTCATTTTATGAGCTCTGCTAATTCATTACTGGACATGGAAAAATCATTTATCTTAAATATACAAATTCCAATAGACGAACATACTATTGATTTTGGTCTCAGCAGCCTGAGAAATTTCGAACCATCAGTGAAGCTGTCAACAAACCAAAAATGTCTTCGTCATAATCAAAAACTTTCAATATCCTTCGATAATCTACAATGGATGATGTTTATGGAAATTCTCAACATGAATGAAGACAATGATGTCAGATTTATAGATGATATATCAATAACAACAGCATCTGTGAACGGATTTAAATTAACACACATATGTAGGAGTGATAATCATATATATTTATCTAGTAACGATGTTGCTATGATAAAAGAAATCAATGAAAATTCAATAAAAAAACGTTTTGAGATGTTATTGAAACTTAATTTTTCTTCTTATTATAAGAATTTTTTGTACTTCATCAATACTATTGATTGTTTTGAGTCAATTGAAAAATTTTGTAATCTCAATCCATCAATTGAGAATGTAATACTGAATGAGTGTTTAATTTTATGTAGAGATAAAATACTCTATGATTTGGGTAGACATTGATTTGATGATAAAATAAAAAGTCAATTATCCAATATGTATTTTTATTCACCACAACTCAAACTCATAACCTTCTGTTTCACTAGCTACAATTTGTTCAATAGAAGCAAATATTTGTGAGCATATCTTACATTTTTTCATATATCTTTCCATCATGAATTTCAACTCTTCATCACGTGATATAATCATTTCTATATGAAATTTGTTAATTGGTTCATGATCCAGATGCCCAAATTTCTTCACCATGCAATCGATACATATAATATTATATTCAAAAAATTCCATCTCCTTTCCATTAACATAATGAGCTAATTGATTCTGATATACAATTTGAGAAATTAGAGTTGCTCCAATACATTTAAATTTATACATGACTAATTAATATTATGAGATAAAATTTATAACAAAAGATTTACTTATACGAAGGCAACTTCTTGGATGGCTCTCCCATCAAGGATTTTCGCCCCCAGATACTTTATCTTATGTTTAGATAGATCTTCCAAGTGTTCCTCCAGATGCTGTGTCATTCGGCTGGGAAGGAACGTCTTGAATTCCTCCAATTCCACCAGTATACATCTACTGTATTGACCCTCAATGATCTTAAGGGAAATAATCGAATATTCAGATCCTATTGAAAGCTCTTCCAGCTTCCTCACTGGCTTGTTGATGAACTGGATATTCTTATTAACTTTGGAAAGGAAGTCCATTGTTAGTATCTAATCAAATTCAAAAAATCAATAAATCGAATGATTTTCAAAAACAATAACATACCTGTATTCGAAGACGAAATATTAGGATTGAGTATTTGTAGTCAACTGATCTAACACGGAATTGCATTTTCATTTATAGGTACTATTCTGTGGTTACATTTCCTGTTGATCCCATCATGGGAACGTTTTTCTCCATTTTTGCGGTTACCTGCTCGAATCTTATCTATTCTAATTAGTGGAATTTTGTGAATACAGACTTGTCAACAACCTGTCTAATCCTTATCTCTAGATTGAAAAACTCAAATCTTATCATCTTATTCTAATTAATGTCCAATGCTGCGGTCACTACTCTTCATGGGAACGTTTTTCTCCATTTTTGTGGTTACCTGCTCGAATCTTATCTATTCTAATTAGTGGAATTTTGCGAATACAGACTTGTCAACATCCTGTTTCCACACGAAAACATTAATAGGTCAATGATTATGCTCTCATGTCTCACGTTCAACCTTGAATGGGACTTGGAAAAATTTTCACGTTCGGATTTTTTCAATGAAGAGAAGAACTTGTCTAACACCATTCACGTTCAACCTTGAATGGGAACTTTATGTTACAACCCTCATTCACATTCAACCCTGAATCGGACTTGGAAAAATTTTCGCGTTCAGATCTTTTCTATGAACCGAATGGGGACTTGATGAAATATTCGCGTTCAACCTTGAATCGGACTTGTACAATTTTCGCGTTCAAGAGGATAATGAAGACCTTGAATGGAACTTGTAAAAATTTCACGTTCGGATATTTTCAGATGTTCTCATGTCTAACACCATTCACGTTCAACCTTGAATGGGACTTGGAAAAATTTCAACGAAGATATGGAGTGACCTTGGATGCTCTCATGTCTAACCCCATTCGTGTTCAACATGGGACTTGGAAAAATTTTCGCGTTCAGATATTTTCTATGAACTGAATGGGGATTTGATGAAATATTCGCGTTCAACCTTGAATCGGACTTGTACAATTTTCGTGCTCGGATTTTTTCAACGAAGAGTAGAACTTGTCTAACACCATTCACGTTCAACCCTCATTCACATTCAACCTTGAATGGGACTTGGAAAAATTTTCACGTTCGGATTTTTTCAACGAAGAGTAGAACTTGTCTAACACCATTCACGTTCAACATGGGACTTGGAAAAATTTTCGCGTTCAGGTATTTTCTATGAACCGAATGGGGACTTGATGAAATATTCGCGTTCAACCCAATTTCACGTTCAACCCTGAATTGGACTTGTACAATTTTCGCGTTCGGATTTTTTCAACGAAGAGTAGAACTTGTCTAACACCATTCACGTTCAACCCTCATTCACATTCAACCTTGAATGAGACTTGGAAAAATTTTCGGTGATAGGTCGACAAATGTTCGATGTCAAATTAATTTTTCACCGGTTAATAGGTAGAGTTCCCTGACGAGCGAAGAAACCGCAATATAGATAAGCACTTAAAAAACGTTGTTATGATGTGGGAACTTGATATAATAACCTTGGATGAGAAAATCCTATCAGCCAACACAGAACCGTATAACATCGAATATTATCACTTCTTTCTGCATTTCCGAAATAGGAAAATATTTTATCATTCAAAACAACGTCTCGAGCTATCACATTGTCACGATTTATTCATAATATTGATATCCTACCGTCTAGGTTCGAGATCTGAGATCAACAATTTGAACTGATCATTAATGATGTGGATCGTCGTTTTGAACCAGAGTTGAACTCTATTTTGATAGATTTATCTATCAGCATATATGATACATTAATCGTCGAATCCTATGCCTCTATAAGCGATAGAAATATAAAAAGTTTTGATAATGTCCCCCACGGTAGAGCATTCAAATGTTTTAGGCACTAAAACCTCTTATGAATCATTTGATGTCATTTTTGTACCTTTGAAGAATTTGAACATGTAATTAGCTCGACCCTTTGAATAATATCTATCACAAGACTATGATATTTTTTCACATCCAGATTGAGTGAGTCATTATTCAAAGTTCCTTTATAAATAAGACTCCATACTTATCATTGTAATCAGTGTTGCTTATTAATCCAATATGGAAGAATCTTTGAATGAAATATTAGCGAAATATATATTCATCTCGATATATTTGATAGCTGCCATTATAATTGTATTGTTGTTGATACTCTGGGATGAAAAATGTTCATCAGTTTTACCTGTTGATATATTGAAGATTGAAAACAATCATGTGAAATGCATAAGTTGTGGTCTAGTATTATATTGTTTGGAGAAAAATAATCAACCCGAATGTGTTCAGATGAGCGGAGAGCTAGGGGGTTTGAAATACTGTTGCCCTTTGAAATGTCAATTACTGATGGATGACAACTTGGAAAATAGATCAACATGTGTTATAATGGAATTTATTAGAAATAAATGAAAGGGAAAGAAGTCCATTGATCATTCGTTTAAAATCTAACCATTGATGTTGTAGTAGGGGGGTGAAATGGGGGATGCGCTTTTCGAGTCAATTATGAACTCTATGGTATCGTATGTCTAACCCCATTCATAACATTTTATTAGGAAAAAAAAGGGAATTCGGCTTGTCACGTTCAACCTTGAATGGGACTTGGAAAAATTTTAACGTTTGGATCTTTTCTATGAACCGAATGGGGACTTGATGAAATATTCGCGTTCAACCCAATTTCACGTTCAACCCTGAATTGGACTTGTACAATTTTCGCGTTCAAGAGGATAATGAAGACCTTGAATGGAACTTGTAAAAATTTCATTGAAGATATGAAATCTTAGAGTAAGACTTGTCTCACATTCAACCTTGAATGGGACTTGTAAAAATTTTCACGTTCGGATTTTTTTCAATGAAGAGAAGAACTTGTCTAACCCCATTCGCGTTCAACATGGGACTTGTAAAAATTTTCACGTTCGACTCTGTCATCGCTCCCCCGTTCTCACTCCCTATTACCCATTACCCCCAACTCAAAACGTTCAACGACGCTACTATACATGACTCAAATTCTAGCCCCTGTATCAACTATACCATTTATTCCGCTCCTTACTCAACTGATCCGGTAGCTTAGCGGTTAAGACGTGTGATTCATAATCCATAAGTCTCAGGTTCGAATCCTGACGAAGTGAAAAAATTTATGTTTGTTGTGAAAAAAAGTGTGACGTCGACCAACTCAACATCCTACCCTGGACCACTCAGCATCCCTGTGGAACTTAGAAAAATTCCAAAATTGACAAAATCGACTCCTCACCCTCCTGGACCACTCAGCATCCCTGTGGAACTTAGAAAAATTTCGAAGGATACGAAATTGACTCCTCACCCTCCTGGACCACTCAGCATCCGACTCGTACACGTCTACACCCCTGTGGGACTTAGAAAAATTTTCACAAGGTACAATTTCTCCAAAATCGACCTTAGATTTCCTTATGGGGAATTTACATGTAAAACTACCCCTATTCCGGCCAGAACCCGTGTTGCACATCTACTGACGAAAGATCATGCCAAAGTGTTAGCTGGATGTCTGTATTTTAAGAATTTGAAGCCGAAACTTGTATCAAAAGTCCCAGGCTCGAATAAATACTCTAGTTTGTTCGACCGCGACAACTGTAATTTTCAACTTTCGAACATTTCAGAGTTCATCTATACAGGGTGACGCATTACTGCACAACAACATTTCATTCTGTTGATGAGATCCTTCCGAGTCTGAAAGCGAATTATATATATTTTCTCTTTCAAAGTATTCTAGATACAAAAATCCGAAGGCGTAAGATCGGGGCTTTTCGGTGGCCATCTGAACGTATCTTCGGATCCATTGTATCGCAATATATTAATTAAATAGATTTTGACATTACGACCATTATGTGCTTGGCAGCCATTCATTTGAAACTAGACATTTTATCTGTTAGACAGGTGAATTTCATCGAATATGTCTGTAAAGTTTCTCTGGATTAATCTGATGAATTCTTCAGCATCAAAGTGATCGGTAAGTATAACTGTTCCGAAAAGTTCTCCTTTCATGACTGCCAACCTCATGTTAACTTATGTTGGGAATGAAAAACAATAGTCGCATGAGGTTTTTTTCTCTACAATACATGGTTGTTTCATAAATTAATCACATCTGAATTCGTGAAAGTGCCCTCCACTCTACTGAATTATTCTGATACCAACTACAAAATGTGAGACTCAATCACGAAGAGCTTCAAAATAGAGCAAATTTAGGTTTGGAATTTTTAGACTTTTTCGTTGTTATCCATGTTAGCCATGATATTATAGCGGAGAATGAGCAGCTAGCACAAAAGTTCATATGTCATTCGAAAGTAAACTGAATGAAGTATTTTTTACTGAAGAAAAAGCGTGAGCATAATTATTCATATTTAATCGAGAAAACCATTGAAAAAATAGGACTGATTTTGTTAACTTCAGAATCGTGATATTTTTCCCCTTACCACGCCTGCAATAAAACTTTTTCTGCACACAGAATCTCCCATCTTGTAGCAAATTCATTGACCTTTCCGAATATGTGGTCAAATTTGATAAGACTACAAGAAAAACTGCTTAATGACCTTTTAAAAGGAAAAAATTGAAATTTTTCGTGAAATCAGGAAATTGTGAATTTGAGAATAACCGTCAACATTTCCACCCTGTGTTATATGACATTTTTTGTTGCAAATTACCTGTATAATCACCTCTCTTTTTCCACTTTAAAACTAGACACCCTGTATATAGAAACATATCATCGGAAAAAAATATGATCTGATATATCCCCATCGAAATTGAATACGGCGATAATATATTTCACTTGCACGTGGAAATTCCTATGGCTCCTCTATAGCATCGTACTCGACAGAATGGTGTCCCTGACCGGAATCACAATCCAGCACACTAATTGATATCCTCTCCTGCTCCTGGAGAAGACAGCATCTAATAGAAATGTCAACAGTATGAACTGATTGACTCACTTCGTTTGCTCTTTTCGTTGGGCCAATTCAAATACTTCATGCGTGAGTAAAGACAATGACGGTAATTGATATCACGTGCAGTTATACTCGTATAAGTTGGACAAACGAGATTGTTTACTTTATCAGTTTCAAGTTTTTAGGAATATTATCCT
The DNA here is from genome assembly GCA_013421045.1 of Propylea japonica. Classification (NCBI taxonomy): domain Eukaryota; kingdom Metazoa; phylum Arthropoda; class Insecta; order Coleoptera; family Coccinellidae; genus Propylea; species Propylea japonica. The sequence continues at coordinate 10,946,131 of CM024244.1, forward strand.
CAAAGACACTGGCAGCGATTAGGAAGGGCCAGGAGGGCAGTCACCTCCCCACTTCTCTAATTTTCTAATAATCAAACTAACATGAATAGAAGCAATATCTCACAATTCCATTTTCAGTTTAAGATTTCACCTTGCTGAACATTGAACATTGCAGGTCTTCTTACTTTGAGGAAGGCAATCGTCTCCTGATGGAACTGCTTGCAACCACCCGTCTATGGGTCCTCGAATGAAAGTCACTAATAATTTGCAAACTGTTGTATTTACGATAGCAATTCAAATATAAACGAGACCTTTCGATTTTCAGGCACAATAGTGGGGGGAGAACATTCCTGATTTTGTTATTGTTGGGTAGGTTTGTCAGGAGTAAGGGAAGCACGTCGGATTGCCTCATTGGCCCTCTCGGTCCAACCACTGTGACGATGTTTGACAAGAGGTTCCTCCGTCAATTACGCAACGTGTTGTAATCAAGTTTCTCTCCGCAGAAGTCGTAAAACTAGCGAAAATCTTGAAGAGACTGTTTGGCCATGTTTGGAGAAGAGACACTGTCGCGAGCCAGAGTGTTTGCATGGCATAAACAGTTCGTGGAGGGTCGTGATTGTCTTGAAAATAAGGGCCATGACCGCAGCGAACAACATCAGTAGTGTTCGACAGCTTATTGAAGACGACAGATGTCGTACCACTTCTGAAATTGCAAGTTAGGTCGTGATAAGTTATGGGAGCACCTACTCCATACTCACAGAGGAGCAAGGGTATCGTAAGGGTTGCGCCTGGTGGTTTCCTCGCCTTCTCACAGCTGACCAGAAATTGCATCGTTTTCAGGTGTGTGGGCGTCTTCTTGCACGATTTCAGGAACAAGGAGACCAATTTCTCACCTACATTATCACCTTGTGATGAAACATGGGTGCACCACTACACCCCAGAGTCTAAACAAGCGAGTAAGGAGTGGAGAGAAAAATACGTTGCGCAATTGACGGAGGAACCTCTTTCTCAAACATCGTCAGAGTGGACACCGAGAGGTTCGATAAGGCAATCCGACGTGACAAACCTACCCAACAACAAAAAAATCAGGAATGTTCCCCCTCCACTGTAGTGCCTGAAAATCAAAAAGTCTCGTTTATATTTGACTTGCCCTCGTATATCGATTGAAATATAAGCTGGGAGGATTCTGCATTTCTAGAATTATTATTTCTGTTTTAAAGAATGAGAGTCAAAACCCAAAAAAAAAGTTCTCAAGAAATGTTGTATTTATCTAGAGAAATAAACTTTCAATTTAGAAATTAGAGGTGTTCACCGACATCTAGGATTGAGTAGATTCTGCCTTGTAATTGTGCTCAAAATATGTCTCCCTCCGAATAAAAACATGCCTGTTTCGATCATTTTCCTCAAAAAACTCTTGTGGTGACATATTTAGCCTGGCACATTTTGAAAACGAAGTTTTTTTTCAGAAGAATAGTTGATCTTGATTTATTCTTTTTTCTGTCAGAAAAATACTCTGTTTTTGGCATGTTCTTCATGGAAAACGAATAACCCGAATATTTCCTTCATACTATCCAAGCTAATCAAAAAAATCCTATCTCCCTAAAAAAATCTTTTCTTACTCCGATTGATGCTTTAAGCCCTCTGGTTCATCCATTAGGAGAGAAAATCTAAGCAAAAGAAACACGTCACAATGATCATTTCATTATCCGATTTTTTCCGTCCGACTTAGCCAGTTCCCGTTCCTTTAAATCTTTTTGTTTACGATTACTTTTCATTAAAGGTGAAACTCTTGTAATTTATTCGAGAATTGTCCGGGTTAGGGTGGGGATGAGAAGTGAAATCCCGTTTTGTGTAGACAGTAGGGCGTTTGTTTTTATCCGTCAACACGGGCACATTTCGGTAGTATTTATTAATTCGGCCCCGTTTGTATCTCATTCAGAGCGCAGTTGCCATTTTGCGAAAATTTTCGATTAAATTGTAAAAGTAATGTAAAAAAATTAGGAGCTTGATGACATGGGTCCTTCTCCTATTTTCACTTCCACTATTACATTTTGGAAAAACCAGATTTTGACTCAGTTTTATAATTATTACTGACCTTTGTTCAACAAGGAAACTTCTAATGATTTTCATCTGAAGAAGGTAGTATTCTAATATATCTAGGAGAAAGGCCTCATAGAACTCAAAATAACTGGAGAAGCCCCTGACTTGAAGGCAGAAACTCATATTTATATTAATCGAAAAGGGGAAACTCCCCAGTGGCCTCGACCAAAGATTAAGGAGAGAAAGATAGGAAACGAAGCGACTACGATGGTGTAGCGCCATCTATGAGTCAAGATTAAGTACTAAAATTCAGTAGAATGGGTGAGATCGAAGATTGTAGAGGCCATTTTGAACAAAACCAGGACATTTGAAAACATTGCGATGATTGCACGTGGGTAACCTCTTCATCGATTCATTTTAGTTGCGTTTCGTAATGTGTTTGTGTTTATCTATTTTGTGTGTGCATCTTTTGAAATTCGAAATTGTATGGTGATGAACTGCAAAATAATAAAAAGGCCAATCCTGAACCTGAGAAAATGGAAATTTAGGTATTGAAACTCTTATCATGTATCTGTGTTTCTCGTTGCTTTTTAATTTCAGTGCTCGAAGAGATATTGATCTCAGCAGCTGTTATAGAATGTGCGGTGAGCGTACAGATTAAATAAAAACAAATGGAAAAGCACTATCCTGTTGAAATTTTCATTGTTTTTCAATGCCATCTTCAAATTGTGGTTTGTTTTGACTGTTTTGATAATTAGGTAACTGATATGTAAGAAAATCATTGATTTGTATTCAATTTCATTATTACATTTTTTGTGAGTAATGATTTGTAATAAAACTATAGCAATACATTATCGCATTTCATTAATATCAATTCCTTTTAAACAATGTTGAGATGAAAAATAACATCCTGATCACGAAGAAAAGCACTAGCTTTGTTTTATCAATCCGGATGTTTTTTCTGGTCTTGACGTCTAAATTTGATGTCATACATAGGAATAATTTTATTCTAATTTGGCGCCCATCATAACAGTTTTCTGTATTGAAACTTACCGAAAAACGTAGTCGGATTTTAGTACTAGAGTTGTAGGGGCGTTTTCTATCTTTCTCTTCTTGATCTTTGGCCTTGACTTTCATCATTGGCCAGGCAGAAAATTCTTCGCGTTAGGTCATATCGGGTAAATAATAATTCGAATTTCAATAAATTAGATATTGAGAAACAAAAATTTTTAATGGCCATATTTTATGGAACACCCTGTACGATTTGGCTGGTTAACGAACTTAACTAAGTCATTTGGGATCCGAACTCATCCTGAAAATTTCAAGTCTCTAGGACAATCCTTTCGAAAGTTATAGTGCTAACGGACGGCTCCACGGACAGAACTGAATTTGACCACGAATTCGTCATCAGGGAGTCTAACCCTATTATTTGAGACTATTGTCTGATCAAAATTCGAAAATTACAGACATTTGGGCAAAACGATATAGCCACTCGTTTAAGTAGAACGAGCGCTCAAGGCCGGTTCTCTTCGTCAATCTTACTACGCTCCCGTTATAACAGCTACATCTGAATACTTCAAGGTCGCCAAGTGTCACTTCTGTGTTATTCTGTGGAATGAACATGTCTACTTGTGACGCGTGTAGTGTAGTTTCGGAGAGGAATCATTGGTCGCAGAAAAGTAGTCAGTGTGCCAATCGGACACACGCTAATCTAGAGATTGTAGATTATTAAGATGGTTGAATTACACTGCGACCTCAAGATCTATAGTGTCCTCCGTAAGAGCTGTTTTTTGCAACTGTTACTTTACAGCTCTCCCTTCAGTTTCAGAGCCGTAATAAATTGTAATACCTGAGAGAGCTTCAAGGCTGCTATATTGCTTTTCCCATAATGATGTTGTCCAAGATATTATTTGCACCAGCTTACTATGCCGAAGCATTCTTTAACTATGTTCCTCCTCGCCATACAGCAGTTTATGCTGAGCCAATTATGATCATATGCTTCCCAAGGTGACAATATTCTGTTGGAAAGCCAGTGAGGAGGCGTAACCTATTCTTACTGAGATCAAAGTACTTTTTTGACCTTGCAGTTTTAAAGTTTCTTTGATTCCTCTATCGGTTTCTTTCTTGTAGGTGTATTTGCCTATACCACAAAAAGTTTCTGGGTGAGTTTGTGCTCCTTTTCTGGAAAGTGTATTAGCCTCTTCATTTCCTTTTATTCCTGAGTGCCGGGAGTCCAGACTAAAAAGACCTTGTTGATCTTGCCTACTTCATTGAATTTTCTTCGACATTCCCATGTCAGCTTTGAGTCAATGACACAGGAGTTCAGTGTAGGAGAAGCAGCTTGACTATCAGAAAGGATGACTATGTTACACCCTTGATGTTTCTCCCCAAGTTTCGGTCGATGCATTTTTCGATTGCTGCTCGAATAACATTTGAGTAGGAGCCTAACCTAACGATAGTGCACACTTGGTTCTTGGCCCGTATTCTCCAGCGCCCACACTTATTGTGCCATTTTACGTTATTTACTTTGAAGTTTGGGGCAGATCATACCTGTTGTTCGCTGATGAGATGAAATTGGTCAGAGAGCAGCAGGCTGACTTTTTATTCTCTAATTTCCTGCACCTTCCCTAGACATTCTGAGAATAGCCTCAAGGGCTACCCTATTGATAAGTGGAGTACGATCTGTGAAGACCTCAAGTGCTCGCTCTCATATCTCCAGTGATGCAAACACAAGCGAGCCTTTGTATCTTGTCAAGTATTTTAATTGTGCTTGTGAGACCTGCTTTTGCGAACCAGAGACTGCCACAATCTGATCTAATGAATCTCACGAAACTAGAGTGATATCAGCATCAATACCTCAATCATTTGTATCGATATCTTCATTTTGAATATTGTAGGTAACATGATTCTTGGCTCAAAAATCTCGTTTCACCAAAAACTTCCTGTGATTGCTGTTCTAAATCAAATACTCATGGCAACACTGTCACTCTTATTTGCCGGCCCTTCTCGCTCACTCAACTCCCGCTTCACGCTCGAGTTGGGCGCCTTTTCTTCTTAATTTAATAATATTTAGCAGTCCTGTCGGGTATTTAGTAAAACACGGACGTCTCACAAAGAGAGCCGGCTTCTTCAACTTTCTTCAAAACAATATTCTTCCCTATTCCGAACAAGCGGAATGTGGATGAGCGACTGAATGGTTAAGTTCGAATCGTGCGTACATAAGCGTAGCGGGGTACGGCGATTTGATCAAATACTCCGGTATTGAAACAGGACTCCGGAAGCCTGGCTGTGCATACAAAGAGCAGATTCTATTGTAATCATCTCTATAATATTTCAAACAAACCTACGAAATTAAATGCATATTTTATTACGAAATGTAAGATGAAGACGGCGGGCCAGTTTAAGAAATCAGGTTTTGATCTTTTACTTTGCGAAGATTGAGCAATTGCCGTGGAGATAAAATTCGAAGGGGATGAGAGATCAGAGGGATTCTGAATTGTTTTATTTCTATTCAAAGCTATGGCTTAATGCCTTCTTTCCTCATATTTCGTCTGTGTTGATCAAGGTAGAGATATATGAGATGACTGTTATATTTCGGGATGAGTGAACAAAAGTCAGAATTCATCTTAAAAAATCGCCTTTATGTTCTTTAAAGAATTACTTAAAGATGATCCATAACAGATGCATACGACTGAACCAATTGGCGAAGTAAATGTTCGCCACTCTGATTGAGGTTAATCCAAAACATAAATTCTGAACGCATTAACCACTTTTTCCGGGTTTGACCTCTCAGTCTCAGGACTCCGGGAGCCTGGCAGTGCAAACAAAGAACATATTCTATTGTAATCATCTCTTTGATATTTCAAACAAACCTACGAAATTAAATGCATATTTATTACGAAATGTAAGATGAAGACGGCAGGCCAGTTTAAGAAATCAGGTTTTGATCCTTTACTTTGCGAAGATTGAGCAATTGCCGTGGAGATAAAATTTGAAGGGGATGAGAGATCAGAGGGATTTTGAATTCTTTTATTTCCTTTCAAAGTTGACACTATTCAAACCTTCGGTATAGCCATAGATCTATAATTACTATGGATGCAGAATCACGTGACCTAACAGAAGATCGACGACTTGGATACATAAGAGAGAGAAAGACATATGCGATCTTATCGAAAAGAAAAGAGATGAAGCAAGTTTGTGGGCAACTTGTCAAAATCATATGGAAGATGTAAACAAATATTTATGTGACCACAGACATTGCTGTGCCCACAAGGAGTTGATGCGTTGAATATAATTCAACTGACATTACCCATAGAACAAGTATGACATTGCCCACAATAGCTCCATCACATTCAACCAAGTGACCTCTCTTTCTCATGCGGTGTCCATTCTTATTAGGTCTATGGGTATAGCTTAGTGCCTTTTCTCATCTGATTTTGTCTGTGTTGATCAATATGGAGATATAAAGGTTGACTTTTATATTTCGGGATAAGTGAACAAAGACAATAATACTTATCATCAAAAATCGCCTTTTTATTTTTCAAAGTATTACCTACAAGGATGATCACAAGATGTCACTCTGATTGAGGTTAAGCAGAAACATCAATTCTGAACGCATGAACCACTTATTCAGGTGTTGACCTCTCGGTATATTTCCAGATACGGAAGAAAAAAAATGCCATGCGAAATTTGGACTATACGGCTGTTGACAAGAACTTCTTGATTATGGAACATTTATTGAAATAAAAAGAGGTTTAACGCGTAACATCGCCATGAGTACCAAAATATTGAAAGCAGAGAATAATATTAATCGATTGAAATCAAGCAATACAAAACTCATCCTTCGGAGCTGATCTCGTTCTCGTCCAAGACAAAATGCAAGGAAGTGGTATCAAACAGAGCACCTATGGATAGCCATTTCGTCATTATCAAGACTCATCAGCACAGGATAGCTCTGAATGATACAAGGTATTTCTTGGAACCTACAGCGAAATGGCATCTTTTTCAAGATATAAATATACCGAAGACGCCGAAAACCTTCTTCCATAACATGAACCTTGGATGAAGTAGCGAGATGTTTACCATTTGTCGCATTGACAGAAGCGTTCTTGCATTTCGCAAATTTCATGGACCGAAAACGTAAAATTTGCGAAATACAAGAACGCTTCTGTCAATGCGACAAATGGAAAAAATCTCGCTAGTTCGTGCAAGGTTCATGCTATGGAAGAAGGTTTTTGTCTGGAACTAGAGATGCCGTCTTCGGTATATTTATACCTTGAAGAAGATGGCATTTCGCTGTAAGTTCCAAGAAATATCTTGTATCATTCAGAGCTATCCTGTGCCGATGAGTCCTCATAAGGACGAAATGGCCATCCATAGGTGCTCTGTTTGATACCACTTCCTTGCATGTAGTCTTGGACGAGGACGAGATTAGTTCCGAAGTATTAGTTTAGTATTGATATTATTCTCTGCTTTCACTATTTATTCAGATATTATTTTGACTTTTTCCTTCATTCTGCTCCTTCCACTCGAAGTTTCCACCAACATTCGCAAACAGGACTCCAGGAGACTGGCTGATCATACAAACAGCAGATTCTTTTGTAATCATCTCTATAATATTTCAAACAAACCTACGAAATTAAATGCATATTTCATTGCTAGATGAGGACGACAGGCCAGTTTAAGAAATCAGGTTTTGATCTTTTACTTTGCGTTAGATATACCCTAATAGTATAGTAAACAAACAAAAGGGAAAACGTCTAAAAACTTCTTCAAAAATGTGGAACTCTGTTTATTTTCCTAGGTTTGACATGTTTCGGCATTCGCCATTCTCAAAAACCAACAGGATCTAAAAAATTACAATAAAAGTAAATAATAATAATAATAATAATAATAATAAGCCCTCAGGGGCTCTGGAATGGTAAGTTCTAGAGTACGGGCTTAGCAAACCCGGGGTACCCGAGCTAAACCTGGCAGTAGGTATAAAATGCAACCCATAATGATGGTGCAATTAAGGAATAGGAATATTGAGTCGCTGCCTGAGGATCGTCAGGGCATGTCTGGAGCTGGCGCTGGACATGACAGCATGCGGGACGTCAGTGGCAGGGTGCTGAGGAGGCGGGCCCCTGTCATACAAAACATTACAGCTCAACAGGAAGAACCAAGGAGACAAACAACAGCAGTGTCACCCCCTACAGTGAGTGCTACGCAGGATCTTCAACCAGCGTTCACTCAAGCAGGGTTACCCAGAAGACGCATGAAATGGACAAGTTGTATGAATGACACGATCATGCGCATCTACTTTAAAATAACAAACATGGGTCAAGAACAAACTGGATACAGACAACGGTTATTCAATGAATTCAAGCGATGTTTTCCAGACCTACAAGTAACTGAACAGAGGATAGCTGATCAGTATCGCGTAATCCTTAGAAACAAACTTATCTCAGAAGATAGGCTACAGGAAATTAAAAATGAAGTTGTGAATGAATTGAACATCGAAGAAAATCGAACTAGAGAAGAACACACAACTTATGAAAACAGAGATCACAACAGCGAAACAACAAGAGAAGGAATTACAACAGAACTACAATTACCGCTCCAAGAAAATGTCCGCACGAATGAAGAGACACAGACTGAACACATACCATCTCAGGTTAATTCTTCGGACGATGAACGACAAGCACTGGTGGAACGTCTGCAATCAGCAATGTGCAGACTATTTATCGAATACAACGGCACCGATCCACTCTCCAGACCAACACTACCCAGGATCAGATCATCCAAAAAACTAGCGGTCATTCTCAAGATAATGAACACTAATGTCATACCAAAGTTCATCTCAATGGCAACACAACTGGAAACAATCCATCTTATCCTTTATTGTGCCGCAACAACTGTAGTGGAAGTGCTAGGGATGAAGACCAAACCAAGACAGCACACAATTCAACCCTGTCCACAACCTCGCCTACCTCACTGGCAAAGAAGACTGGAGGAAAAAGTTCAACGCTGTCGGCAGGACATAGGAAGGCTGACACAATATGAAAATGGAATAAGAACAATCAAGCTGAAATCGTTGGTAGAATCGATTATCTATCGAAATCGCAAGCACTCCAGCTATGAGGAAGAAAATACAACAGTTAAGCAGTGCATCGACACACTGAAACAAAAACTCAGTGTCTACTCCGAGAGATTACGAAGATATAAAGAGAGCAACAGGAGGAAGCAAGATAACATCTCCTTTGAAAACTCTGAGAAAAATTTCTACAGACATCTGGATGGAAAACAACAGAACTCCTCAAACATTTATCCGAATAAGGATGACATGGAGAAATTTTGGACCGAACAACTGTCAACGCCTACTTCTTACAACACAAATGCAGAGTGGATAAAAGACGAAGAGAAAACTCAAACCAACACCGAACAAATGCCCCTTACAGTCATAACACCACAAGAGCTTTCGGAAATTTTCAAAGAAATGCACAACTGGAAATCACCTGGTCCAGACGGGCTCCACAGTTTCTGGCTGAAAAAATTTAACTGTTTACATAGTAATTTAACTAACGCAATGAATGAAATTCTACGAGTTCCAGAAAGTATGCCCTCTTTCCTGACAGAGGGTGTAACTTATCTTCTGCCAAAAAATCACCAAAGTACAGACGATCCAGCAACGTACAGGCCAGTGACTTGCCTGCCAACTATGTACAAGCTCATAACATCTTGCATTACACGTCGACTATACTCCCATTGCGAACGAAATAATATAATTGCATCGGAACAGAAAGGATGCTCCAGGGGTGCAATGGGATCCAAAGAACAACTGATTATCGACTCTATAATCTGCAACCAAGCCCATAAGAAGAGGAGGAATTTGTTCACGGCCTATCTTGACTACAAGAAAGCTTTCGACTCCATGCCGCATGAATGGCTCATAAAAGTTCTAGAAATCTATAAAGTAGATCCGAGAATAGTGAGCTTTCTCAAAACAGTTATGTCAACTTGGCGCACTAACATCGAAATCAGCGGAACAGGCATAAGAACTGGCACAGTGTCCATCAAGAGAGGAATTTTTCAGGGAGACTCTTTGAGTTCATTGTGGTTCTGCATGGCAATGAACCCGTTATCAAGTATTTTAAAATCCTCCAGAAAGGGATTCAACCTCAAAGGCAACACAAGCAACATGTTGATAAACCACCTTTTATACGTCGATGACTTAAAACTGTTTGCAGCAAACAGAGACCAACTAGAGTGCCTACTACGACTTGTGGAGAAGTTTTCCAAAGACGTCAGCATGAACTTTGGACTGGACAAATGTCGTTCCCTTAATATAGCAGGAGGAAAAATTCAACAGACACCTCTCACCTTGTCTAACGGAGAAGAAATTAAAGCAATGCTGGCAGGTGATCTATACAAATACCTTGGTATGAAACAATGTCAAAGGATAGACCAACGAGTGATGAAGGACGAACTAACAGCGGAGTTCACCAGAAGAATGAGGAGCGTTCTGAAAACGAAACTGAACAGCAGAAATCTCACAAAAGCTGTTAACACCTACGCTTGCTCAGTTCTCACCTACTCTTTCGGAATCGTAAAGTGGAGTAATACAGATCTCGATAATCTCCAACGGAAAATGAGAACACTGTGTACGAAGGCCAACAAACATCATCCTAAATGCTGTGTTGAAAGAACAACGATTCCAAGAACTCAAGGCGGGCAAGGCTTCGTGGACATAAAGAAAATGGCGGCTGAACAGATAAGCAACTTAAGAAATTACTTTGTAGACAAGTCAAACACATCGGACTTACATAAGATACTGATCGAAGCAGATGGTTCAACACCTCTATTATTAAGCGAACACCCTCATGAAAACACCACACAGACGGATAGTGATAAAATTCAAAGATGGAAAGAAAAACCCCTACATGGAAGACACCTGAACGAGGTCATCCAGGAACATGTCGACATTCCTGCGTCGAACTACTGGCTGACTTCTGGAAGATTGTTTCCTGAAACAGAAGGTTTTCTCCTTGCCATTCAAGACCAAGTAGTGCAAACCAAAAACTATCAGAAATATATCATGAAGGATAGAAGCCTCACAGACGATAAATGCCGCTACGGATGCCAAACATCAGAAACAATCCAACATATTACAGGAGGCTGCCAAATGTTTGCTGGAAATGAATATAAGAGTCGACATGATGCAGTTTGTAAGATACTCCATCAGGAACTCGCCATCCAACTGAAGATGCTGCAATCCGAACCAATTCCATATTATAAGTATCAGCCTGAAGTTATACTGGAGAACCACCATTACAGGCTATACTGGGATCGCACAGTACTTACCAATTTAACAGTTGCTAATAACAGGCCAGACATAATTCTAGTGAAGAAAAAAGAGAAGAAAGCAATACTCATAGACGTAGCCATCCCAAATAACAACAATCTACGTCAAAAATATGCTGAAAAAATATCGAAATATCGAGAGCTTGAACTTCAGATCAAAAGGCAGTGGGGAATGTCCAGTACCAGAACCATTCCGATTCTCATATCAACCACAGGAATTATTCCTAAGAGCCTCAAGTCCCACCTCAAGGAGCTAGATTTGGATGAAAACCTTTTTAAAGTAATGCAAAAAGCAGTACTTCTTGGTACTGCTAGAACGGTAAGGAAGTTTGTAGGTCACGATGGACACCAGGAACAACCATGGAGGGAAACATTGCAAAACCAACAACCACGACGTCAACCGAGAGATCCAGGACCAAGCAACGAAGGACGAACAACCCAGGACCCAGGAGAAGAAGAACACCGAAGACCTCAGAGCTCAATCCCCCTGATACTTGCTATCCGGGATGAGTGAATGTTCCCCTTAGTAGGGAGTGTGATAGCCGATCGCTAGGGGGTGTGAAAAATCACACCCTTTCTACGCTAATAGGCTCAAGTCGATAATAATAATAATAATGTTTATTCATCTCTTTAGACATTTACATGTATGAGACAAGTCAAGAAAAAGAAACAAAACAATTTTATTCAGTATTACCTATACCATATTATAAAGAGTCATTGAAGTATTCACTCAAACTATAATAACCCTTTTCACACAACATAGATTTAGTTTTCCTCTTAAAACTGACATAATTCATATTTTTAAAACATTCTGGTAATTTGTTGTATAGCTTAATCCCCTGGTAGGTTGGTGAATGTTCAAATTTAGCAGTTCTATGCTTGGGGAGTGACAAAATTTCCGCATTTCTTGTTACATAAGAGTGATGACTAGATAATTTTTCCATTGTTTCCAAATTTTGTCTGACCATGAGAAGTGACTTGTAAATAAAAATACATGGAACAGTTAATATTTTGTTCTCAACAAAAAGAGACCTGCACGATGACATCGAGTCGATACCGAAGATCAAACGCAGAACCCTCTTCTGAGCAACAAATATTCTATTTACATCAGTTGAGCTACCCCACAGTAAGATATTATAAGATATGTGACTGTAAACCAAGCAGTAATATAAGTTCATAAGACATTCAGTAGTGAAACAATTTTTGACTCGATATATAGCATAATAAGATGTATTTAATTTTTTACTCAGGATGTCAATGTGATAACTCCACCTAAGGTATTCATCAATGTATATACCTAAAAACTTTATACATTCATCAGACTTTATCACAACATCAGAACAGTTTATGGTTAGGGGATTATGCCCAATGTTTTTGTTACCAAAATAAATACATTTGGTTTTCTCAACATTTAATAAGAGTGCATTTTTCCGACACCAATCGATGAAACTTTGAATAATGCATTTACAGGCCTCAATAAGATCAGCGACATTCGAGGCAGTGATGGCAACAGAAAAGTCATCTGCAAAAATGAGCACTAATACTAATTTCAGGTATTCAGGTAGATCATTAATAAAGAGTAAAAACAATAAGTGGCTCAGGACAGAACCTTGGGGCACTCCTGACTTAATGTCATACTTTTTACTGAACACATTTTTAACTTTAACCGTCATTGACCTGCCAGAAACGAAACTACACAACCAGTCAAGAAATTCACCTCTAAATCCTAATTTATAACATTTATCTTTCAAGAACTCGAACGAAAGAACATCAAAAGCACAAGAAAGGTCGAAAAATAACCCTGCTACAAATCGACCCTCATCCAGACTCTTGTGAACGAATTCAGTAAATTTAAATGCTGCTGTCTCAGTAGAACGACCAGGTCTGAAACCATGCTGAGAGTCAGAGATTACACGGTATTTATTCAAAAATTGAGTAATTCTTTGCAGGACAACATTCTCAATTATCTTGGAAATAACGCTCAGCATAGATATAGGCCGGTAGTTAGAAATATTAAGAACGTCATTTTTACTTTTCAAAATGGGAACAACTGTCGCAGTCTTCAGGAGACTCGGGAATATGCCATTTGTGACAGATAGATTGATGAGATGGGCTAGGTGTCTGGATATACATTCACCTGAGGCCTTCAAAATTCGGCTAGATATATAATCAAGTCCTGTACTCTTTTTATTCTTTAGATTTCTAATTACGTCACGAACTTCACAATCAATAACGGGATGGAAATAAAAGGTATGTGGGGACATAGAACTAGTTGTACAGTTCTTTGATAATTTATCACCATAATGCTGTTTCAGTCGAGAGCAGGCAAGATTAGAAAAATAATCTCCGAAAGCCTCAGCTACCTCCACAGGCTCAGAACAGATAGTATTCTCTATATTTAACGAGATCTCACAATTACCAGTACGTTTAAGACCGGTCTCGTGTTTCACAATATTCCAAATAGCTTTATTTTTATTTTCAGATTCAAGTAGATATTTTTCATAATGAAGATACTTAGTTCTCCGAAGCAACAAGTTATACTGAATTTTAGCTTTCCTATACATTTCCAAAGAGTGATGAGATCTGATGTTTGCATGAAGCCAGTGAAGGTTCTTCAAATTTACACTAGCCTGTTTGACTTCATCATTAAGCCAACTTTTCTTAAAGTCATTTCGACAGGTTACTTTTTTAAGAGGAAAGCATTCTTTCATTAGAGATTGAATTATTTCTATGAATATCAGAAAACTAGTGTTTACATCAGTACAATCATATAAGTCATCAAAACTCAAAACATTCAAGTTTGATGTAAATACATTCAGATTTTGGTCAGAAATAATTTGCAAAGTTTTTGTTTGTGGTTTAACAACATTTGAGTTGACCACAGAATTATAAGTATACACCAACGAAATTACTCTGTGATCACTGAGAGTTGCTTCCAACAAGTTGGTCTTGCAACAACCTAAATCAACATTAGTTAGGATATAATCAATTTTTGTACTAGATGTAGAACCATTGATATTAGTGAATATTCTAGTTGGAAGCATAGAAGTGATTTTTAAATCAAAACAAATCAGTAAATCACAAAACAAGTTCTTATTTTTGTCATTTGTTAGGAAATCTACATTAAGATCCCCACAAACAAAAAGATTTTTAACTTGGCCGAAGCAATATTGAAGCACTTGACACATTATGTTCAGAAAAAGTTCGAAATCACCGTTTGGCGGCCTGCAAGCACTTATTATACCTAACTTACTGTCATTAAGCACCATAATACCACACACCTCACAATGCATCTCCTCCGAGAATCTGGAGATATTCAGATTTTTAACAGGAAGCGACGATCCTACATACACCAGGGATCCTCCATGCTTTCTGGTGGGGCGGCAGAACGAAGCGGCCTGAGTATACCCAGGAATGTTCATTACGTTTAAAGTAGAGACGCACACAATGTCAGGTAGTTCCTCAGCTAACAGCACCTCCAGGCTATTCAACTTGTTGGTAATGCATTGAATATTGATATGAAATATCTTCAGCTCATTCATTTTTGGAGGACTACCGAGTTTGACTATTTCAGCTGAGTTTCGCTTTTCCGATGGAAAAAATGGTGTACACTAGCTTTATTCGGCCATGATGAGCTGTCCAGGGCAATATTATATTGACTGCTAGGTATGAGAGACATAACTTTCGGGGAACCTAGATTTAATCAGCTCACATTTTACATCAGCAAACGTTTTAAGAACATAGTTTTTCAGATCTTCTGAACTAGTAAGTATTAGGTTTCAGATTTGAGACGTGTAGTGCCTTGTATTTGTCAACACCTTCAACAGCAGAAACTCCCTCATAAGATCCCACGACTAATGGAGGTCTTTTTTTCCGTCTGCTCGAAACTTTAATCCAATCATTTGTGTCATGTTTGTTTTCACTGATTTTGTCTTTATGAACCAAAATTTTATTTTCCGGCAAAGGAGCAATTTGATCCTCAATAGGTAATGATGTTTTATTTTCATTCTTGCGCTTAGATTTATTCCGCTCTTGAACGCGGAGAGTCGCACGAACAGGATTATTTGGTGACGGCATAATATTAGGGGTCAACATTTGGCAGACGTTTGGATCGCAGGTGATATCATTGTCTAATTTCTTAGAATTTACAGATGGAATAATCTCACCTTCATTTTTATTATCAGGAATTCCCCGTGATTCCAACACATTGATTATAATAATATTATAAAAGAAAAAACGTAAGTTGCCTGGAAAGCCAGATGTTAAGTTTGCTCGTAGGAACGGAACTTACAAATTTGTTTCCACGGATCCATATAATAAAATAAAAGAGTCATCAAATCAAACCATTGAGAACCAACACAAACAAGCGTAAAAGTTTCAAGCTTTTTGAATTTCAGGACGGAAGTCAAGATGTTCAACCAGATCTTATGTTCATCAACACTTCAAAGAAAGGCAGACATGACAATGTCAATGTCAACCCACAACAACAAACCACAGAGTAGTTAGTTCCTTTTCATCATCCTACAGTATTTCACAAAGTCATACAATTAAAATTAAATTAAAAACAAAAATCAAAGTGAACTTACAGCTCAAAACAAAAAACACAACATCCATATGGTTGTCTGTAAAAAATGGTCAATCATTAGAGGTTAGAAGTTTGTAGGTGTCCTTAAAATTATTTGTTAACATACCATTTAACGTGTTAAACCGCCTGTCCTTCATGTGTTTAAATATCTCCACCTCCTCTAAAATTTCTTGTCTAGGACCGAATTCACAGTAGTGTAAAAGTTTCGTGTTATCATCGATGTTAAATCTATGATCTTCGTCCCTCAGGTGGCAACCAAAGATAGAACGGTTATTGTTAGGGTTTTTTAAGCATGCTAAATGTTCTCTAGTTCTTGTTCTCAGCGATCTACCACTTCTTCCAACGTAAACCACGTTACAACCAGGCTCCCCACACTCCAATGAGTAGACTCCCGGCTTATCTAACTTATCCATACCCTGCATTTGTTATTAATCAGAGATTGTCGTAGAATATTCTGGGCTTTAAAACTAACCCTAACACCATCAAGTTTGTTAATAATGCTAGCAACTTTGTGTAATACACTACCATAAAATGGGATGCTACAGTATCGTGTAGTTGTTTGGGAAGTACTGACACTTCCTGTTGATCGATTTTTCCTAACTATCAAGTCATCTATGATGTCCGGTGAATAACCATTCTTAACTGCCAAATATTTTAAAGTGTTAAGTTCCTTCGTATAACAATCCCCATCTAAAGGTGTTCTTAAAAGTCTAGACACGTAGTTGTTAAATGCTGCCATCTTATGACCTCTAAAATGACAGGAAGAACTATTATTAGAGGAATCAGTTTGCGTCGGTTTTCTAAAAATATAAAATTTCAGGGTGTTATTATCTCTTAAAATGGTAAGGTCTAAAAAATTGATACCTCTATTGGACTCCAACTCCAAAGTAAATTCAATATTGAGGTGCAAGTTATTCAACCAAGCAAGAAACTCCCGGAGTTGATCCTCACTCCCATTCCAAGCAATCAGAATATCATCCACGTATCTGTGCCAAAACAATATTTTATCTCTGAACAGATTCAAGGAGTTAAAAATCAAAACCCTCTCAAAAAAAGCCATAAAAATGTAGGCAAAAAACTGACACAATCAATTACCCATGCTAAGGCCTTGATCTTGTATTGTA
The DNA here is from genome assembly GCA_013421045.1 of Propylea japonica. NCBI lineage: Eukaryota > Metazoa > Arthropoda > Insecta > Coleoptera > Coccinellidae > Propylea > Propylea japonica. The sequence goes on from CM024244.1 coordinate 10,963,201, forward strand.
CTCATTTCCAATTGTAATCTTTTCAGACCACTCTTTAACGTTTTGTTTTATGTTGTTTATCGTTAATGCAGCTTCAGTTTGACTTGTTGTAGCTTGTGGTTAAATATTGTTTTGTTCAATTGCTATGGCCTTCTCTAACAGTACCTCGAGATAGCCATTTCGCTTAAGTATGACGTATGTAAACACTATGTGTAATTAGCATGAATAAATTGTTCTTATTCTTACGAATTTCAGAGACATTTGCAATTTACAGTAGAACCTCGATTATCCGTTCGCCCATTATCCGGCTGACTCGGTGATCCGTGCCAGTTCACGTTTTCGCTTATCCGTTCCACCGACATGATATCGATTCGATTATCCGGGATTCAGTTCATCACGCGTGCGCGATTGGTGTGAGATGGTAGGAAAGGTTATGAACTTTGAACGTGTGTATATACATAAAAGTGTTCTATGGTGTGTACAATAGTGAATTGTAGAATTCTGGTACAGACAGAGGTTGGTGGTTAAAGTGCAGCATTAAACTGATTCGAAAATGAATTCAAAGAGGAAAAAGATAGTTTTGACCATTAAGGAAAAAAGAAAAACAAGAATAACAGAATTTTTCAAGAAATGAAAATGTACCTATGCCTTATTTTTTGTTATGTTTCATTTTAAATTCATTTTTTACTCTTGATGATTAATGTATTTATGTGATGTGTGTATACCTATCTCTTCTTGCGATTTTTTGTTTCTGTTTTATACAAAGTATGTTATATATTATGTTCGATTTCTTTTGTGGCTGCTCAATAAATAATGTTTACCAATGCATTTTCTCTTATTTTCAACTTGATATGCATTTTTATGGGAATTTTCGATTTTCCGTGTTTTTCGATTATTCGGAAACCGTTTCCCCTCCATTAGGCCGGATAATCGAGGTTCTACTGTATTTAATTTAATGTTTTCGAGGTGTATATATTGCACTTCAGTAAACAGTTTTTAAGTTTATGTACTAACATATCTAAGAAAAGATGAGTCTTATTTTCTTCAATGATCGACTATTTCCCTTCATTTTCTATGATCATTTCTATTCAAAATAATCAATTGGTGTTACAATTTATGTCAGAAGACAGAAGAAGAACAGAAGTGTTCTCAAATTTGAATTTTATCGATTAATTTCAAGCTTCAGAAACTTCACATAATCATAAAATACCTCTATTATAACCGACTATTATAAATGTAAAAGCGATAACATAGCTCATTTTAGATTCGCGGAATCCTCTCGAATGAGCTGTTCAAATACTGCCAACAGAACCATCGCAATCACAGTTATATTCCGGAATCCGCATAGTATACGGCCGCATCCAGACCCGTAAATACACGAAACAACAACTATTGTTTCGTAATTTCTGCAATTTATTCCCTTCAATTATAATTTTTGGCTCTTAAAAGCGTCTATCCTATACGTCATTAAAGAATTGCATGTCTACAAGGGAGAAAATAATGAAAACCACAACATCATCCCATAATTCGAAACCAATTTATGGCATATTCACATCCCCGGCTGCCGAAAGAGTCAACGGGGTTGGGTGTATATTACATAAAGTATTCGGAAAACATATTTTTCGACATCATCGTAATATTCTTCGGGGCCATGGCTGAGTTGATCTTCGTGTAGCCTGTTGGAATGCAGCCAATGCGAACCTCGCTTCAATGCTGCTACTTTATATAATGGCGAATGGTGGGATAATTCTCCACGCTGCTTAGCTCGCTACTCATTTTTTTCTGTTCTCGAAACGCATGCTTTGACATTGCATTCATGGCACGCTAACAACAGTAGTTTGGGGAGACATTATGGGCTGTAAATCATATCTGCAGAAAGTGTTTGCTATCTTTAACGAGACAGGAGTGAAGAGCTGCCATTAATTCAAGGTACTTATGTCTGGAGAATGTGAGGTGAAAATCCGGAAAATATAATTCCGACGGTGATACCGGCAATCCGGCCATTGTGTTGGAGATTTACTCTCTAGAGGATTCAGGAGTGAAGTCCAGCAGTATATTTCGGTCATATTATGTGTGAAGAAACGAATGAAATATCTCTGATATTCAGAAAGGCAACAGAGTTTTCTTTAACTGCATGCTCTTGTTTCGATGAAAATAAGGTTGATTATGATGCTAATATTGTTAACTCCATAGGGTGTTTCAAGTCGCGCGGTTTTTTAAATAAATAAAACACATATTTAACATTCATTTTCGAAAACTTTTTATTGATAATTGAAGTATCAGTTTGACCATTAGGGAAAAGCTATAGTGATTGACACTTTAAGTGCATGGATATATTCAGGAGGCGAATTCGGTTCCTAATTTTACTGCAACACTATGGTTACTATTACCGAACTATAGTTGAATGTTGATATTTTGTTATTACCTTCAAATTTCAATAAAAATCGATGGATTATTCGAGGGGACACCAATTTCTTTGAAGTTACATATTTCTTAGTCATTCGCATTCTTTAATAGTGGTTGACACCGAGTATGACAGTCATTGACATAATTTCATCTCACTCTTGCATCGATTTTGGGTATGAAATAATCCTTCCTTCTCTCACTTATACATCTTCATTATATGGGTGAATGAGACACTCATACTAAAAATACTAGGGAAATAAGAAATTTTAGACAATTTTATTCCATATAAACAACGAAGTAACAAAAAGTATTACTGATCTTCACATATACAGGGTGATTTTTTTAAGTGTTTCATTAGACGTTTCCGAGGAAGGAATTGTAATACAGATTCAAGATTTTGGATTTTTGTTTTAGAGTACATGAACTTTAAATGTAAAATATTTTCAAGAGAAATCTACTTCCGGTTTCACCGGAAACGAATGTAACTTCGTTATTTCAAATGCAACACCCTGTATATTTATACATATTCGAATGCTTCGTTCAATTCTACACTGATTTGATGTATGATATGTGCAACCACTCAAGCGGTTCTTGAATTATAGCCTGATTATCCAATTTTTTGAAAAAAAGGTTGTCACAAATTATGGTCCATATCTTCAAAATCCCTCATTACAAAAATTTCTTTTTGTGAAAGTGGAACAAAAGAAAGTACGATGATGCTGTTTCTTGTATAACTTATGAGGAAATATTATACAGGGTGTCTGAAAAAGGCCCTCAAAGTGAGCCTCAATAAAACTATGAAATCTCACTTTTTTCAAATGGCAACCCTATAATTTTGTAATTCCCATCGATTGCTTGTCAAAAACCAGTTATAGTGTCCCGAATGTTTCATGCCTCTAAAATCAGTATTTTGGCCGTTATTCAATAAAATTCGAATTTCACGATTAAAGACAGGTTTCGCACAGTTTGTAAGCTTGCATTTTTGAAGTAGGCTATGTTAGGAGTTGTCATTCTTACTTTTCCTTACAGATCAAGCAATAAGCATAACATGCAATAATAATTTCACTGGAATGGTAAATCAAGGATATGTTTTTTATTTGCGGCAAATGAAACAAATTCGTAGAACAGGTAATTAGAAATTCAACGAACGAAATTCACATTTACTGACTTTAACGGAATCAAAGTTCAGGAGGTATCAAAACAATTTTCTCCGTACTGGAAGCCTTAGCCCTAAACGGACACGAGTGAATACAGTAATAGATAATGAATGATCTGTTACTGTATTCACACGATTCTGTTTTAGGTTAATGCTTCCACTACGGAGAAAATTGTTTTGATACTTCCTGAACTTCGATTTTGTTAAAGGTGGTAAATGTGGATTTCTTTCGTTAAAAATTCTGACTGCCCTTTCTAATATTTTGTTACATTCACCATAAATGAAGGACATATTCAATACATCACTGTTACTGTAATTCTTATTTTGCATAGTGCCCGCTGGATCAAAAAAGTATAAATGACAGTTCTCTAAAATGCATTATAAATCAACAGAAACAGCCTTCTTGAAAATTTCTATCCTATAAATGCATGGTTAGACTAAGAAACCTTGATTCTATCCTGAAATTCGAATATTCAATAACGGCAAAAATACTGATTTTAGAGGCATGAAATGTTCGGGACACCCTAACTAGTTTTTGACGAGCCATCGATTGGAATTAAAAAATTATAGGGTTGCCATTTGAAAAAAGTGAGATTTCATAGTTTTATTGAGGTTCACTTTGAGGCCCTTTTTCAGACACCCTGTATAATATTTCCTCATAAGTTATACAAGAAACAGCATCATCGTACTTTCTTTTGTTCCACTTTCGCAAAAAGAAATTTTTGTAATGAGGGATTTTGAAGATATGGACCATAATTTGTGACAACCTTTTTTTCAAAAAATTGATAATCAGGCTATAATTCAAGAACCGCTTGAGTCGTTGCACATATCATACATCAAATCAGTGTAGAATTGAACGAAGAATTCGAATATGTATAAATATACAGGGTGTTGCATTTGATGAATAACGAATTTACATTCGTTTCCGGTGAAACCGGAAGTAGATTCCTCTTGAAAATATTTTACAATTAAAGTTCATGTACTCTAAAACGAAACTCCAAAATCTTGAATCTGTATTACAATTCCTTCCTCGAAAACGTCTAATGAAACACTTAAAAAAATCACCCTGCATACCGATGTAATAAATTATAAGTGCTTCCTAGGATTTTTTCATCTGTCTCTTCCTATTTCAGAATGTTTTGTTTCTATTTGGAAGTTCAATTTCCTCAGGTTATCATTTTGCAGTAGTATAAATAAGTGTATATGTTAGAGTTTCCTTGAGAACTGCACATAATTGCGTATATTTTCGATTTCGTTATGTTTCATAGTCGTTTGAAGTTTTCTTCTGTTTGGAAAGTTCCAAGGAGTATTTTATTGATGTAAGTAAACCCTTCAATGATTTATATTTTAAGGTTGAACCTTATGTCAATCACTATTCGATGTAATTATTGATACAGTCATTGCCATATGGTTAAACCTTAATATATAAATCATTGGAGGGTTTGCTTACATCAATTAAATATAGCTTCGAACCTTCCAAACAGTAGAACACTTCTAACGAATAAGAAACAGAACAAAAACGAAAAATATACGCTATTATGTGAAGTCGCTATCCTCAAGTAAACTATAATATACAGGGTGAGTCTTTGACTTGTACATATATTTTAACCGTATATTTCTGGGGTCGAAAGAAACACTTTTTTCCTCTACCATTTATTTTTTCCAATTCGGCCTAAATAAGAAGATATAGCCCTTTTTTGTTTTCAGATTGAGCTATGCCGCCACTGGTAAACTTAGCACTGAATTTTTGCAAGTACGAGATATAGCATTCAAACCTTTGAAATAAGCTATTTTATCAAAGAAACGAGTAGATATACGATTCGAAATTTTCAAATAAGCTGCTGTATTAAAGAAAGAAATATGAACTCACTTTTTCAATACCAGTTGTATATTTTCTAATGCAATTGATTCATCCAAAATTTTGCTAGTGATGAAAAGCAGAATAATCTTTTCTTGATGTATACTTCGTTTTTGATTATATCGGATTAACTTTTAATCCACCTTTTCTAGCTATAGCATTCATTTCCAATATCTCTTGAAATCTTCCGTGCAAGAGTTTCCGAAATCAAAACAACAACTCAAGCATAACACGCATGACATTTCACGTTCATAAACACCAGTTGGGGCGATTGAATTTCAAGGGGTGTCCGCATGGTGAAAGTCACAGACGTGACGCTAGATTCTTTGACATCGGTGTTCTGTGGTTAGTTTGTTTTTCAAAATCATATGACTTCATGAATACTAACTTATTAAGGTCATTTAGTAGTAATAAATATGATGAATAAATGATAAATGAACGTATTCTAACGTAATGTAAATTTGGATCAACGTATGTCAAAGCTCAACGAAACAAAATTGCAATAGGTACTTCGAAAGTGGTGTGGAAATTTGCTTGAATAGATAAGGATTTACACTGAAGAAGTATACAGGTGAGCTTATTCATTGTAACCCCATTTTTGAAGAAAATTAGCTAGTTCTCTTACCATTCATCATTCCAGATAACAAATTCTCGAATTATTCTTGAAATTTGTCAAAGTTACCACATAGGGAAAATTGAATTCTGTGAATATTTTCGACAGAGTTGCATTCAGCCAAAGTACCCAATTTTTCGAATTTCTAAGATTTTTTTTTTCAACATCGAATTACTCGGAATTTTGTAGTCGGGAAAGATTAATCATATTCATGAAAAACTATGTTTCAAAAATTATTTCATTTGAAGGAATCGTTTGCGAGATATTACTGAAAATTTATGCTTTTCATGGAATTTCAACAGCCTGTATCTTTTTAACCAGGCCGAATCGGAAAAAATGGTAGAGGAAAAAAGTGTTTCTTTTGACCTCAGGAATATACGGTTAAAATATAAGTACAAGTCAAAGACTCACCCTGTATAATATAATCATTCTGAAATATGTAGAGACAGATGAAAAAACTCTAGAAAGCACCAATATAGTTTATTACAATATCATTATTATCGATAAACTATCCTCATTAAAAAAATTCAAATGAAACGATTTTATCACCATCCTTCCACCTTTCTTGTAAATGATTTCACAGGAACCGATGTTTACAATCGGATTAAACGTCCCATATTGAGACAGGCCTGAATCGCAACACAAGAGGGTAAGATTTGTACCACTTGGAAAAACAAAAAACTATAAATCTAATGAATGTGACTTGACTCCACCATCCGCCACTAGAACTGGGCTGAGGGAGTTCACTATACCTAACCAATAAACCTTTACGATGTTTTTGTTTAGGACGTTTCTACACACGTGTCCTAGACCTTAAGAGAGTTATTCAAAGGTTGTAAATTTTATGGTCTACTCGACATGGAGTTTATATTAACGTTTATGAAGAGGACCTCTGAGAAGCCTGCGTACACGTGGACCACACCGCATACCTAGCTAGACAGACGTCTTCCTCAACAACAGAATTCTTTGAAAGTATCTTGGGTTCCATGATTCATGAATCGCTGAATCTGGTTAATTTTATCTGATTTCTGAGAATTGAAAATCTGGAGATTCGTCAGCGTGCAACCAAAACACGATACAGTTTGATTAACACTATCTGAACTTAAGATACTATATTAAGTAATTATTGTTCTCTGAACTGCGATTGCCCGAATATGAACTAAAGATTTTAAATCTTTAAAGCATTCTGCATTCATATGTATTAATGTAAACATTTACAGAGTGTCCCAGGAAACACGCGACGAACGGATACCATGAATAAGGGATATCATGGAGGACTCGCATCAACAGGTTTTAATCGCTTGAGTGTCTTCGTTTGGAATATACAGGGTGATATTCATCTTATGGATGAAATTTGATAGTTCAATAACTCTTGAACTAATCGTCCGAATTATTTCAAATTTGGAACTTTTGTCACTTTTTACAATTGCCATCTTTCAATATTTTTGAAATTCAATAAATCAGATCCGGACTGAAAAATTTTGAACTCTTTCTATTTTCGTGAATATCGGATCACCCCTTACGTAAACATTATGATTTTTTGCGTTTTCGTAACCACAAAGAATGAATTGATTATGAAAAAACTAAATTTCTGCTTGGCACAGTCATACAGTCATACATAAATATTCTCTCATGTGTGAAATTTCATATTTCAATTTATCTTGAAATTATCGGTAGAATTATTTGGAATTTAGGTTCGGAATTTTCAGATTTTTTCGTTGTTATCATGTTAGCCATAATATTATGGCGGAGGATGAGCAGCTAGCACAAAAGTTGATATGTCATTCGAAAGTACACTAAATGAGGTACTTTTTACTGAAAAGAAAACGTGTACAAAATTATTGATATTTCATCGAAAAAACCATTAGAAAATTAGGACTATTTTTGTTAATCATGATATTCATCGCCTTACCACGCTCGCAATTAGTTTTTTCTGCACACATACTCTCTTTTCCTGTAGAAAACTTATCGCCTTTTCTGAAAATATGGTCAAATATGATAAGACTAAAAGGAAAACTGAATAATGATCATTTTACAGAAACAACTCGAAATATTTCGCGAAATCAAGAAATGTTAAATTGAAGAACAACCGTCAACATTTCGACCATGTTTTATATGACATTTTTTTGCAGATCACTCGTATAATCCTCCCTTCAAGTTTGTCCTCTTCAACAGTAGACATCCTTTATTTAACTCAACTATTCATATGTGAATGACTATTTCACATGCGGAGTTTTTGCAATAGAGATGAACGGTATTCAAAATTTACACATTCAAAAAATTTTTATTCTAGTCTTCTTCTCTGAGAAAACGTCGAGTAGTATATCGTATTGCGTCTTTTCTGTTCGAATATGACACAAAACTGTTCCAACTCAACCTCAGCTACCACTACTAATGGGTCGATTACCTTGAGTAACTTTACAAGCTGCTACTGAGCGAATTTAGAAGCTGATTGTAAATTCGCTCAGTGTAATCGTGTTCACAAGCCAACAATCTGATTGTAAAAAAGCTAGGTACGACTAAAGTTAAAAGCTGGGCTACTTTACATGCTAAATCGCTGGCGTTTTGGCTTGTTGGCATGTAAACATTGTAAACAAGCCGTGTGTAATCACAGTTGCTACTACAACAATATGTTAGTTCTCATCTACTCGGTAGTTCCTGGTTCTTAAATTTGAAATTTTGAAAACGTATTTGACATTTGTCTTAGATCCTTGACAACGAAACAAACATAGACCTCACGTGGATAGCTAGATTATTGGCTACTCAGCGAGTAGAGAGTAGACAGTGTTGTGTGTAATCATCACAATCTCACAAGCTAATTCACTCGCTTCTAAATTCGCTCAGTAGCAGCTTGTAAAGTATCTCAATGTAAATCGCTCTGGAAGCTATACCCTTCTGCAAGAGTAAAACAAAATCTTGGCTCCTGTTAGCACAAAACAGATAGGGGTGTTTTCTTCTCGGATGCAAAGGGAAATGGAGAAGTTGCACGCGTGATTCACTCAGGATGTGTACACATAATGCACCGTGGATGCACTTATTGGATGGATGCAGCGCAAGAAGAATTGTTTTGCTGCGCCCTAGGGGTAGCGTTGATAGTAGGAGATAGTGGACAAAAGACATGATTTATCGGGAGGTATTGTACTCGACGCAGTGAGCAATGGGAGAGAATATACGTCTTTGCGGGGGCAGAAAGCGAAATCGTTATTGTTACGGTTGGCTGATACTATTTCATGCGCATACCTGATGATCGTGCACGTGCTTGTTTAATGCGCTTGAATACGAATGGAAGTTGTTCGGATGTATTGGGAAAATGATGTTTTTATGGATATAAGGGTATTGTTGGATCATATGGATTTGGATCAGAGGAGTAAATAATGGTGTTGTAGTGAGTTTCAACATTCCTAGCTCCGTTATAGAGGGTGTCGCAAGAATACAGAAGCTCAAAAAGGCGAACGCAAACGAAACGAAAAATATCGCACAAGTAAATTGTTTAGAAATAATAATCTTACGGTTATAACCTCGTTATAATGGTAAAAATCTCAAAAAGTTGAAAAGTAATTTTGGATTATAATTGGATTACTTCATTTGATCGAAAATTAGAGCTTATCTAGTTATCTTCCACACAACGTGACCATCAAATAGTTGTCAATTTTGACATACGTCACAAACATAAAACTTAAATTGACACAAATCATAAAGTCTACAATTCAAATGGCCTCTATGAATATTTTTCCCCAGCTTGTCAACTAGGCAACAAACAACACACAAACAAGTAAACAATACAGACTGGTGATGAAGTCTCCACATTAATTGTTATTCTCATTATCATCTATGTAGTTGTAATTTTGGAAATAACGCAGTCATAAAATTTATTGAGATTATTAGTGTCTTCTCTGAAATTGACAATTCTTTTTTCTTATAAACACCATTTCACTGATGAGTCTTCTTGAATAATTCTGTTCCCTATCTGAAATTTCTACATTTTCAAAAACAAACTTGTATCCTTCTCTTTTTATATGTTGGGTTAAGGCTGTTCTGTTCCCACTATCACTATGCACATATGCTGCATCCCTTATATGTTGTCTTATTCTTTCACCAAAATATTGTCTAGACTGTCCCACTCCTTCACAACCCGAGCAGGCAATTTTTTGTCTGGAGGAATTTTATCTTTTTTTCTTTTAAATATTTATCAGTTATTTTTATTAATTGACTATGACATGTGAAAACAAAGGTTTATTTGTATATAATCACCAATAAATCTCTCTCTCTCCCTACTACGTGATATCACGATTTCTCCTGCTTCCTATATCGAGATACTGGAGAGTGGGTGAAAATTCCCCTCTTCGAAATCCCCCATTACCTCGAATTTTTCAAACGTTTCGTTTTTCCCTTGGCCATTTGTCATTTTACTGCTGCAATCTGAGATCGCATCAGTTTCTTTTTACACCTTCTCATGTAAAAAGTTGACGGAATAAGCAATTCCAGAGTTCCGAAAATGATAAACGCGAGGACATGCGAACTTGGAGATTGTTGATGGTATCAGCGGCCGCGTAAGAAAATTCAAATACGGCTAGGCGCCCGAAATTGCGACTCAAGATCTTTGATGTCTCGGAATAAAGGAAAGACGAAGAATAAGTAGTAGTTTTTTCTTAGGTATTCCGACTGTGTACAGAGGTCAAGGGCGCTGCTGAAAGATTTGATTTCATATTAGGACGAATTGAGTTAGAAGTATGTTGTATACAGTTCCCGTCAAAATTATGGAACGAATTCATTTTATCAGAAGAAAAATTTAAGAATAGCCCTGAGTAGAAGCTATTAATTTAAAATTTTATATGGGACTTAAGAATGGTACCAAATAATATCAATGCAGAATCTCAGCACAATCGGAATTATATTATGGAAATTATTCAACGAACATTTAGTGGTTTGAATAAAATAATAAAATAAATTTCATCCGAATCGGATATTTTTTTATGAAAATATGAAGTTTTTTTTTTCAATATTCGATTTAAATTTTCTATGGTTTTGTTCACACTATGGGCACCAAATTTTGCATGAAGCTTATAATTGGCATCTTGCTCTTGCATATGGCCGCATCATTTTATTTCGATGGGTTTTGTTTTGTCTGAGGAACAAAAATTTTGAATGACCGTATTTTATGGAACACTCTGTACGATTTGGCTGGTTAAAGAACTCAACCGAGCTATTTTGAAACCGAACTCACCATGAAAATTTCAAGCCTCCAGGACAAATCCTTCGAAAGTTATTGTGTTAACGGCCGGACGGCCCCACAGACAGAATTGTTTTTCGGTTTTTTCCGAAAATTTTCAGGACGTATGTAATAAATCCCGTACTTAAACTAAATCATTACGGCGGGCAGAGAGATCCTTCTGAAACAGTTTTGAATACACCCCTGGCTGTTTGGATTCAATCTAACCATTACGCTTATGTGAAAAGTTGTGCGCAAATGTCTTAAAGCAAGTGATTAAGTTTGAATGATAAAATTAAATTCGTCAGTGAAGTCGACCGCGACATTGCCGATTATAGAAATAAATTTTCTGTATAACGAAATTTCTTTATACCGAGTTTTTTCTGCGGATTTAGGGCTTTCGTTATAAGGAAGTTCCATTGTATATTGAAGTCACAAGATATGAACGAATTTTAGGATGTTTTCCAAACTTTCTACGATGATGGGATAATAAAAATATCCTGATGCTCACTCGACAAAAGATCGTTTTGTGTCGTAGAAAAAATGTCATCCCTCCCTCGAAAACAGGCAATCTGCATCTTCTCAAAAACTGTAATATAAACAATTTTCAGGTGAATCCGTGAAAATGTCAGCGCCTCTCGAGTCGTAAAATTTTTTATAATCCGGCACTCGGGACACTAAATACAATTTTACGACTTTTAAACGTCCTGGTAATACAAATTCGTACAAAGAATATATTCATGAGCGTTCAGCTAAATGCTTCTCCCGGTGCATCAGCCAGGAATGAAGAGCCCAGACGCAAAAAAGGGAGAATCAGGACTCATCTGAATATATTTTATGGTTCCCCCTCGAATATTCTGTTGCCTTGATCTTATCATTAAATTGTTTATTGTGCATGTACAATGGACACTGTTCGAAATGTGTTTCCATAAATCTTTTGCTGGAATCACCGACTTGAAGACCTGTGACTGGGTTTTTTCATCAATTTCTTTCGTTTTATGGAGACACTATCAAGAACAGTTTGTGTGGCTCTTGTCAGGTTTTTTATGGTGAATAGATAAAAGATTATTAGGACTGATAATTATAAGTATAAAGACGGTGATAATACGAAATGGATACCTACCTATACAGTGCTCGTCTAAATTATGGAATGAATTCATTTTCTCAGAAGAAAATATTTGGCAACAAAATCCGGAAACAATTGAATGTTTGTTTCACTTCTACCAAATTTTAGTTTTTTTTTAAGGATTTTTGTTGCTCCCTCTGTGCCATCCCCATCAACACTCAAAATTTTTTTAAATAGTTAAAGTGGCTTATTTGTTAGCTACTTTTGTGGCAAGTTCTTTGAATTTTATTTACAGGCGTGTAGAAATTTTCAAGAAAAAAATTTTTTTTTTATATTAGCTTAATTGAACAATCAAATCTTTGAATTTGAATTTAGTCGATGGTTAACGTCAAAAATGAACTGAAAATTACACAGAAATGATAACATTTCATTAATCAACGTGATTAGAGTTTTCTGATACCCAGTTTAAATCATACTAGATTCCTTGAAAAACTTCTCAGGTTTTCACACCCAGTCTCTCAAACAGAAACAATTTTTAATTACGATGATATGCTCCTTGGTAATTCCTTGCACTATTTTGGCAGGAGCAAATTGGTTTTGAAAATATTGCTGCCTAACAGTAAAACTAAAAGAGCAAATGAATGAACAGACCTTTCAGAAATTATGAGAAGAATCAGTTCCAAATTGAACATAAGAACTGTTTTCAAAACACAAAATGATTTGAGATCCATTCTAACCATAACTAAACCAATGAATGAGACACCAAAACCAAAAAAATGTGTTTACAATATTCCCTGTGTATGTGAAAAATATTATACAGTAAAGACATCAAGACTTTCAGAGATAAGAAAACGTGAACTTAAGAACATCAAAAATAGAGACATCAGAAGATCACAAATCGCTGATTATGTTTGTTCAAATAGCTGAGATCATAATATGATGAACTTCAACAACACAAATATTCTAATGACGGAACCTGATAATTATGAAAGAAAAATTAAGGAATCCACATGTATTTTGTTAGATGAAGTAGATAATTTGGCTAATTGTTATGTTGGAATAGATCGTATTGGGATTGATTTATTGAAGAGAGAAATGCCAGCAGAAAATTTCAAATTTAAATGAATCAACATCTCTATGTGTTGACCACTTGCAATGTCGATTAGACTACAAAAGAAAAAAGACACAATTCCAAAGATTTTCCAAGTTTGTCTGAAGAAGGAGGTTGATATAGACACCGAAACGTTACGTTATTCTTTTCTTTTATTTCCTTTTTTAGGAAACAGTTTCTTCGAAACCAATTTGCTCCTGACAAATTAGTGCAAGGATTTACGCAGGAGCATAACATCTCAATTAATAGTTTTTTAATTGTTTTTGTTTCAGAGACTGGAAGTGAAAACCTTAAAAAGTTTTCTAGAAATGCAAAATCCTCCCAGATTATATGTCAATCCATATCTTAAACACACCAGAAGTCAAATTTCAATATTCTGAGAACATGTACACAATAACTTTCAGAAGAAACTTTCAAAAGAGAGTCGAGTTCAGACATGAATAGAATGAAATCAATCATTTTCAGGTTTGAATAAGCGTACAACAGCTTTTGACCCTCAAAATGTTGTGCAAAATAAAAATTGCCCTTAAAATAAACAATTTAGTCCGAATTGTATTTTGCTAGTAACAATAATACTTCTACAAATCAATAATAATGAATATGTTCTTTATAATAGATGTTTTTCGTTATCTACCATCACGCATTGGTTGAACATGACCAAATATTCTATTTCCAAATCAGAAACAGTCAAATATCTTTTCTTGCTAACAAGCTGAAAAACTGAATTTTTATACCTGATTGAATAGACGCTCCAAATCAAACTCCACATATAGTCGTTGTGAAAGGAACAGTTTTTGAAATATCAATATCTCGAAATTTTTATTCCTTTCTTGTGAGACTGTCAAAAAAACCTACTAAACTTCTCTGTAACGTTATTTATCAGCTAAATATGAAAGTTTGATATGATGGGAGCGTTTCACATTAGTTATTATTTACGCAAACCCCATTTTATATAAAGCATTCTCAGACATACGAAATGGCCACCGTTTCGCTGAAAACTAAATTAATAATCACAGTGTATATCTCCCAAATTGGCAAGACCAGTCGCCGATGTCAATCACCAGAAGATCATTAAGCAGCCGAACCATAAGAGGATCAAACAAAGAAGATAATTATTCCCTCCGGATGTTATTTCAGAGGCCAGCTCATCGACGTGAGGTATCATACCTACTTTATGACATCCACACCCACCATCTCAGTTTTCATATTCGCATTTACAGGATGTCCAGCGACAAAGGGTTTCTTTGTTTCTTTGTGCGTTTTTCTACAAGAAAAGGAAACTGACGGTCATGTTTAGATTAGCACCGAAAATTCGGTCGAAATGATAAGCGAACCATCAATCTTCATGTCTAGCGATTTTTAGCAGATAATACTTCGAGACATTCGTGGGATTAATGTTGGATGTTTTATTTGAAAGATAAATGTTACTGCAATTAAGTCCGAATTAATAGATCTGATTAAAATTGGATGATTAAAACTGGAAATTATTCAGAATATAAAATATGTAAAATGAATAATTAGAAAAATGAATGAACATTCAGTATATCAGTCTTCATTCACAAGATAAATTCCACTCGAATTGGACATTTTTTCAATGGAAATTTGAAGTTTCTTTTTTTCAATATTTCAATTAAATTTTTTATGGTTCTCGGTACACTTTGGCCGCAAAATTTTGTATGAGGCTTACCATGAGCATCTTGCATATGGCCGCAACCTTTCATTTCGATAGGTTTCGTTTTGTCTGAGACATTTAGAAACAAAAATTTTGAATGGCTATATTTTATGGAACAGCCTGTATGATTTGGTGGTGAAAGCCCGTGAATTTTTGATTCCAGCTATATCTAAAGCTGCCTTTAGTTAAGAGTATGAAGGCTTTCAGAAGTGGAACAAAAAAATTTGGTGGACGGTGTCAGCGAAAATATTTTGTTAGCATATTTTGAAGATTTGGTATGTTGCTCTGGTTCTTGATATTTTCAATCTATAATTCATTCATTCGATCTCCAGTCGCAGTAATATTCATCAACTACGTTATGGCCTAAATTATCTATGTGAAGGTCCATGCTACATTTGAAGGAAAAAAGGAATGTTTAATTATTCGATGAAGTGGAAGCATTTGTTAAAAACAAAAATAAAGGATAAGTTCCCAAACAATCAGCATTGTTGTCCCGGGAGCAGATCAAGAAATTCTTGACGGAAACTCCAAATAATAATAACAATATTTATCATTATACGCTCGTTGCATGATATACTATCTTTAGTAAAATATGACTTGAAATTTCTTATTTCCCTGGGGAAATATATGGTAAATAAGGCGATATGGCTCAATATTCATTCGATCAGAAAAAAAAGATTTTGTTAAACACAATATGTTTGCTGATATTTTCACATATTAATTCCCTGAAAACGTATTCCAAATAAGATCATATCCCCAATTTTGAACAGCATGCTCATTTTTCCTGTTACATCGGCGTAAGCGACAGTTAACGTGCTGCCTCACCCACCGCCCATTCCTTGAAGCAACAATTTAGAATCATTTTGCATCCTAAGTATCCCTACCTTATTGGTCGGGCTGCTTGAGCCGCCCCCACCTGAGACAGGTGATACGATATTCAGGTAAGTAAACGACTGATTGGTCAAAGTGGATCCGGAACACAGAGTCTCCCTGCACGGCGTCGACTCACCTGCTAGGCAGGTGCGCAATGAGTTCCCGAGCCCCTCCTCGTATCGATCCAGCAGGTGAGACATTTCCATTGGCTGAGTTTCCGACGTTTTCCACCTATTCACGTTAACCGAACAAATTTCCTGCTGGTCTTGGAATTTCCCTGCGCTTTTTCAAGTTGCATTCCTCCCACTTCAGTGAGTGTCTATGGAATATTCTGAAAGTATTAAGACTATTTCATTTTGAGCGATTGTTTTGTTCCTATCTCGATTGGAGAAAATTTTTAATACTTCAATTTTGAGCTCTTGATTTGTTTTCATTGCGCTTTGGAATGAAGTGTCGGTAGAAGGATTGATGCTCTGTGTCTGTGAATTAACATATATGTTCCAAGAAAATTTCAATGGGTGAAACCAAAGTCAATCAATTAGATATACGAGTACCAATTTTAAAAAAAAACCCTAATCTTTTTTAAAGAAAAATTCAATTCAGAATTAGGTATAACAATTTTATGGTACGAAATTAACGATTTGTAAAACACCAATTTGCCAACTAATATCGATTGAAATATAATCTGGGAGGATTCTGTATCTCTAGAAAACTTTTTAGGTTTCCACTCCCAATCTCTGAAACATAAATAATTTGAAAATTTTAATGAAGATGAAATGCTCCTGCGTAAATCCTTGCACTAATTTGTCAGGAGCAAATTGGTTTTGAAAATTGTGCCTAACAGTAAAACTAAAAAACGAAATAAATGAAAAGGATAATGTAACGTTTCGGTGTTTATAGCAGACTCCTTCTTCAGACAAACTTGTAAAATCTTTGGAATTGTGTATTTTTTCGTTTGCAGTCTAATTGACATTTTAGTTTTACTGTTAGGCAACAAGTTTTTCAGAACCAATTTGCTCCTGACAAGTTAGTGCAAGGATTTTCGCAGGAGCATTTCATCTTAAATAATTTTTTTAATTATTTTTGTGTCAGAGACTGGGAATGAAAACCTAAAAAGTTTTCTAGAAATCACAAAATAATTCATCTCGTTTTAGAACCTCAGTTTGCGTGGGGAAAAAGTTCTAAATTTGAGGAATATTCCACTTTTAAACTCATCATTTATTTCCATTGCGCTTCGGAATTGAGCAACGGAAGACTGATTGATGCTCTACGAATGAATACACATCTTTCAGGAGAATTTAATCCCAAGGTTTTATGGGTAAAACTAAAGTCAGTCAATTATACCAATTGAACGTCTCCAAGGGATAGAACCTTGATCTTTTTCCCACAGGAATATTAATTAATTATTTTGTTTCCAACATTTTCCACCTATTAACCTTAGCTGAATAAATTTTCCTGCGCTTTTCAAGTTCCACACCTCAGTTCGTGTGTTGGCAAAATTCTGGAAATATTAAAGATATTTCATTTTTGAGCGATTGGTTTTTTTACATTGAGCTTTGGGGAAGAAAAACTGTAGAAGGATTGATGATCTGTCAATTACCATAGATCTTCCAGCAGAATTCGATCAAAGTCAATCAGTTATTCCAATTCAACGACCGGAAAGGACCAAACCGAGATGTTTCGAAGAAAAGAATTCAAATTCATAATTGAACATCAATGTTTTTCCATACGAGATCACAGACCTATGAACTAACAGCATAATCTCACGAAGTTGTCGAATGATTAGGAAAATTTTCACTGTACTCAATTCGTATTTACTCATATTGAGAAATATTGATTTGTTTATATTGTTTTTTCCAGTAATTTCTTCTTAGCATTCACAATTCATGTTTGGTTCGAATTTACGAACAGGACAGATAGATACCTATAGGGTAGTCCTGGTGATACCGACCATATTTTGAGAAAAACAATGTAACTTTTTTGATTTCTGAGATATTTATTTTCTTAAGTGTTGAAGCATTAGCCAGAGGGTTAGGACAGTATAATATATTACAAAATAAATCAGCTTGACAAAATCAACAAGATTTTCTGAGATTGAATTTTTATTAGAAAAAACTTCCGATAATTATGGTTAACTCCCATATCTGATGAGTCTCGTCCTTAACTGTTTAATTGAGGGAATATTTCTTGGCTTCAGGACTGTGGGGTGAATTATACACACTTTTTTAAATCGCCGACGTTTCGATCCTTTTTTGGATCTTCTTCAGGGCTGCAAGAATATTTATTTCTTAGTCTTGAGAGACTTTACAAATATGTGTAAAATACAATTTAAACTTTACGATTCACGAACTCCATTAGGTATATAAGACACTATTACAAACAAGCTACATGGACACAGATTAGAAAGAGACCAACATTCAGGTGGAATTTGCAATTATAAATTTTTTTTTTTTTGTATTATTGTATTGTTTTATTAAATTTTTTTTTCCCTTTATAATTTTGTTTATATTTTTGTATCATACAAACTCAATTCCCCATTATTGATTACATGATTGTATTTCAATTCTTACCAATTTGGTCTGGTGTATTTGGACACGGTGGATGTTTAGTTTCATTTATTCGTCTTTGTTTACGTGTCTTGTTGGTGGTATGTTTCCGTGGCCAGTCACTATGATACTGATCGACTGAGTTCTCCGTCTCCTGTTATCAATTCTTGAATACGTTTCTTTTTCCGTTAGTTCGTCATAATACCCTTTTCAATTATATTTCTCTTAACAGGCCGTTATAAATATTATTCAAACCCTGTATGTCTGATCTGACGTTTACTGTTTTATTAATGGATATATATATCATTTCACTAATGCATCTTTTTTGGTAATTTTTTTCTGTGTCAAGTATTTTTACTGCATCAAAATCGAAGTCGTGTTTTTCGTTGAAATGGTGTATAGCAAGAGCAGTTTTCTCGTTTTTGTCTTTGTTATTTTCTCCGCAGTCGTATTTGTGTTGGTATATTCTGTTTTTCAAATATTGTTTTGTCATGCCAACATAAGATAAGTTGCAACCTTTACAGGGAATTTGATAGACTAAGTTGGATTTTGTTAACTTTGGGTAGGGGTCTTTTAATTTTGAGTATATGGTGTTAAGTTTTCCCAGGGGGTAAAAAGCTAGTTTGATGTTGGTAGCGTTGTTTTTTATGAGGTTTTCAACTTTTTCTGACAGTCCTTTTATGTATGGGAATTTATAATATTTGATGTTCTCTCTTTCGGTTTGCGCGTTATTCTCGAAACCCGAATTTGTAAATTTCCGCTTGTACTGTTGTATAGTTTGGTTGACTAATGTTTTGGGGTAGTTGTTCACTCTTAAAATTTCTTTAATCTTGATTTCATTGCTATGCCAGTACTCTCTATTGCTCAGACTATAACTTCTAAATAAAAGGTTTTTTATTGTATTAATTTTTTGTGTTTGTGGATGAAATGACAAGTAATTTAAAATTCTGTTAGATGAGGTGGGTTTTGTATACCAATTCGTTGAGATTGACCCATCGTTGTTTCTAGTGAGCTGAACATCTAAGAACGATATTTTATTTTCTGTTTCTGTCTCTATGGTGAATTGTATTCTTTCATGAAAAGCGTTGAAGGTGTTTAAAAGTTCGTCTATTTTGTCGTGTGGGACTGCAAATATCGTATCATCCACGTATAGTTTCAAAATTGGTATTAGAAATGAAAGCTTGCGGACGCTTGTTGAAATTAGTTTGTTCATTACTATGTTAGCTAATGTTGCACTGGCAGGGTTTCCCATCGCTGCGCCCTCTGTCTGTAGATATATTTGTCCGTTTAAAATAAAATAACTGGAGTCGAATATGAATTCTATTATCTCGCATAAAAACGCTTTGTTCAGTTCTGTGTAAGCTGAAATGTGTGACCAATTTTCTTTTATTATCTGTAAAACGAGCTGTTTCGGTATGTTTTGTGTATAATGAGGTTACGTCTAGTGATACTAGGACGTAGTTTGGGGGGAGTTTTATTGTTTTTATATATTCAACCAGTTCTAACGAATTTTTTATATTGTAGTCGAAGGTTGTGGTCCAGGGGGATAAAATATCGTGAAGGAACGCAGACAGACTATATGTAGGTGAACCCTGACAACTAACAATTGGTCTCATGCAGAGAGTATCTTTATGTGTTTTTCTTAGTCCATACATTCTTGGTGGAACCGCATTGTGAATTCTAAGTTTTTTCATCGTTTGGTCGCTTATCATGTTCTGTTTGTATAATTCTTTAACAAGTTCGTTGTTTTTTGTCTGGAATATAGTTGTAGGATCTTTGTTGGCGGTTTTATAGGTAGATTCGTCTTTTGCCAAGTTGTTCATGGCTTCAATGTAGTCACATTTATACATTATAACTGTACTATTACCCTTGTCAGCTCTAGATACAATGCACTCGGGATGGTCATTTAGGAATTTTTTTGTCGCGGCAAGGTTGCTTTGGAATATGCTTTTTTTATTGTAATTTTTTCTTGATTTGATGCAGTGATTTTTGCTGATGTTAGCGAAAGCTGATCTAAGGTTGTTTTTAGTTTCTTCTGTCAGATTTGATTGACCATTCAGGATGTACTCGAAATCTTTAATCACGTTGACATTTAATCGGTACCTGCCGTTTGTTTCTGTTGGGGTATTAAATTTGGGGCCTAGGTTAAGAATTTGCAAAACCATTTCAGGAATTTGTATGTTGGTATAATTGAAAAGAAAATTCTCTGTATTTGGTTCCGACCTGAATGTAGCCTTCTCTTTACATAAATTTTGAATTTTTTTTAAGGTTGTTCTTTCTAATTAGCTTAAAGTTTCTTTCATAGGACTCGTTTGATTTTCTAAAAATAATGTAGAGATATTTGTTGTCAATAGACTATCGATTTTAGCTTTGATTAAAGATTTTTCTTTTTCAAGCCTTTTCAACTTCCACAATGTAATTTTTATTTCTATATTTAATACCGAGTTCTGAAATCTGGTTTTTGTTCGTTCAATTTCACTGTTGAATGGACTTGATTCAGATGCTATTATGTCAATACATTTAATATTATTTGCGATGTGTTTAGGTGATATGTTTTTTGTTCGGCAGGATAATAAGTAAATTCTCCTATTTCTCGTTAAGGCCAGTTTCCTACTGTTATTCATCCAAGACTTCAACAAATAAACCGCATCATACCCGTATTCTGCTGTGATGTTCTGAAAAAAGCCTGTGTTCGCTTCCATATCTGATGAGTCTCGTCCTTAACTGTTTAATTGAGGGAATATTTCTTGGCTTCAGGACTGTGGGGTGAATTATACACACTTTTTTAAATCGCCGACGTTTCGATCCTTTTTTGGATCTTCTTCAGGGCTGCAAGAATATTTATTTCTTAGTCTTGAGAGGGTTTACAAATATGTGTAAAATACAATTTAAACTTTACGATTCACGAACTCCATTAGGTATATAGACACTATTACAAACAAGCTACATGGACACAGATTAGAAAGAGACCAACATTCAGGTGGAATTTGCAATTATAAATTTTTTTTTTTTGTATTATTGTATTGTTTTATTAAATTTTTTTTTCCCTTTATAATTTTGTTTATATTTTTGTATCATACAAACTCAATTCCCCATTATTGATTACATAATTGTATTTCAATTCTTACCAATTTGGTCTGGTGTATTTGGACACGGTGGATGTTTAGTTTCATTTATTCGTCTTTGTTTACGTGTCTTGTTGGTGGTATGTTTCCGTGGCCAGTCACTATGATACTGATCGACTGAGTTCTCCGTCTCCTGTTATCAATTCTTGAATACGTTTCTTTTTCCGTTAGTTCGTCATAATACCTTTTCAATTATATTTCTCTTAACAGGCCGTTATAAATATTATTCAAACCCTGTATGTCTGATCTGACGTTTACTGTTTTATTAATGGATATATATATCATTTCACTAATGCATCTTTTTTGGTAATTTTTTTCTGTGTCAAGTATTTTTACTGCATCAAAATCGAAGTCGTGTTTTTCGTTGAAATGGTGTATAGCAAGAGCAGTTTTCTCGTTTTTGTCTTTGTTATTTTCTCCGCAGTCGTATTTGTGTTGGTATATTCTGTTTTTCAAATATTGTTTTGTCATGCCAACATAAGATAAGTTGCAACCTTTACAGGGAATTTGATAGACTAAGTTGGATTTTGTTAACTTTGGGTAGGGGTCTTTTAATTTTGAGTATATGGTGTTAAGTTTTCCCAGGGGGTAAAAAGCTAGTTTGATGTTGGTAGCGTTGTTTTTTATGAGGTTTTCAACTTTTTCTGACAGTCCTTTTATGTATGGGAATTTATAATATTTGATGTTCTCTCTTTCGGTTTGCGCGTTATTCTCGAAACCCGAATTTGTAAATTTCCGCTTGTACTGTTGTATAGTTTGGTTGACTAATGTTTTGGGGTAGTTGTTCACTCTTAAAATTTCTTTAATCTTGATTTCATTGCTATGCCAGTACTCTCTATTGCTCAGACTATAACTTCTAAATAAAAGGTTTTTTATTGTATTAATTTTTTGTGTTTGTGGATGAAATGACAAGTAATTTAAAATTCTGTTAGATGAGGTGGGTTTTGTATACCAATTCGTTGAGATTGACCCATCGTTGTTTCTAGTGAGCTGAACATCTAAGAACGATATTTTATTTTCTGTTTCTGTCTCTATGGTGAATTGTATTCTTTCATGAAAAGCGTTGAAGGTGTTTAAAAGTTCGTCTATTTTGTCGTGTGGGACTGCAAATATCGTATCATCCACGTATAGTTTCAAAATTGGTATTAGAAATGAAAGCTTGCGGACGCTTGTTGAAATTAGTTTGTTCATTACTATGTTAGCTAATGTTGCACTGGCAGGGTTTCCCATCGCTGCGCCCTCTGTCTGTAGATATATTTGTCCGTTTAAAATAAAATAACTGGAGTCGAATATGAATTCTATTATCTCGCATAAAAACGCTTTGTTCAGTTCTGTGTAAGCTGAAATGTGTGACCAATTTTCTTTTATTATCTGTAAAACGAGCTGTTTCGGTATGTTTGTGTATAATGAGGTTACGTCTAGTGATACTAGGACGTAGTTTGGGGGGAGTTTTATTGTTTTTATATATTCAACCAGTTCTAACGAATTTTTTATATTGTAGTCGAAGGTTGTGGTCCAGGGGGATAAAATATCGTGAAGGAACGCAGACAGACTATATGTAGGTGAACCCTGACAACTAACAATTGGTCTCATGCAGAGAGTATCTTTATGTGTTTTTCTTAGTCCATACATTCTTGGTGGAACCGCATTGTGAATTCTAAGTTTTTTCATCGTTTGGTCGCTTATCATGTTCTGTTTGTATAATTCTTTAACAAGTTCGTTGTTTTTTGTCTGGAATATAGTTGTAGGATCTTTGTTGGCGGTTTTATAGGTAGATTCGTCTTTTGCCAAGTTGTTCATGGCTTCAATGTAGTCACATTTATACATTATAACTGTACTATTACCCTTGTCAGCTCTAGATACAATGCACTCGGGATGGTCATTTAGGAATTTTTTTGTCGCGGCAAGGTTGCTTTGGAATATGCTTTTTTTATTGTAATTTTTTCTTGATTTGATGCAGTGATTTTTGCTGATGTTAGCGAAAGCTGATCTAAGGTTGTTTTTAGTTTCTTCTGTCAGATTTGATTGACCATTCAGGATGTACTCGAAATCTTTAATCACGTTGACATTTAATCGGTACCTGCCGTTTGTTTCTGTTGGGGTATTAAATTTGGGGCCTAGGTTAAGAATTTGCAAAACCATTTCAGGAATTTGTATGTTGGTATAATTGAAAAGAAAATTCTCTGTATTTGGTTCCGACCTGAATGTAGCCTTCTCTTTACATAAATTTTGAATTTTTTTTATTTAGAAGTTATAGTCTGAGCAATAGAGAGTACTGGCATAGCAATGAAATCAAGATTAAAGAAATTTTAAGAGTGAACAACTACCCCAAAACATTAGTCAACCAAACTATACAACAGTACAAGCGGAAATTTACAAATTCGGGTTTCGAGAATAACGCGCAAACCGAAAGAGAGAACATCAAATATTATAAATTCCCATACATAAAAGGACTGTCAGAAAAAGTTGAAAACCTCATAAAAAACAACGCTACCAACATCAAACTAGCTTTTTACCCCCTGGGAAAACTTAACACCATATACTCAAAATTAAAAGACCCCTACCCAAAGTTAACAAAATCCAACTTAGTCTATCAAATTCCCTGTAAAGGTTGCAACTTATCTTATGTTGGCATGACAAAACAATATTTGAAAAACAGAATATACCAACACAAATACGACTGCGGAGAAAATAACAAAGACAAAAACGAGAAAACTGCTCTTGCTATACACCATTTCAACGAAAAACACGACTTCGATTTTGATGCAGTAAAAATACTTGACACAGAAAAAAATTACCAAAAAAGATGCATTAGTGAAATGATATATATATCCATTAATAAAACAGTAAACGTCAGATCAGACATACAGGGTTTGAATAATATTTATAACGGCCTGTTAAGAGAAATATAATTGAAAAGGGTATTATGACGAACTAACGGAAAAAGAAACGTATTCAAGAATTGATAACAGGAGACGGAGAACTCAGTCGATCAGTATCATAGTGACTGGCCACGGAAACATACCACCAACAAGACACGTAAACAAAGACGAATAAATGAAACTAAACATCCACCGTGTCCAAATACACCAGACCAAATTGGTAAGAATTGAAATACAATCATGTAATCAATAATGGGGAATTGAGTTTGTATGATACAAAAATATAAACAAAATTATAAAGGGAAAAAAAAATTTAATAAAACAATACAATAATACAAAAAAAAAAAATTTATAATTGCAAATTCCACCTGAATGTTGGTCTCTTTCTAATCTGTGTCCATGTAGCTTGTTTGTAATAGTGTCTTATATACCTAATGGAGTTCGTGAATCGTAAAGTTTAAATTGTATTTTACACATATTTGTAAAGTCTCTCAAGACTAAGAAATAAATATTCTTGCAGCCCTGAAGAAGATCCAAAAAAGGATCGAAACGTCGGCGATTTAAAAAAGTGTGTATAATTCACCCCACAGTCCTGAAGCCAAGAAATATTCCCTCAATTAAACAGTTAAGGACGAGACTCATCAGATATGGAAGCGAACACAGGCTTTTTTCAGAACATCACAGCAGAATACGGGTATGATGCGGTTTATTTGTTGAAGTCTTGGATGAATAACAGTAGGAAACTGGCCTTAACGAGAAATAGGAGAATTTACTTATTATCCTGCCGAACAAAAAAACATATCACCTAAACACATCGCAAATAATATTAAATGTATTGACATAATAGCATCTGAATCAAGTCCATTCAACAGTGAAATTGAACGAACAAAAACCAGATTTCAGAACTCGGTATTAAATATAGAAATAAAAATTACATTGTGGAAGTTGAAAAGGCTTGAAAAAGAAAAATCTTTAATCAAAGCTAAAATCGATAGTCTATTGACAACAAATATCTCTACATTATTTTTTAGAAAATCAAACGAGTCCTATGAAAGAAACTTTAAGCTAATTAGAAAGAACAACCTAAAAAAAATTCAAAATTTATGTAAAGAGAAGGCTACATTCAGGTCGGAACCAAATACAGAGAATTTTCTTTTCAATTATACCAACATACAAATTCCTGAAATGGTTTTGCAAATTCTTAACCTAGGCCCCAAATTTAATACCCCAACAGAAACAAACGGCAGGTACCGATTAAATGTCAACGTGATTAAAGATTTCGAGTACATCCTGAATGGTCAATCAAATCTGACAGAAGAAACTAAAAACAACCTTAGATCAGCTTTCGCTAACATCAGCAAAAATCACTGCATCAAATCAAGAAAAAATTACAATAAAAAAAGCATATTCCAAAGCAACCTTGCCGCGACAAAAAAATTCCTAAATGACCATCCCGAGTGCATTGTATCTAGAGCTGACAAGGGTAATAGTACAGTTATAATGTATAAATGTGACTACATTGAAGCCATGAACAACTTGGCAAAAGACGAATCTACCTATAAAACCGCCAACAAAGATCCTACAACTATATTCCAGACAAAAAACAACGAACTTGTTAAAGAATTATACAAACAGAACATGATAAGCGACCAAACGATGAAAAAACTTAGAATTCACAATGCGGTTCCACCAAGAATGTATGGACTAAGAAAAACACATAAAGATACTCTCTGCATGAGACCAATTGTTAGTTGTCAGGGTTCACCTACATATAGTCTGTCTGCGTTCCTTCACGATATTTTATCCCCCTGGACCACAACCTTCGACTACAATATAAAAAATTCGTTAGAACTGGTTGAATATATAAAAACAATAAAACTCCCCCCAAACTACGTCCTAGTATCACTAGACGTAACCTCATTATACACAAACATACCGAAACAGCTCGTTTTACAGATAATAAAAGAAAATTGGTCACACATTTCAGCTTACACAGAACTGAACAAAGCGTTTTTATGCGAGATAATAGAATTCATATTCGACTCCAGTTATTTTATTTTAAACGGACAAATATATCTACAGACAGAGGGCGCAGCGATGGGAAACCCTGCCAGTGCAACATTAGCTAACATAGTAATGAACAAACTAATTTCAACAAGCGTCCGCAAGCTTTCATTTCTAATACCAATTTTGAAACTATACGTGGATGATACGATATTTGCAGTCCCACACGACAAAATAGACGAACTTTTAAACACCTTCAACGCTTTTCATGAAAGAATACAATTCACCATAGAGACAGAAACAGAAAATAAAATATCGTTCTTAGATGTTCAGCTCACTAGAAACAACGATGGGTCAATCTCAACGAATTGGTATACAAAACCCACCTCATCTAACAGAATTTTAAATTACTTGTCATTTCATCCACAAACACAAAAAATTAATACAATAAAAAACCTTTTATTTAGAAGTTATAGTCTGAGCAATAGAGAGTACTGGCATAGCAATGAAATCAAGATTAAAGAAATTTTAAGAGTGAACAACTACCCCAAAACATTAGTCAACCAAACTATACAACAGTACAAGCGGAAATTTACAAATTCGGGTTTCGAGAATAACGCGCAAACCGAAAGAGAGAACATCAAATATTATAAATTCCCATACATAAAAGGACTGTCAGAAAAAGTTGAAAACCTCATAAAAAACAACGCTACCAACATCAAACTAGCTTTTTACCCCCTGGGAAAACTTAACACCATATACTCAAAATTAAAAGACCCCTACCCAAAGTTAACAAAATCCAACTTAGTCTATCAAATTCCCTGTAAAGGTTGCAACTTATCTTATGTTGGCATGACAAAACAATATTTGAAAAACAGAATATACCAACACAAATACGACTGCGGAGAAAATAACAAAGACAAAAACGAGAAAACTGCTCTTGCTATACACCATTTCAACGAAAAACACGACTTCGATTTTGATGCAGTAAAAATACTTGACACAGAAAAAAATTACCAAAAAAGATGCATTAGTGAAATGATATATATATCCATTAATAAAACAGTAAACGTCAGATCAGACATACAGGGTTTGAATAATATTTATAACGGCCTGTTAAGAGAAATATAATTGAAAAGGGTATTATGACGAACTAACGGAAAAAGAAACGTATTCAAGAATTGATAACAGGAGACGGAGAACTCAGTCGATCAGTATCATAGTGACTGGCCACGGAAACATACCACCAACAAGACACGTAAACAAAGACGAATAAATGAAACTAAACATCCACCGTGTCCAAATACACCAGACCAAATTGGTAAGAATTGAAATACAATCATGTAATCAATAATGGGGAATTGAGTTTGTATGATACAAAAATATAAACAAAATTATAAGGGAAAAAAAAATTTAATAAAACAATACAATAATACAAAAAAAAAAAATTTATAATTGCAAATTCCACCTGAATGTTGGTCTCTTTCTAATCTGTGTCCATGTAGCTTGTTTGTAATAGTGTCTTATATACCTAATGGAGTTCGTGAATCGTAAAGTTTAAATTGTATTTTACACATATTTGTAAAGTCTCTCAAGACTAAGAAATAAATATTCTTGCAGCCCTGAAGAAGATCCAAAAAAGGATCGAAACGTCGGCGATTTAAAAAAGTGTGTATAATTCACCCCACAGTCCTGAAGCCAAGAAATATTCCCTCAATTATGGTTAACTGTATAATAACTGTCATCAGCATATTATCTCATTCTTGAAACGTTTTATACAATCGATCAAAACTATTGTTTTTCGTTACTCAGAAACTGTTGGGGATAATCAGAAGAAGAGACTAGGTGCTGTTGAACATAAAAACGTACCATTACGGAACTAACTCAAACGTTGAAAAGCTAAATAAGTTATTCATTCTAATATCAAGTAAAACAACTGCACCCCTACTAAATTATTTGCTCCACTCATTCAAACAAATCGCAGGTCAACCCCGATTTTTTGCCCGTGACGAAATAATTCCTGGAGGACCGCGCTCCTGTTTATCTAAGAAACAGGAAGGATTTATTCAAACTACAGAAGTAACCTTAAAAACAACGGTACGTGATCCGAAAAAGGAAACATTCAGGAATCCGACCGTGAACAAAAAATGTTTTATTTTCGCAGTATCCAAAGGTTGGAAAATCGTATGGGTTGTTATTTGGGTTATTTCCATGAATAACATTTCAATGAATTTTCCACCTTCAAGAATATAGTTATAATTGTTGTATTGTCAAGGTTTGCTTATTCTATTGTCTTCAATATTGTCTATATTTAGATTGTTTCAATAATTTGGTATTGCCACTTTTCGTCTACTCTTCATTCAGTGTTGTCAATTTTTTTGTTAAAACTCTATCAGAAGAACACATACTATGAACTTAAAATTCTTCTTACTGTACTACACACATTTAAAATTTCAGCTAAATCAGCTCTACAAATTCAACAAGGTGTTCTGAGATAAAATTGAATTTTTATTAGAAAAAACTCATTTCTATAATTATGGTTAACTGTATTATAACTGTCGTTAGCATATCTGATCCTTGAAACGTTTTATACAATCGATCAAAACTATTGTTGTTTCGTTACCCAGAAACTTTTGGGAATAACCAGAAGAAGGGCTTAGATGCTGTTGAACATAAAAACGTACCATTATGGAACTAACTCAAACGTTGAAAAGCGAAATAAGTTATTCATTCTAATCTCAAGTAAAACAACTGCACCCCTACTAAAATATTTGCTACACTCATTCAAACAAATCGCAGCTCAACCCCGATTTTTTGCCCGCACCGATCTAATTCCTGGAGGACCGCGCTCCTGTTTATCTAAGAAACAGGAAGGATTGATTTAAACTACAGAAGTAACCTTAAAAACAACGGTATGTGATCCGAAAAAGGAAACATTCAGGAATCCGACCGTGAACAAAAAATGTTTTATTTTCGCAGTATCCAAAGGTTGGAAAATCGTATGGGTTGTTATTTGGGTTATCTCAATCAGCCTATATGACATTTCAATAAATTTTCTACCGTCAAAAATATAACTACAATTGCTGTATTGTCAGGTTTGCTTATTCTATTGTCTTCAATAATGTCTATATTTAGATTGTTTCAATAATTTGGTATTGGCAGTGGCACTTTTCGTCTACTCTTCATTCAGTGTTGTTCATGTTTTTGTTAATACTGTATCAGAAGAACACATACTATGAACTTAAAATTCTTCTTACTGTAATACCCACATTGAAAATTTCAGCTAAATCAGCTCGGCAAACTCAACAAGGTTTTCTGAGATATGATTGAAATTATATTATAAAAAATTTATTTGGATAATTATGGTTAACTGTATAATAACTGTCGTTAGGATATCTCATCCTTTAAACGTTTTATACAATCGATCAAAACTATTGTTTTTTCGTTACCCAGAAACTTTTGGGGATAATCAGAGGAAGAGATTAAATGCTGTTGAACATAAAAACGTATCGTTACGGAACTGACTCAAACGTTGAAAAGCGAACTAAGATATTCATTCTAATCTGAAGTAAAACAACTGCACCCCTACTAAAATATTTGCTACACTCATTCAAACAAATCGCAGCTCAACCCCGATTTTTTGCCCGCACCGATCTAATTCCTGGAGGACCGCTCTCCTGTTTATCTAAGAAACAGGAAGGATTGATTTAAACTACAGAAGTAACCTTAAAAACAACGGTACGTGATCCGAAAAAGGAAACATTCATGAATCCGACCGTGAACAAAAAATGTTTTATTTTCGCAGTATCCAAAGGTTGGAAAATCGTATGGGTTGTTATTTGGGTTATTTCCATCCGCCTAAATAACATTTCAATAAATTTTCAACCTTCAAGAATATAGCTATAATTGTTGTATTGTCAGGTTTGCTTATTCTATTATCTTCAATATTGTCTATATTTAGATTGTTTCAATAATTTGGTATTGTCAATTTTCGTCTACTCTTCATTCAGTGTTGTTCACTTTTTTGTTGATACTGTATCAGAAGAACACATACTATGAACTTAAAATTCTTCTTACTGTACTACACACATTAAAAATTTCAGCTAGATCAGCTTTACAAATTCAACAAGGTGTTCTGAGATAAAATTGAATTTTTATTAGAAACAACTCATTTCGATAATTATGGTTAACTGTATTATAACTGTCGTTAGCATATCTGATCCTTGAAATGTTTTATACAATCGATCAAAACTATTGTTGTTTCGTTACCCTGAAACTTTTGGGGATAATCAGAAGAAGGGATTAGATGCTGTTGAACATAAAAACGTACCATTACGGAACTAACTCAAACGTTGAAAAGCTAAATAAGTTATTCATTCTAATCTCAAGTAAAACAACTGCACCCCTACTAAAATATTTCCTCCACTCATTCAAACAAATCGCAGCTCAACCCCGATTTTTTGCCCGCACCGATCTAATTCCTGGAGGACCGCGCTCCTGTTTATCTAAGAAACAGGAAGGATTGATTTAAACTACAGAAGTAACCTTAAAAACAACGGTACGTGATCCGAAAAAGGAAACATTCAGGAATCCGACCGTGAACAAAAAATGTTTTATTTTCGCAGTATCCAAAGGTTGGAAAATCGTGTGGGTTGCGTATTCTTATCATGGACAACACTGTAAATAACGGCTATTTGTCGGTGTCCGCCGGCGAACAAATGCCCTGCCGGAATGGGGAATGTGCAAAAGATTGAGAACGCGGAGAGAAAAAATGAATACTATTTCTCGGAGAGACGGCGAAGACAATTTTCTGTCTCATTTCCCGCGTCAGTTAAGGACCGGCCACGGCGACGGAAAAATACCAGGCTTAGGTGCGTAATTAGAGTCAATAATAATTAACGGCGGGCGCATAAATCAACGGGGGAAGTTTTTAATTTAAATGAGAAGACCGGACCGAGCTATTTTTCTGACTGAATGTCTGAGTAAATTAAGCGGTGGATTAAAAATTCTGTCACCCAATTAAACAACACAAATAGGTGAAGAAGTTTATTATTTTTCCACTGGGGGAAATTGTGCGTGCGAAAAGTTTGGATTCAGCTAAGATAGCAATGAATTTATTCTTTATACATTTGTATTTATCTGATGAATTTTGTTGATATCAGGAGATATTTTCTGACAATCTTTAAATAAGTTATTTTATCGACAATTGCATGGGTTCATATACTTTCAATTCCATACAGTGAAACTTCCATATAACGAAAACGCTAAATCCGCAAAACAAATTCGTTATAAAAAAATTTCGTTGACAGAAAATTTGCTTCTGTAGTCGGCAATGTCGCGGTCGACTTCACTGATAAATTTATGTATTTATGTTTATAAATCATGTTTTTGAAACGCCTGGAAAAAACATATTGATATGTATAATATTAAATGTTTTTGTTTTCTTATGATAGCTGAGTTTCTTCATTCGTATAAATTAATGAAATAAGTATGATGAACAGTTGTCTAGTATGCAGTTTCAGTAATTCTATATTTATTTTTTTTTCAGGTATGTTCGTGCAACGAGAAACCAGAAACACCATTCGATCACAAAATTGTGAGTATGCGTTTTGATTCTGAACGAAAGAACGTTGTCAGTATCCGAAATACCTATATAGGGTAAAGTCGAATTAGATGGATCAACTTCTGTAAAGATCAATATAACTTTTCATTCATCAAATCTGAAACCTACGAATTATTGTAAAAAATAACCCAGTAATCCTATTGGGTTGGGATTTTATACATACAAACTTCGAAGATGTAGAGACAAAATATACAAATTTCAAAACTCCATTTTGTGGCTACGAGATTCTGTTTTTTTTGATTCAATAATGGTACATTCGGTCAAATAGAGTGAAAGTAGGTATCATTGTCATATCTCTAGAATAGTGATTCGCCTCCATAATAGTACGCATTTTAGGAAAAACAATGAAATTTCAGAACATCTTCATAATTTCCTAAAATTGTAATATAATTGAAAAAAGGCCAAAATTTTGGTGATCAGGGAACAGTAGGTATTACTTGAAATTTCCCGAATCAATGTTCACATCCAAATAAATTTCAATTGATAAAAAATTGTTCAATTTAGAAGTTTCTATATGCTCGTAGATATTGCAAAAACGATAATTAAAACTTGACCTTGATTCTTTCTAGTCAAATATGAATTCAAATTTCCTATTCAAATCTGAAACCTACCCTGAGATTTTCGAGTTTTGATTTCGATCCCTTCGAAAGTTATCTTGTTTACGACCCGCCGTTGATGAAAGAGATGCTTTCAAGGTTACAGTACTTAACTCTATCACCAATGCAATTACTTTTCGAAAAACGATTACAAGACTTTGAAGAATCGAAAAAGGTTTGAGATTTAAATAGGAGCGTTGAATTTAAAAATGAAGAAAATCAAACTTATGGATCTAATTTTCATATCATCAGTTGTGGTCGAAGCTACCTAAGGTTTGAAAGATAAATTTGCTACTATAAAATTAATTGTCAACCGTCCCATTTAACGGCAAATTCGATAAGATATGTAAATCTCGTTCATTCCTCCTCCATAAGAGATTGAACACTGTTCCTGGAATCCTGTAGGTTCATCGGTGTTAAGTATCTCCGTATAACGTAGATAAATCAGTCCCTTGTGGGCGAACTATCAATTTTGTTGTGACATGCAACAATTAGCAGGGCAGTATTTTCACATTCTAAGTCGGGTATTCGGATAGAAATTTGTTGAGTATATAAATTTTTTCAAATCGTGATTTGTTCGAGTTAAGAAAGCAAAGCGATAAACCTTGGTATAAGATCTGAGTGCTTTTTATTGGTCAACAAATAATTTTAATTTAATTTAAATTTATATGATTTATTGAATAAAATATACAAGTACAAAAAAATTACATTCACAATCCTCTAAACAGTACCCTAAACTGGTATCGAGGACAGTAAATACAGAATTCCATTCAAATTAAACAATGCTTTTGTAAGCAAATAAAATCTTTTTTTCTGTGACGGGACTGTGACATTATATCCATTGACAGGTCACAAAATTTGACTTTTTACGAAATTACTTTTTTCCCTGTCAAAAAAATGATTCTCTGTGTAGACGGGAAAAAAGTACTCACTTTTTTCCCGGGGAAAAAAAGTAATTTCGTGAACAGTTATATTAATTTCACTATTAAATGGTCGTTTTTCCTGTCACAAAAAAAATAGTGTAATATAATAGGGAAAAAAGTATTAGATTTTAGCTCTCGGCTTTTTTTCTACCTCCGCTTCGCGTCGGGAGACAACATAACCTCGAGCAAAAATCGAATACTTTTTTCCATTGTATAACAAATAACTATTTTCGTACATACACTTTTGATGTTTGATGAAATCGCAGTTCCACATCAACACAAAATTTCAAAAAAGCAAACTCAACATCATATTGAAAAAGCGGATAAATTACATCACACCACTCTAAGTATTCTCTTATTTGATCAGACAATTTGCTAATTGAACTCACAGATTTTATGGAAGTAGGTTATTGATTAAATATTTTTGAAGCTTGTGCTATTGGGTTATTCAACCCTTATTGGCTTTTTACTCTTATCTGATATAAGTTTTGATGTGTTCTTGTTTCATAACTATACTCCGTTCACGAAAGGTTGAGCCGTCGGTTGGCCATGGAAATTTGGCATATTCCACTGTGTATATTGAAATTCTAGGTTATGTTCTTTACTTTCATGTCAGATTGATACGCAGTGTTGTCAATATTGCATAGAGTTCTCTGAAAACTTGCAAGCTCGTCGGACGAGGCCGAGTACATTCGGCAACGTTGACTTAATTTTACTTTATGACAGTAAATAATGCCAACTTCAGATAAATAAAGAAACGCCTACTATGTGATCAACCTTTCGTGAACGGGCTATATGAATATCTTTCGTGAATGTATACTCTGTATTGCACTTTTGTACTTTATTTATGATTTTAAAAATGAGTTTAGATTGTTCTAATTCTAGTACTTTCTTCAAGTTTGGTATTTTCTACAGGTTCCCCAAATCGGTATTAAGTATCTCTTATATGTGACATAAAAAACCCATTGTAACCTGATATTTCCTTTTTTTGATAAATAAGATCGGACCTTATATGAAGCCAAAACCATCTTCTCGATTATGGAGTTAGGTAACGTGGCTTTTCCAGCTCGAATTTGTGTCCAACAAAAGACCCAAGTACCTCGCCTCACAGACCTCTTGAAGTTCAATATTATTAATGCTTACCTTCAGACTCGTAACTTTTTTATTCTTTTGCTTGCATAACATAAACTTAGTTTTGTTTATACCAATTAATTTTGAATTTATTGCTCCAAAGCCAATGTAAATACCGTTGTAGATCTTTATTGATCTTATCCTTCTTAATCGAATGACAAAGTATGGGCTACTTTCTCACAAATATCGATCATTTCAAAGTAACCGGCTAAAACATGACAGACCTAAAACGCGGTAGTCATGAAAGAGAGAAAATTCCAATAGATGACTGAAAGAAATCTTACTAAAAAAAATTAAGGAAACCTGTGCAGGTGCTTTTGAGCGCTCGTTCATTGGTGAAGCATTAATGTTATTGCCTCAAAATCTTGTATAGCACTTGATATTCATGCTAAAGTATATGAATACAAAATTCCAGCACGATCGGAATTATTTTCTGTAAATAACTCAAAAGATTAACTATGTAAAAAAAAACATAAAAAATTTAAGAAAAGCCCTGATCAGAAAGAAGCTTTGAAGACTATTACCTCAAATTTTATATGAAATTTGAGATTGATACCTAAATATGAATGCAGAATCTGAGCCCATTCGGAATTATTTTCTGGAAATTTTTCGAAAAATTAAATATGAAAAAATAAACAAAATAAAAATTTACTCTTTGGTTCGGATGATGCAAACCTCTTTAAATTTTGCATGAACATTCAGTATTTCAGTCTTGATTCACAAAATAAATTTCATTTGAATCGGTTATCCTGTTATGGAAATATAAGAATTCTTCTTTTCAATATTCCAATTGAATTTTCTATGGCCTCCAAATTTTGCATGAAAATTCAGTATAACAGTCTTCATTCACAAAAAAAATTTAATCTAAATCGGATATCCTATTATAAAGAAAATACAAAGATTTTTCTTATCTATATTCCAATTGAAATTTATATGGTTCTGTTATTATTATGGGCATAAAATTCTGCATGAACATTCAATTCATCAATCTTTATTTATAAGATAAATTTCATTCGAATCGGATATTTTTCATGGAAATTTGAAATTTCTTCTTTTCAATATTCCAATTGAATTTTCTATGGCCTCCAAATTTTGCATGAAAATTCAGTATAACAGTCTTCATTCACAAAAAAAATTTAATCTAAATCGGATATCCTATTATAAAGGAAATACAAAAATTTTTCTTATCTATATTCCAATTGAAATTTATATGGTTCTGTTATTATTATGGGCATAAAATTCTGCATGAACATTCAATTCATCAATCTTTATTTATAAGATAAATTTCATTCGAATCGGATATTTTTCATGGAAATTTGAAATTTCTTCTTTCCAATATTCCAATTGAATTTTCTATGATTCTGTTTACACTATGGCTACAAGGTTTTGCATGAGGCTTATTATGAGCATCTTGCTTACGGCCGCAACATCTTATTTCGATGGGTTTCGTTTTGTCTGAGATATTCAGGAACAAAATTTTTAATGACCATATTTTATGGAACACCCAGTAGGATTTGGCTGGTTAACGAAATTAACCGAGCCATTTGGGAACCGAACTCCCGAACCGAATGGAATTTGACCACGAATTCGTCAAAATTCGAAAATTACATACATTTGGGCAAAACGATATAGCACTCAAAAACGGTTTTAATATGGAAGATAAAATAATGTTATGATAAAAATTATTATAATTTTAGCATCAAATGAAAAAAGTTAGTTCCCGGGATGATATTTCCGTTTCCCGTGAAACTCAATTTAAAATTCTTGGTAACAAAATGAGAGTAGAGAGATACATGTAATTAGTTCATTGAAATTTGAAATATTAGAGCGAAGTCAAGACGGGTCTGCAAATTATTCATAAAACCCTTGATAGCAGAAACGTGAGTAGTAAAACCTCTTGAGTGGTTATAATTTGATTTTCTATTATATTGGAACAATGTTTATAGGAAATAGTCAGTACTCCAAGCAACAAAACGTAGGTAGTTTCGCTATAGAGTAATTGATCTGTTTATATTAATTATACTGATTTCATTTCTGATGTCAGAAATGCATGCCATACTAAAAAACAAATGAGACATGAGAAAATTTATTATTCAGTTTTGGC
The DNA here is from genome assembly GCA_013421045.1 of Propylea japonica. Taxonomy (NCBI): domain Eukaryota; kingdom Metazoa; phylum Arthropoda; class Insecta; order Coleoptera; family Coccinellidae; genus Propylea; species Propylea japonica. The sequence goes on from CM024244.1 coordinate 11,000,078, forward strand.
GTGGATGTAATCTTATTTGAATGGCAATAGGTCTTTTAAGAGCTTTTGAGTTTTTTGTAGGACTGGTTACGGAAAAGTCCATATTGAATTCGAAAGTTGCATATTGTGCTAATGGAAGGCGGGACGGCCCCACGGACAGAATTGAATTGAACCACGAATTCGTCATCAGGGAGTGAAACACTATCGCTTAAGAGCAATTTCGGCTCATAATTCGAAAATTACAGACATTTGGGCAAAAGGATATAGCACTCGTTTAAGGAACATGAGCGCTGAAAAAGTACTAAATAGGTACGGGTAGAACAAATGTGTTCAATAATTCTGAAAGGGCAAAATTCAATATGGCGGAATTGATTCGTATCTGTTGAACTGAATTTGCATTATACTTAATATAATGACTTATAAAAATTACGTTTTTCGAAATATGGAGATGTAATTGATCAATTATACGACCAATTTTTTTTTCTGATGAATTTTTCATGGAATAACTATTGAATAATAAAAAATATGCAGAAATCGCTTCAAAATTGAACAAGTGTAAAACTTCCGCTCTCTATTTGTTAGCTAACAGCTTCTATCTGTTGGTTATTGGTTCATTATTCAAACTTTCACAGCCAGAGATTTTTTCCGTTATTTTGAGATGTTGTTTGGATAATTGAATATTTCTCTTCTGAAAATGATGCTAAATAGCTAGCTGATATCGCTGGCATTTGCAACCTAATCCCCCACATTGAAATTCAATATAATAAAACTTTCTTCCATCTACAGTAATCGATAACACCTCTGAAAAATCCCAAATCAATTTCTTTAGCCTACAACCGTTTGAAAGCCGATTCACTGAAATTTTCTTCTGGCATAATCCTAGTCCGGACCTTATTGATTACATATCACGTTGTTCGTTTCATTCTGGAGGACGCACAAAGATTCCATTCTTATCCATAATCCGGGTCGACGGCAAAATAAAACAACACATCATTAGGAGACACCCACGTGGTGCAAGTGATGCCTGCAGTCGGAAGGATGTCACCACGATAACAAATCAGGAAACGCCGTCCGATGCTTTTGCTCAGGTTCGAGAACGTGCCATTTTGCTGTTCTGGAAAATGCAGACAACGAAGTAAGTTTCGAAATTTAGAAATTATATTTCCATATCTAACTTGATAATTGGCTTCTGCTGACCAGCATTACGTACCACTGGCGCAGCCAGAATTTTCGTTCGTAGGGGGCCCGATGCAAATACTCAGAGAGAAAAAACACATAAAAAGAATACTGTTATTTCTATCTTTCACATTCTGGTTGATGAAAAATAACAAATTACCAATATCTTTTCTGAAATCTGGTGATCATTTATTTTCTAAAATGCCTTTCCAATATACAGGGTGTCAGGGAAAAAAGTATCATACAAGGTGTTAAAGTTTGTTTTTTTTAATAACTTTGGACAAAGAGGTAAGAACTGGACAAAATGCGATGATATGCAGGGGTTTTGTATGATGCAGAATCCAAATATCCTATTAGTTTTCAGATCACTAATAGAGGGCCCCACATACAGAATTCCTCCACCTTTAAATCGACCCTAACTTTTTTGCCTTACATTGTATGTCATTCTGGACTAAAAAGAGCGATTCCTCTATCTTTTTTTCTTCAAAAAGGTATACATTGTTGAAGTCGCTAGGACCAACGGTTTCCGGTTAAAATGCATCGGGCCCCCCTGGCTGCACCCCTGGTACGCACTCTGGTGGCAAAAATCGAAATTGAGCTAAGATAGTAGTAAACAGTGCGTTGAACGTATCGTAACGTGTAATAATTTCGTAATTGTTCATAAACTTATGTTTAGAAGAAATATTCAAGGGAAAATTGAAATTGTTATCCTCTTGAATATGATTTCGATCAGAAATGACTACTGTTGTGTGCCTTAATGCAATTTATGGGCGAAAAAAGTGCCAACTCTAGGGTATAGTTATCACTTCTTTCCTCAAGAAAACCAAATGAGAATATTTCTTGAAAACGAGTTTGAAAGGGAACTTATAGTAAAAGAAAGGCTTGTTTCTTAGATACTTCAATAAATATAGGAAAGTAATTCATATTGTCGCTTTAACCAGTTACGTCAGAATTTATATCGGAGGCTTTGATATTACAGCAGATTACGACAAGCTCTCTCTACTTCTTAGGATCATTTAATATTTAGGTACACATACAATTTATTATTTTACGAACCTATACTTTGCTATTGCAGATTTGGTAAAGAGTTCATAAAATATTTCTACATATCTTTTTGATTTATACCATAGGATGATACAGCAATTTTTTTTTTAGAGCAAGGAATATTTTCTATAGACGAACCCTTATTTTTTTACATCAACCTTCTGCTGATTCCATAAAAACTTTAATTCTGTTTGTGATATTTCTTCAAGTTAAGAAAGATTTTCCCTGATAAAGAAACACACAGCAGAAAAGGAAAGAAAACCATGAGTTTTGACATGATTCCCTTATGAATAGATTAGAACATCATGCACCTTATCAATTTAATTAAAACAACTGTAATAATATGTTTACATTTCCTCCTCACGCCACCTTAACAAGAACATATCGTGCATATTGGTTTTGTTTTACTTTATCACTCTCCACAATCAAAGAACCATCAATTTTATGAGGTTCTGTATTGAGGGCTGGGGCGATATTTTTAAACACAAAGAGCAAATGTTTATAAAACTGGACCCACAATTTGTTTTCCAACACATTATAATATGACATATGCATTCTGAACTTCTTCTAGAACTTCTCCTTCTAGTGGGACTCTAAAATTAGAGGTTAAAACTCCTATAATTCCGATAAATTCCAACGGCTGCACTTCACTTCTTATATACGTGCATACATGTACGATATAAATGAACTGAAAGAAATTTAAACAAGAATAGTTTAAGATTGATCTACAACTAGACTTACTGACCTGTAACCTTTATATTAATTAAACACTTGAATAATGAATATTAGTTATAAAATGATTGAAATATTGATTAAATGACAAAATGATTCAACAAAGATTCCAACTCCATATGAATTTTCAGATTATTCATACGATGAAACTCTAATGACTTATCTGTCCAAAACAAGATTGTTTACATTTACTACTATCTTAGCTCAGCTTCGATTCTCGCCACCTTAGCGCTGATATAGTCATGGAATATGCCAATTCTCTACCACAAAATGAAAGATAATTCCTTCTACATTGTTATTTGAAACAAAATCATTTCACCAAGAGATAATGTGAAATTCCACCTAGGCTTGAAGTCAACAACAAATTACATTTGAAGCATACAAAGAAACTACAACTCGAGCCGGATAATTTAGGTCTCTGACATATAAAAATCTGTAAATCAGCAGAAAAAAAGCGATTGATATTTATGAAATGATGTGCTGACCCTTATTTGATTAGGAACAAACTTTATTTCTAAGAAGGAATATAATAGGTATAACAGACAGGGAAACTAAGACATCCTAACAGAAGAAACTGAACCGAGAGTGGAGAGACCGCAAATAATTCTGCGCAAACACAAAAAATGTAGAAATAATGGACCTACAGATGATATACCGCGACAACATAACATATACACTGAAGACAAAGTTGCCAAAACTTCCACCCTTCGAACACTCTAAAAAACCAGAATTATATTTTAATATATTATATTTAACCGAAATGTTTTGATAGACTTTTTCTTTAACTTCTATTTAAATGTTCCGCAGAAAGTAAAATGTATACAGGTTTGGAAAATTCACTCGGAAACATAGGATTTAGCGTACAAATCTCCAAGTACCTCTGGCTCCAATGGAACAGTGGAAGAATCAAAACATGAGTGCGATGCCATATCAAGTAAAAATCTGGTCACAGGGCTGGCAACTAGTAGTGGGGATCTGTCGGGTCTTCCGATCTGCTTGCGATGGAATCAGACGAATGAGTCGCAATCTTAACATAATTTGCGTTAGACCATATCGGTTTGAAAATTAGTTGTGTTCAGTTTACAAGAAAAAATCAAATAATAAAATGGTGTTTTGGTGGTCAATCAATTCAGGAGACCATGAATTCATTCATTGTAACCTTCGAAGATATCAAGATCCGCGATTTCGAAAATAATAAAAAAATTCGAGACATGTGGATGCTTACAACAATGTAGTCATTGCAGAATTGATAAACCTACCAAAACCATAAATGAAAATCGTCTGGAGTCTTAATTTTTTTCTCCGAATATTTCGATGAGCAACAACATTCCTAACATTCCTAAATTTGTATCCGATAACATTAATCCAATTGGATCACTTATTTAGATCGTATTTATTAATGAAAAGTGTCACATTAATTCAGGAGCTTAGCACGCTTGTTTCCAATTATTCTGAAGTCCGATGACAAAGTAAAAATGAATTTCCAAAGAACTTTGGCACAAAAAATGTAATCAATCCTTTGTGTCAAATATCAACAAGTGTAGTAGTTCGATCAGTTTTATTTTATCCTGTCACTAACGGTGACATCGATAAATTCTAGCACATACAATAACATAAAGAAAAGCTCTGCTCACAACCTGGAGTGACTACCCTATCAATTACTACTTCAAATTTTTCATGAATTTATATTCAAGAGAATTAATTGTGTATAACTTCTTCCAAAAATTAATTGATGTGAAAGGAGATCACAACCATATCTACATATAATATACAAAAGCATGATTGATCTGACATCGATGACATTCATTGGTGAATACGACTTTCATAGAAATTGAATATTTTGAAAACCTCCTCTGTTGGAAATATCTTTGGATTGTAACACATAACTTTGTATCCTATAACATATGTTTATTGTGACATTTATCCAATTGGGTCACTGATTTGAATCGTGCTAATTACAATAAATATGAAAACAGTTACATCAATTCAGCAGCTTAGCACGCTTGTTATCAATTATTCTGAAGTACAACGACACAGTAAAAATGAGTTTTGCAGAGAACATTGGCACAAAAAATTGAATTGTGAGGCATCTTGTGCCAAATATCAACAAGTGTAGTAGCTCGATATGTTTTATTTTATCCTGTCACTAACGGTGACATCGATACATTCTCGCACAGACAATAACAAAAAGAAAAGCCCATTATTTATACGAAATTTCCGCATGTGCCTTCTATCGCAACCCAAACAGACGTGCCGGATTTGTTTGAAAAGTGTCGGATTACGTATTCAACTCTATGAATAGGTAAATAAGTTCGATGGCAAGAAGGTATCCGAGGAAACCCGTGAGACCTGGAGTGTAAAGTATAAAAAGCTAATAAACCAACCATATGGGACGACATATCAGGCTGCCAGCACATGTGCCCACTGGGGAGAATGTATGATATATGAATTCAGGTTGGACCGAGTCAAGTGGGGTCCAGGTGAATATCTGAGGGTTTATTTCTCCAGCATAAGAAGTCTGTGTGTCGGTTCCGAATCGCAAATATGCGGTCTCGGATATCCCGAGGGATTTCGAGTAGGTTGAGGGAAATAAATGGTGAAGTATTGTGGGTGGTTTGAAAGAATATGATACATGGAGATGTCAATACGCCTGAATAGTTTTCCAAAATTGAGCGAGAATGACGGAATGTTAACACTTCTCCACACAGAGTATTTTTTGCTCGGAAATTTTCAAAACTAGTAGTGCAATAGAGGTGGTATTATACCACATAACGATAGAAACTCATGTACAAAATTTCGTTGAGAAAATTAAAGAAAGTTTTTTTTTTTGGATAATTCTATAAACTGTTCGATATAAAAGAAGAATTCAACAAACTGTTTGATATACAGGAAGATGTATATGAAAAATTGCAGAAAATGTATTCTTCATTGTTACAGCTCCCAAAAAGCGATTACAGTGGGAGAGAAAAATCCCAACTTATGTTCGAAGAAACTTTTTTCCATAATCATATTTTACAATGGAATAATTGATTTTGGATAGCCTAATCCAGCGGTTCTCAAACTTTTTTGGTGACGCAACCCTTTTGACAAGCAAAATACTTGACGGAACCCCACAATAAAACAATAGTTTTCAAAAGTGTATTCTTTATTAAAAGCATAATAAAAGTACAATGTGACAGTTAATAATTATTATTCACTGTAGCACATGGCAAGGTCAATAACAGAAGGTAGGTATTAAAAGAGAAAAAATCTTTACTAATGGTTTCACTGGAGCGTATGATCAACGCTGACTGTCAGCTCAGGAACTCAGCGTATGCCTTTAGTATGGAATTTACTGCGCTGTCCGTCCGTGTTCATGTGAAATGCTACATACTAAAGGCATACGCATATTTTCGAGAATGTTAGAGATCGAATCTAGGACTTTTAATGTTTTTCTCTAAATTCTTGAGGAACCCCTACAGGGGTATCGCGGAACCCTAGGGTTCCGCGGAACATACTTTGAGTATCACTCCCTAATCCATTCTAAATATAATACGCCTGAACCTAAGGTGCCGGAACTGTTTTCGATCTTCAATTCATCGAATAAGCTGATTTTTATCGAGAACCATAAAAAAATATCGAAAAAATGTAACAAAACAAACAATTTCAACCTTTCTACAAGTCAGATATCATATTGAGTAGGTTAGAAGGTACATGCAGAAAGGCTAAAGGCAATCATCAAAGATAGCCAAAAAGATCTTGTCATCGATTGTCACCAAATTTTTTTTTATTATAAACATTCGATGAATATTTCAACTTGTTCAACCTTCAGCCGTCATACAAGAGTATAGAAATCAGCACATAGATTGGGTTCCTTTGACAAAAAAACATCCAGAAGTCTTTGGAAAACCTTACCCACTAGCAAAAATTACATCTTCTACGACTTTCTAAAAATTAGTGAATTTCAGCAAAAAATTTAGGAGACCGCATATCTTAAGTATTGATAAAACTATCCAAAATACATTTTTCAATCCTGAATGTTTCATGAAACACAAGGTTGAAGAGATTCAAAATAATATTTTTTTATTTTTGAGAATAACTATCGAAGAATGTTCCTTAAGAAACGCGAATAAGGGGTGGCTCTTTTTACCCTTTGGAAAAATAGGGGATCACAACCAAAAACCTTCTAGAGTGCCTTTTCGTCCACATAGGAAACATCAGGGGCCTATTGCACCACAATACTTTGCAACTTTTCACTTCGCACTTTGCATTCTGACAAATTTCAAAAGTGAAAATTAGTTATGTTGCAAAACATTTCTCCCAATATTTGATGTCTGCGGAGTAATTTTCACTATGCACTTGATTTTTCACAATGTATTTTTCATTTATGAATGCGTTCCGTGCGACTTAATTCATTTGAAAAGTGAAAAGTGCAAAGTGAAAAGTTGCAAAGTGTTTGGTGCAATAGGCCCTTGGTCAGTTATGGTTTGGTCAAATTTTTGAGGGAGTATTCTAAGCACTATTCCTAAGGGGGCCGTTACTAAGCAGAAGGGGTCCACAAAAATGTTTATTTGTAAGAATCCTATTTTCCAAATGGAAATCATCCCCTAAATTTTTTCGCACCTACACATATACATCTAGGGTATCGTATTTGACTCTGCATAAGATCGATAAACTCAATTGAATTTTTCTTATACTCAGTATATAAAAATTCAATTGTTGTCGAGCTTGTTAACAAGAAGGAATATTCGGTTTCGTCTGATTCAACAATGCTCCATTAGGTCAACAGAAGTCAATGTATTTTTTGTATTGAAGTGAGTTGTTTCGAAAATAAGTTTGGTACAAAATGGAAGTTTCTCCTGCAACAAAAAAATTTTGGGAGGGGTTGTGAACACGATAACATCTGACAGAAAAAATTTCAATTTTCAGGGTAGGTTTGAGATTCCAAATGGTTGAATAAATTCATGAATGAACAGAATTTCAGCATATTCAAGTTTTCCCAATAGCAACAAATGAGCAAAAACTTTCTAACGTTTGACCTCAAAATAGAATAGAAAGAAACCACAAGCTCTCAGAATATTCAGATTTCAATAATCGTATTTCCAATATGAACAAGCGACAAAACTTTTTGACTTGACGTCGGGGTTTTCATCACTTTTTTAATATTACTGAAATTCTAAATCAATGATGTTTATGCTGTCCGTCTCGTTAGATACATCTTTTTATCCGAAGCCAATTAGTGTTAATCCAAAGTACCGCATGGAAACATAGGAACAGAGCCAACTAAGCCCTGCTGAGGCCAATGGCAGCTGCAGGTCAGCCAACAGGCGTCATATCACTGATCATTCTCGTGCAAGTCCAGATTACAGGTCTTATTAAGGCTACGCGATGGCAATATAAAAGCTTTGTGGTCGTTCATTCCTGTATAATCAGAAATTAATATGAAATTCGCTCATGTATATGCAATTACTAGCCGGATGTTTTCAGAGGAGGGCCCCTATAGGTGAGCTCTGTTGCGGTAAACGTTATTGAATATTTGCCAGCAAAGCCCCCCGTCTTTTATTTTCATTCCAAATATTGTTAACGTACTTTCCGTGCCCACTATGTCTGCATCAAGTTTCCTACTAATAATCATTGAACCAACTGACCGAGCTCGATTTGCGTTTAATAAAACTTTGTTTGAAGTTCAGTGTTCCGAAAATTATCACGGAATGACCTCTTCGTACGCGATTTGAACATCAAGTACATTTATGCTTTATTTTGATCTCCACTTTGTGAAAATTAGTATAGATGGTTTCTCCCCATCATTTACATATTTCCATACCATGTAATAATAGGGAGCGGGATCGAGCGAATGTGATTCACGATAAAATCAAGTCAGAGGGAAAATTATCAAAGATGGATGGATGGCTTCTGACTGACGGACTACTTTTGACTGTAATTATGCATGAACAAAACTTAACGGTAAGAACAACTCAGCTTTTGAAAGAATACAACATTCGCTTGATATGTGTTTTTGAGCGCTCGTTCTCCTCAAACAAGGGCTATATCGTTTTGCTCAAATGTCTTTAATTTTAGAATTTTGAGCAGAAAATTGTCTGAAACTATTCCGATTCGAGTGAAAGTTATTTTGTGGATCAAAACTAATATACTGAATGTTCATGCAAAATTTTTAGAGGATCGCATCATCAGAACAATATAATTTAATTTGTGTAATTATTATTTATTTTTTTAATTTTTTATTTTTCGAATAATTTCCAGAATACAATTCCGATTGTGCTGAAATTCTGCATTTATATATTTGGTATCAATCTCAATTCCCATTTGAAATTTTGAGGTGAAAGTCTTATTGCTCCACCAAAGAACGAGCGCTCAAAAGCTCCTGGTCAGGGCTTTTCCTAAATTTTTTCAGGTACCTAGTCATATCTGTTTTCGTTCCTGAATTTCGAAGATAATATTATGTTTCACTAGAATCTAGTGACTACTTATGCTATATTCTCAACTATAATGTATGTAACACACAAGAAAACTTGAGTATATTACTTTATAAGTTTTAATTCTGGTAAATAGGTTTTGATTGAACATCAATCGATGATTTCTAAAAATTTTCAAACGAAAAAGAAAATATCTTGCATAATACTTGAATGGAATTTCAGTTGAATAGATATATTGACCCGATCATACTCTTACACTCAAAACTTTTTGCCAGTGGATTCATTTCTACAGCCCACTGCTCTCTTGTCAAACTTTATCTGAAGATCCATAGTGAACCATCACGGCATACGAAATTATCTTGAATAATAAACCACCGTCAGCTTCAGCGTAAAACCTGAATCGTTACAGTATTGTGGATTTAAAAATTGATAACCTTGTCTGAGAGCCGGGTTATCGGCTGTAAGGTCATGGGCACCATGTGACACACTGTATGCATCAATGTATATCATCTACATATCCCTCAAAATTTAGGTATGAAATATAAAACCCTAAATCTATCTGAACTATCTATCAACTGAAGATCCATAGTGAACCATCATGGTAGACAAAATTATCTTGTAAAACTAACCACCGTCAGTTTCAGCTTAAAACCTGAAACAAGACAGTATAGTGGGCGTGATTCAAGAACTCGTCTGGTAGTTCTTGATGCCATTTGAAAACTTCTTGCTAGAACTTTCCACCTTGTCTGAGAGCCGATATATTGCCTGTATGGAAGATCTTGTGACACCCTGTATGCATCTACAGATTTGGAAATTCACATCGAAAACATACGATATACAATGCATCAGACAGAGAATTCTTCCCTCCAGTTGCACAGATGAATAGGCGAAATAATCAAGTGCGATAACTGAATGAATTCAACTGTCTTATTGCAATAATCTAGTCTTGTCTCTCTCTTATCGCAGTATGGTAGGGAACCTCCACTACACGTATAGAATTTTTAATTTGTCAGGCTGCCCGTAATACTCGATTCAAGTATTTACTGTTGCCTACCATACTAAAGAATTACGCTCCTCTAAACGATAAAAGAGAGACAAGACTAGAATATAGAAGTAAGACAACGGAATTCAGTGTGTTAAGCGGTCTACAGACGATCAACTTAGTTGAAGACTATGTTGTCAACTAGGTTGTAAACCAAATGAAAGTGAAAATAGCGGTTGTCAACCAAGTTGAAAACATCATTTCAGCGGTGGTTTCCGTCGAGTGAACTAGTCGGCTGATTAGGAGAAATTATCGAAACATGGAGAGAGATCTTTCGTTATATGTTATAATAAACGATATATGCAACAATGTGGCGCAGCACAGTTCTTGAATGAAAGAATTTGGACCAAGGATTGGTACCACAATCGGTCTCATTTTTCCCATTCCGGTTTAATGAAAAAACTTTTCGAATTTTGAGACTTGAGATTTTCAGGGTGAGTTTTGTTTCCAAATGCCACAATTAAGTTCGTTAATCAGCCAAATCATACAAGTGTTCCATAAAATATGACCATTCCGAATTTTCGTTCCTTAATATCTCAGACAAAACGAAACCAATTGGAATAGAATTTTTCGACCACATGCAAAATGCTCACAGTAAGCCTCATGCGAAATATTGAAAGAAAGAATCATTATATCGTCACCTTAGAGTTACAGTGTTGTATGTACATGAGTGATAGTTTTGAGCTATAGCAAAATGAAAATTTGCATACCTGCCACACATATTCATTTGCACGAAGTACGAAAGTTATTATTGATTATTGAAGTTGGCCAACTTGTTGACTAGATTTAATACAAAAATATTTAAAAAATTGATAGATTGAGGTTTTTGTATGTTTGAAAAACACACATACTACTTTGTTACCCCAGAAAAAAAGAGATTTAAAAAAAATGGGCACATACAACTCTGTTGTATTCATATATTATATATTATATTTGACTGAATATACAATATAAATTTGAACCAATATTACCAAAACAAGTTACTATTTCGGCAAAATGACTTCGAAGTATGTTTTATCTACCTGCGGCATCTATGGGTATATACCTACTTTTGATTGCTTTAATTTTTTCTCCGGATAAAGTTTTCTTTTCGTGTGAAACTTTTGGAGATTTCATTATTATGGGTGATATGGTTTTTTTAGTGGTCTAATTGATACCTTTTTCCAATTAAGTGATTGATGTGATTCCTTATATTCTACCCCTGTGAAACCAGTTGTAAATTTCAGAGCTTTTACTTTTGAAAAAGGTAGGTCCTTATTATTAAAGGTAGTAGTACATGATTTATAATCTTTGAAGTTATCTGCGCGCATCTGTATGATCTTGTAAGACCGGACAGAGTTAACTTTCAGAAGAATTCTTAAGAGTGATACTGGCGAATAATATTCAACTTGGTTTATAACAATGAAGTGAAAGCAGAGAATAATATTAATCGATATAAATCAACCAATGTTAAACTCATACTTCGGAGCTCACTTCGTCCTTGTTCGAGACAATGTGCAAGGAAATGGTATCAATCAGAGCACCTATGGATGGCCATTTCGTCCTTACTAGGACTCATCAGCACAGGATAGCTCTGAATTATAGAAGGTATTTCTTCAACTGAATGCGAAACGGCGTCTCCTTAAAGGTATTATTCCACACAACAATGCCATAACAGTAACACTGAAAGACACTGAATGCATGTTAAAAATACCGAAGACGCCATCTCTTGCCCCATACGAATATACCACGATTGATACCACTTGCATTTTGTCTCGAACAAGGACGAAATTAGCTCCGAAGTATGAGTTTAACATTGGTTGACTTATATCGATTAATATTATTCTCTGCTTTCACTTTATTGTTTTTCAATATTCATGGCGATGTACGCGTTAAACCTCTGTTTCTATTTGTCTATAACTCTGTCGATGCAGCTATGGACGAAATCTATCTCTTGAACACATGAAAGTCCTGGAGTTGAGAATTTCATGGTTATACTCTGGACTGCAGGGTTCTGTTGTAAAAAATATGCTATTGCATATGACATTAGAGAATTGCATTATCCTGGGAAGCCTCATAAGAAAATTCGCTCTCAGAAGTGTTGTCTGGTGGTAAATATTCTTTGTCTATGTCTGAATCATATCCATCAAACCCATACGGATACGTAGAAGTTCTGGTTTAAAAATGACAAAATTGTATGTAGTAGGTATGCTGAATATACTATACTTTTGTTGCTGTAACAAAGTTGTATGTGTCACATACCACTTTGTAATTATGATTTTTTCCATACAACTATGTAACAAAGTTGTATGTATCACATACCACTTTGTAATCGTGATTTTTTCGATACAACTATGTTTTTCTGGTTGTACACAATTCAGGATATAACATGGAACCTTGAAACTCTGTAGAGTGACGATCCCATACACATACAACAATGTTATACCAAAAACGCAAAATCGTAAAAAATGCGACATACAACAGTGTAACTCTAACGTGACGATATGTCATAACAAGATATCCAAGAATCGCATCATCTGAAGCATATAATTCAATTTTCTTTTAATTATTGATTTTTACATATTTCATTTTTTAATAATTTCCATAATTTACTAAGCATGAATCTCAAGTACTATACAAAATTTTGAGGTAATAGCATTATTGCTCCACCAATGAATGTTCGCTCAAAGAATCTGGCAAAGGTTTTTTTATATATCTCGGATTTTACTCTCCATAATTCAGGAAGATCTTTCACCCAATCAAAGAAATCTACCCAAACTTGAATGTTTGGAATTTTGCTCATATTTTCTAGTTAAATTACTACCTTTCCTCGAATATTTACGGAGAATTTTGAATACGCTAGGAGATGTTCACTCTACAAGCTAGAATTCCAACTGGTGTTGTCAACCTAGTTGATGACTACCACACAGACGCTCCAACTTAGTCGTCAACATCGGGCTCCGCCCACCAAATATCAAACCGATTTGATCTCGCTTCAACCTGGAATATCAACCACCAACCAGCCTACAGACGTTCAACTTGGTCGTCAACATGCCGTGTTTACAACTTAGTCTTCAACTAGGTTGATCGTCTGTAGGCCCCTTTACAGCACGTGATTGTCTCGACTATTCATCTGTGCAACTGGAGGGAAGAATTCTCTGTCTGATGCATCGTATATCGTATATTTCAGATATGAATTTCCAAACCTGTATATCATCTCCATATTCCTCAAAATTTAGGTATGAAATATATCTTTATTATCCTCATTTATAGAGCTGACTGTCCTCTTGTCAAGCTTCGTCAACTGAAGATCCATAGTGAACCATAATGGTATACAAAATTATCTTGTATAACTAACCATCGTTAGTTTCAGGGTAAAACCCGAAAGGTAACAGTATAGTGGGCGTGATTCAAAAACTCATCTGGTAGTTCTTGATGTCATTTTAACTTTCCACCTTGTCTGAGAGCCGATATATTGCCTGTATGGAACAACTTGTGACACACTGTATGTATCTTTATCATCTCCATATCCCTCAAAGCTTAGGTATCAAATATAAAGCCCAAAATCTACCTTTATAATCCTATAGGGATTCATTTCTACAGCCGAATGTCCTCTTGTCAAGCTTAATCAACTGAAGATCCATAGTGAACCATCACGGTATACAAAATTATCTTGTATAACTAACCACCGTCAGTTTCAGCTCAAAACCTGAAATATAACAGTATAGTGGGCGTGATTCAAAAACTCATCTGGTAGTTCTTGATGCCATTTGAACTTTCCACCTTGTCTGAGATATATTGCCTTTATGGAATATCTTCTGACACCCTGTATGTATCTATATCATCTCCATATCCCTAAAACTTTAGGTATCAAATATAAAACCCAAAATCTACCTTTATTATCCTGTGGGGATTCATTTCTACAGCCGACTGCCTCTTGTCAAGCTTCGTCAACCGAAGATCCATAGTGAGCCATCACGGTATACGAAATTATCTTGTATAACGAACCACCGTCGGTTTCAGCGTAAAACCTGAAATGTAACAGTATAGTGGGCGTGATTCAAAAACTCATCTGACCATCGCTTTGAGCAGGGAAGCGTACGGACATGGTAGGTGGCCACGGGGAACGGCTTAAAACCTGGCGTCTTTCATTAACATGCAGTCAACATTTCAATAACCCGTCTTCATATCCTTCGGACGCTTAAATTCGGATAAGGGGTATTAAAAAGACCGATTGAATTTTCGACAGATATTATACTGAAGGTTGTGTTTGCATTACAAGAGATGATAGCTTTTGAACTTTGATGTCTATAAAAAGCAGATATGGCTTTGGTGTACATGGACTGAAAATTGTTGGTGGATAGTGTGTATTATCATTTTAGTTTTTTTTGGTCGGCATCTTGTTTTCTGACTACATTAAACTGATTTCTTTATATGGTTTTTACATCTCGAATAAAAAAATTTATTCAAATGATGAATACAGACTGATATTTCGGAAGAACTGAAAATTCACCATTTGTGTTTTTTTTTGTGAAAAAAGAACGAAAGAAGAAATTCTGCTTCATCTCTTGGAGTTGAAATGATTTACCTATTGCACTCATCAATATCATAGTAGATTCGATAAAATTCAAGTTCATATAAATATTGAACAATTCAGGTCGTTCCAACAAAAATATTATGTTTTTTCATCGGAAAATAGTAGAGTTGGTCGAAAAGTTTAGATGTAACTTCTCTAGATCGACGGGATCTTTATTCATGATTGTAACATTGTAGGTTGCTTTGGAAATTTTTTATCTAATCGTTTCTTATGCAAAGTCTACAAATTTATGATTCCAGTCAAACTATTCAATTCTCTTTCGGAATGACCAGCGTAAACTCACAGTATAGTTTGTTTAAATTAAAGTTTACACCAGAATAAAAGTATTTATAATAGTCCAACGCCAACTGCGTTGTTATAATCATTTAGAGACCCTGTGTAATCCATATCTAATGCGTAATAATAAATATCGGTAGAAAAAGATTAGATAAACTCTGAAACAAATTCTTAATTTCGGTTGAAATATTGGTTTCATAACAAATATAATAACAAATGGTACAAAATTGGATATTGAGGTGACAGCTCGGATAATTCAATTTGTCATTTTTTTCTCAATATTATACAGGGTGTTTCTGCATTGATGCAAAAGATTTAAGTGTGATTCCCCAGATCATTCTACGAAAATGCATTATTTCAGAGATAGAAGTTTTACTCGAAAACTGACTGAAAAACGTGGTACGCCTCTGAGATATTTTGAACTAACAATTATTTTTGAATTCTCCGTTCAATTTGTGACATAAAATTTTTTCTACCATTTTTTCGTGTGGAGTGTCGCTTTTATTCAAGAAAATAAAATCATGAAATCATGAAAACAGCTCCCCACTCGAAGAAAGACTAGGAGATTTTTTGTCACAAAACGAATGAAAAACTTAAAAATAATTTCAGTCAGTTTTAAATTAATGCATTAACAATCTGTATCTTCGAAACGTTGCATTTCCGTACTCACATTTATGCGAACTTTTCGGGGGTACATTTAATATTTCCGGAAAATTCGGAAAAACGAGTTTCTTAGTAATTTGTTTTAACAAATAGCAGGAGAGATAGTGGTTTCAAAAATCCGAAAGACGAGAATTTTTCCACTTTCGTGAAATCTATTTTGTTAAAACAGATTATTTAGAAACGAGTGTTTCGATTTTTCCAGGAAAAATTAGATGCACGAGGGATATTTGGTAAGATAATTGCCTTAGTTAATCAAACATTTTCTTCATAAAAATAATAAGAGCAAAAATTAACACAGCATAGAAACCAACTTGTCAAACTTGCATGAAAACTTTCCGATTTTTTTTCCAGAAAAAAGGTGGTGACAGCTAAGTTGACAGTTGTTAAGTTATTTTTCCACATAAAATTCATATTTGACATACCAATTCTTAATAGCGATTGGTTGAAATTAATAGGACGGAAATAATCTCCCAAAATGATCTGAGGAATGACCCCCTAAAACCTTTTGCATCAATTCAGAAATAGACAAAGAATTACTCTATAAAGATTTGCAATGAAAGAGTAATTCAGGAGTTAAGCCCACACGATTTGATTTTCGTAAACTAACATGTTGATACTCTCGAATGATAATGATTTCTTTATATTCAATTAATTTAAATTCATTTTAATGAATTCAATAAATACTTGAATGAATATGATCCTTTATCTCTCTATACATCAACATGTGAGATTTAGGCTTACCAATAAATAATTATTGAGAAGACTCATCCCCTTGAAAATGATGTTGTCTGCTTCAGGGTTAATGTTGATTGATCATTAGAAATTAACGTTGGTATTAAACAAACTGCTTCATTTAACATAAGGAAATTCCTTTCTGTGTAGAGATTTCATTGGCAAATTTCTCATCGTAACTGAGTAATACAGAGCAGCTAATAAAGACATTATTAACGTTTCGGCAAAATGCCCCAAAAGAGCTGAAAGCATCAAGATCCTCGGAACAAACTAGTTGAACGAAAAAGTAGTAGCTGCCTTCTGCGTTCCATTAGGTAAACAACCGGGGTGCAACAGATTGCGCTCAGGCAACGCTATCTGCCGCTCATCATATTACTATTGGCGTTTTTATCTGTACACTCCCAGATAAGAGTTCGAATGGAATAGAACGATCCGGTCTAAGCACGTTATCTGCTGAAAAATTACTCGCTATCGACTTATTCGGAATGAAACGTACTGCACAAGGTGAGAGGAAGGTGATAAACATAAATGACGTCAGGAAGAAAGATAAACATCGTTAGGAATTCTGGTTTTTCTGCATTGAATGCGTGAGAAAGCGAACCGTTTAATCTAATGGTGAAGCCGTTTAGACAGTGGAAAAGGTGACAAGTGTGAGAATGAATGATTCGTAAACATGAACTTTTATTCTGACCCAGGACCTATCCTGAAAATTTCAAGCGTCTTGCTCCTTCTGCTCGAAATGTATTGTGCTTACTGCCTAAAAGATTGTTTTGCTTCGAAATTCTTCATCAACCAAGTCGTTCGGGACTACTACTACAACCGTGGCTAAAAATTCGAAAAATAATTTTTTCCCGTAACAGACCTTGTCGCCAGGCTGAACATTAGTTGTTCCGGAAAATACAACCAACGATTTTTCCACTACCTTTGAAGATATTTTCACATTTTCTGCAGCATTCGCTTGCATTTGGCTAGTATTAACTTTGGCCAGCATTTCGATGATGATTGTAGTTGTCTTTGGGCTGCACATAACTTGACCAGAAAATGTACAGTCGAGGATATTTCATTTTTTTCAGCATTTATCAAGCATTAATCTTTGTTAGCATATTGAAGGAAAATGCTGATGTCTCCGGGTTGCACATAAGTTGGCCGGAAAAATCTATCGTCGATTTTTCCATTACGGTTGAAGATATTCCGATTTTTTTCAGCATTTATCAGCATCTAGATAGTATTAATCATTGTAAGCATTTCGATGTAAAATGCTGATGTACTTATCCGATCTGCACTTTAATTGGCCAGGAAAATTCAATCATCGACTTTTCTACTTCAGTCGACGATATTTCGATTTTATTTCAGCATTTAGCTTAGCATTCACTCTGGAAATATTTTGTTTCAGTTATTTTATTATATTTCGTTAATTTCATTGAATTTGTATCGCTTAGCAGCTTAGCAGTCATGGCTCTGTGATATAACTAAAGAATGTTTCATTTATTTTGATATTTAGCATCAACTTTGGCCAGCATTTTGATTTCGAGTTCAACCTTCGTTTTTTCCCTACCTACGGTCGGAGATATCCCGATAATTTTCAGCATACAGCTTGCATTAATCTTTGTTAGTATTTTGATGTCTTTGGGCTGCACATAAGTTGGCCGGTAATGTAGTAGGTACTCGATTTTTCACTACAGTCAAGGATATTTAGTTTTTTTCAGCATTTCATTCGTTTTTGAAAAATTTCAAATCACATATCTATATTAGTTTTGTTTTCTTTTTTACGGATGAAATTCAAAAAATCGGAATGATTGTAGTGGATTTATTAGGTCCAAGTTTTTCGAATCACAGCGGCAAACCTGCTACGACAATTGAAACAAACAAAAGGACGAGTGTTTAGATTTGAGAAAACAATGATCCTCATTTCAGTATTATTTGAATGTACCGGGTGTCTTCAATCCGTTGTCTTGTGAGGGGACCTCAAAAACCTGATGAGCTAGAACAAAATGTAATTAAGAAAAATTGAGTACTTCAATGAATTCTACTGCAAAAAGTGCCTTTATAATGTTTTAGTTTCATGTTTATACCTTCAGAAATAAATAAGTTATGAGAACTTTTCATTCGACGCCATTTTCCAATTTTCTCTAACAGCTCGAAAACGGTTTGACTTAAAAGGTTGCGGTTTCCACCAAATGAATTCTCTCAAAAATCGAGCCTGAAAACGTGCCACTCATTTCTTTCTAGCTCATCGTGATTCTGAGATTCCATCACTAGATAACGAATTTAGGACACCTGGGTTCCTTTTGCACCAAATGCTTTGCAACTCTTCAGTTTGCACTTTTCACTTTTCAAATGAATTACGTTTCACGAGACACATTCATAATTGAAGAGCACAATGGGAAAACTCAAGTGCAAAGTGAAAGGCACTTCGTAGAAATCAAATTTCGGAAGAAATGTTGTGCAACATAATTAATTTTCACCTTTGAAATTTGTCACAATGCTAAGTGCAAAGTAAAAAGTTGCAAAATATTTTGGTGCAATAGTCCCTTGGTAGATTCAAATTATAGTGAAATTAGGATCATTGACAGACATAACTATCGTTCACATTCCTGTGAAAATTCATTGATAGATCCCTAATGACATTCGCAATAACACTCTTCGTGCACGAAGGACGCGATCCAGTCGGTAAAACAAGTGAACATCGCAACAGTAACAGCCCGGTGAACGTGTACGGTCGATGAGGTTTTCATCAAGAATGCAAATGAAGGGGAAAATTACTTTTCCTATATAATCGTCATCATTTCGGCATTGACATCGCCGCTCGCTTGTGATCATATATTGCTCTTTTTCCCAGCGCTCCGATACAGTCTGTGTCAAAAATGAGGCCATGCGAGCTGATGAGTGAATAACGTGCGGCATGTGTGTACATGCTCGGCTTATATACGGAAAATGGTTTTCCTCTACAGAGAGGAGCACGTGAATTGAAAGGGCACTCTTCGACTTTAGTTTGACAGTTCCCCAAGATTCTAAAAAAATAACAATTCAATATTGAAGAAACAATTAATAATTTCATGACGAGTTTGATCAAATGGATCTATATAATAATAATAATCTTTATTCACAAAATACAATTAAAAAACATTATGTGAATAATTTTGACTCATCAGAAATATTACATGGGGAGTCATCAAGTCAATATTAAAAGGCATTATAGAACTGCCACTAAGTCTGAAACATTTAGGGTATATCACAAACATTACATACGACCTAAAAATTTATGAGTGAAATAAAAGTGAAAGTATTTATTTAAATCACAAATATTACATATATTATATAAAATTAAGAAATTATCATTGAAAATAAGTAGTTATAACACAAACATCATATGGACACACTATTCAAAATGACTTGGCCAGAATTCTTCCATTGTGTAGTAGCATTTTTCATATAAGTTTTTGTTCATCTCCTTCCTCAACTTCTGTTTATTCATTTTTTCGAAAGCCTCAGGTATTTTATTATAAATTTGAATGGCTTCATGGTTGATACTGAGTTGAGCCGCTGACAACCTGTGATATAATGTTGAGAATTTCCCTGCATTTCTAGTTTCGTAGTTATGGTATTCTCCATATTCTGAGACTGAGTTCGAGTTAATCGAACTCACTCAAATAAACATAGAGATGCCCCTACGCGTGAATAGTACTGCATTGTAATCAACCAAGCAGTAAAGAGAGATGGAAAGGATTTCACTGCCACACTGGGGTGAAGTAAACAATAGGTTAGATAATATTCATTTCTACAATTCCTGAATATAATACAACATTTTCGTAATTTTGCTCAAGCTATAATTACCGGAATAGCCTTAAATAACAATAAATTGTCAACAAATCAGTTAAATAATTCAGTTTATGAACGTCAAATCGAAATGCAAATGTAAACACATCGCATCCATAAACTAAACAATAACAGACGATGTTGCCAAAATGACAGAATTGTCTGTAACAGACGCAAGCCGTTAGTATCAGAATATGGGAGCGCTAGACCAATTATCCCAATACGGAACTGTTATTTAAATTTTGATAATAATGACGAATACACAAAAGTCAGAAGCCAAGCAATCTTATCACAAGCTACTTTTTCACTAACTTATATCTATTAGCTGCGAATAACAGAGTTACCAGTTACATTCAAACATTGACTTTGGGTAGATAATTGTCCTATATATTGTAATAAGTGTAAAAAATTTTATAACTTGCGGCGAATAACTTTTTAAGCTGCGTAGAATGAATTTTTGGTCTATGCCGAATAATTTTTCAATCTGCGCGGAATAAATTTTTCATCTGCGACGAATAACTCTTTTTAAAAGCGCCTAATAACTTTTCAAGTTGCACCAGATACCTTTTTGAATTGCTCCGATTAACTTTGCAAGTTGCATCAGATCGTTTAATATTATATCGAGTTACATATGTTTCTTGGAACAAGTCAGAAAAGTCAGTTATTCTGATTAAAAATAAAAAACGATTAGCTAGGAGCTTTGCTTACTTATGATAAGATAGTTTTTGTCAGGGACGACCTCTACTTGTCGCAAATGAAATGTTCTTTTTGCCTATAGCAAGTCGAAATTTCTATTTGGTGTATTCAAATTTTTATCTCAGTGTACCTATATCAACACCACAAGATGATTTTAGGAGTCAAAATGTCCAACATTTCCGACACAGTTCGAGTTGAAGAGACCAAGCTGAACCATCCATTCGAGTCAACTCGAATTAGCTCGAGTTGAAGAGACTTTTTGTGTTCACTTTTTTGAGCTTGGTCTTTCATGAAATACACTGTTACTCTCATGACAGTTATAGCAGCCAAATCCTCTTGTACAGGGTGCGGCAGAGAGGACGGTCGTTTTTTAAAAAGTCATAAAACAGTTGATTTTTACTCAAAAACAAATTTATTGATGCAATAAAGTTCACAAGGAAATAGCATTTGAGACAGTCATGTGTGGAAAATAACCTGAGGCATTTGTTGGCTGAAATCGTTGATGCAGTGCTGAAGGCGTTCTTGGAAGTTCAGAGCGCTACATTGAAATGATCTTATTTTTCCTGCCTGAATTAAGACGGCGACGTGTTCCAACCTGACGTGCGTGGTTCCAGCAGGATGGTACGACCGCCCAAACAGCCAAAGCAACATTGACTGGTCGTCTCATTTTCAGATTTGGCGATGTTTATTGGCCTCCTCGGTCCCCAGATTTATCCATTTGCGTTTTTTTCTTGTAGGGACACCTCAAAACTAGAGTATACGGATACAAGGCCCGATTTCTGGACGAATTGAAGGACGCAATTCCCGTGGAAGTCGCCAAAGTTGAGAGAGCAATGTTGGAAAGTCTAGGCGAACTTCCAAGAACGCTTCCAGCACTGCATCAACGATTTCGGCCACCACATGCCTGAGGTTATTTTCCACACTTGACTGTCTCAAGTGATATTTCCTTGTGAACCTTATTGCATCAATAAATTTGTTTTTGAGTAAAAATCAACTGTTTTATGACTTTTTAAAAACCGACCGTCCTCTCTGCCGCACCCTGTATATAATTCATCTTATCGTACCCCTGAACATCCTTTCCTAGCGTAGCCTATCCCATAGCTTTCTCTACAGGAAACCGAACCATAATTTAAGATTCTCCAAACTTTATTCTACAAGATAGTCCCCTTCTATCGCAATCTCCAGTTATGAAGGTCGTTAACGAGCGTCTTAATGCCGTCAAGAAGATGTAGTTATTTATCTCGAGTGTGCCTTGGCGTTTTGACCGCAAGTGGGCCCAGATCGGCGTGATCTAAGGCCGGAAGTATGTCCCCTAGTCTTCCTTACACACTGTCATCCCTGTTTGTACTTCGACAACTAACAACGTCTCAGGATAACTGATAGGATAAATGAAGGGTTAAACAAGACCTTCTCGGCTTGATCGTATCGGAAATGTTGGCCATTCTGACTCCTGAAATCGTCTTGTAGAGTTGATATATGGTGTTTTGAGATAACTGCAGGGTTCTCCAGTTGAACTGAAAATCGGAGTAGACCAACGACAGTGAACATAAAAATTACCGAAATGATGAAATCGAAAGTTTTTGAGGCCACCCGTCCGACCGAGAATACTATATATAATCAAATTCAAGCAGATAACCAATAATAACTGCGGTTATCATCGGTTTACCCCTTGGTTATTCCCTTTTTGTCCTAGAACGAACAACCGGCCCTCGGCTCTCATCGCTTGAATGCGGTTCCTGGTTATTTGTCAATGGTCAATATAGGTTATATTTTATATTTGCATGTTTTATGCAATAAATACAAAATACTATTTGCAAATGTTAATTATTATGCTTCAAGTTCAACTCCATGCACCCCAAAATATTATTGTTTGAAACGTGGATTCACTGTTACGATGAACATATGTTTTTCAGAATGTTTCGCTTGACAAAAAAAAGTTTTTTTTGTTCTGACAGAAATGATTCGAAGAGAAAATATTACCGAAAAATATACAGTGTATTTCATGAATGACCAAGCTCCAAAGAGTGAACGAGTCTCTTCAACTCGAACTGAAGAAAAAAAGAGCTCAAAAGAAATCACATTTTTGTGACAGTCAGTTAACCAATCTCGATACTCATGTAACTGACCATTCGATTTTTGATGATTTTTGACTAACCTGGGCGTCACACTGGCTATCTGGCTGGCAGATCATGATTGTGCACATTACTTGTATGAGTAAATCTTTAATTACTTTGAAATATGTTAAGAAGGGATTTTTCCCTTATATTGTTTCTTCGAACTTTGAATATTGAATTTAAATTATTGCTGGAACTGTTCCAAACAACAATTTCAGTTAGACTGAAATTTTTATGTGATCTAAAAACTTTGAATCAATATATCAAACAATGATTCTGTAACTCCTCACTCACGCCGATGTAAACGTGAAAAGTGGTGTGGTATCATTTCGCTTGATCTAAAAATGAATGTGCAGTAATGGACTGAAACCATTGAATGAACTACTGGAGTAAAGCGGTTTCAAAATAATAATTTATTGTACAAAATGAATAGTCCGTTGAGCCGTCGGCGTCGGTTGGTCATGGAAATTTGGCATATTCCGCTGTGTATATTAAAATTTTAGGTTATGTTGTTTATTTTCTTGTCAGATTGATACGCAATATTGTCAATATTGCATAGAGTTTCCTGATAACTCGCAAGCTCGTCGGACGAGACCGGGTACATTCGGCAACGTTGACTTAATTTTACGTTATGACAGCAAATACTACCAACTTCAGCTAAATAAACAAACGCCTACTATGCGCTCAAACTTTCGTTTGTTCGGACTATATCACTCTTATTTATTGAAAGAGAAGGTTCGTTTTTAATGAGGTAAAAATCACTTTTTTGTTATTGAAGCAGTGAAACTGTTGTAAAGATTCTCGTGGTTTCCATCAATTTCATTTAATTGCTTTGAAATCATATTTGAGTTAGAACTCTTTTAATTCATCTTCTACAAAAATTACTTTACCAGTTTGTCCCAACAAAACACATATTTGATGCATTACTAGCTATTGCTTCATAATTTTTGGAAAGTAGGCTAAAACGTGGCCACGAATACAACCATTTAAGTTTAATGACGACTTATGGTCACTGCTATTATAATTAGTTTTAAAACGCCCAATATCATTGTCGTGGTGAACCTGAAACATCCTGGAAAATGATGAATTAGTATTGTTAGGTTATTGAGATGTTTGTGAGGATTTCATCTATATTACTGGAACATAATACAAGAGTGAGTTCTTTTTCTGACCATCTCATTCATTCCCTTCACCCAGATCAATTCAACTATCCATCCATTACGAGCTTTATGTAAGCAATAGTAGAAAACTTTTCTTATACAGATTATAGCCCAACTTCTGTAATGGACTTCAACAATGGTTTCGCAAGTTTTGTATATGAAAATTTCAGGGAAAACTTCCTTTATATAACTATTTCGCAGGGATATAAATTGGCAAAATTATTTGTATATTTTCTGCGCCTACAGGGAAAGCTCAATAATAATAAAAGCGTTATAAATTTGCAGTTTCGAGTTCTAGCACTTAGGAGAGAGCTTCAAAGTTGCATTAATTAATTTTCTAGAAATTTCCTGCCAGGAAGTTTGTCACCAGCATTATCAGGCGTTTCGGGACTCTTGTCCATTCTTGTGATTAACGGCGTTGTGTTTTTGTTTTTCTATGAGGATTCGGTGAGGATCTATATAGAAATAGGCTACGAGGAGGGATATTCGCTACGAGAACATACAAAAATCATTATTTCTAACATAAGATGCTTTTTTCTGCGATACTTGGGATATTCAGTACCTAAAATTTGATGTAACAATTTGGACCTTTCTGTGAGTACCTCTACATACTCCAAAATATTCCTTAGATTAACTGAAGCAATTAATCTATCGATAAAATTTCAGGATGTTGTGAACTTGAGTCCTATCATTTCTTCAATAATATTTAGGAAGTAATTTCAAAAACAACCAACTACTAAGTGGTCAACTAAAGAATTCCGATTCAAAAGAGCAATAAAACAAAAACAAGTCAATTTTAATTTTTCTTCTACCAATAATGTTCAGCTATTTGGGAATTTCTTTCTTAAACATAATGCTGTCCAAATGTCCACCGTTTTTCTGCTGGCACTCTTCGAGTCGAACCCCCAAATTTAGAAAAACACGTCGCAAAGTTTCTGGACCGATGGCTTGAATTTCCTGACGGATATTTTCCTTTAGCGCAATTACAGTGCGGGAATTGTTACGGTAGATTACACTTTTGAGGTATCCCCATAAGTAAATGTCGCAAGGTGTCAAGTCCGGGCTTCTGGGAGGCCATGGAAGGTCTGTCTCCGTTATCTTCATGCTCTGTGCAATCTACGAGTGTTACTCTTAACAGCCAGTTACTATCAACTAACTACTGTGGACCGGTTATTCAGACGCATTTGCAGAATTCAACAAATTGTGTGTTCAACATTGATATTAATAATAAATAGTGGATTTTCATGAAGTGTATTGTATGTTGAAATAAAATGTATGTTTGCAATGTGCTTTTTGAATCTTTATGCGGTCCTAGAAAAAATGATGTTCCTAATTCATGCGTAAAGTGTCTTTTCCGCCCTTGACTGCTTGCCCGAACTCGAGTAGTACGGGTCAACGGTAGTCGCGTGAGGGAAAGTATCACTTTCGCACTTGTTAGGAAAATAACTATTTCTACGACTGTTATAACAAAATTTGCGGGAATAGAATCCGTTCTGTCGATAAATATTGAATTGTCACTTATCTTACTCATCCTATAGATTGTCGGTATGGTTACGGCAACTTTATGATGAAAATTGCGAAAAAACCGTACGTTTATCATACATGGTGCCCAGCAACTAGTACATAATGAAACAGAAGTATTACCATAGGGATAGGATAGTATAGAGTTGCCATCATGTAAATAAACGTGGTATCAGATCACTACCACCTTAACGTCAAATTTGACAATCGTTGAATTTTCTGGAGGAATTGAGATTCTTGCGCCTTTTTCTAGTTAAATTGTGATTTTTTCTGCTTAATAATATACAAATAAATGGTATCGTTTGCTGTGCGGCTTTCTTTCTTCAAACAGAGAAGAGACAGATAAAAAAATTAGAGGGAAAACATATAACAGGAAGGGATGAGTACTGAACATATCCGCATTCGAAATTTTTGCAAGTCTGTCTTGATAATCTGATATCTTTTTATATGTGTATATTATCAGGTTTCCTCAAGACCGAACTCGTCGTATTTTTAGGTGAAATTTGTGAACAGAAAAAAACTGGCAACTTAATTTAACCCTGAACATTCCGCAATATTGGTCCTTGACTCAGCCCTGCACAGTGGTACTATTTTTTCTTACTCAATTGTATGTCATAGCGCCTCCTTTCTATTATATCTCGATCAGTATTACAATGAAATTATGTAATGTATAATGTCATTGTAATCATTGAACACAGAATGAAGGTATTTTGTGACAGTCGTAAAAAAATTATATTGCAGTTTCATTTACTCATTCCATCCTCTTTTCAGGGAAATTAATAATTACCCTTTATAAGTACCGTGAAATAACAAAAAACTTGAAAATTTTGTTAACCAGTCGCTAAAATCAACCCAAACTAAATACCATACACAAAACGTCCGTAGGATGAGACAATCGAGGTGCTCTTCATCTGCCCGCGAGCATCCCATTTTCCCGCTTAATTTCGGTGACCCGATTTCCGGGGTCCGACGCCACTGGCCAGCATCCGGCGTCCCCCGTAATGGACGCGCCGGCGGCGGGCGCCGTATAAGTGTAATTTCAAAAGTTGCGTCCAAGTTACCTCGAGCAGCAAAGCAAAGCAGCAGCCACAATGTACCTATTATATTAAATCAACGAGTGACCGTGGCAAAACAAAATTGGCACAAAGTTGGCCGGATACGACGGTTCTGTGTCATTATCACCTCCATCGAACAAAGGAGATGAAGAATGGCTGCAGAGAAAAGAACTGCATTAGGAGGGCCACTTGCAATGGAAGACGACGCCGGACGACTCAGACGCCCTTTCGACCGGAAGTGCGTCCGTTCTACCCGAGGAGGAAATGGGGTTATGGTTTGACGTTCTCTAAATATGGTTTTCTGCCATTACGCTGAATTATTTGTTTTACTCTAGACCAAGGGAGAGATTCTTCACCTTTTTATTCGATTTATTCGACTCGAGAATACTTGCTCGAAGAAACTGAACATTTGAAGGGTGAGATAATTTTATTCTTTCTGCTTTGATTCGAAAGAATCTTCAAGAACAAATAATATAGCATACGAGAAAATTTTATGAAGAGGTCTGTCTAGTCAAAGATGAGTCCAGGACAGTTTAGTCGTGGGGAGACATAAGCAACTGCTCATCATAACCTGAAATTTATTTCTTGATTGAGAGAACATCATTAAGAATACTATGAGTTAAACCACATGTTCAGAATCCTTCTTCGTATATCTGAGTCCTCTTCAAGGATATGGTGGCGTTTTGACATTTGGTCGAACGTGATGGACCACGAGGGCCTTAAAAGGAGCCTTCGATTGTGAAATACAATTGTTCTGCTTTGATCTACCCATCGTGAAAAAGCTGGCACTAATCTTTGACCTTCGATTCTCCATTTCCCCTTCGACAATCATTCTCTCCATTCGCATTTCTTCTTCTGGTGGAACGAATGGGGAACATTGTAGAAAGCACAGGACTCGCTCCAAACGAAGGTAGTAAGCGAAAAAGATAAGACCTTCAACCAGCAACCTATAATGAGGTAGTATTTCTGTTTCTTTTTTGAATCTTTTGATTATGTAAACGTATATAAGATAATGGGGTGAGTTCTAGTATCTATGACAAATCTAATATGATGAAGAAATGTCCCATAATGCAAATGAAAACTGCATTTATGGAATACAATATGAATGTTTTAGAGCCTACAGCAAAAGATTCTTGGATAACACCAATTGAATAACTCCAAAAAGTAGTTTAAGGGTGTGCGTAAAATTTGTGGACACGTTTTGGTAATAGAAAGGGTGTCCAACAACTAGTCAGTCATACTGCAGTGGTACGAAGGCTTTTGATAAATCTAGTCGGCTCCAAAATCATTCAAAGTCTAAAAGAAATTCTTTCGAAGATACCGTCTGATTAAACTGGTCCTGTTAAAATGTATTGGTCCAAATCTTCTGACTTGAGTACCATATATTCAACAGCATTCCTTAGTCACAATCCACTCCTTCGAACAAAGGAGATGAAGAATGGCTGCAGAGAAAAGAACTGCATTAGGAGGGCCACTTGCAATGGAAGACGACGCCGGACAACTCAGACGCCCTTTCGACCGGAAGTGCGTCCGTTCTACCCGAGGAGGAAATGGGGTTATGGTTTGACGATCTCTAAATATGGTTTTCTGCCATTACGCTGAATTATTTGTTTTACTCTAGAGCAAGGGAGAGATTCTTCACCTTTTTATTCGATTTATTCGACTCGAGAATACTTGCTCAGGGAAACTGCAGATTTGAAGCGTGAGGTAATTTTATTCTTTCTCCTTTGATTCGGAAGAACCTTCAAGCATATCCAGTCCAGGAAAGTTCAGTAGATGGGAGACATAAGCCACTGCTCATCATAACCTGGAACTTAATCCTTGATTGAGAGAACATCATTCAGAATATTACGAAACCACATGTTGAAGATCCTTCTTTGTATATATGAGTCCTCATTAAGGATATGGTGGCATTTTGACATTTAGTCCATCGTGATGGACCATGAGGGTCTTAAGAGAAGCCTTCGATAGTGAAATATAAATATTCTACTTTGATCTACCCATCGTAAAAAATCTGGCTTTAATCTCTGATCTTCGATTCTCCGTTCCCCCTTCGATAATCATCCTCCATTCTCCCTCCAACAATCATTCCCTCCATTCGTAATTCTTCTTCTGGTGGAACGAATGGAGAATATTGTAGAAAGTGCAGGACTCCCTCCAGAGGAAAGAAGTGAACGAAGAAGATAAAACCTTCAATCAGCTATTTTTTTTGTAATAAGAGTGTAATTATTTGTCTTTTTTGATTCTTTTGATTATCTAGATGTACTTATATGAGGTGAGTTTTGGTGTCTGTTGCAGGTCTTATCTAGTGGAGAATTATCCCATAATTCAAATAACAATGAAAGAACTGCATTTATGGAATACAATATGAATGTTTTAGAGCATGCAGAAGAAAATTCTTGGATAACACCAATTGATTAACTCTAAAACGTAGATTAAGAGGTTACGCAAAATTTGTGGAAATAACGTTTTGGTAATAGATATGGTCATACTGCAGTGGTGGAAAGGATCTTTATATATCTAGTTGACATAAAAAAATTCTTTTGTCATTATCACCTCCACCGAACAGAGGAGATGAGGAATGGCTGCAGAGAGAAGAACCGCATTATTAGGAGGGCCACTTGCAATGGAAGGCGACGCCTGACGTCTAAGACGCCCTTTCGACCGGAAGTGCGTCCATTCTACCCGAGGAGGAAATGAGGTTATGGTTTGCCGTTCTCTCAATATGGCTTTCTGCCATTACGCTGAATTATTTGTTTTACTCTAGAGCAAGGAAGAGATTCTTCACCTTTTTATTCGATTTATTCGACTCGAGAATTCTTGATCAAGGACGCTGAAGATTTATAGGATGACGTAATTTTATTCTTCCTGCTTTGATTCGAAAGAATCTTCAACAACAGAAAGTATAGCATAAAAGAAAGTTTGATGAGGAGGTCTAGTCAAAGATGAACCGATGACAGTTCAGTTGGGGGGAGTCATAAGCCACTGCTCATCATAACCTGAAACTTAATCCTTGATTGAGAGAACATCAATGAGAATATTATGAGTTAAACCACATGTTGAAGATCGTTTTCCGTATATCTTAGTCCTCTTAAAGGATATGGTGGCGTTTTGATATTTAACATTTTGACTTAAGAGGAGCCTTCTATAGTGAAATATTAATGTTCTGTTTTGATCTACCCATCGTAGGAAAGCTGGCTCTAATTTCTGACCTTAGATTCTCCATTCCCCCTTCGACATTTATTCTTCATTCTTCCTTCAACAATCGTTCTCTCCATTCGCATTTCTTCTTCTGGTGGAACCAAAGGAAGTAAACGAAGAAGATAAAACCTTAACCAGCAATTTTTTTTATAATGCGAGTGTATTTAGGTTTCTTTTTTGATTCTTTTGATTATGTTGATGTATTTAAGATAATGAGGTGAGTTCTAGTATCCATTACAGGTCTAATCTGGTGGAGAATTATCCCATAATGCAAATAAAAAATGCAGAACTGCATTTATGGAGTATAATATGAATGTTTTAAAGTCAACAGAAGCAGATTCTTGGATAACTGTTACGTTTCTCAAATATGGTTTTCAGCCATTACGCTGAATTATTTGTTTTACTGAAAAACAAGGGAGAAAAAGAGATCTTTCACCTTTTTGTTTGATTTTTGCTACTCGTGTATTTTTGATCAAGAAAAAGGAAGCTGAAGATTTGGAGAGTGAGTTAATTTTATTCTTGCTGTATCATTTTAGGAGAACCTTTAAGAATGTATAGTAGAGCCAAAAACGCTGTTGATGAGGTGGTCAAGTTGTAGTGGGAGTCTAGGACAGTTTATCTGGGGGAGACATAAGCCATCACCTGCAGCTAAATCCCAAGCTGAAAGAACATCAGTAGGATAATTGCGAGTGCTACCACATGCTGAAGATGCTCCATGTCCTTAATGTTTGGTATATCGTGATGGACCATTAGTCTTCCTTATAGGCTTTAGAGGAAGTCTTCAGTAGTGGAATATGAATTTTTTGATTGGTCTTCAGTCTTCGACTCTCCTTTCGACCATCAATCTCTTCAGCTCCTGTTGAAATGAGTATCGACAAAAGACAGGAGTTACTCTATACATAGAAAAAATAAATCTGATATAACCTAAGTAATCAGTATATTAAAGGTGTTTGCAAAATTGAGGAAATATCGTATTGATGATAAACAGATTTTTATAACTTGACTTTAATGTAATGTAGTGGCGAGAAGATCTATTTTATACCTACTTGACTTCGGAACCAAAAATATCCAACATCTTTAGTCAATTCTCTCGAAGATCTGGATTATTAAGCTGTTTCTGTTCAAAATATATTTGTCGATATCTTCCTCAAAAGCCGTAACAAAAGCGTAAATGTTGGAAGGAAACACACACTAACCCATTAAAACCTTCATTCAGCCATGACTTGAAAAAATAAAAATCCGCAATAAACACAGCTTATTATGATTAGAAAATGCTCATTAAAGCTTTGTTCCGTACCATGAAAGGTTCTGGGAATATTCACAAACAACGATTTTCCTTTAATTTAGTACCCTGTAACTCAGAATCAGATTTCAAGGAGGTAAGTTAGTAGAATCTTTTGTTCATATTTCTCAACGAACTATAACAACCAGTAAGAAGTCTTGCACATTCACAATAAAATACCCTTTATATTAACTCAATGTTGATTTGAAAACATAAAATCTCATTATAGCAAGACACTACCGATGAATAATAGTTCCGAAAATTTCTGGAGCAATGATTCAAATAGTTATTAGCGACGTTCAAATCTATTCAGCGAATCTGCGAGCGAGAGCCTACGGAGGGTCTGAAATTTCACTA
Organism: Propylea japonica; assembly: GCA_013421045.1. Classification (NCBI taxonomy): domain Eukaryota; kingdom Metazoa; phylum Arthropoda; class Insecta; order Coleoptera; family Coccinellidae; genus Propylea; species Propylea japonica. The sequence goes on from CM024244.1 coordinate 11,031,913, forward strand.
AGTGCACAAATCGATATAAATTATGGGAACAATAAAGAACCAATTGAGATGATGAGAAACGAGGCAGATGTTGATTAAGACATAACAATGAAACCTTTTAGAGGTGAAGACAATTAAAATATAAATCAACTACATTAAGGTCCTGGAAGGTCTGAAGTGCATCTACCCGTATCAGGGATGGCTGGGAACAATTAAAAGTAAAACGTAGGTAGACCTTTCAGGCAGTCGAGGCCCTGTTGCCACATTTCTTTATAGAACAAAGATGATCATTGATGAAACGAAATCAATAAAAAGCTTAGAATATTCGGAAGGAAAATATAAAATATTTTCTCACGACATATTGCTTGAAGCAACTAATCGATTATTGGTTATTAGAAACCACCGTTTTATGTAGGAATCAATAAAACTATTAATATTTGCATTTTTACCAATATTATATAAGTCTTGTCCGTTCATGTCTAATCATTAAATACTTCTTGATATATTATTAAGTTCATATTAAGTTCATCAATAGGACAAATCAGTCGGAAGGTTTTCCAGTAATGATAATTTTAATTTGTACATTTCCGAAACGAGAAATCCGATTGGATCTAAATTGAGCTTGTAAATGATTGATGGATGCTTGAATATTAAAATCTAACAGCTCAGATGAAATGATATGGATACTTAAAGTTTACTCGGCACAAGTGTGATTAGAATATCTTAGTACAATAATGGTTCAAATCAGAATAGTTCTTCTCGTGTTATAGAGTTTTAAAAATTTGTTTTTCCAATTTTTCTGGAATTCAATCTGTTTGAGATTCACTGATATACTCTCAAACAAATTACAACAGTCCCACTGACCCCCCTCTCTGTGTTGAGGAGCAGGCACAATCAATTCTCCTATTGCGGAAAGGATTCATTCAGTTCAGAAAACGAACGCTTTTTTCTGAAAGGAATGAATAATTTCAATATTGTGTTCATAATTTTCGAAGAATTTTCGTTTAAACTAGAAATATACTTCCAAATGGAACATAATTAGGTATTTCGAAAACATACGAAGAAATACTATTCTTGTTCGTTAATGTAATAATAATGAAAAATAAAAATAATGAAAAATCGATTATTATAATTAATTATTAATTTCTCTATTCAACTATCCAGTTCAAATACCAAAACTATCCTTGAAAATCTCAAATTGTCAGAAGTTATAGTGTTTACGGTCGGCTGTAGGTTGAACTTCCTCGTAGGAATTCACACTCGATATTGCCATCTCAAGAAAAGCCCACGGATACTTGTAGAAGATGAAACTAATTAGAGAGGATTCTGCAAGGAAAATGGGAAAACACCTATCATCATCCTTCATATACAGGGTGTCCCGGAAAATGTGGGAAATCTCTCGGATTCAGATAGAACATAAAAAAATAAAATGACAAGTTCCCATAATTTTTTCCTAGCGGCCCTGCCTCCTCAACGACGCCACTGGAAATTCATTTGAGTGGGATAAATTTTAATTACTTACTTCTTTCATTAGTTTTTTTCGAAAACGGTCCATTTTATCGACACTGAACAAGAGTACCTTTTCTTTAGCTGAATGTTTAAGGTTTAAATTTGTTTTTTTTAGCACCTTATTATACAGGGTGTTAAAAATTGAAGCATTAAAATGTACAACCCAGTCCGCCCTTGGTAAACTGAACAAGCTAATTGAAATTTGAGTGCGGTGATTTAAAAGGTCCTTAATACTATTAATCAAATCAAATTTTCATCAAATTATACCGATTAGTTTGGAACTTATTTCACAAAACTGGATTTCCAGAGGCGTCATTTAGGAGGTAGTATCTTCGTAGGGAGGGGCGCTAGGAAAAAAATCATTGAAACATCTTCATTTTTGATGTACCACATTTTCATTGACACCCTGACACTGTATAGGTTACCTTCAAAACAGAATGGAACGATGGAAATAGAAATAGGTTGAATAGCTATGTATGTAGAAGATCCTTTCGACGAGTTTGTTAAGTTCATGCCCTAGTTAACCCTCCTTCCTTCTTTCTTTCCTTTCTTTATTGTTTTATTTTTATTTGCATATTTGACGAATGCTTTTGCGATGAATTTGTTTTTAGTAGCTAGGAGCTGCATACAAAATTAGGTTTACGTTGTGTAGTTTCTACAACCCATAAATTATTGAGTTGAATTATAGAATTGTTATCAATATTTTTGTGCGCGCGTTCTACTTAACTACTAATGCCCGTACTCATAGTCGATGCTCCGTCAGATCTCGTACTCGTACTGGAAGAGATCTTAGGCTTGTATTCATAGTTCGCCCTTGAGGGTGAGTGAGAGTTTGTATCGCCCTTGGCTTGAGTTAAGGTCACCTTTATGACTAGTTTTCATAAGGGCGATACAAACTCTCACTCAACCTCAAGGGCGAACTATGAATACGAGCCTAAGATCTTCTTGAGTACAAGATCTGACGGAGCATCGACTATGAGTACGGGCATAAGTGATATATCGTTCGTCCAAATGTCTGTAATTTTCGAATTTTGAGCCGAAAATGATATCAAACGATAGGATTCGACTCCATGACGAATTCGTGGTAAAGTCCGATTCTTTGATAACTTTCGAAGGGATTGTCCTAGAGATTTGAGATTTTGAGAGTGAGTTCGGTTCTCAAATGCCGCGGTTAATTCCGTTAACCAGCCAAATCGTACAGGGTGTTCCATAAAATAAAGCTATCAAAATTTTTTTTTTCAATAAAAAAATCAATCGAAATGAAATTTTGCAAACCACATGCAAGATACTCATAATAACCATGCAAAATTTTGTTTCGATAGTGTTAACCGAACCATAAAAAATGTAATTGGAATATTGCAAAAAAAATTATATTTTCATAACAAGATATCCGATTCGAGTGAACTTTATGTTGTGAATTAAGTATGATATATTGAATGTTCACGCAAAGTTTAAAGAGGAACGCATCATCTGAACAGAAAAAAAAAGTATTTTCATTTATTTATTTATTTTTACGTATTTCATATTTTGAATAATTTTCAGAATAAAGTTGCGATGGTGCTGAGATTTTGCATATACTTAGCATGAATCTCAAGTCCAATATAAACTTTTGTGGACATAGCATTATTGCTCGACCAATGAACGAGCGCTCAGAAGCACCTACTCAGTGCTTTCCTTAAAATTTTTAATGCATAATTTATAATTATCATGTTGGTTGTACTCCACTACAATTTGCATCAATAGGAACATCATGACCAAGTAATGTGACAACAGTGTGTTCTGCACATCAAGAAAAGTCCGTCGTGAGAGGTGACAGCTGCAGGTATGTGGACTAATCAAATCCAATTTAAAGCTATTAGTTTTCGTTCCCGTATGGCACATGAGGGCGCCACGATAACATCTCTATTTATACGGAAACGTATCGCATGGCACGTCGCGAACCTAACCTCACCTTTCGGAAGTTGACTCTGCTGAAACACTTAAGTTAAATGGGGGAGATTATTAGATATAATGCCTAATTTAGGATCTCTACCTCGTGCAACAGTTGCTGGTGGTTTAATTTAGACCATATGCAGTTCTTATATCTCAATTGGATATTTATTTGAATTAATTTTAGGCTCATCAAAACTACCTCTATGTTTATCTTTCAGATGGTTCGTGAGATAAGCGATGGTTCAATTGATTCACGCAGCAGTTTTTATTTAAGTATAAAATATGCACTTCCAAATACGACTTGTTTAATTTAGTTAGACGACCCCCCGATTAGATTGATGAATGTGGTGGCTTTATTTCTATGTTGAATTTCATTTGGTTAACGTTTTGAACCATCGACTCATTTTCTGTCAAAAAATGATAATATAATTTGTCAAATGTGTAGTCCTGCGGTTAAAGGATTTCTGATTTTAATTTTCGAACATTTGATCGGCACTTCAAAAAGAGGAATTTATGAAAAATCAAATGCGAAAACGTGAAAAAATAACATTCGGTTTACTACTCAACGCATTCGCCTCTCAGACACTGTGGACTGTTGATGCCCAAGATGAATAAGAATCAATTGTCATCAGCAAATGAGTTCTGCTTATACATATATACCGTTGAGTTGAACTGCTTAATTATTAGGATCATAACTGAAAGCAGTTTAACCTAGAGCTTATCTACAAAATTCCTCGATTAAAATCACGAAAACCTTTTTGGTCAAATCATTTTCTTAACTCAAATGAAAGTGATAAAGCAATTTGGCAATCCGAGTGGAACTCATGTAATATACAGAACAAAGATTTAATAACTGATCCCTCGAATAAAGTTCCTGGATTTGATCTTCCAAGGAAAATATGGACTGTTCTTAATCGTATAAGAACAGGTCATGGACGTTGCAATAGTATGCTTTTCAAATGGAATTCAGTTGAGAGTCCTAGTTGCGAATGCGGAGAAGCAGAGGAGACAATTGAACACCTGATAAATAATTGTCCAATATATAAATTTCAAGATGGCTTGAGAGCTGTACATGAAATTACCGAGTCGTTTTTGAATTGGGTTATTAATTTTAAATCGATTTAATAGAGTTTAAATCATTTAATTTTTTCTGTTTCTTTTTTCTGCTTTGATTTTTTCGTTTCAGTTTCAGAATTCCGAAGGCATCCTGGAGAGGGTTATCGTTCATTTGGACTAAGTAAAGAAGAAAACCTTCAATATTCTAATAGTTTTTAAGTGTTATTTTTGTTGAAACGGCGAGACAGGGTTTTTTCTACTGGGGTTTTTCCCTGAGCTCTGGTATCATACGAAAAAATAGTATGGTACCCCGTTTTGCACCAACCTCAGTTAGGGATTTTTATTTTTGTTTTATGTATTCAGTATTGTATTATGTTAGCTCTTGATTTCAAAAGAATATATATATATATACCTAATTTACTAAAATTTTGAATTTTGGCAAATTAAGAATTGTGTATGAATGAACAATAGTTCGTTCACGAATGTTTGAGCCTTCGGTTGGCCATGGAAATATGGCATATTCCACTGTATATATTCAAGTTTTAGGTTATGTTGTTTATTTTCTTGTCACATTGACATGCAATATTGTCGGACGAGGCCGGATACATTCGGCAACGTTGACTTTATTTTACGTTATGACAGCAAATACTGCCAACTTCAGATAAATAAACAAACGCCTACTATGCGCTCAAACTTTCGTGAATGGACTATAGTATTAACGAATACTGAAATTACAATAGTACGACTGAAAGGATATTGAAAGCAGACTGAAAGCGGTCTGAAATTGGGTTACGATCTGTCAAGTATTGGAAGTCAGTTGAAGTTCTTTCTTGGAGTTCTATGATTCTTACATCGAACAAATTCTGTACCAGAGGGTCATTGGCGAAGCTCCAATTTTAAACACTTTTTCCTGATATCATGTTTTTTATTACTTCAATACAATTGATCAAATCAACTTGTTTACTCTAACTCATTTTATTCAATGTTTCACAGTGACCCAAGTTGCGTAGTACCACTACATTCTAAAACTGGTAAATTATTGGCGTAAACACTGAACGATATTTTTACATGAAAATATATGATTCATTTTAATGAAAATTCAGTAAATGAAAGAAATCAATATAAAATATAAATTCAAGGCTCATTCTTTCATTGGTTCATCGAATTTTGAAATTCTGAAGAATATCTATGCCTCTGTACTCTTCTTTTTATCAACTCAGATGCCCCTCGTTTTAGTTACGGTTGCATATGATATTTATAATGAGGCTACCCTCACGTTACGCAACAGTAAGAAACCCACTCTCCAATACATTTTTCACATAACCTTCTCCTTAAAAAGATATCATCGGAAACCTTCGAACCTACGCAGGAACCTATAAATCTCCATTTACGATCCTCCAAACTATCTTCCGAATAGGTCCCATCTCCCAATTATAATAACTTATAAATTCTATCTGATCGAAATTCGATTCAACGTCACAATTTCGGCATGAAGTATCGGGGCACAGTTGCACGGCGATTTGTAACGCTCAAACTGGGGCGCCAACCCCAAATCTCTATCCACCCCTTATATACGTGGCTGGAGAAGTAAACCTTACGTAATAATGCCAGGAGTAGATGATAGGGACGACACGAGCACTTATAGTGGACGTCGTCTGTCGTCTGCACTCGCATTTCGACATGCAGTTATGGGAATCCAGGAACTGGAACTAATTCCTTTATTAATGCTTATGTTAATTCTATGTCACACCTCTGCCCGTTGTCTGATAATGGATGATATTAAATCACATCTTGCATGTGCACGGATGCGTCCGAAAGGATACAAAGGATTTAGTATTGACAAAGCAAACCTTGACTGGCTTCAGGGGTATATCGTGGGGATACGATTAGGTATGAACACTATGAACGGTAAACATGTTTTTTATATCATTGTGAATTTGGAATAATAGATTTGTGAGCGTATTCGAAAAAGCAGAATATTATTTTTTTGATAAACGAACTGAAATAATCCATAATATACAAACACAGTAGAAAAAAGAAAAACTCCGTGTAGGTGTTTTTGAACATTAGTTCTTTTGTAAAGCAACAATGCCATAACCTCAAAATGTTGTAGAGGACTTGAAATTCATGCTAAGTGTATAAATGTAAAATCTCAACACGATGGGAATTATTTTCTGGAAATTCGAAAATTAGAACATGTGATAATCAATAATTAGAAAAGATTGAAATTCTGCATGAACATTCAGTATATCTTATACTCAGAATTGAATTTGACCTCGAGTTCGTCATCAGGAAGTCGAAACCTATCGTTTGAGACCATTTTTGTCTGAAAATTCGAAAAAGCACAGACATGCGCGCTCAAAATTGAGCGCAGTTTTACCTAGAAAAAGTCTTCCAGATGTGTGGTTTAGTACGTTTTTAGCAATACACACGAAAAGCCAAACGGCCATTTAGATGTTGACTTCCAGCACCAGGATAAGAGTTAAGGTAAGCTGAATGAACTAAGAAAAAATAACAGAATCTTTTTGGTGTGGAGTTCGGGAAACTCGGGAATAAGAAGAAAACCTATAAAAAATTATAAAGGACGAATAAATCAGGAGTAAATGCACTGAGGCTGGGTCTTCCTGTTCTGCAGCACTACAAACATTTTTTCGCGAATTTTGATGCTAAGAAATATGCTGAGAATGAGCAAGGTAGGATGTATATTCTCGCATGGTTTTTCATCTTTCATACTCCTAGGATGGATCTCTATTGCAACTCATGGAATATTTTCATTGAAACTCTTTGAAGGTTTCTGCATTGAAAACGGTTGGTTGGTAGGTACTGAGATATCACAGAAAATAGATGAGTCGCTAACAGGACAGATTCGAGTATCAACAGACATGTATAATATTACTGAAACATGCCAATGAAATGTGTGTCAAACCGCAATATTTTTGCACGTTACAGAAGGAATGCAGAATGAACAGATTCGTAACAGAATTAGATTTTTCCGATGTGAATTTTACTTAGATACTACGAAAGTTTGATCACTCTAAAATCTTAAATGAAAATAATGAGAGCAAACACAGTAATTTTATTAATCGTATTGAATGAGTACAGAAAAACATGATATCTGACCATTTCGTTGAAAATATTCATAGTGGGCGAACAGTATCAATTTTTTATAAACGCATAAAAACATATTAGATATCGATTTCCATGTTTTTTTGCATTTATAAAAGCATGAAATGATATAACAAGTCAATAACGTATAATTGTTCAGCATAATATATTGCTAGTTATACACTTATGCAATGCACTCATTGAATTCATCAATTCATATCTTCGAATTGCACCTTATTAACTTTTTCGATTTAGAATCCTCCTGACTTTATATTCTATAAAAGACATGCTAATAGTAAGCAAGCAATTTTCAATATTATGTATCCGTATGATTTTCTGAACCGAATCTAGTGTAATAAATTGGCACTACTCAATCTGGTGTTCTATTCAACTAGGGCAATAGTGTAGGTGTGAATACTAAGATGAATCTACAGAAAAATAACACAATTGATAAATCTTAATAATAAATATTCATTTAGCGTTATCTCGCCTGGATACGAAACAATTCATTCATCATATTTGGAAGGTAAGTCAACTACATCTTAATAATTATTTATATAACGAAAGGCTACAGATGTATAGAGAATATTTTAAAAAAGCATACAGTAATCAACAGGATAACCGCACTGCTAAAGCGCAAATTACTCGTTCATATTGCCTGCGATTAAGACAGAGCTAAAACCATAACTTCAGTATGATTCCGAATAAATTCGCGATATTTATTAAGCGTTAGCTCGCCTGGAGACTAACCAATTCATCCATCATAGTTGCAAGGTAAGTCAACTACATCTTAATAATTATTTTTATAGTAAAAGGCCACAGATGTATAGGTAGAGAATATCTTGAAGAAGTATACAGTGATTTTCGATGATTAAAATTTTTTTGGTAACTAATTCTGAAATATGGAAGCAACCATCGAACTGATGTAAATTGATAATAAACAAGAATTCGAAGACAATCCAACACAATGATTTTTCGATCTTTCTCTTCTGCAATAACTCTTACTAAAACCAAAAACCCAAATCAAGTTGCTAGTAGGATATCTTTGAAAGGATTCACTACAAAAACTTTCCAACTTCTTTTCGAACTGGTCCTTATCTATTTTCATTTCGGTGATCATCAGAACAACCGCACTTCTAAAGCGCAAATTACTCGTTCATAGTACCGGCGAGTAAGAAACAGCTAAAACCATAACGTCAGTATGATTTCGGATAAATTCGTGATATTCATTTAGCGTTAGCTCGCCTGGATACGAAACAATTCATTCGTCATAGTTGGAAGGTAGGTCAACTTCATCTTAATAATCATTTTTAAACGAAAGGCCACAGATGTATAGAAAATATTTTGATAAAGCATACAGTGATTTTCGATGATGAATATTTTTTGGTTAACTTATTCTAAAATATGGAAGCAACCATCGAACTGGTGTAAATTGATAAAAATAAACAAGAATCCGAAGACGATCCAACACAATGATTTTTCGATCTTTCTTTTCTGCAATAACCCTTACTAAAACCAAAAACCCAAATCAAGTTGCGAGTAGGATATATTTGAAAGGATTCGCTACAAAAACTTTCCAACTTCTTTTCGAACCGGTCCATTATCTATTTTCACTCCCGTGATCATCAGAACAACCGCACTGCTAAAGCGCAAATTACTGGTTCATATTGCCTGCGATTAAGAAACAGCTAAAACCATAACGTCAGTATGATTCCGGATAAATTCGCGATATTCATTTAGTGTTAGCTCGCCTGGATACGAAACAATTCATCTATCATAGTTGGAAGGTAAGTCAACTATTAATAATTGTATTTATAACGAGAGGCCGCATCATTGCCCCATTTCTTTAGATGACGCTGGATGCTATGACTCATTTCGGAATATCGCACCCTTGGCCAAGTTGTAATTAATCCTCTTACTTTCTCCACCACCCTTTTTTAAGACCCTCCCGGCCTTCTATTCTGCGCCGTAATGTCGTCTAATCATATTTTGCAGCACCCGCATCAGTTGGCTATGATCGTTCGGCATTTGGAACGTTTTTGAGCGCTCGTTCTACTTGAACGAGTGCTATATCGTTGTGTCCAAATGTCTGTTTTTCCGAATTTTGGGCCGAAAATGGTCTCAAATGATAGGGTTCTACTTCCTGATGACGAATTCGTGGTTAAATTCAATTCTGTCCGTTTGGCCGTCCGGCCTTGCGTTAATACAATAACTTGAGACTTGACATTTTCAGGGTGTGTTCGGTTCCCAAATGGCTCGGTTGAGTTCGTTAACCAGCCAAATCGTACTGGGTGTTCCATAAAATATGGCCATTCAAAATTTTTGTTCCTGAATATCTCAGACAAAATGAAATCTATCTAAATGAAATGTTGCGGCCACATGCAAGATGCTCATAGTAAGCCTCATGCAAAATTTTGTGGCCATAGTGTAAACAGAACCATAAAAAATTCATTGCTTGGAAAACCTCGAAAAGACTTACATCCTTTTCATAAACAGAAAATAAATATTTCACACATCTGTCAGGTTCTTCTTCTCAATTCACTGTTCATTGAATAGGGATTTGACTATTTTTTGGAATTCATTTTATTTTAAAGATAAACCCTAAACAACACAAAAAATCACTTTATTCTTAAAAATATAGTAATTTAAAATAAAAAATACGTAAATGAAAGGAGAACTCAAAATTCCCGCGGAAATGCTCAATTTTGTCACGTTATGATGATTACGTCAATATCCGATAAACAAACTTCGACTTCTGTCAAAGCGAACTGATTTTGCTTGATTCCTTCGTTCTATGAGGAAAAAACCTCAATTTATATGAATTCGTACATGAATCAACATCCCTATTCTATAGATCCGCCCAAGCATATCCTATATTTGGGTATACTTTTTCCTTTTTCTTATGTTCTTCCAAGATCTTCAATGTCTTTACTATTCTTCCTTCTTCTTCATGATAGTTGAGGTATTTTCTTATTCCGTTGTTTAGGTCCTTATTCATTGTGTCGTATGCGTTTTTTTGCCATTTTTATGTGTTTTTCCATATTCATTTCTAGGCTATTGCAATTCATTATATTGAAATCAGCCTGTACATAAAAGTCCGGAAACGACTAAGTAAAAATGTCTTTTGCGTTTCATCTAGAACATGAGTCCCTAATATCTCATCTCAAGTTTTTAGTTTCCTGTATTTTGAATGAATTGATTTAGTCATTTTTCAGGCAACACGTATTCGAAAATTTGATATAAGGATTAGAAAAGTTCAAAGTATGTTAATTGGTCCAGCAAAATTTGGCCCACATTGCAAGCTTATCACAACCACCAAAGTTTCCATTGTTGTTGTCCAGATAACTCAATTCTTTGATCTTTTTTCGAGATAAACTCAATTAAAATAAACGAGTTCGAATACTCAGCATCGATTTGTCAAAAGACTCAGTCAATACAAAAAATATACCTTGTTACTACAAATCACAAAGCCTTTCTCTCTAGATCTTCATTAAACCGGGTTCAGCTCTGATTGAAACATACATGCCTCGTGTTCTGTTATAAATTTGGCCACCCTTGGGCCTACCACCAGAAGTCCAGGCAACGTTCGTGATCCGGTGTGGTTAATCGCGACGTAAGGTTCGTTATCTGCACTTTACCGTTGATTGATGTCCCTCAACTTCGTTCTAATCGTATACCTTTGAGCACGTGCCATCAGGAGTCCTCAGTTCTTGGCCACGCGACCTCAAATCCCTGCTCCAGATCGTTCGTTTGTGTTTGCTTCCCGATTCCCACAGGCTGAAATGGCTGACGTACTCTCTCCCCCTTTTTTCTCTCGGTTTTGTCCATCGAGAGGAGCAGCATCCGTATGCGATTTATTTTCATAATTAGATTTGCTTTTATTCAGATCGCCCCGTGTGCTCTTTTAAATGAGTTATAACGATTATTTATTACCTTTGTTGATTCGATTCTTTTTTTATTAGATTCACTTAGTACTTATTACGGTTCTATTCCGCACCGTTTAATCCCTTGAATGAAAGTTGTGAGAACTTTCTCGAATTGAATATGGGATTGGACTGGTGAAAGGATGAACCTTGTGATAAATAGTAATTAATAAATGCTCCAAGTATATCACCATGCATCATATTATTGTTCTATCGATTATCATTCTATTTTCTCAGGGCCTGAATAGAAATAATGAAAAAAATACCTAAATTGAGATGCAAAAATTCACAACTTTGAACCAAGGATGAGCTCTCGGATCAAGTTTATATGGTTAATGTTCGAGAAGTTGATTTTTGCTTCTTCAAACAAACTGTTTATTCCAAAAATAAAACTAGACACAAATTCAGAGTGCAATAAATACATCACAGTTGTATAAAACTATTCCACATCGTCCACAGTAAAAAATCATAGAAAATCGTTGAACATGTAGATGATACACTTATTGAAATTATAAAAAAAATATCATTCGATGCCTCTATGTAGTAAAAATTTTTTTCAATGTCAGAGATCCGAAAGTTGTGAATCAATCCGTCCATCACCATTTATGCCTCCTACTATATCGCCCAGCAATTTATAACAGAAAGATACGTAGTCATATAATAATGGTCTATAAGCGCTGAGAAAATATTTTCCTGACCAACTTCCACTAGATCAAATTTGGTGTTATTGCCCACCTGATGAGTTCTAAATTTATTATCTTCACCAAACTACCCACCCGAATGTATAACGTTGAATATTCGACGTTTATAGCGACAAACTTTTTTATTTACTGAGGATGATCCTGTATACTTTTATGCCAAGTTGTTATAGCATCAGTTGTAAAATAACAACTGTGATACATAAATGAAATCGAGCTAAATAAAATATTCCGAGAAACAAGTCATATTCTTGAAGAAATGAAATGACTGTACTATACAGGGTTTTCCTTTTAAGTTGGCCTATTAGACGGGTTTGGAGAACTAGTGATATTTCGTTTTGAAATTTTAGGTAGAGCCTTGAAGTTGAAGGAACTGTTCTCCTAAATATTTTCTTCGTTATTTCAAATGGAACTACCCATATTTTGATTTTTGTATTGATTCAATACCAAATTCATAGTATAACCTACTAAAAAAAATTCTCTGCCATGCACTGCTGCCAAGTTATGCACACATTCTTTGACATCTGCATTGCAAGTTTGGAAATGCAATATCTCGATTATTTCCTATGCGAACAGAATCAAACTCAGCAGTCTCATAGTAGAGAATCCATGCATGCATGTGGTATATTCAGTATTTTGATACATCGTGAGGTTTCTCGAAAATTTTGATCCCAAAATGTGGAACTTGAATTTGAATTATATCGAGATTTTCAAATAGCAACCCCATATTTATTTTACAGCATTCGAAACGAAATGATAAATGAATGGCAGTCTCCTTTCACACGAATCATTCATTTTGGATAGTTTTTGAATGAGATGAAAAATACTGAAATTATTCAGTATTTAGAGTCATGATCTATGGTCTTGTTTACGATGAGGTAAATTATTGAAGAAGGTTCCATGGTTGAAATCATATCATCATTCGATGATGGATATCATAGAAAAAAATTAACCCATGTTATTCAAACACGATTCAGGTTGTTTCAATATTCAAGGGGAATGCCAAAAATTTGTTGAAAGGACCTGTAGGACCTTCAACGATCGTTATTCACACTCAGCAAGAATGACAGGAAATAAATTCCGAAAACTTTTGGCTTTCGATAATCCTGGCTCAATGTTCATGTCCTCAACCATAGAATTCATTCCGATAATTCACCTTATAATCGCACAGCATTAAGTCCATAGGTCATGAATATAAATACTGAACAATTTCAGTATTTTTCATCTCATTCGAAATCTATCCAAAATAAATAATCAGTGTAGGTAAAAGGAGAGTGCAGTGCTTTCACCAAATTTTTTTTCCATAATTATGGATACCTTTCCATATTGGAATTACTGATACATGGGGATTTGCTTTCTATCTGTAAAAATTCAGATCTTCAGTTTTTCGATGATACACCGAACGTAATTTCTGCTGAAAACGAAAAGAAATGGAAAAAAGTTCAGGCAGATTTCATAAAACTGTACCTAAGCCTCACATGGTATTTTGTACCACTAAAATGGTTTCATATTTTCAGAAGTAGGTAATCCACAAATATTAAAAAGCTTCAATTTGCAAATGTCATTATAAAACAAAAATATGTCTACATTTTTACTGTTATTCTGGTATTGATTTATGTTTGCTTGAAAAAATTCATCAGGATATAAATTCACAGTTATTGTACAGTGAATTCGAAGAATTCAAGACAAACTGTATGTACATATGTTCTAGGTTGTTCGCCTGGTGTTTTCGAAAATTATATCACCCAGAATCACTTTCACTTAATCCCTGGTGAAGATTGAAAAATAGAGTGCATTAAAAATATATTTCTTTGTTCTCTCGGTTACTGCTGTTTTCAAATTTTATTGATATTTTTAATTTCGATTTCTTTTGATGAATGTTTATTTCCCAACAAATGATGTCATGCAAAATAAGAAATCATTTATTTTTATTAAAGGTTCCTATATGTTGAGCGTTCACTGAAATGTTCACCTGTTCTAAATCGAAAACAAATAAAAAGCTTGGGTGAATAAACTTCAATTATCAGGTGTATAAAAACTCACTTGCCCAGATTGTCCAAAGGTTTACATTAGTAGAACGGGTAGAAAAATTATCGGAACATAAATTAGGTTTCGCTCAGAAAATAAGATTGTCATTATGCGAAACCATACAACTCTCTCAGGCTTTTAGTACCTGTTTCACCACTTACTGGTAAATATTACTGATAGCTATCAGGCAGGTAAAGATGAAATAAATTCATCAGCATTTATTACATCGAAATAGATTCAAGTATTTAACATGGACTATCATAAATTTTATAAAAATAATATGACTAAAAAAAAATCTAAAACGCTTCAATTTCATCGAATATATGTAGATATATTCATTTCAACGATATCAGCTTAAAAGCTATAAGTGGTTTATCTGCAAGTGGTAAAACAGATTTACCCTGTATGTACCTGACAAGTTATACAACTCAATATTTCATTTTGATATTTTATCGATGGAAATATCGAAAAATGTCGGGATTTATATTAAATTCATTCATCGGAACAAAATCTTTAAGGATAATGGAATGCTTTGAGTGTATGGGATACAACGAAATGAATCCATTCAATAATTAAATAAAAGCATATCAAATCTGTTAGCCGAAAGAGGGTGAATCGAAATTCTGACAATCTTCCATATTTGTCCCTTGATTCGGAAACAGGCTGTTGTCGTGATGTCCACTCCTGTTTGAGTGATTCCGTTGACTGGCATAAGTAAGTAGATTAGGACTGTAATATAGATGATTGAAAAGAGCAATGTTTCGAATAATCATTTTAGGAAATTGGTTGTTGGTCGGCAGTGGGAATGTTGAGTGATATGACGAATTTTTACGAATGCCCTGGAATGGTAAAGGGTTTTCCAATAAAAGGTGTTATTTTTATATTCAAAGAAAAATGCCATTTTTCAATATAAATGATCGAATGTCTAATTCATTATAAAGAAAAAGCTATGCCGTTAATAGAAAAAATAACATCAAGTAAATGACCCCCACGACCACGCTTACAGGACCCTATCCTTTTGATGAAAATTTCCATAACCAAATCGCAAAGTGGCTGCCCTATGTCCTCCATAGCCTCACAAATTCCATCTTTGAGGTCTTGAATCGACGCTGGGCTGTTGGCGTAGACGTTTCTTTCCGTGGCGCTAAAGGGAGAAGTCACAAGATGTTAAATCACAAGATCTCGGTGGCCAATTGTGATCACCTCTTCGAGAGATAACAAGGTCTGGAATCTTTTTCCGCAAAAGATCAATGGTTTCGTTGCTTGCGTGGCACGTATTTCCGTCTTGTTGAAAGTAAACGTTGGCGAGATCAATACTATCCAATTTCGGACATAAAAAATTATTAATCATCTCTCGATAGCGCAATCCATTCACCGTAACTGTTTCTCCGGCCTCATTTTCGAAAAAGTGAGGTCCAATGACTCCGCCGGACCATAAACCGCACCAAACAGTCACTCGTTGAGGATAAAGAGGCTTTTCAACAATAACTCTTGGGTATTCCGGTCCAACAAGGTGCTTCACGACGACGTTCAGCATTTTTATAGTGAATTTTAATAATTTCAATGCGTCCTTGCACCGTGTATTGTTTCATTTTTATCAATGGCGTTGTTTCTACTTGTCAAATGTCAAAAAATTACAGCTTCAAACTTGACATCTACCGAAATAGCGGGGTATTCAAAATAAAACCTCTTATTGGAAAACCCTTTATATAATCAATGATGTCGATTTTCTCTGATGGCTCTTGACTATTTGATTGAAAGAATATTTTTCGGAATGCATTTCGTAACTTCATGATGAATATAAACTTCATGAATCAATGTTTTCAACACTACAATAATAATTAGTAATTCCGCCATATTTTAATTCCCCTCTCATTTGTTCTTCAGTTAGTTCTGGTAATAAATTTATTCGAATCATAAATGTAATGAAGAAGTTTCATGAAAAAAAAATTATGATGAATATGGGCTGAGTTGATATTAAATTTTCCATATTTCAAAAACCGGAAAAATATGAATTTCAAATATTTAAGGCTTCATCTTTTTGGCAGTATTTTTCAAAATAGGCTACACTTAATTTTTAATGCAAATTTTCTTTTGAAGAAGAGCTGAACGTACTAAATTTTTCGATGGTTAAAATACCTCAGAAGATATCAACTGCAATTTGACACATATACTTTAATTTGAAGTATACACCATGTGACTTCACAATTATGATTACAAATCAACAGGCTAGCATTTTTTGCACAACATTGTCCCTTGTTTTATTTCCGAATTCTTCTTGGTGAGCTACTGTCAGTTTGAGGAATTCTTAAGTGTTGTTCTTAAACCGAACATGATCAACATGAATATCATCATCAGTTTCGGTAAAAACAAATTAACGATGCTTTAGGAGTCCTCAAAGGCTTACGAACTGAAGTTTCGAGAGATTCGTTCAGAATCTCTTTCTCGAAATCAGTAGAAGATACCATTACTACAATTGGTCCAAGACAAACCATAAAGCTCAGAGCTTGTTTTTACCATCTTGCCCATCAATAAAGTATTCTGCTAGTAAATAGGAAATGTATAATATAATAATGTATAATATAATATATATAATATATAAATAGTTGAACAAAAATGGTCACCTTGTCAACATGAAATCGAAATTGATATGTTACATGGTCTAACATACAGGGTTGGGATAAAGTTCGGCACCAATTTAATATCTTTAAAACGGAACGGACGATACTTTTGAAATTTGGCAGCAGAGTGTAATGGACCACAATGCATTTGATGAGCATATTCTCATTAATGAGATACTTCCGGTTTAACCGGAAATGACCAATTTTTTTTTAATTTAAATGGGACACCCTGTATATTTCTGCAGATTCTGAAAGAGCACTTTTTTTCGGATCTGTCCATACCAGGTTCCATTTAAAAATTATCTGTAAAAAGAAGAATTGAGACAACGGATTCTTGATGAATGTGCATTAAATACATGGAGAAGTCTTGCGAAAAGTTACTCAAGAATTTGTTAATAGACTGGCATATTGTCAGGAGGTGAATGGCAAGCACTTCGAACATTTAAAATGTTTTTTTTAAAATTATTTCTTATAATTTTTTTCTACTAGTAAAAGCTGAATTTCTTCTTTTTATAGATTTTCATAAAAAATACGTCATGAAAAGCAGAAAGAGATATCTACTACAAAGTATTTCGTTTCATTTCTCACTATTGATAAAAATAACAACGATTTATTTATTTGAATGGATTTTTTCTCAAATGTACAAAAAGACTGAATTTCTTCTTTTAACAGAGAATTTTTACATGGAACCCGATATGGACAGATCCGAAACAAGGTGCACTTTCAGAATCTGCAGAAATATACAGGGTGTCCCATTTAAATAAAAAAATTTTTAGTCATTTCCGGCTAAACCGGAAGTATCTCATTAATGCAAATATGCTCATCAGATGCATTGTGGTCCATTACACTCAGCTGCCAAATTTCAAAATTATCGTCCGTTCCGTTTTAAAGATATTAATTTGGTGCCGAACTTTATCCCAACCCTGTATAAACGGCTACCTATGCCAAATTTCATTTGAATCTTTTGAGGTAATTGAGAAATAATATAATTTTATTCACGACTATTTCCTAATCCCACCTTTTAGGTATACGTCTGTTTGCTCGGCCATTATAATACCTATTAATCACCTACTGAATAATGAGTTATTATTCACTGCTGCCAAATGCTCCATAAATTCAACTTCAATATTATATTTTTCAAATTGATATTTTTTCCGTATTCTAAAGTATTCCAACTAACAATTATGGGTATACCTTGGCAATCGAGGGCCAAATCTACTTTCATTACATCAGTTGAAGCAATTTTTATCACTAAATATACAATGAAAAGTATTTTAAAAATGTCCCATGTGTCAACTTGAATTTCGCCACAGTTGTAATAGAAGGATCTTGTCACTTCGACCCAAATCATATAATGCAAAATTGCTTCGTTAAGGAGCTAGTGCCCTTTGAAGATGACGTCCTGGTTCACACTTTTTGCCACATATTCGCAAAAGGGAATCACATAAAGTGCTGAAAGTTTACACATTGGCTAATATGAAAAATACGCATCGATTAGATTGAATGCAATTCTTCCATGTCAAGCACAATCGTATCATTTGGAGGGGGGCGAAGGGTATTTTTTGTTAACACTTTTTTAGCTTTCATTATTTCGCGAGATTTACATCATATTCATAAACTCTGATGTTTTTTCTTGAAAAAAGATGCTCTTGTATAATAACGCCCAGATTAAATTCAAAACAAAAGTGAACATTGAGTACTTAGTGAAAAGAGAGAAAATTTCAAATCTATTTTTTTCAGAAATGGTGCATCTCGGCGTTATAATACAAAAGCATCTTTTTTCAAGAAAAAACATCAGAGTTTATGAATATGATGTAAATCTTGCGAAATAATGAAAGTTAAAAAAGTTTCAACTAAAAATACCCTTCGCCCTCCCCCCAAATGATTCGATTGTGCTTGACATGAAAGAAATGCACTCAATCTAATCGATGCGTATTTTTCATATTAGCCAATGTGTAATTTTTCAGCACTTTATGTGACTCCGTTTTGCGAATATGTGGCAAAAAGTGTGAACAGAACGTCATCTTCAAAGGCCACTAGCTCCTCAACGAAGCAATTTTGCATTATATGATTTGGGTCGAATCTGTCTAAAATACGATCTATAATGTCCACTAGCAGTTTGTCGGTCTAAGTATGGAACACCCTGTATATTTAGTAGTCGTGGATAAAGTATAGTATGCTACTCTCGTATAATGGCTGATAGTCACTCAGCAATTTGGGAGACTCGCCTACAGCTAATAGCCTAAACTTCACCACGTGAATAATGACTATCATTAAACGCTCGTTGCATAATATACTATTATATCCGTCGATCTCGAAAAAAAAAACTTAAGCAATACTTTTTCAAGGATTCTAATGGAATATGCAAAATTGGCCGACAGGTTGTATTATTTGGATCTTCACCTGGCTTTCAAATGTCTCGTGCAAGGATAACTTTAAAAATACAAAGGTCGCTTCTGGGTTTTCTCATAGATAATTAATTATGGTCTCTTCTATGACATACTGATTCCAAAACTGCAAAAATTTCACAGCACGCATCAACTCACAGCAACGTCAATTAGGGGACCTTGAAAGAACATCATTTTCTGACGCTGTTACATTGTGCCAGTGAGGGAACATACCAGACTGATTTCCAGGCATTTCTATAAAAGAAATTAATGTTATCGAATGAGGGAGATCGTTCTGATTGATGACACAGTTATCTTTGGTCGAGTCCAGCACGCTGTGATGGGCATATTGAAACTTCCTTCCGCAACGCTTGCCGTTAATGCAACCTAATGGACACAGCCGTGGGTCTTCTTTCTTCTTCTTTCGACACGGTATTCACTTGTAAATGTCGATTTTCTTCATTCGTCGGGGGTTGCAGAAGGTTATCGTTTTGTATTCGCGATTGGTGAATGATATGCCGGAAATTTGTCTGAGTGAGTAGGCTCATTAAATCAAATGGAAAAAAGTCATCAGAAGAACTTGTCAGATTTGGGCGGGGTATATTTAATCACTCATTTTTATCGAATTTTCATTCATTCTGAATCGCCTGAGGAAAAATTTTTCATTTGATATTCAATTGAACTTATTTGAACAGGATTCCTAAAGACCCAACACGTCGAATTTTTTGGGTAAAATTCGTAACCAGAAAAAACTGACAACTTAATTCAACCCTGAACTTTCCGCCATATTGGTTCCCGACTTAGCCCCGCCCAGTGGTACTATTTTTCCTCACTCAATTGCATGTCATAGCGTTTCTTCTCTATTATATCTCGATAACTGAGCCAAATCCAATGAATTGAATCCATATTTTTCAAGAAACTTTTCCTCTGAAATATACGCATTCAACAGATTTTCTTGAATAAATAAAACAAACAAGTTTCTAGTTGAGATTATTAGATAACATTTCAAAAGAACACACAATAAGGTGATTATTGACCATTAATATTTCTTAGTCTTTTGTGATTCCGAAATATCAAGGAAAACCTCCATATTTACACATAAGTATTATTTGCAACACTGTCGGCATAACTTTACGGGCAGTATGAATGAAATATAATAATTAATAGATATATTATATTGGAGAGACAATAAGGCAATTTTTGTTAATCAATATTCGGTTTTTTCTCTAATACCGAAATGTGGCGAACCCCTTTTGACACATATAGTCCGTTCACGAAAGGTTGAGCCGTCGGTTGGCCATGATAATTTGACATATTCCACTGTGTATATTAAAATTTTAGGTTATGATGTTTATTTTCTTGTCAGATTGATACGCAATGTTGTCAATATTGCATAGAGTTGTCTGATAACTCGCAAGCTCATCGGACAAGGCCGGGTACATTCGACAACATTGAATTTATTTTACGTTATGACAGCAAATACTGCCAATGTGCTCAACCTTTCGTGAACGGAGTATACGTATTATTTCGAACACTGTTGGCATAACTTTTTGAGCTGAATGTATAAAAGGGCATAACTTCTTTTGGATAATTCCTCAGAATAAAAGGTAAACTTAGAGCTGCTTTCACGCATTTGTTTTGCAGCCAGGTAGAATCTGTTTTTAAGCGCGAACAAACTTCCGGCGTTGCGAAATCGTGCCGTGTGTTTATTCTGTATTGGGATGATTGGTTTACCGCTCCCCTACTCTGATACTAACGGCTTGCGTCTGTTACAGATAAGTTTGACAAATTTGTCTGTAAGTGTTTCTTGATGCGATGTGTTTATATTCTCATTTCGATTTGAAGTTCATAAGCTGAATTATTTTAATGATTTGGTGGCAGTTTATTGTTTCTTGAGGCTATTCAGTTAATTCTAGCTAGGACAAAATTACGAAAATGTTGTATTATATTTAGGAATTGGAGAAATGCAAATCTAACCAATTGTTTACTTCACCTCAGTGCGGCAGTGAAATGCTTTCCATCTCAATCTAATGCTTGGTTGATTACAATGCAGTACTATTCACGCGTAGGGGCATCTCTATGTTTATTTCTTACTCTGCGGATACTTCAATCAAATTAATCGAAGAGAAATATAGCACCTAGAGCGACTGCCAAAACAAACGACAATTTGGACGTGGAGATTTGAAAGAAGGTGTAACGCAAAAAATCGAGCAATCACACTTGACCTCGTCTTGTCTCCCATGCCTCCTTTTCTTCTCCTAGGAGGTATAAGTGATTAATATTTTTGACTTGTTTTCATTTCTGAACGTAAAAGAATAAACGTATTTCGACTTCTGAAGAAGCGTTTGATACATTCAAAATGAATGTTTACAGGTACCTCCATCAGAGTGACTAACTTGCTTGGTCAGTTGGTTCAAACGGTTGCAAAATAGATATAACAGATCTTAATTAAAGGACAAATTTTCATAAATCAGCATTTATTTTTGTCCTCTTAAACCGAAATGTGAAAGGCAAACCTCATTTAGAAACATATGCATTTTTTAAACACTGTTGGCATAACTTTAAGGGCTGAATGTATAAAACGGCATAACTTCCTTCGGGTAATTCAATCAAACACTTCATAGAGAAATATGGCACCCAGAACGACGCCAAAACAAACGGCAATAAAGACTTGGAGAGCTGGAAAAATCTCCACGTCTAACAACATTCACACAAAGATGGAAAAGAAAACCATCCACCGAAATAATCAGGAATACAACACAAAACACCTCTGACATCCCAGACGCTCGAAATTGGATTGGAAGAAGGTGTAACGCAAATAATAAAATCGAGCAATCACACTTGACCTCGTCTTGTCTCCCATGCCGCCTTTCGTCCTCCTTGGAGGCAGAAGTGATTTTTATTTTTGACTTCTTTTCATTTCTGTACGTGGAAAAAGAACTCAGAGTCTTTCGACTTCTGGAAAAGCGGCTGATACGTTCAAAATGAATGTTTACAGGAACCTGAATCAGAGTGACGAACTTGCTTGGGCAGTTGGTTCAAACGCATGAAAAATAGATTAAATAAACATATATCAAAGTATGTATTTCGAAGAGACAATAAGGCAGTTTTCGTTAATCAATTTCATTGGTGTTTTCTAATACAGAAATGTGGAAGGCAAATCTTGTTTTGTCACATATGTGTTATTTCAAACACTGTTGGAATATTTTTATGAGCTGTATGGATGAAACGGCATAATTCCTTCGGGTAATTCAATCAAATACTTCATAGAGAAATATGGCAGCCAGAACGACGCCAAAACAAACGGCAATAAAGACTTGGAGAGCTGGAAAAATCTCCACGTCTAACAACATCCACACAAAGATGGAAAAGAAAACCATCCACCGAAATAATCAGGACTACAACACAAAACACCTCTGACATCCCAGACGCTCGAAATTGGATTGGAAGAAGGTGTAACGCAAATAATAAAATCGAGCAATCACACTTGACCTCGTCTTGTCTCCCATGCCGCCTTTCCTCCTCCTTGGAGGCAGAAGTGATTTCCTTTTTCCGTTCGGAAAATTGATTAAACTTCGAGACGCCCCGACGTATTTAAGAGCATAAATTCTATGCATACTTCGATATTGAATTAAAGTGTTGTAATCAAACTGCACGGCGTTCTTACCGAGGAAAAATTTATTTATGTGTTGTTCTTCTTCGCTCCCCCTTTGGAATAAAACATAAAAATACAATTGACACCACGTCTCCAGGTTCGGGGATATTATTTTTATTGCCGTCTGAAATTGATTGCTGTGCGGAATTAAAGCCTGGGGTTTAGGTGATTTATTATTGTTTTATATCCTGTCAACAATGTATATTTCTCATATTCGAATATCTCGCGGAGAATTGGTTTCTCTATGCCTCAGGATGATTCGCATCCCGAATTTATATTGGGGTTAGGCCGGGAGAACGTTTACCTTAGATATTAATATTTTATGGGACTGTAATAAAAAATATATTAATTAGATTGCTTTTATGGGGAAATGTTATATGTTCAATCTCGGAATGTTGTGAAATTAGGACTTTTGTTGGTCGACAAAATGAAGGCTGTGTAATCATCTTGCTCGGTTATAATCATTGATGTTTCCCAACTGAAAACAAAAATGAGGAGATTCCGGTGTTATCAGACAACTGTTTAATTCAATTTATGAGAATAGAAAACGTATATTATCATTAATATTAGTATCTTACTTATTATACCACTTTTCTGGGCAGACAATAATCCGCAATATCCAAAAATAGCAGAATCATATAGTACGACAAATACATTTACAGGGTGTCCGGGGAATAACTGTACATACTCTTACCAGAGATAGAGTTGCACTAGCTGACTACTGATTGACTATAAAAAATTAACTTCTGGATTTCCCTAGAAAACTACAGGGTGTTTTTCCAACTTCATGGAAATACTTAGACCATCATAAAATCCAAACTTATTGACGGATATTATTGCAACTTAGGGGGTTATTGGCACATGCTAAGGTCGAGTCAGAAATACATCAATTATTTCATTAATCTTCATTTGAAGTGTTCAGGGTAAAAAAACACTTTGTATTTCGAATTACGCATAATTGATTCGCTTTTTAGAAAGAAGCTAAATTATGCTTCAATTTGTGGTATCGCTTAAAGTTGTCACATCAACAATTATTTTTTTATGGATTTTTGAATTTGGAAAAAGTTCGAAAAATTTAATTTAAAAATCTGAACAGGACTTAGTCACCTTGTGGGGGTCGAAAATAAATAATAAATTTTCTTTAAAAAGTCACTGAAGGTGGGGAAGACAATAATAATTTGTTGATATACTGGGTGGCCACCCTAGACACGGATCTCATTGCGATGAAGTGAATGAAGGTATATTGCGAAAAAAAATTATTGGCGACATGTATAGGATATACCTACATAAGCATATTTCAAAGTTATTCGTAGGTATACCGGGTGTTCATTGGTAAAAGTGTCACTTTGGTCTATATCTTTGTTGTCGAACAACCGAATAATTTTGAAATATGTTTGTATTGTGTTGTATGTATACCCTATACATCTCGCCAATAATTTTTTTTCGCAATATACCTTCATTCACTTCATCGCAATGAGATCCGGGTCTAGGGTGGCCACCCAGTATATCAACAAATTATTATAGTATTCCCCACCTTCAGTGACTTTTTAAAGAAAATTTATTATTTATTTTCGACCTCCACAAGGTGACTAAGTCCTGCTCAGGTGAATAAATTCAATTTTTCGAACTCTTTCCAAATTCAAAAATTCATAAAAAAATAATTGTTGATGTAACAACTTTAAGCGATACCACAAATTGAAGCATAATTTAGCTTCTTTCTAAAAAGTGAATCAGTTATTCGTAATTCTAAATACAAATTGTTTTTTTTTACCCTGAACACTTTAAATGAAGATTCATGGGTCTGGTCCTGGAATAATGAAATAATTTATGTATTTCTGACTCGACCTTAGCATGTGCCAATAACCCCCCAAGTTTCAATAATGTCCAGCGAACACCTCCAAAAGCAACTCTAGGAATCATGGTTAGTGGCTATGTGATATCCTCTTGTCCTGAATTAATATTATTTTTTCGATTATTTCTTCCAACTTTTAATTATGTTTTCTTTTCTTGACATATTCTTTGACCAACTCTAAGTATTGCCTTTTTATGAAAAAAATTCCTGGCAAGTTTAAAATCCTGACTGTTATATCTCTAAAGGATGTATGGCAGCAGTATTCAGAAGAGAGAACATAATCGTGAGAGGCCATTCCCGTGAATATATTTTCTTTTTTTAGGAGGTTCGTTCGGACTCTTATTTTCCGTTTACTATTTGATGCTTCTATGTCATAGTCTTCGTGAACAACTTGATCTTCAGTGGAATAATGCTCAGAATCGGTGTGGTGCTCAATGTCTGGAATAGGATCAATGCGTTTACGCTCTCTGATGTCATCACTTTCAACTGTAGCCCAAGGAGTAGAAGGCTTTTTGTTGTTCATCGTATGACATGCTTGTTCTGTAGAAAAATATGAAGAATGTTTATTCTGAAACCGAATGTCACCAAGATAAAAATTCACTTTTTCTATCGAAATCAGTAACCCGAGTACATACTTGGAGCAAGAGATATCCCAGAGCACTTCTATTGCTTTCCACACTCTGAAATTATCGCGGATTACTGTGAAAATTTTATTCATCTGTCAAATTCGACAGACAACAATGTTCCGACTGATTTTTTATTGTTGTTTTAGCCAATGAGCATACAATTAGGCGATAATTTTGCATTAGTGCAAATTATCGATAATTCGCACTTGTGCAAAATTATCAGGTCCTTTAAAATAAATGCAGACGTAATTATGAACGTTTATTACTTATTAGAGTAACATGAAAACTGACAGCAACTTACAGCGACACAATACGATTTGATGGATTCACAAAATTTTCTTATTAAATTTAACTCTTGCAATGAAAATGAATCGATAATTTTTGACAAATCTGCTCTCATGCAAGTTAAACTGTAAAAAGCACTCGAGCGCTCCGCGCACTAGTGCTCTTTTTCAACTTAACTTGCATTCGAGCATATTTCCCAAAAATTTTCGATAATTTTCATTGCACTAGTTAAATTACAACTGATAACGCTTTGATTCGATAGTTGGGACAGTATTAGGAAGCTACTTGGTCCGTCAAAAGCATGCTTTGAAATATTCTTCGTTTTCCAACCAATATTTGTCACCTGAAGTTTGAGATACCCCACATAAGTAACGCCGGGTTAATAGGAAAACAAAGTCACAAAGAGTGAGATATTCGCTATCGAACAATCATCAAGCAACGAAACCTGAAGGAACAAATCAGTATCCCCCATCCATCAGTCATAATGCCATAAGCAAAAGCAGAAAGAAGAAGGCAACCCGGGGGATCCCCCTAGCAGGAAAGAGAACGTCAACTGGAATGCCATGACGCCGCTGTTAACGGTCCAGTGCGCGCTGCACCGAGTGAACGCGGTGTCAAACCGCGTGTCACGGCGCCCTCATCTACGACAAACCTACCAACTGCTAAACATGCCCAAATGCGTTACTACATCCTATGTTGACCGGACTTTAATTACACACTGGTCCCTGAAGGGACTGGGGCCAAAAGGATTGGCAGCCGGCTAAAAAAATATATTTGCCGTTGTGGCGGTACAAATAAATACGGGTCTGTATGTGTGAATTGCTTGAAAAACTTTGCTAATAAAAATCGCAGTTCAACCACGGTTGCCGACATAACAGTGTATACTGTTTGTGAGGGATGCAGAGTTATGAAACCATGTCGCGATTGAGGTTATGTTGATCCGGGTTTTAATTTTTTTATGATGTGAATGGAATGCGGGTTTTCTATTTCAACTTGAATTTTTAGAATTATTCGTAGATCTAGCGATTAATTGATTATAATAATCATATAATAATACAGCATTTGAATTTTTATAGGGTTGGGCAACAGTCTGGAATATACTTGAATTAAATACCACGTCATCCCATAACTGGGTAATTTCCCCAAACTTTAAGTCGCAAATCCAACTTATTGCCGTTTTTCAAATGGACACATACCTCGTTTGGGCTAGTTGAAAAGCTCTTGGAAGAAGGAATCTTTCCATATTTTTTTTATTTTGTGATTATCAAAACAACCACGTTAACGAAAATAGTTGGTTTTAATGTGTAATTTCTTAACAAAAAATATGAATTGAGTTTTAATTTTGCTTAGTTGTTAGCAGTGAAATCGAATATTTTTGGAAAACCAAGAGAAAACCAGTGGACTTTTTTTACATTTTTAACAATTTTTGTCATTTGAGAACCTAAAAGTGTACTTCTCATTCAAAGTTTTATTTACATTTTCCGTCCATATTCAAAATCTGAAAATAATTGAATTCACAGTTTTGAGAGAGAAAGTTGCTCTGCATGCTTGAAATAGAAGAAAGAGAAAGAAAGCATTTGTATGGGATGGTATACGTATATATAAAAAGACACAAAATAAAGGATATAACATCGATACTTAATATCACACGAAAACAATATAGATTAAGTTGATAACCTAACAAACTATCCACTTCACTTTCCACGATCTCGGGAAATTTTGAATATCATTGATTTCAAAGTTTTGAAAAAGCACGAAGAATAAAATATAATTTAAACAACTAAATCAAAAGAACAGGTAGGAATCATTTTTCATGTGCAACACTGAAAGTCTTATTATTTTTCACATGAGACAGAGGAAGGAATACATACAATACATATCTATAAAAGGACATAAAATAAGGGATAAAACATCGATATCTAACATCACACAAAAACAATATAGATCAAGGTGATAACCTAACAAACTATCTTCAGCTATACTTAAGCTTCCACGAATTCGGGAAATTCTAGAGCATAGAATGATTGAATTCAAATTTGAAAGAGTAAGGAGAGTAAAATATAATTTGAACAAATTGAAAAAACACTGTTTGCGAGCGGAAACCAGAGAGAAATCATATTTCATCTTCAACACTGAAAATCTCATAAAAATGATTTTACAAGACATTGTTTGATACATGAGACAGCGGAAGAAATCCTCACGATACATAAGTATCCATAAAAGGACATTAAATAAAGGATATAATATCGATATCTAACATCACACAAAAACAATATGTATAGATCAAAGTGATAACCTAACAAACTATCTAAGTACTTCCTCCTCCACGAACTCAGGAAATTCTAGAGATCATTGAATTCGAAGTTATGAAAGAGTAGGACGACAAAAATGTAATTTGAACAAATAGAAAAAAGACTGTTTGCGAGGGAAAACCAGAGAGAAATCATATTTCATCTGCAACACTGAAAATCTCATAAAAATGATTTCACAAGACATTGTTTTATACATGAGACAGCGGAAGGAATCCATACGATACATATCTATAAAAAGACATAAAATAAAGGATATAACATCGATATCTAACATCACACAAAAACAATATAGATCAAGGTGATAACCTAACAAACTATCTACTTCAGCCTCCACGATCTCCGGAAATTATTCATAGCCATTCAATACACTCTCCGAAAGAAAATAAAAACCGGAAAATCTCCCAATTGACAGCCATGAATCAGTAAAAGAGGCATAAATGTGAAATATGGTTCTGTGATATTTATTATCGGGAAACCCGTGCGTGTTCCCGCGCCCATTTCGCCCTCCGAATTTTCCAATAAAATCGTATTGCCACACGCATTTTCATGAATTCCTCGCCTCCCGACGCTGTTCATGAATGGTAATTCGGATCACTCCTGCGATCGGCCAATAAACCTTTCCATACCTACGTTTTTATGCCCCATGTGGTGAGTATGTGTATTCGATTTGTTGATTCCGATTTCGACGAGAGTTTGGGAGATGAAGAAGTTACTTCGGGCAATCGATATCTTGGGATCTTACGATGGCGTATTAGTGCCACTGCGTTGAAATCAAAATCTGTCAATTGACATATTTGATCTGTTGATTGACCATTCTGTCAACTTATTCTTATAATAATGTCAATTGACAGATTCAAACTGTCAATTCACACATTTTACTGTTAATTGACACGTTTTAATCTGCCGATCGTCAGATCTGGAAATTCAACAGTTCCTCTATTTCCAATTTTCAATTAAATACTCATAAAAGCATAACATATCTATACAATACATATGAGTTTTAGAAAATGAGTATCTGTCTTTCTCGTAGGTAGAGATAGAAAGAGAAGATTGCGGTTAATCAAACTTGCCATATTAAATCTGTCAGTCAACAAAGTGTCAATTGACAGATTTTTTATTCCATCATAGTGGCACCAAAACGACGGCCGTCGTACTATCGCGCAATTTTCTTCACATCATAGTCCTTAAGCGCTTTCAGTGAAAGAACAAATTGTTTTTATTCACTAAAGTTCAGTGAATGTTGAGAAATTGCCTCTGTGCAGAATTTGTCATGAGTTCAATATGCAATTACAGAACATTGTGAATATTTTGGTTTTTGAATCATTATTATACAGTATGGAGTATGTTTGGTCACGAGTTAGCGATAATTTAAGGTCATCAAATATACCTAATATTATCGACAAAAACACCCAAACTTGGAAGTTTACCCCCTTTAGTTTTGGAGTAGCCCCCATTTTAAATTTACTTTTTTATTTTCGTTGACCCTTCCAAATAATATCGATTTCTTTGGACATAAAGGTCCTACAGATGTGAAAAGAATGTTTTTTGAAATATGATACTACCACCTTTCAAAGAAGTATAACAATATAAGAACATGCAACTTGAAAACGCCATAAAAAAATTCTTTAAAAAAGTTCATAGTAAAAATATGTACTGATTTTCTTAGTAAATCAGCAATAGTACAAGAACTAGCACATTGAAGTATAATTTTTTTTCAATGATTTAACGCGCAAGGATATTAGCTACAAAACACCACTCGCATCATATCTGTAAGTTACATAATTTGAGAGTTATTGCTGCTCGAACATGATCACTACGCGTGCAAAAGACACAAGACAGGTCGCCATGAAGGCCACTGCCTGTCTACAGAGCAGAGGCGGCCATTTTGAGCAATTTTTATGATCAATTTGTTTGTTTTATCATTGAAAATTATCGAAAGTACAGTACTGAGGTTTTTTTTATTTTATCAATTTTCATAAGGGTCATGTTCGAACAGCAATAACTCTCAAATCATGTAACTT
Organism: Propylea japonica; assembly: GCA_013421045.1. Lineage (NCBI taxonomy): Eukaryota > Metazoa > Arthropoda > Insecta > Coleoptera > Coccinellidae > Propylea > Propylea japonica. The sequence goes on from CM024244.1 coordinate 11,061,902, forward strand.
ACAGAAATGATGTGAGTGTTGTTTTGTAGCTTGTGTCCTTGCGTGTTAAATCATTGAAAAAAAATTATACTTTAATGTGCTAGTTCTTGTACTATTGTGGATTTACTGAGAAAATCAGTACATATTTTCACTATGAACTTTTTTAAAGAATTTTTTATGGCGTTTTCAAGTTGAATGTTCTTATATTGTAATACTTCAATGGAAGGTGGTAGTATCATCTTTCAAAAAATATTTTTTTCATATCTGTAGGATATTTATGTTCAAAGAAATCGATATTATTTGGAAGGGTCAACGAAAATAAAAAAGTAAATCTAAAATGGGGTGTTTTTGTCGATAATATTAGGTATATTTGATGACCTTAAATTATCGCTAACTCGTGACCAAACATACTGTATAAGTTTGTCACAATATTTCATCATTATTCCGAATTTGAATTTATATTTATAAGCATTATCATAAGGGCATCAAATTTTTCCGGGAAAAATAAAAAACCACGCTGCTTGCACTTATACGAATTCTTTTTGCTATTCTTGAGTCAACATACAGGGTGTCCCAAAACTCGACGTCAACCCGGAACTGGGTGAAAAGGCAAGTAATGCTGGTTGTCAGAAAAATATAAAAAAAATCTAAGTTGCATGATTTTAAAATAATGAGCATTTAAAAAAACACGCAAAATTCCACACCCGATATGTGAAGATCACTAATACTTTTTGTTATTTCTTTGTTCATATGGAATAAAATTGTCTAAACCTTCTTATTTATCTATTATTTTCAGTATGAATGTCTCAATGACCCATATAATGAGGATGTATGAGTGAGAGAAAGCAGGATGATATCATAACCAAAATTGATGCAAAAGTGTGATAAAATTATGTCAATGACTATCAAATATGTAATTTCGACGAAATTGGTGTCTCCTCGAATATTCAATCGATCTTCATTTGAAGGTAAAACCAAAATATCAACATTCAACTTAAGTTCCGTAATAATAACGATGGTGTTACAGTGAAATAAGGAACCGAATTCGCCTACTGAAAGTATCCATGCCCTTAAGGTGTGAATCACTATAGCTTTTACCCTACCTATGTTACCAACTATATCTTTTGGTTATTCTGCTTCTCGTTCAGTTTTTTCAGATGCAATTTCAAGATATCAAATCAGATAAAGGAAAAAAATATTTGTACGGAAAAGAAGCCTTCAATTAAAGTTTTTCAGTAGGTTTTCTTGCACCTTACGCAGAAATGTTTGTTCTTTCATTTAGATTTTCCTCTGCTGATACAATGAAATGCATAATCACGAGAAATTGTTTGAAAACATTTCTCAAAAGGGGAAATGGGCCTATTCTGTGTGTACAGCTTCTGAGGAGGTTGTGTGTGAGCTTTTTTCCCATAGAAATTTTTGTCAGGTCACGCACACGGACATTTTCAGTATGTTCTTTTGTATATTTCAGTATTTTCGTTTCCAAATCTTCGCTTTTACCAGGAGTTTAACGTCCTTCACAATGTTGAATCTTTCCCTAGCAGTCTCCGCTCGTATGTTGATTGACGTTAGTATCATCACTCAATATCAGTAAAATTCACCATATAAAGAAAAACTAACATAACAACGGTAGGCTATAGAAGGACCTTCATGGTGTATATCTTGGTTATAAAATAGTTAACGTTCTATTGAGGACTTCGTTCCTCAACCTCTACAAATTTTCAGAACGCCTGATGAAACATATATCTGTCATATGCAAAGTATCATCATTGTGATATCCATTTCAATTCAAAGTACATTCTCAAACATATCCATACTGCCTTTAAGCGCTCAATTGCATACTCCATCAAGAAACATTTCTCGGTTCAAAGGTCCAAACATTCAATCTTCTTCGCCTCAATTGACGTACAAGAAGGATCAGGTCCATTCTCCCTATTCGTACGCCATTAAGGAACAACATGCAATTAATCAAATCCATCGACAATGAACTCTCAAATTCTAATTTTAATCGACAATACTTCAAGACCTAACCGGAAAAAAAATCCGAAAGTTTTAAAAGCCCCGACGTGAAAATAAATCACCGATGATAGCCGTAAAATATGAGAAGGTTTTATAAACCGTAAGCATGTTTACCATGGAAAAATGAGTCTCTTTTATCCCCGTTCCGTATAGCCGATTGGTTTGCGAACATAAAAGTAATAGACTGCTAGGAAATTGATAGTGGAGTAAAGGTGAAAAGCGATCGTGATTCTCGGCTAAACTAGCAGAGTAGAAGATTGTGTTCGTGCCGGGTGTGGAGCGATGTCCCGTGGATCGGTTACGTGGTTTTTATCTTTGACTACGTTCACGGCTCTCACGTAGGTTATTTGCGGTTATTCCATGGGTCGTTCGCGAGAAGGAATATGAAAATGAAATGTTATTTTTGTTCAATATAAATACCGGCAGAAAATTTTGATTGTTTTTCCAAGAAATATACTCAAGGGAACACTTCGTCTGTTCATCTTTTGTCAACATTTTTTTTCATTATTGACGTCTGAGATTGACAAATCTCTCATACTCTTATTACACTATATACCGGCTGAAATTTCAACGAAATGCTCATGCGCCTGGAAATATTTTGTTACTATTTCAGGCTTGCAAATAAATAGAACCGGTTAATTCTTTCACCCCTAAAACGTGGGGGTTTCGAGCCTTTTCGTAGAAATATCGAGTCGGGTCAAATAACACAACATTTTTCTGTCTAATTTGACATATTGGCGTAACTGAATTCATTTTTTCTTTTGAATTGCTCAATAATAAATACATTGGAACTTCCCTATAACGAAAGCGGTAAATCCGCAAAAAAAATCGTTATAAAGAAATTTTGTTATACAGAAAATTTGTTTCTATAGTCGGCAATGTGGCGGTCGACTTCACTGATAAATTTTAGTTTATCATTCAACCTTAAGCACTTCCTTTCCTTTCAGACATATTCGCACAACTCTTCACACTAGCGTAATGGTTAGATTCAAACCAAACAGCGAGGAGTGTATTTAAAACTGTTTCAGTAGTATCTCCCGCCGTAATTTGAAAACGGTATTCATTACGTACGTCCGGAAAATTTTCGGAAAAAACCTACCCTTACACCTTCTAACTATTACCCATTGAAAGAGGGATATTCTTTGAATATTTCGTTGTAGAGGGAATTTACTTCGTTTTGGAGGGGGTTTTAACATGGAAGTTGTATTCAAGATGCAATGTCTTGTACGAAATTCGTTATACAGAGAAATTCGTTATACAGACGTCCGTTATAAGGAAGTTCCACTGTATTTTTATCACATTATATCTGTATTCAAAGATTATATGAATGAGTGGGTATATTATCTATAATAAACAAATAAATGAAGCGGCATACCCTTTTTCACCTACAGGGTGTCCCAAAACTCGACGTCAACCCGAAACCGGGGGAAAAGGCAAGTAATGCGGGTTGTCCAAAAAATATGAAAAAAAATCTAAGTTGCATGATTTTGAAATAATAGGCATTTAAAGAAAAACGCAAAATTCCACGTCCTGTGACAGTCTTTTCACTCCTGTTGCCACAAATATCAACTTTTTCCAACTTTTTTTTTATGTGTAACCCTGAATAACGCTTGTCTAAATTGTAATCAAAATTTCGATACCAGCTGCTCTCGGTGTCATAAAAATAGGGCTAACTTCTCAGAAAAAAAATTCGAAATAAACAATTGCCTAGTTTCAACTGACTGTATTGAAAAAAATGTACTACGCAAGTTTGGCAAGTTTTGTCAAAAGTTGGCGCATTTAGTAAGGGTTCCAAAATGGTATAATACTTGCTAAATTGTAGCTGCCGTAGTTCAAATTCGCTTTCGATTGCCTTTAAATACACTTTTTCTTTACCTAACTGCTTCCCAGTAAAAAAGTCCAATGGATCCAGTCCGGTGAACGGCCGGCCACGAGATTGGACCAAAACGTCCGATACATCTTCCGGGAAAAAATGTTTCCAGAAAAAAATTTTCCAGAGAAATTTCTCCGGAAAAGTTTTTTCTGGAAAAATTATTATCTCCGGAATTTTTTTTCTGGAAACATTTTTTCCCGGAAGATGGATCGGACGTTTTGGTCCAATCTCGTTCACCGGACTGGATCCATTGGACTTTTTTTACTGGGAAGCAGTTAGGTAAAGAAAAAGTGTATTCAAAGGCAATCGAAAGCGAGTTTGAACTACGTCAGCTACAATTTAGCAAGTATTATACCATTTTGGAATCCTTACTAAATGCGCCAACTTTTGACAAAACTTGCCAAACTTGCGTAGTACATTTTTTTCAATACAGTCAGTTGAAACTAGGCAATTGTTTATTTCGAATTTTTTTTCTGAGAAGTTAGCCCTATTTTTATGAAACCGAGAGCAGCTGGTATCGAAATTTTGATTACAATTTAGACAAGCGTTATTCAGGGTTACACATAAAAAAAAAGTTGGAAAAAGTTGATATTTGTGGCAACAGGAGTGAAAAGACTGTCACAGGACGTGGAATTTTGCGTTTTTCTTTAAATGCCTATTATTTCAAAATTATGCAACTTAGATTTTTCTTCATATTTTTTTGACAACCCGCATTACTTGCCTTTTCACCCGGTTCCGGGTTGACGTCGAGTTTTGGGACACCCTGTATATAGGAATAATTTAGACTGGCTTTTATTGCCTGATTTTTAGTTCATCCAGAGCTTCATCTTCTATCTCCTGTAAAACCAGTTTCTTGTTATTTTTCAGAATAACAGTTACAGTTACTATAATAGTTATAAATGATTTTTTCAAATTCAATTTCATCTTCTATGGTTTGCATCATTTTTTTTCATATCAATACAGATACCATGGTATTATTTTTAAAATATTCCAATAAAACACAAGCTTGAGGTGAAATATCGATGTCTTCAATGTTTGCAATTTTGGAATACCTTCCTGAAACCCTTTTAAACAACCCTGGTGTAATAATGCAACTCATTTGGCAGAAATTTACCCAACAAATAGTCCGGAAAAACGTCTCGAATATAGATATGAAAAAGGCATGGTGTAATCAAGGTATCAGAAGGAGGAAATTTCTCTTCTCCATGAGTAATATGAAGTAAAAACGAACAATCAACGTTACCATGCCCAGAGCTCTAGCTGATTCTGTTCGAAAGTTAGATTGTTTACAGACGAACAGACAGACAGAATAACTTTTTACTTTGAGTAAACGGAGAGTGGAACCGAGGCATTTTGGACCACTATCGGCTCAAAGTCGGCTCAATTCCAGGCATGAACTACAAGATGAAGAAATTGATAGTGGAGTAAGGGTGAAAAGCGATGATCATTATTCTCGGCTAAACAATCAGAGCAGAAGATTCTGTTTCTGCCGGGTGTGTAGCGATGTCCTGTGGATCATAACGTAGGTTATGTGCGGTTATTCAGATATAATTTGTATTTATTTATTTATTTTCACAATTTTACATTCAGGTTAACCAGTTGGTATAGAGGAACTGAAGAAAGTTAATTTTGCATGCCTCAGCTTATTGTTGTCTTCAAGGTAATTATTGATATTCATGTGTAAGTAAACCTTTCCCTCCGATGTCTCTTTCACAGAAAGGTCCAATATTTTTGGGCTGGTCCCCCTCCACCAACATATATATTGAAAAATAATTTAATTATTAGAATAACACGTTTTTGAGAATGTTGAACTTTATGTTTGATGAAATATTTGAATCATTATTCAAAGCTGTTTTCAATCTGTTTGCTTATAATGTTCGACTATTATTTCCTTCTGTTAATTGCATATGAAGAGAGAGAACATCTATGATACGATCTGAATTGAATTGATAACATTGATTGACCTTGATGGCATTTCAGCTAGTCCCAAATCACTCAGTTTTATAACAAAAAACTCTAAATATTTTTCCAAGGAGAATATGAATGTATACTGAATCACCTAGCATTGGATTGAAAATACCAACTTGAGTAAAATATTTATTTATATTTTCAGTTGAGACAAGCGTGACCGACAGTTCCGTCCAAGAAAATTCCAACCTGCTGCATGAAGAAGAAATATCAATGGTGCCGGATGAATATCGCAACGCGACTACAGTTACTTCTAGTGTTATAGTGAGACATTGTGACAACTCGATCACCGAAAGGGCTAATGAAAGTCTGACAGGTGATGAAAATTCTTGTGCTTCAAGTTCTTGGATAATAGACACTTCTACAAGCGATGAGAGACGAAATAACCCAATTGGTGAGTTCGAAATAAGTGTTGATATTATACGAGTTTTTATGCATGATAATTTTTCGACCAATTCGTGCTCCTCTAGATCTAAGTTGCTTTTCAGTCAGGTAAATCTACCTTTTTATTATGGGCGTCGAACCCAGAGTTTCGAACACCTGGCTGGAAAACTATTTCTAATCAATAAAAGCAAAGAAAAATTTAAATCGATCAAGATCTTCCAATATGAAGCTCGTACTCCGTAGGTAATCTAATCAACGCCCAAACAACAAACAAGGAGGTTTTAATATTCAGAGCATCTATAGATAGCTATCTCGCCTAATTGGGGCTCATGAGTATGAAGAATAGCTCCTAAATAAAAGACCTGTGCTCTTGCCGGGGATCCGCGGATCGGTATCCAATTCCATACAACCCACGCCACGTCTCAATATTCCTACATCTACTTTTGACCTGAACGATTGAGGCATTCTAGGACCCTAACATAGATCTGGCATACCGTTTCAAGTATTATTTAAACTAATACCGAACCAAAACGCCATACTGCTAAAACTTCCATTGTACAATTACTTTACGTTGGCATTCTATAGGCAACGTAAAGGGCTGACCCCCCTTCCAAGATACAACCTTTGGAAGGCGATGACGAGTTGAGAGTTTTCGTTTTTTTTACAACTTCTTAAAAACTTTGTGTCATAAAACTACACATAATATAAAGCATTAAGTAAATGCTACTCACACAAATATTTCAGATCTCATAACTTTATTATTAGGTGTTGAAAATAACAACCTCCTATGGTTTTCGTTCAAAAATTGTTTTCGTGGAATAGATTTTCGAAAAATAAAATTATCTTATGGTTTCCCATTCAATTCTGGAGAAAAAATGTCTCCTGCAAAATTTCGATACACTCGATACTTTTCTCGGAGTGTTCCTAGAATGAATTTTCTAAGATATTTTCTATGACAGGAGATAAAAGCAAAAGTGCATATCTGCCAAATGCAAATTCGAATAAACTACCTTTTTTATAACTGAGTTATTTATTTTATTACTTCAAAGTATTCATTGGGAAAATCGAACTCTTCTGAAACTGAAAATTGTAGAGAAAAATCTTTCATCTTCTGTCAAAACCAATTTTGAGCATAAACAATATCTTAGAATATTCATTATAATGGGAAATACGATGAAATGGAATGAACAGTGATCACAACTGCTTGTAAGTTTTTATTTTTTTCGAGAAAAGTATCGACTGTATCGAAATTTTGCAGGAGACTTTTTTTCTCCAGAATTGAATGGGAAACCATAAGAGAATTTTATTTTTCCAAATCTATTCCACAATTTTTGAATGAAAATCTTAAAGCGTTGTTATTTTCAATCGATAATAATGAATTTATAGGATAAAAAAAAAATACTTAATGAATCATATTATGTATAGTTTTATGACTCAGTGTTTTGTAGGACTCCTAAAAAAATAAAACACTGTCAACTCGTCTTCGCCTTCCAAAAGCTGTATCTTGGAAGGGAGGTCGATTTCGAAAAAAATTTATATGAACTACCCCTGCTTATTTTCATCGAGGAATCATCTCCCTAGGTCCCTCGCATTTATTTACAGACACCCTGTATAGAAACATTCACCAGTTTCTGCCAATAAGAGCAACAGGGTTGTTTCAACAATAAATCGCGATTACTTCTACCCAATTTGAAAATCAGAATTTCTGCATCTATTTCCAGTCTAGTCAGAGTATATCAAAAGAATCCGGATGAGATTTCGTGAGTAATGCCAATAAACAGTCTCGATTGCATGGAGGCGTATTCTCGCAAAATTAGTATAGTTGTGTGTCAAAGCGGCAATACAATTCTGGAGCAAGTCGCAATAAATTAAGAGACAGGCCCTTTCTGCCATATATGTGTATGCATGAGGGCCTCTCAAACGACGGCCTAGTAAACATTAGCCCTGACAAACGGTTATGTATTTGGTTGCAATCCAGAGGACATAACCTTATGTTTTCTAGCTTTTTGGCGGATTTTCATTCGCATTTCAAGTATAT